>CM057454.1:608971250-610177500 GCA_016271365.2 Neoceratodus forsteri | reverse complement strand
TGGGCTGAAATTTGCAGGGTGGCAAGCCCTGGTCCCACAGAAGTGCATTTTGGTGGTTTGGTCCCAAACCATTCAACGGACCCATAGTTACAGCATTTGGAAGCTGAGAAATTTCCGATAGGATAATATTTGTGACGCCCATATCTCAAAAATGATTCGAGAAACAGATTTTTCGCTACCTGCAGCTTAGTTCACCTTCAGGCTATGCCTGCGAGGAAGTTCCAAAGTCATAGATTACACCTGCAGTGGAATTTTTTTCATAGCTGCTTCGGTTACTGAGATATTGGCAAATTAGTGTTACAAGGGTTCCTTTTCAGGCCTATAGGGTTACAATATGGCACCGTTGTTATGTATAAGTGGGAGTGCAGGGTGCAGAGGGCCCATGTTCCCACAGATGCATATCGTTATGCACAAATGGGCAGCTTGGTGGGAATGCTTCCACTAATACTTACCATTTACAAGTTACATTACTCTTTTTCAAAAAGTAAGGAAATTAATTGCAAAAAACTTCATTAATGCATTGGTTAGGGTTAAAGCAACAAAAGTGGGGAAAAGAGATGTTAGGGTTGAGCCCTTAACCTCCCCACCCCCATCCTCCACACACCGACAAACGCCGGGGTGTGCCATGGGGTCATGAGGCCTAACTTTCACCCCATTCTCCTTTACTGTAGCATGTCAACCTGTTTATACCTGGAATGGGGTGAGAGTTGGATGTAACGACCCCATGGCACACCCCAGTATCTGTTGGTGTGTGGAGGATGGGGGTGGGGTGTGAGTGGGGTGTTAGGGACTCAACCCTAACATCTCATTTTCCCACTTTTGTCACTTTAACCCTAACTGATGCATTAACAACATTTTTTGCAATGAATATACATATATATATATATATATATATATAAATGGGTAAGCAAAATCTCTCAAAATTGGGTTCCCTGATTGGATAAAACAGGTCACATGACTGTGCATTATCTCACAATGACCTCAAGCCTCCCAGTATAACCGCACACCTAAACTACTTTCCAGTCCCTTTCCAGCCCTCAGAACCTTCTCACCAGTAGTGAGATTACTACACACCTGGCACAGACTGCCACATACAGACCTGGCACAGACAGGCTGCCACATGCAGGGGGCACCCACAGCCATAAGCAAATAAATATACCTGTCCCACATTATATACATCTTACCATAATGTTTTCATTTTTTTCAACAAAAAGTTATTAAAAAAAGGCTTATCTGGTTGATCCTGCAATTTTCATAGCATCTTATGGTTTAAGTACTCTCACTTTTGAAGCTGTAATGTAGCACGACCGAACAGTCTTCATGCTGGAAAGGGGTGTGATGGCAGATGTTAAAAATAAGGTATCCTGTCTCAAAAAAGTATGTAACTGCATCTTTTGCACTTCAGGTTATTTAGATGTTTGTAAGGGAAGCCGCCAACTGTACAGAGAGGACAGCGAGTGAGTTGGCTGCTTTATAAGGGAAGACGCAAGCTTATCTTGCGAGTAACTTCAAAAGGATTGAAATACTGCATAATTGGTTTTCCCTTGTGGTTAGCTGGATTGTCTACTAGTATTTTGAGACAGTTTGTATCAAACTATTTTTAAATAATTTACTGGTGGCTGAGGAGTTGTCATTGTAAACCCTGCAGCTTGTGTATTTGAACCCAGACAGTGCCTCAGATGGTGGAAACTGGTTTCTCCTGATTGCTTTCAGAGCACAGAACACCAGGTTGTATTGGGTCAGGGGAAGCTTACATCACAGGTACTGGGCTCAACTGCTTGATTCTTCTCTGACTGTAATTGTTTGCTTTTTGCTGGGTATTTTCTTTGTTAAATTGTTGTGCAGGTTGTCTTGCTGGAAGGAAGGTCAACCCTCATCGTAGTGGTGGGTCAGAGCTTGTAACTGATTGTTTCCGGAGGGCATGGCTTGGGCCCCCCCCAGGGTGTCATTTCCTTTATACCAGGGGTTCTGACATCATTTCCCAAGAGAGAAAGGGGCATACAACTGTCATATCCTTACCAGCACACTGCATTGAGGGTAAACGCATGCACACACACTAACTAAAAAAATCACAAACCTTAAATAAACAAGAAAGAAGACAGACATGTGGGGAGTAGTGTAATGCTCTGGCTATGGGGCAGCAGTCTTCCAGCAGACTTTCTGGGGGCTGCGATGCTGCCCTATTTGCAGGCAACTCTCTGCTCTGTGGGAGGAGGTTGTCTGACTCCAGGATGAACTGAACAGGAGCAGGGGAACCTCCCCCACCCAGGGAACACCAAAGCCACTACTGGTGCCTCAGAGGTTGCCAAGAAAGAGGAGTGGTTGGACCATGGTGGGCTCAGAGAGGGTGAGAGTGATGGAACAGAGGCACACCCCTCCAGTTGTACCTCTCCATAATCCATACGCCATTGTGGCGGAGCATAGTTCCCCTATGGAGGCACCTGCACTGGAGACTGAGGAGGTTGCTGGGAACCACCACAAGGGAGGCCCAAAGGAAGGTGGCACAGGACACCACAGGGTAAGGAAGCAGCTCCTGGTGGGGGACTCAATTATTATTATTTGCGGTGTCAGTGGCTCAGAAGGTAGCACACTTGCCTCTGAGGATGGGAGATCAGAGGGCTGTGGGTTCAGTTCCCACATCCGGCACTTGGGTTAATATACCAGTACTGACACTGTAGTGCAACATGAGAGGGGTGCTGCACTTCTGAGGTGCCATCTTTCAGATGAGACGTTAAACCGAGGTCCCATCTGCCTGGATTGGTGGTAGTTCAGGTGGATGTTAAAGATCCCATGGCACTTATTGAAAAGAGTAGGGGAATTTCCCCGGTGTCCTGGCCAAATTTCCCTCATTCACTAAAAATACCACCAACAGCTTAATCTGGTTCAAGGACAGTTGGCATTCATCTGTACCCCCTTCCCCTGGGTCATGCCTGAAAATAGGCAGGATTTGTCTAGTGCACTAACCCGGTCAACAAAAAAAAAAATTAAGCTAAACTAAAACTAAATTGGGGGGTAGAACTGGAGGAGGCAGGGGAAAGTGAAGTAAGGTGCCTACCAGGCACCATGGCGTGGAGAAACAGGAAGCAAATCCTCAGAATCACGAGAGCAGCTGCATGGGAGAGGGAGCTGGACATCATTGTCCACCTAGGGACAAATGACTTGGCTGGGCATGGGATCAGAGCAGTGCAGGAGGAGGAGTTTGTGGAGTTGGGAAGGGGCCTTAGACAAGTAGCACACACAGGATCCTTCTCAGAGGTGCTGCCTGTCTATGGCATGGGTGAGGCGAGGGTACTCTACATCATGCGATTCAATGAATGGTTGAAAAACTGGTGTGGAGCATGGGGTTTTGGCTTCATTGGAGACTGGGTTTCCACCTGGAGGGATATCCACCTATACTGGTATGATGGTCTGCATTTGTCCAGGAGGGGAACCAGTCTCCTGGGTGATAGGTTTAAATGCTTCAATGACAATCTTTTAAATTAGCCAAGGGAAGAGGCACTAATAAGAAGCAAAGAATTCCAAGCCTCCTCACAAAACAGGGTAGTTAGCGAGGTAAGCACTGAGGCAGAAAGGTCAATAGGGAGCAGGACAGGGGTAAATGGAAAAGGCAAAGTCAGTAAGGGCAGGGATGGGGCCACAAGAGGGAAAGCCATAAAAAATGGAGAGCAATGAGTACCAATACATGTAGTCTGGGTAACAAGCTTCCTGAACTAGTGGCCTTGATGGAAGAGGGACATCTGGATATCGTGGCAGCAACAGAAATGTGGTACACACAGAACCATGACTGAGATGTAAACATACCAGGGTACACTATCTACAGGAGGGACAGGGAGGGTAAAAGAGGAGGAGGAGTAGCTCTCTACATAAGGGAAGGGATCAAAGCAACAGAACTAAAGGGTAAACAGGGAGGACAGGAGGCACTGTGGGTCAACCTGGAGACAGGCAATGGCACTACAATCTGCATGGGGGTTGTATACAGACCACCATCTCAGGGGGAGGAAGTGAACAAGGAAATGATAGAAAGCATCCTTAGAATGGCAGAAAAAGGGGAGATATTGCTGATGGGGGACCTGAATATATCAGATGTTAACTAGAGCACATTTGCTGCAGCCACATCCAAGAGCAGGGTCATTCTTGATGCCCTTCAGGGGGCATGCCTCAGACAGCTAGTACTGGAACCCACTCAGGAGGGAGCAATTTTAGACCTGGTATGCTCAAATGGAGACTGAGAGAGGGTCACAGATTTAGAAGTGGGTAGGCATCTGGGAACTAGTGACTACAGAACAGTATGGTTCATAATAAACACAGCAGTAGAGTCAAGCCATACAAAGGCAAAGGTACTGGACTTTAGGAGGGTTGACTTTGCCAAAATGGGTGAGTGCCTAAGGAATGCACTAACAAATGGGCAGGAAGAAGGAGTGGAAGGACAATGGGGAAAAATCAAAGTTTCAGTAAGGACAGGGATGGGGCACAGAGGGGTAAGGCCATGAAGAAATGGAGGGTAAAGCCGGCCCATCAGCGCAGTGGTTGGATTTCCATCTGCAACACCGGCGACCTGGGTTTGGGAACGGACTTGGGTCACCAGAGGGCCGGCTGGGGGGAGAAGGATGGACCATCCGGGGACAGCTCTCCTTCTCTAGGGAAGGGTGGGGATGCACACCGGCACATGCTGACTCCTGGGAGAGGCTGGGAGCACAGCAGTGATGCCTGGAGCAAAGTTCATGGAGGAGTGACAGACGTCTGGCGTATGCCTTGATGTCAGGACATCACTCCCCACAGAAAACCAGGAAAATGCTTCGTTGCTGGCCGGATGATGGCCTCTCTGTCCTCTGCTGCCACCAATCCTATTACTGGCACACCTCAGCAGTACCCCGGGCCAATGGAAAAAGTGTGCTGGCCACCCCCACCGGTGCCTTCCCCCTAGAAGAGGAGGACCCGCCCGGTGAAGGGTTATGCCGGGTTACCTGGGGGGACTGCCATATGAGGTGATAGCCGGTATGGGAGTCAGGGCAGGCAGTCAGGAGGGGCATTAGAGACCTGAAGGAGTGGGTAGCCAGGGAGAAGGGGAGGCGCAGGAAAAAAAAAAGAAATGGAGGGTAATGAGTACCAATGGCCATAGTCTGGGCAAGTAGCTCCCTGAACTTGAGGCCTTGATGGAAGAGAGATGTCTGGATATGGTAGCAGTCACAGAAACATGGTGCACAGAGAAACATGACTGGGATGTTAACATACCAGGGTACACAACTTACAGGAGAGACAGGGAAGGTAGAAGAGGGGGAGGAGCATCACTCTATTTAAGGGAAGGGATAAAATCAATGGCACAAAAGAGTAAACAGGGAGGAGAGAAGGCACTGTGGGTCACCTTAGAGATTGGAAATGGCACCACAATCTGCACAGGGGTTGCATACAGACCCCTATGTCAGGGAGAGGGAATGGACAAGGATATGATAGAAGGCACCCTTAGGATGGCAGAGAAAGGGGAGATACTGTTGATGGGGGACCTGAATATGTCAGATGTTAACTGGAGCACCTTTGCTGCAGCCACATCCAAGAGCAGGACCATTCTTGATGCCCTATAGGTGGCATGCCTCAGACAGCTAGTTTTGGAACCCACTCATGAGGGAGCAATCTTAGACCTTGTACTTTCAAATGAGGACAGTGAGACGATCTCAGATCTAGAAGTGGGTAGCAATCTGGGAACAAGTGACCACCAAACAGTGTGGTTCATGATAAACTCAGCTACAGAGTCAAACCATACATAAGTGAGGGTACTGGACTTCAGGAGGGCTGACATTGGCAAGATAGGAGAGTGCTTTAGAAAAGCATTAGCAAACAGGCAAGAAGGAGGGGTGGAGCAACAATGGGAAAACATCAAAACTGCCATCACAGAAGCAACAGGCCTTTGTGTGAAGCAAATAAACAAATCAAAATGAAAGAAAAAGCCACTATGGTTCTCAAAAGAGGTTGCAGGGAAGGTTAGAGAGAGAAAGATAGCATTTAGGAAGTATAAGGAAACACAGAAGGAGCAGGACAGAGAACTGTACCAGTTAAGACAGAAGGAAGCAGTGAGGGAAGTCAGAATAGCAAAGGCCCAAACTGAGGAAAAGTTAGCTAACTCAGTTAAGAAGGGGGATAAAACCTTTTATAGGTACATCAGGGAGCGTAGAAAGACAAAGGGAGTGATAGTGAGGCTGAATAGAAAGGACGGTGAGTGGGCAGAGAGGGACAGTGAAAAAGCAGGAATACTGAACAAATATTTCTGCTCAGTATTCACAAAAAAGGAGGAGGGTGAGGTGATTAATCCAATTAACAGAAGTACTCTGGATAGGGGCGTCGATCCTGGTCCTTTTACAAAAGAAAAGGTTCTGAAAGAACTCCTAAAACTGAAGGCAGACAAAGCAATGGGGCCTGATGAAATTCACCCCAGAATTCTAAAAGAATTAAGGGGCGAACTAGTGACACCACTGACTACCCTTTTTAACAAATCATTGGAGAATGGTGTGATACCTGAAGACTGGAGGAAGGCAGATGTGATTCCCCTTCACAAAAGTGGGAACAAGACAGAGGCAGGAAACTACTGACCTGTCAATTTGACCTCTGAGGTAGGGAAAGTGATGGAATCACTTCTGAAGGAAAGAATTGTTGAGTACCTAGAGGCCAGTGGGGCACAGGACCCAAGGCAGCATGGGTTCACAGTGGGAAGGTCATGTCAGACAAAATCTAATTGACTTCTTTGACTAGGTGACCAAAGTAGTAGACCGGGGAGGTGCTGTGGACATGGCCTACCTAGACTTTAGCAAGGCATTTGACGCAGTCCCACACTAAAGATTATTAATCAAATTAAACAGCCTGGGAGTGGGTCCCAGGGTGGTAGCCTGGGTAAAACATTGGCTGGACTACAGAACACAGAAGGTAATTGTAAATGGAGTCCACTCTGAAGAAAGAGAGGTTACTAGTGGGGTACCGCAGGGTTCAGTACTGGGTCCAGTCCTTTTTAATGTCTTTATAAGTGACATTGCAGAGGGACTGGAAGGAAAAGTATGCCTCTTTGCAGATGATGCAAAGATCTGCAACAGGACTGATACACAAGGAGGCGTGGAAAGGATGAGAAGGGACTTAGCAAGGTTGGAGGAATGTTTAGAAGTATGGCAGCTTGGATTCAATGGAAAGAAGTGCAAAATAATGCACCTGGGAGACAACAACCCTGGGGAAGATTACACAATGGGGGAGGGAAGTAGTAACAACAACAAAAATGGAAAGGTACCTGGGAGTAATCATATCAGATGACCTTAAGGTCAGCAAGCAATGTTAGAAGGCAGAAGGGAGGGCTGGGGGGATACTGGGATGTGTAGGGAGAGGCATCACCAGCAGAAAACAGGAAGTTGTTATCCCCCTGTACAGACAGTTGGTGAGACCCCATCTGGAGTACTGAGTCCAGTTCTGGAGACCCCATCTCTGCAAGGACATAGACAGGATGGAGGCAGTCCAGAGGAGGGCAACTAAAATGGTGCAGGGTTTGCAAGAGAAGCCATACGAGGAGAGACTAAAGGAGCTTAATATGTATACCCTTGAGGAAAGGAGGGGGGGGGGACATGATAGAAATTTTTAAGTACCTCAGTGGAATCAACAAAGTCCAAGAGGGTAGTATCTTTCAGAAAAATAGATGTGCAAGAACAAGGGGACACAATTTGAAGATAGAGGGGGATGGCTGAGGGGCAATGTGAGAAAGCATTTTTTCACAGAGAGGGTGGTGGATACATGGAACAGCCTTCCTGAGGAGGTTGTGGGGTCTAAAACTGTGGAAGAATTCAAGAATGCATGGGACAGACATAAGGCAATTCTTGTGGGGGGGTGTAGGAAGAAATAGGCTGTTGGTTAACTAGGATCTGCAGCTTATCCTGTAGGTAGGGAAATGGGCAGACTAGGTGGGCCAAGTGGTCCTTATCTGCCATCAAAGTCTATGTTTCATCACAGAGGCAACAAGCCTTTGTGTGAAGCAAATAAAACAAAATGAAGGAAAAAACCACTATGGTTCTCAAAAGAGGTGGCAGGGAAGGTTAGACAGAAAAAGACAGCATTCAGGAAGTACAAGGAATCACAGAAGGAGCAGGACAGAGAAGTGTATCAGTTAAAGCAGAAGGAAGCAGGGAAGGCAGTCAGAATAGCGAAAGCCCAAACTGAGGAGAAGATAGCTAACTCAGTTAAGAAGGGGAATAAAACCTTTTATAGGTACATTACGGAGTGAAGAAAGACCGAGGGAGGGATAGTGAGGCTTAATAAAGGGGAGAGGAGGTGGTCAGAGGGTGACTGTGAAAAAGCAGAGATACTGAACTAATACTTTTGCTCAGTATTCACAACAAAAGAAGAAAAGGAGGACGTACCTAAACCAAACAATCGATGTACTCTGGATAGGGGGGTCAATACCAGTCCATTCACAGAAGAAAGAGTCCTGAAAGAACTCCTAAAACACAAGGTGGACAAAACAATGGGGCTTGATTGGATTCATCCCAGAATTCTAAAAGAACTAAGGAGAGACCTAATGACACCACTGACTAGCCTTTTTAATAAATCATGGGAGGATGGTGTGGTACCTGAAGACTGGAGGAGGGCAGGTGTGATTCCTCTTCACAAAGGTGGGAGCAAGGCAGAGGCAGGAAACTACAGACCTGTTAGCTTGACCTCAGAGGTAGGGTAAATTATGGAATCACTTCTGAAAGAAAGAACTGTTGAGTACCTAAAAACCAGCGGGGCACAGAACCCAAGGCAGCATGGATTCACAGCAGGAAGGTCATGTCAGACAAATCTAATAGATTTCTTTGACTGGGAAACCAAAGTAGTAGACCAGGGAGGGGCTGTGGATATGGCCTACCTAGGCTTTGCAAAGGCATTTGACACATTCCCACACAAAAGATTAATAAACAAGTTCACCAGCCTGGGAGTGGATCCTAGGGAGGTACCCTGGGTAACAAGTTGGCTGGACAACAGGACCCAGAGGGTAATAGTAAACGAAGTACACTCTGAAGATGGGGGTCTATACCAGTCCATTTACAGAAGAAATAGTTCTGAAAGAACTAATAAAATTGAAGGTGGACAAAGCAATGAGGCCTGATGGGATTCACCCAAGAATTTTAAAGGAACTAAGGGTAGAACTAGTGACACAGCTGACTACTCTCTTTAACAAATCATTGGAGGATGGAGTGGTACCTGAGGACTGGAGGAGGGCAGATGTGATTCCTTTTCACAAAAGTGGGAGCAGAACAGAGGCAGGAAACTACAGACCAGTTAGTTTGACCTCAGTGGTAGAGAAAATAATAGAATCACTTCTGAAGTAAAGAATTGTTGAGTACCTAGAGGCCAGTGGGGCACAGGACCCAAGGCAGCATGGATTCACGATGGGAAGGTCGTGTCAGACGAAACTAATAGATTTCTTTGACTGGGTGACCAAAGTAGTAGACCCGGGAGGGGCTGTGGACATGGCCTACCTAAACTTTAGCAAGACATTTGATACAGTCCCACACAAAAGATTAATACATAAGATAGCTAGCCTTGGAGTGGGTCCCAAGGTGGTAGCCTGGATAAAAAATTGGCTAGACAACAGGACGCAAAGTGTAGTAAATGGAGTCCACAGTGAAGAAAAGAGGGTTACTAGTGGGGTACCGCAGGGTTCAGTACTAGTACCGGTCCTTTTTAATGTTTTTATAAGTGACATTGCAGAGGAACTGGAAGGAAAAGTATGTCTCTTTGCAAACAACACAAAAATCTGCAACAGGGTTGATACACAAGATGGAGTGGAAAGGATAAGAAGGGACTTGGCAAGGTTGCAGGAATGGTGAGATGTATGGAGGGTCAGATTCAATGCAAAGAAGTGCAAGGTATTGCACCTGGGAAACAAAAACCCAGGGGAAGAGTACGCAATGGGGGGTGAGATACTGACAACAGTAAAATGGAAAAGGACCTGGGGGTAATTATATCAGATGACCTAAAGATGGGCAAGCAATGTGAGAAGGCAGTAAGGAAGGCTGGGGGGATACTGGGATGCATAGGAAGAGGCATCAATAGTAGAAAACAAAAAGTTGTTATCCCTCTGTACAGACAGTTGGTGAGACCCCATCTGAGTACTGTGTGCAGTTCTGGAGACCCCATCTCCACAAAGACATAGACAGAATGGAGGCTGTCCAGAGGAGGGCACCAAATGGTGCAGGGTCTGCACCAGAAGACATACGAAGAAAGACTAAAGGAGCTTAATATGTATACCCTTGAGGAAAGAAGGGAGAGAGGGTACCTCAAGGGAAGTAACAAAGTTCAAGAGTGTAGCATCTTTCAGAAAAAGAGATGTGCAAGAACAAGGGGGCACAATTTGAAGATAGAGGGGGATGGCTCAGAGGAAATGTGAGGAAGTATTTTTTCACAGAGAGGGTTGTGGATGCATGGAACAGCCTCCCTGAGGAGGTCGTGGAGTCAAGAACAGTGGGGGAATTCAAGAATGCATGGGACAGACATATGGCAGTCCTAGTGGGGGGTAGGAGGAAGTAAGCTGTTGGTTAACTAGGATCTGCAGTTTATCTGTTAGGTAGGAAAATGGGCAGACTAGGTGGGCCAAATGGTCCTTATCTGCCGTCACATTCTATGTTTCTATGAAGAAAGGGGGTTACTAGTGAAGTACCACATGGTTCATTACTGGGACCAGTTCTCTTTAATGTCTTTATAGGAGACATTGCAGATGGCCTAGAAGGAAAAGTATGCCTCTTTGCAGATGACACAGAGATCTGCAACAGGGTTGATACACAAGGAGGGTAGTGCATAGGATGAGAAGCGGCTTGTCAAAATTGGAGGAATGGTCAAAAATATGGCAACTTAGATTCAATGCAAAAAAGTGTAAAGTAATGCACCTGGGAAACAATAACCCAGGGGAAGAGTACACAATGGGGGGTGTTACTAACAACAACGCAAATGGAAAGGGACCTGGGGATAGCCATATCAGATGACCTTAAGGTTGGTAAACAATGTGAGAAGGCAGTACGGAGGGCTGGGGGGATACTTGGATGCATAGGGAGAGGCATCACCAGTAGAAAACAGGAAATTGTTATCCCTCTCTACAGACAGTTGGTGAGACCCCATCTGGAGTACTGGGTGCAGTTCTGGAGACCCCGTCTCTGCAAGGACATAGACAGGATGGAGGTAGTCCAGAGGAAGGCAACTAAAATGGTGCAGGGTCTGCAACAGAAGTCATACAAACAGTAACTAACAGTGCTTAATATGTATACCTTTGAGGAAAGGAGAGGGGGAGGGGGACATGATAGAACCTTTCAAGTACCTCAGGGGAATCAACAAAGTCCAAGACAGGAGTATCTTTCAGAAAGAGAGATGTATAAGAACAAGGGGGCACAATTTGAAGATAGAGGAGGAGGAATGGTTCAGGGGCAATATGAGGAAGTATTTTTTCATGGAGAGCGTGGTGGACACATGGAACCACCTTTCTGAGAGAGGTAGTGGGGTCAAGAACAGTGGGGGAATTTAAGAATGCATGGGACAGACAGAAGGCAATTATAGTGAGGGGTAGGAGGAAGTAGGCTGTTGGGTAACTAGAATCTGCAGCTTATTCTATAGGTAGGGAAATGGACAAACTAGGTGGGCCATGCGGTCCTTATCTGCCATCAAATTCTATGTTTCTATGTTACTATAGGAATGGGCGCTCATACTTGTATCTTCCCCTCTGAAGCTGCTGACTCACTTGCTGTCCTCTCTGTACAGTTGGCAGCTTCCCTTACAAAAATCTAAATAACCTGAAGTGGGAAAAACAAAGTTACATACCTTTTTGAGACAAGATACCTTATTTTAAACATCTGCCAGTACATCCATTACCAGCATTAAGACCGCTCGGTCACGCTACAGTACAGCTTCGAAAGAGAAAGTGCTTAAACTGTAAGACACGCTGAAAATCACAGGATCAACCAGATACAGTTTAAAATCACTTTTTCTTTACAAACTAAGGCAGGATCAACCAGATAAATGACATCTGTAACATAAGAACTATCACTGTTATGACAGGATCAACCAGATCACCAACAGTAAATTAAATATTTACTTGTGCAGACAGGGACTACTTTTTCTCCCCCACCCAAAATATTTGTGGCCATTTTATAAATAACATATATATATATATATATATATATACTGTATATATATATATATATATATATATATATGCAGTACCTGCAATTATATTTTCAGGTAGCTATAAGTAATATTTTTGCTCACTCCAGACCTAGACCTAGAGTGAAAATATCAAAATATTCTCACTCTAGGTCCCCATGAGCAAAAATATTCTCACTATAGGTCCCAATTGGCTGGAAACAGCAGCGTGAGCAGTTCACATTCATTTTCTCAGCCTATGGTTGACTTGTGCACCGACTCTATCGCTGCACCGCTGCACCGTTCAGTGTGAAACCATCACTCACTCTGAGAGGTTCTCTCCTTGTGCATTTCAAATGTTTTAACTACAAGCTGCATATAAATCTACCATTTTGCCACCAATAGCATATGTTGCTTTACACTCATTTTAATCACTGCTACAAAGCTCCTGTACAATGTTGATATAATCCTGACTCCCAAACATCCTAACTGCCACTGGCCCTCACTTAAAACATGCCTGGTTAAGGTCCCACTCTTTTCAGGTGAACGGCATACAGAACCCAGTTCACTGTCGAGACCACACTCAACAGTGCTCACTCTCGTGCTGTGGTGATGCGCCGATGTGCTGACTCACAACGTCTGCATCAGCAACCAAAAGGGAAAATAAAAGGCAGCTTTCTCCACTCATGAGCACTCAGAAATTTCATTTTAAAACAATAACACCACCAAATTAAAAAAGAAAACATTTCTAGACAAACATGCAATATGATCTTTATGGCTCCGCTATTCATGATGTCATAAGGGCAAGCTACAGTGGTGGAAAATATCAAAAATATTACCACTGGGCCATAGTAATAGGTAGGTAGCTAGGTTGATAGAAAGATATATAGATAGATAAGACAGATAGATAGATTGATTTAGCAAATGACAATGGAAATCCTAGTGTCCTGATTGGCTATCAGGATTCCACACCCAAGCATCTATTTTTCAATAGAGCCCTGTCATAAAAAGTGCCAACAGCATGCCCCAAAGGCAAATTGGTACCTTTGTGCCAGCTGAAAACTCAAATGGAGTAGCTGCCATGTTTTCTTTTTGATTGATAATCAGACCAGTGACTGAGGAAGGCCCTGCCCCCGAGCAAGAGAAGTCACCTCCCCACACCCTGTATTGCCAAACCAACAATTAAAAAAACCAACATGTTCTTCAAATAAAGTAAATGCTTTTAAAATACAGCACACTTGTATTAAGGGACAGAGTTACTCATGACTCCTGCTGCCTCAAAAGCCAGGCATTGTAGTAGTCAGAGCAAGCCGACAACGAATCTCCATGTCCGGGCAGCCAAAGTTACCAAAGTGCCATCTCTGCTCCTGACTCCCATTGTCCCAATTGTGTAGTTATTTAAAAACATGTCCAGTTAACACCCATCCTATCACGTATGACTGATTACCTCCTGCATCCTCTGCTCAGTCGCCTGAGTCTTCCTCTTCATTATTTATTTATTGTTTTCCAAACCGGCCCAACTCTGCTGCTACCACCACTCCCAATGTCAGATTCCCTGCCCGCTCACACAAACACGACTACTGGCAGTGCTACTCCATCACCGGGACCCACTTCAAAGTTGTCCTACTGAAAATGTAACAGCTGCATCTTCTGGTAAGCCCCTGAGTGTTTCTCTCTGGCTCTCACTCCCTACTCTGACCTCAATTCCCTTCCCCATCTGTCACAGAGGACTACAAGTCCCATGAAATCATGGAGCAGCTATACTGATCAGTCAAACAGGATTTTCTAAATAGGACTACTTTTCAACAAAAATGAATTTTTATTCTTTTTTTAAACAGTAAGTAAACCTCTTTTTGTTTATTTTATCTTATTTTATTAAAAATGCTATCTATGGGCCTTTTTCTAAGTGCAATAATACCCTCCAAGGTAGGTGGTATTGGGGAATACTGGACCTTCCAGGGGCTATAAGGATCTCCACCTGCAGTGTTGGGCCTCATTATGCCCCTGTGCTATCTGGTATTCTCCAGTATCGCCCACCATGTTGGGTATTATTGGTTACATATACCATGTGAGTGCAAATACATTTGGAAGATAAACTCTTGTTAGTTTCACTGAAGACAGAACTACTGTGCAAATAACAGCTGAAGTCATGTTTTTTTGCACAGGAGCCACAATCCTTGCTTTTCACATGAACTGGTTCCCTGTGAGCAGCACATCAAACAGTGGTGCTGTCACTTTAACCATAAAAGTAAACAGCTGTGTGACATTAATAAAGTGGAAAAGAACAAAAAAATGTAAAAAGATAATGCATTTACATAACAGAGCACATTTGTTTTTATCTGCAATAGACATGCAAAAAAAGTGGGAACTACCATGGTATTCATCAGATATAGAAACATAGACAATGTTGTCAGGAAAAAAAACACTGGTTCATCTAGTATGCCCATAAACTCTAACAAACCTGGGACCTATTCTCTTAAAGGGTTCTAACCCACACTATTCACCCCATGTTACCCGTCCTAGCACTATCACCCTGAGCAACCTCTAAGCCCTTCACTCTGTCCCCACCATGTTTGAAACCTTTGATGCTTTTGTCACCCGCCACCTCAGATGGCAGATGGGTGTAGAGGTTAGGTTTTCCTGGGGGAAACTCAGGCTCAAAACTATTGGCCTAATCAGTTAACCTATTTTCAGACTACCCTATTCTTTACATGGTTTTCACAATACATGATACATCTACCAAAAGAATTCAAGCAGAATTTGCTAGTTAGGTTTCAGACACAGAATCCATTGTATATTGTTTTATAAAGAGTATGAGTATACAACAATATAACTCAAACAAAAATGAATAATTTTATGACTGATGGAATGAAGAAAATTACTGAAGAGATTTATTATTACTTGTTCACTACAGCAAATGTATGTATTCTTACTGAAGCTTTTTTTTTTTGCTATCGCTTTTTACCTCCTTTGACCACCTTCGGCTCCCATGTCCGTTGCATCCTTACTGGGAATCCGGCCACTGTCTGCCTCTACCAGAGCCACATGTCGGCACCCTATAACCCTTGTGGCTTACCCCCCCCACAGCAGGGTGGCAGGGAGCCCCAACTCCCCACCCAACATGGATCCAGTTTCGGGTGCCTTGCATTACCCTGGCAAACACTTACAAACTGCCATCATGCCACTCGAGAGGTGCCAATTTTTCACTGTTCCTTGCCCCCTGGAGTCTAGGGCATGCAATGACACCAGCGGAGGGAAGCGCGCATGTGTCCGGACACACTCCCTCCAGGCATCTGCCTAAACTCCTCCCCATGTTGTCACCCCGGTGTCCTGTTCCCCAGGGGGTGACCGAGCACCAACTGGTGAGACCCCCCTTCCCCAGAGAAGGAGAGAAGTCCATCAGATGCTCAATCCTTCTCCATCCTTGCCAACCCCTGGTGGCCCATGCTCACTCCCGAACATGGGTCGCTGGTGTGGCATGAGGTGAGGCGTCCAGCGCCTCTGCCCTCAGTGCCACCTGGCCATTGCTTACTGAAGCTTTTTTAATAAAATTATCAATTGGACTCTCCATGTCGAGATTTCTGGCAATACTGGTATGGCTTGAAAGGGTGGCAACAGCATTCAGCCTTTCTTCGGTCATAGCAGGACGTAAGTAGGACTTCAGCCTACGAAGGCTCAAAAAAGACCTCACCACAGAAGAAGTAGACACAGGCACAGTTAAAACAAGCTTCACTAATCTCATGACCTCTGGAATTAACAGTCACATGTCCTCATTTTTATCTGCCTTCAAGAACTCCAGAATGCCTTGAAAGTCACTCAAAGTGGTACCAGAAACTGTGGCTGCATTTAATAGCATATTTCTGTGCAGCTGAAACCTTGAAAAATCTTTAAAGTCATCCTGGTAGAAATCATTCACATGCGTCACATCTTTCTTTCCAACCAGAAAATCTTCCAACTTGGTTAAATGAAAGGTGGTCTCCTTTGATTCAAAGCGATATATGAGGCTGACTAATACTCCATCAATGGATTCAAAATACTGCTGCCAATAATGGACATCAGGTGTGGCAGGGAAATGATGTTCAGCCTCTCCTTCTTGAAACCTGGTGCGAATTTTTTATTTTGTGGGTAGATTAGGCTCTTCAAGCCCTAAAACCTAAAAATGGCATGAAAGAGTGGTTTATTCTGCCCAGAAAAGCAGTATTTCCTTTCCATTCCTAATTATATCTTCACCAATCCAAAAATTTAATTGGATTCTTTGAAAAGCAGAGCTGGCATCTTCAACAATGGTAAAAATAATTTGAAGCAACTCCAATTTGATTTTTTAAAGACTCTAAAAACCCATAAGCTTCTGCAGCGCATGCCTTGTACTCAGGATTGTTATCCAAATCTTCCAACCATTCAAGCAACGAAGCATATGTGCTTGTCATGGTCATTAAGGAGGGTTTCCTCAAAATCCACTTAGTGGGGCAGAAAGAGTTATTCCTTTGGGTGTCTGGAAGTGCTTGAACCAAGCTAACATCTTCGGCAACCCACGAGCAAAGGCAATGAATTTCTGGATGAAGTTCATTATGTTGCACATTTCTGTTATTCTGAATTGTGTCTTGAATTACTAAGTTCAAATGATGTGCAAGGCAGTGCACAAAGTGCTCGTCCCTCTAGTTCTCTAATCCTGATCTGTAGCCCACTGACATGCCCAGACATATTGGCTGCCCCATCATAACACTGTCCCCTGCAGTTCTTAATTGACAGATTGAATCTGGTTAGCACATCCATAGTGATTTTCAACAGAATGTCACTAGTGGTACTTTCATTTTCATAGAAGACAAAGAAAAGTTCATGGACTGTGAAGTGATCAGTGACAACACAAAAACAGACAGCAGTTTGCTCCTTGGCAGATATGTCTGCGGTTTCATCTAGCATGGTGCCAAAGAAGGGACACCCCTGCACTTCTTCACACAATTCAGGAAGAACTGCATGTGAAAATCTTGAATCTCATGTGAAATGTCTAGTGAAAGCCACTTAAATTTTTCCATTTGTTCAAGTCATTTTGTTTAGAACAGGCACATCAGTTAATCTTTCCCTTAACAGCTGCATTAAGTTTGAAGCCTCATCGTTTCTCCCTGTAACTGCCAGTCCCTGTGTGGCTAAAACGTGAATAGTAGAAAATATTCTGAGCAAGGCAAGCCGAGCTTCCCTCATTTCCTGATTTTTCTGTGCAGAAAGTTGAATTGTACCAGATTCTCCTTTCATTGCAGAAAGGTTTGTGATGATAGCAGTCTTACGAAATTCAGACCTTTCATGTTTGGAGAACCTTTCAAGAGCATTCTTCCAGTTGGAAAAATCCATTGACAACAAATGCCAAGTACAAGTCCTTTTCCCTGGACTCTGTTGGAAGGGGCATTTTTAATTTGGTTGCTTTGGTACATTCAGAACAAAAACCTTTGCATTTTGCTGCATCATATTTAATCCAAGAATGTTTGCTTATCCATCCTGGGAAACATTTTTGGCCAGATTTTGATGAGGCAGCTGATCCCCTGCTGTCATCCGGATTTCTGTTATTATCCTCAGTAGAAGATGAAGTTGATGCATTCAGTTTACTTACTGTAGTCATGGTATCCAAATCTGTATGGATCTGAACATATCCAAATCTATATGGAGCTGAACTTATTCAGAATTGGTAGGCATGTCCCTTGCTTTGCAGCCAGGACAACTCACAGCTTCTTTTGGCAAATGAGTGATGAATCTCTATTTTTAACAGCTAACTAAAGGTTTGCTGTTTGCACGAGTCAACAATCAACTTTGCACATACACTTAATTCTTCACAGGCTTGGAACAAGAAAAGAAAGATAGAAACATAGAAGTTTACGGCAGCTAAGGACTGCAAGGCACATCCAGTCTGCCCATTTCTTTTTCTACCTTATAAATGTGCCATCGTCCTTTGCTGTCAGTGGTCTATCTATTCATACTCATCTGTATTGCTCCCTTATGCCCATCCCATGCCTGTTTGAAGCCCTGCACTGTATTCATAGCCACCACTTCCTGAGGTAGGCCGTTCCATGCATCCACCACCCTTTCTGTAAAAAAGAACTTCCTCACATTACCCCTTAATCGGCCTCCCTCTAATCTCATGCTGTGTCCTCGTGTCCTGTTATTTTTCTTATACTGAAACATGTTAGACTCTTTCACCTTGTTAATGCCCTTAAGGTGTTTGAATGTTTCAATCATATCACCTCTCTCTCTCCTTTGCTCTAGGGCATACATCTTGAGCTCCATTAATCTGTCCTCATATGTCTTCTGATGCAGCCCCTGCACCATTTTGGTTGCCCTTCTCTGGACTGCCTCAATTTGGTTAATGTCCTTGTGAAGGTGTGGCCTCCAGTACTGCATGCAGTACTCCAGATGGGACCTAACCAGTGTCTTGTAAAGAGGGATTATTACCTCCCTCTTATGACTTGTGATACCCCTACTAATACACCCTAACATCCCCCTAGCCTTACCTACTACTTTAGAGGTCTGCTTGGATGATTTCAGGTCATCGGTGATGATGATGCCCAAGTCTCTTTCTTCCTTAGTGAATGCCAGCAACTCCCCTCCCAGCCTATATGTGGCTTCAGGGTTTCTCTTCCCTATTTTTTGTATGGCACAGGGATCGGGATGGGATGAGGGACACTGTGATATGGCACTGGATGGGGTTTCTTTTGTTTTAGGAACACGGAACTGGGGGGGTAGGCCACTCGGCGCATACTGCTTGGTGCATCCCTTCCTACAGCATGCAAATGAGACCATAATGACATGCAAATGACCCCATTTGCACCTTGCATGCATAATGGCTCCATTCACATGTTTGCATCTGAATATCTGGAATTGGCACTAGCATATCTCCAAGATGTGCTGTGTATCCCCATTCCAGGTACTCAAACTGCGCAGGGGGATGTGCCAGCACATCTTTGGTGGCTCCCATTTGCACTGCCCTCATCATTTACTATATTCAGATGAGATGGATGATTGTGAATCTTGCTGGAATATAGCACTTTTATGCCCTGGCGCAACTCAGTTGTGCAGCGCAACCACTTGTGCCCTTTCCAGATGCAGTTTGAATATCGAGGCCTATGAGTACAAGATTTAATAGTACCCAAACAAATCTTCTGAGTCTGATTGCTCAGGTAACTATCAAACCACTTAATTGTATTGTGAAAAAAAAAGCAAACAAACAAGAGAGACCAAACGATGCAAATGACAATTCATGAGTTCAAGTTGAATGCCTTGGTCAGGTCTACAGAAATGGCACCAGCGAGCAGTCCATCATCCATAGCTCTGCTCACATGGTTTGAGAACCTGACTAAGGCAGTCTGTGTACTATAGAACCTTCTGAATCCATGATGTTCAGGTGTAATCAACCTATACTTAAGATATCCATTCATCTGAGCAACAATTAATTTTTCCAAAAGTTTACTAATGAGGAGAATAAAGATAAAGGAAGATAGTCATCTAATGTGTTAGATGAGTCCCTTTTAAAAACAGGAACAACCTCTACAGTGTTCTTGGAATGAAGTACAGGATGAGTAATTTAACATACTGAAATTTTGTGTTAATGGAAAAATTATGAAGCCAGCAATCAGTCTAAGAAATCCAGGCTTCCAGGCTCAAGGCCATCTGAGCCTGCACCTTTGTTAAAGGAGAACTGCAGAATCTGCAAGTAATTTTTTCCCCATAGATGCTTTTTTTTTTTTTTTAGTCTCTGGTAACCGGGTAAGGCCCACTAGGCACAAGTGCCTGTTTACAGGGGTGACCTGGGAGCAGTGGGCAGTAAAGTGACTTGCTCAGAGTCACACAGTATGCAAATGGAGGTTGTGAGAATCAAACCAAGGTCTGGCCTGCTGGATGTACCAAGCTCATTCACAGCTCATTACTTTAACCTCTAGGCTCTACTGCCAGCTTATTTACATATATATATTCATGGCAAAATACTCCATTTAATGCATCAGTTAGGGTTATTCCACAGCGACAAAAGTGAGGAAATTCGTTGTTAGGAATGAAAACCTAAACTCCGCATTCACCTCCCCACCTCCCCAGCACCACACACACACACAGACACACACACACACACATGCAAGGAGGTAGGAGGACCAAGGCAACATGACCAATCACAGACAACCAGCAGCAGGTGACAGAAATAAAATACAGCTGTCTAAATGTACTACAAGACATCCCCACCCACTCGACCAGGTACTGCATGCTCAGTTGAGATCCACAGCAGAACTGAGGCCATGTACACCAAATGTACACATCCCTGATTTCAGGTGCACACAACGTACCACACTTAGGAGTTGCATGGCCTTACCGAGTGATGCCACACACCCCACCACACCCGCCACTGCACCATGACTGTACATCAGAATGAAACTCCATCATTGCAGGTATCCAGATGTTTCTACACTTATGAGTAGAGAGAAATAAAATGCCAGTGTCTAAATCAACTACAAGACACATGCATCATCATAAGACAACAACTGTAGCATTTGAACATGTGTTGTTCTTAGCTGTGCATTTTCTCTCTCTGTCTACTCAGGATGCAGAATCTGATCTGGAGGCTTGGCAAGCCATTCCTGTACAAGGGTCTGCAAGTCCTAATGCTGCTAACAGGTGTGTAGCTTCAGTGATGGAGGTGTAGCACTGATGCCCATTGACTTACTTTTGTTGTGGTTCTACACTCAGAATGCAGTAACTACTCTGTGTGATGGGGGGAGTACTACGTGGCTGAGTATATACAACTCCTAAGTGTGCAAAGATGACTATAGCTGCAAAAGTGTAGGTGTACCATGGATGCTCATAGACTCAGTTTACTTGTAGCTCTCTACTTAGGATGCAGTACCTGACGAGGACGATGGCATTGCCTGTGTGAGGCCATGCAAATCCTAGCTGTATTAAATTGAATATCCTTGCAATGAGTGAGGTATACCATTGATCTGTATGCCTTCATTTATGCTGTAGGTCCCCACTCAGGATTCAGTATCTGGTCTAGCAGTTTGGAGGGAGCATTTCCTGACAGAGGGCATGAAACTGACAATTGTGGCAATTGGAGTGTTGCTGCAATCAGAAAGGTGTACAGTTCATGTTCATGGCCTTTGTTTTCCTGTGGCTTAGCAGTCAGGATGTAACAAATGCTGAGGGTGGGCAGTGTGTGCTTGAGACTGTGCAACTTCTAAGTGTACAAACCTCTGTACAGCTGCAATGAGGGAACTGAACTGTTAATGTCCATGGTCTTATTTGTGCTGTGGCTGTTCAGTCAGTATGCAGTGCCTTGACTTGGGGGCTGGCGCATTGCCAGCCAAAGGTCTACAGTGGCTAACTTTGTAAAGTTGTGCATATCTGCAATTAGGTAGATATAAGATGCATGTTCAAGCCCTTAGTTTTGCTGTGCCTCTCCAGTTATGGGGCAGTATCGGGTATGGTGGGGTGTGTGGCATCGCTAGATAAGGCCATACAACACCTAAGTGTGGTATATTGTGTGCACCTGCAATCATGGATGTGTACACTTGGTGTACATGGCCTCAGTTTTGCTGTGGATCTCAATTGAGCATGCAATACCTGGTCGGGTGGGTGGGGATGTCTTGTAGTACATTTAGACAGTTGTATTTTATTTCTGTCACCTGCTTCTGGTTGTCTGTGATTGGTTGTGTTGCCTTGGTCCTCACCACCTACTTGCATATTTGTGTGTGTGTGTATGTGGTGTTGGGGAGGTGAATGCGAAGTTAGGGTTTTGAACCTCAACAATGAATTTCCTCGCTTTTGTCACTGTGGAACAACCCTAACTGATGCATTAAACTGACTTTTTTGCCATGAATTTCCTGTCTTCTTGAGAAATGGTGCTGCCATATTATTTTGAATATCTTAATAAGAACATAGCTTTGTTTTGAGAACATTGGCTCAACAACATATTGATACATTTGACTGAATGAGTAGTAACCTGATACAATTCACACAAATATTGTTCATGTGCTGCACCTTAGATATGATTATAAAATGATTTGCCTACAAAATAGAAGATGTATATCTTCGCCACATTGAACAATACCACTTTAATTGTGATAAATAGAAAGAATGTACCAATGAACATCATGCACTATGTTTAGATGCAGCACTACACCAACATCAGCATACATAGTGTCACTGTTACATATTGGTAAAAGAAAGACACAACACAGGTACATAAGGCTTAAAAATATTTATTGCCCAATTAATAATAGTAAAAAGGCCGAATTAAGAATTGAATTGGTGCACAAAATCAGTCTCACACAACAATCATATACATCTGTTTCACTGTTGCTTGAAATACATGTAAAGCAGTATCGCTAATAGTGAATGGGTGACGTGAGAGAAAATAAAAATGAATAAAGGCAGGTATCACATCATCTTCTGAACACAGCTTACACATATGAAACAGTTATGTTGTTATTGTTATTGTATGACTGATAGTGTGAATGTTTCTGAGGTGGGCGAAAAACCAGATGCGACTTGTAAACTAATATCAGCACAAACAGGCCATGGCTTCAAAAGAAATTATATCTGAAACTAACAGCTAAACATTAAATGTTAATGTATTCTGTGTGTTGACATACAGATATATATACACATAGATGTACATCACAAGGCATACTGCAATATTACTACATTTGGAAAATTCCCACCCGACCCCTCAATAGAGGTGATCAGAAAATATTATCAGGAACAAAAAATGCTCAATTGTTATCAGTGAAACTGTCTGATGTATAATTTTCAACTATTATTAACATACATTAATGTAACATAAAACACAAACATTTCTGACACTGTATGGTAACAGTATAGAAATGTAAGTTGACAGCAGATAAGGACAGCAAGGCCCATCCAGTCTGCCCATTTCTTTTTCTACCTTATAAATGTGCCATCAGCCTTTGCTCTGTCAGTGGCCTATCTATTCGTACGCATCTGTATTGCTTCCTTATGCCTATCCCATGCCTGTTTGAAGCCCTGCACTGTATTCATAGCCACCACTTCCTGAGGTATGTCATTCCATGCATCCACCACCCTTTCTGTGAAAAAGAATTTCCTCACATTCCCCCATAATCGGCCTCCCTCTAATCTCATGCTGTGTCCTCTTGTCCTGCTATTTTTCTTATAGTTAAACATGTTAGACTCTTTCACCTTGTTAAGGTATTTCAATGTCTTGATCATATCACCTCTCTCCCTCCTTTGCTCAAGGGTATATCTATTGAGCTCCGTTAATCTATCCTCATATATCTTCTGATGCAGTCCCTGCACCATTTTGGTTGCCATTCTCTGGACTGCCTCAATTTGGTTAATGTCCTTGTGAAGGTGTGGCCTCCAGTATTGCATGCAGTACTCCAGATGGGGCCTAACCAGTGTCTTGTAAAGAGGGATTATCACCTCCCTCTTACGACTTGTGATACCCCTACTAATACACCCTAACATCCATCTAGCCTTACCTACTGCTTTAGAGGTCTGCTTGGATGATTTCAGGTCATCGGTGATGATGATGCCCAAGTCTCTTTCTTCCTTTGTGACTGCCAACAACTCCCTCCCAGCCTATAGGTGGCTTTGGGTTCTCTTCCCTAGGTGCATGATCTTGCACTTCTTTGCATTAAATCCCAGTTGCCACTCTTCTGACCATTTTGCTAGTTTATCCAGATCTCTTCTCATTCTTCCCACCCCATCTGGATCATCTACTCTGTTGCAGATCTTGGTGTCATCTGCAAACAGACAAACCTTACCCTCTAGTCCATCTGCAGTGTCACTGATGAAGATATTGAAGAGGACTGGCCCCAGAACTGATCCTTGAGGTATCCCACTTGTGACTTGCATCTCTTCTGACTGTATACCATTTACCACCACTCTCTGTTTCTACCGTCAACCTGTTTGCCACCCAGTTGACCAACTTCTGACCCATCCGAGGCCTACCCAGCTTATTTATCAATCTTCTATGTGGAACAGTGTCAAAAGCTTTGCTGAAGTCAAGGTAGGCAACATCAACTGCTCCCCCTTGGTCCACCACTCTGGTTACCCAGTCAAAGAAATCTATGAGATTAGTTTGACAGGACCATCCTTTTGTAAACCCATGCTGTCTTGGATCCTGTGTCCCTATGGATTCCAGGTGTTGCAATATCCTTCCCTTAAGGAGTGCCTCCATAATCTTGCCCACTACTGAGGTAAGACTGACTGGTCTGTAGTTCCCTGCCTCCTCCCTCCTTCCACTCTTGTGGATCGGGATCAAATGAGCCCTTCTCCAGTCTTCTGGGACCTCTACTGTGCTCAGAGACTCACTAAACAGTTCTGCTAATGGCACTGCTAGTTCCACTGTTAGCTCCTTAAGTGCCTTGGGATGTATACCATCAGGTCCCATTGCCTTGTCCACCCTGAGCATAGTGAGCTCTTGTTGGACCCTTTCTTTTGTGATGGGAGTAGTGCTCACCTCCCTCCCCCCTGTGTCCATGGTGCTGAGCTGTGGGCCCCACCCTACCTTCTCTACTGTAAATACTGAGCAAAAGTATCTATTTAGGATAGATGCGTTTACAGGGTCCTCCTCCTCATATGCCCCCTTTTCTCCTTTGAGCTCAGTAATACCCCCCTCTGGACTTTCTCCTTTCACTAATGTATCTATAGAAAGTCTTGTCACCTTCTTTTACTGTTCGTGCTAGTGTTTCCTCAGTTTTGGACTTTGCCTGCCTTACTGCCTTCCCTGCTTCCCTTAGGGCAGTTTGGTATGCCTCCCTATCTTCATCCTGCTGTGTTCCCTTATATTTCCTGAAGGCCAGCCTTTTGGCTCTGACCTTTTCTGCTACTGTATTTGAGAACCAAAGTGGTTTCCTTCTTCTCTTGCACTTCCTTTTCTGTCTAACACAATTGGATGTTGCTTCAAGTATTGCATCCTTAATGCTTGCCCACTTTTGCCTGTACCCCCTCACCTGGGTTTCTTTTTGCCAGGGCTAGCTTAACTCTGTTGGCCATCTTATCAAAGTCAGCTCCTCTGAAGTCCCATATTTTTGCCTTGGAATGGGAAGACTAAGATGTAGTGACCAAATTGAACCATACCATGTGATGGTCACTGGCCCCCAGGTGACCTTCTACCTGGAGATCTGTGATCCCTTCCCCTGTTAGTCAGTACTAGATCTAGGATAGCCCTGTCTCTTGTGGGTTGTTGTACCAGTTGTTTGTATTATATTCATCACTTTAAATGTTTAAATGAATAGTTACAGAACTACAGAACTGCTTAACCACCTAGATGTGTTACATCTTTTACTTACATGAAAGGAATTATTTTACTGAATACTATGAATATAACATCTAACAATATTATAAGCTAAACCTTAGCATAGTAAGTTATATAGATATCTGTAATGGAACACTGTGGCTTGTTTTTAATGATGGCATATGAAATAACAGAACACTACATATGTGCAACTGGATAATATGTCACGCTAATAAATATAAGTATACTACTTCTTACTCTTAATGACTTTACAAGTATTTAAGAGAAAAAATCATACTTATAATGCTATCAATGGAAATCTATGTCAATGTACCTGTATACTACTACTTTTTACATCAGACTACTAACTACTAGCAGGAAAAACATTAAACATCATTATGTATATAAAAATACAATGTAGATACACATCAATAAAACAGTCATAGTAATACACTGTTGCAATAAAGAGTTAAGATATTTATTCAAGATGCAAGCATAAAAAGAAAGAAGTAAATACTGAGCACACATCATTGTAGTGAACGCGTGACAGAGTGATGTTAATCTTTAGTAAAAGATATGATACACAGTGATGTAAATGCACATGGACAAGTATTGTACCTTAGTACAGTCACACATCTAACAAGCATTTGTCAATGCCTAATGTTTGCTTGCTGGCATTGGCATTGGTAGTGTAGAAGTTACAGAGCTACATAATAGGAATGGCAGTGAAGTATTGAACTGAAGCCAACCCCACCACCACCTTGCAGAGACTGACAGGCATTGGGGTGTGCCTTTGGGTCATCAGGCATAAGGAGCACGCCATTTCACCACACCATACCCTGCAGACACCAAGTGTCACAGTGTGCCTTGGGGTCTTTGGCCCTTATTCTCACCCCATTCCATCAGGAAATACGGTGAGATGGGTCCTGTATAGGAGAATAGGGTGAACTTTGGGGATGAAGGGTCCAAGGCACACCTCAATGCCTTTCACTGGCTGAAGGGTGTGGAATGGTATGATCATTACAGGCAAGAATCTCAAGTCACACTCCTGATGTCTGTCAATCTCTACAGGCTGGGGCATTATAGTTGGAAACCCTAATGCCTCAGGCATTCATTGGCATTTTCACTCCAAATTTTCAACATGGGTTTTTTGTAACCCCACCTTATGAAGAGTGGCAATAACAGTTTGTTAGCCGAAAGCTGATTTCACACAGAGACTATGTCATTTGGCACCACAGGTGTGAAAACACATTTTGAACAGGATGTGAAAAATGACAGCTGTACTGTTCATGGAGAGGTACAAAAAATGGCAATGTTGAAATTCTGCAGTGAAAATATTAAAAAAACTGGTGAAGTCACGAGTGTGCGCAGAAAATGTGCAACACACACTCCAATGCAATTAGTTTGGGGATTTTTTACAGCAGATTGTCAACACAGGGATTTTGGAACCTCCACTCATGAACAGTGTCACTGTGATTTTCTTAATCTATCCTGAACAGTGATTACCCACAGCGACCATGCATTTCTGCGCTGAAAGTGCGAAAACACATTTCGGCCATGGTGTGAAAAATGACAGCTGTTCTGTTTATAAGGAAGTGTGGAAAATGCCAATGGTGAAAATCTGAACTGAAAATATTAGAAATCCATGAAGTTACGAGGCTGCGTGGAAACTGCGCAATGGTCGCTTGTAACACAGTCATTTTATGGATTTTTTCACCAGATTTTTAACATAGCTATTTTAACACCTCTGCTCATGAGCAGTGTCACTGTAATTTTCTTAATCTGTCCCAAACATTGATTTCGCACACTGACTGCGCCATTGTGTGCTACATGGGTGGAAACACGTTTTGGGCAAGATGTGAAAAATGACAGCTGTACTGCTCATAAGGAGGAGTGGTAAAATGATAATGTTGAAAATCTGGAGTGAAAATATTGAAAATTCGCCAACTTACGAGCGTGTGTAGGAACAGCGCAACACATGCTCATAAAATAGTCATTTTTGGGAATTTATGCACCAGATTTTTAACATAGCTATTTTAACACCTCTGCTCATGAACAGTGTCACTGTGATTTTCTTAATCTGTCCCAAACATTGATTTCGTACACCGACTGTGCCATTGTGCCCTACATACACGGAAACACATTTTGGATGAGATGTGAGAAATGACTGCTGTACTGCTCATAAGGAGGTGTGGTGAAATGGCAATGTTGAAAATCCAGAGTGAATATATTGAAAATTTGTGAACTTATGAGTGTGCGAAGGAACAGCGCAATGCATGCTTGTAAAACAGTCATTTTTGGGAATTTTTTCACCAAATTTTCAACATAGGGTTTTTAGGGGCTTACCTCTTGAACTGTGACACTGTTATTTCATTAATCAGTCCTGAAAGGTGATTTCGCACAGTGACTGCGAAATCACCCTTCGGGCCCGATTAATACAATGGCAGTGATAGAATTCATGAGAAGAGGTCCCAAAAACCCCATGTTGAAAATTTGATGCTAAAATTCAAAAAAATGGCTGAGATATGCATTAAAGTTGAAAAAAAAACAATTTACTGCATTATACAGCTTACCGGCATTTCCTCAGTTTGCGGTCGGCTTTGAAGAGTGCAGATGTGTTCCCGGTCCACCGAAGATCATTGTGCCGAGCTCCAGAGGTAAGTATGGGGTGAGGTGGGGATGTGGGGAGGTAGGGTGCACAGAGGATGGGGGGGATTGGGTCAGGACACTCAGCGAGGGAAGGTTTTTTTCTTTCAGGTTTCTTTTAAAAAAAAACTTAGACGAAGCAGGACATTTGCCACGCTGGGGTGGCCTCCCAACGTGGCACAAGGAAGACTGTTTGGGGGAGTCCGTGGAGCTGACAGGGGATTGGGCACCCCCGTCAGCCACACTGCCATGATCTGTTGCCACACTGGGGTGGGCTCCCAGTGTGGCACCCTATAGTCTCTGGGGGGGCAGCGGAGCTGATGGGAGATTGGGAATCCCCCATCAGCTATACGATGTGTTGCCATGCTGGGGTGGGCACTCAGCATGGCATCTGAAACTCAGGGGGAGCGCAGCACAGCCGATGGGGGATTGGGCACTCCCATCAGCTATAAAGTGTGTGCGTGGAGGGGGGATCACAAGCACGCAGTGTGCGTGCATATGTGTGTGGGGGGGTGCATGCATGAGCAGGTGATATCTTATTGCTGCTTGCTGATGCATAGCTCTCCATTTCAACTGTATGGCACTGCATTTTCAGATCACGTCACTATGTTTCTTGCACGTGCGTGCAAGCAAACATAACAAATGTGTCAAGTGTGATGTCTGCATATAACATACTCACAAGAAAAGACAATGACAGAAGAGATTTACCAGATAGGCATATCTCTTTTGATGTCTACAAGTCTTTCTTAAACATATAAGTGTGGTTTCTCTAGTGACTGTGAAGACAGCTGGTGCCAATGAAAGACCACTGCAACTATTTTCACTGTGTCACTGATCGACCCAACAATCTTATACATCACATTGAGTTGAGATATGGAAGGAAACCATGTGACACATTTACTGTGTTATGACAATTGCACAGTTGTTAGTAACAATATGATACCGTGCCAGAACTCACTCTGTAACAAAAATGGACAGCAAAGTAAAAGAATGTCATATGTTGTGTGACTATTCCTTTGACACATGAAGGTTGTCATAATTCTTCAGTATCAGAGCATATGCATTTTTTAAGTGTCACGGCAGTCTCTGTTTGAAAGAGCTTGTTGAATCATCGCACTCGACCCATCCAGTTCTGTACCTCAACAAACAAGTGTAATGTCCAGAATGTACACACTGGTCATAGTGGTAGATCACAGCATGAGTGTCAAACACTGCTTGGTTAAATACTACTCTACCAGCTGTGAAATCAGTGATAGGTGAGCCAACTCTGAGCCCAGTGGAGTCAAATCTATGCAATACTAGCATAAGATATTGAGATGAAGTCCTCAGACGTATGGACAGAGTACATGGACCTCCACACCTCACTCACAGGTGACCGCTTTCAGCATTAGTAAACAGCTGCTGGAACTTAACACTTTTACTCTGAGGCACAAACAGAGAAACCCAAAGCATGTCTTCTGTGGTTTCTCATTCTGAATGACCACGTAACAGACATACATACTTGGTAACATATGACACAGTGAAATAGGGATGCATAGATGTTCCCTCTTCATCCAAGCTGTTTATGATAGCCATCATAAGCTCACTAGTGTCCTATTGCATGTTTGCAGCAAATATACTGCATCCATTATATGTACCCATGACCCGCCATAGAGGTGTAAGTGACTGCACATTGTTAAACTGATCAGAAGCCAAGTTGACAATCTGCTTCAATTCCTTTGATAGGGGAGTCTCTTGTGAAGCAGATATTGCCTCCACAAAATGTGGCATGTGAAGAAAGACTTGCATAGCTGAATTAGCATAGCAATTAACTCTAGTACTGTTGTCAAACATTGGCACAACAGCCATACCAACTGACTTCTGACCAACAGCCAGTTCTGCATCTGTATTTGACATTGTGACCTTCTTAGAACTCGGAACAGTTAAATCAGTTGTGGAAGCTCATTTTCTTTTGTTGCCAGCTGTAGATGTGACTGAGGGATGTGACACAACCACATACATATGTAGTGGCATTAAAGACATCTGTGGCTGGTATAGAGTATGTAATCAGTTGTACTCAACTATACAATGCTTGTCAGCGTGTATCTTCTGAGGTGCGACTGTTATGATGTGCAACCCAGAAAGACTACGTACACGTGAAAGTGCGATGTAGCTCATGCCATCTTTGAAGATGTCTGTCCCTATGTCCACCATTGCTGAATCCAAACTCAAGCCTTGAGACCTGTGGGTGGAGACAGCATATGCAACACATATTGGGAACTATTTCCTGTTCACGTAGATATCCTTCAATACCTGGAACTTAACATGGGTACGATCAATCTGGACAGGGTGTTCCATGTTGTCAAAGTGGACAACAAGTGTCTCGATAAATATCTTTTGAACATTGTAAGCAAAGTCTATGATGTTACCCATGGTACCATTTACCATACCATGCTCTGCATCAAGATTGTAGCGTAGCATGACACATGCATTCTTACAAACTGTAAGAGCAGCTTCTAGACCAGCTGTGCGTGAAACATCTGACTTCAATTCAGACAGTCTTTCAGTCATCTTAGCTACCAGCTTACAACTTAAAATGACACCGACTATATCAACAGCATGCAGTGTGAGAATTTCTTGATTTTCTCTCTGCAACATGACGCTGTTGAACTCAGCGCATTTCTTTAGTCACGGCATAAGACACACAATGCGTGTGCCCCTGGAATACACATCACTGAAAACATCATATGTGATTTCTATGGATGTAGTGTCCATTCTGATTCTTCGTCCATTTAACATTGCAACATGTTCTAGTGACAGAGAACCTGTACGAGCTTGATCCAACAGTGCCTTGTAAGTCATGTCAGCTCTTAGTCGCATGTTCTGATACAGCTAAACATAGGTAAATAACTCCCACAGGTTACAACCTCCAATGCAGCCTAGCATATTCTTGGCCTATTTCACAGTCAGAGCTGCAAAGACATGTTCTGCATTCACAGGTGCAAGCTGTAAAAGGTCTCCAAATACAACAATGCTTTTTCCACCCAATGCATCTCCATAGTCAGTCCCCAAAATCTCCTGTAGACATAGATGTATACAGGCAAGCATCAAATTGGACACCATAATAATCTCATCAATAATGAGTAACTTCATCTTAGTAAACATTGGACAAAACTGAGATGCAGTGTCAAATGACAATTTCCGCTACTCTCCTGTATTGCCATGCTCCACTTGCAACATGAACAGACGGTGTAACGTCACCCCACCAATGTTGTATACAGCCAGTCTGGTGGGAGCCCTAACAGCAACAGACATCGATGACCTTGTCAGGCTCTGTATTTCAGCCATGATAGCCTCAAGTAAGGAAACTCTTCTCTCTACTAGCTGACCCACTAACAAACAACAGTAGTGGTTTGTAGTCAAGACAGTCACATTTCTTCTTTTCATGCAGTATCCCATGTCCCACAGCATCAGTTACCTGAGAGTGAATCAGACGCTACTGCTCATTGAGTCTCTCTCTTAACTCAGCTGGGTCAGCACCACAGTGCGTGCCATGTTCCATGGCACTCTCCACTTCTGACATGAGTACTTCTGGGGCATTCAGAGGCGGAGGTTCCCCAAGAATACCTTGTCCTTCTGGATCAAGATTGTCTTGTGAGCTAACAGGAGTATCCTCCTCAAGTAGCTTCTATGCCTTTTCATGCTGCTCCTTCTCAGTATCTAGTCTGTGTATGTATGTCTCTGAGTATTGACTTTTGAATGTCTCGTAACTGCGACTAAACTCTTCCTCGAATGTATCACAGTCACCTTTCAATTCAGCCTCATTCCTCCAGGGTCTAAATAGGAATAGCAGAGCAAAGTAGTAATGCTCTCTGCTCTCAGATGTGCCTAGATGTAACTTACAGTGGTCAGTGAGCCAAGGTTTATGTCTCTTAACAAGACAGCCATCCACTCCTCTGACCTTGTAAATGTCACGTGTACAATCAAGTGAGACATCTGTCTTGTAGTCATACAACTTAGCCACCTGAAATAGACACATATCATCCATATCTTCATGTCTATGGGGGTAGTATGTGTCAATGAGGTTGTTCTTCAATATCTGCCTTGAAGAGGGTCTATTGACAACCAGTTCCTCAATGTCAGCATGAAGAATAAGTACACATTTTCACTTCTCTTTGTAGTTCACACTGAGAAAGCAGACAGCATCAGACTTGCCGTACAGATGTGTACCAATCAAGCGATCACCAGTCTCATAAGCACCACATTCTCTGTGTGAGAGGGTCTTCAAGCCTAGTGACCACAACTGAGATGTCAGGCTTTTGCTTGAACTAGCAATATCTTCCCAAAGATCTTGCAAGCTAGTCTGCTCATGTTTAGTTACATACAAAGTGATGTACCGAACTAGAGCCAACGAGTTGTCAGCCACAAACTGAACATCTATGTTTGCTTGCCACATTAGGAGATGAGTAGGGTTGTAGTCATTGATGTACACCTCTTTCTCATCTCTGGGTAACTCATATACCCTCTTGGTTGATTTCATCTTCAAGTGGTGTTGCATTGCTGAAAAAAGATCATTCATGCAACCATCCTGACAGACAGGTCTAGGAAATCCGAAACGACATCTTGTGTACCAATCAGATTTGTTCTTCACTACCCGGTGGCAGTATTTTGCACAAATATGGTGCTGGAACTTTTGCACCAACTTCCACAGTGTAGGACTGTCGTACTTGTCCATAATGTGGCAAGTAATGTATTTCTTGATAAATGCTAACACTTCTGCTACTTCATGCTCACCTATACGTGGGACATCCTTGATCCACAGCAACATGTGAATATGAGGAGCACCGCGCGCCTGATACTCCATCCTCCAAAAGTAATGTTCCACACTACCAAGAGGCGGATTGTCCTTTGACAAAATGAAAGTCAGAATATCATGGAACCGCTTGTGAAAATTCCTTGTGACAGAGACAGGGTCAAGTGAGCACATTTCTCTGAGAGTCATTGATGAAATACCCTTAACATCAGAATTGGACCACTTCAACAGTTCAATGACCTCATCCCAAGCATATTCAGCACACTCAGTGTGACAAACCATGTGGCTGCACCATGCTCTCACAGCATTATAGGCAGTATAGTGCAGTGGTTTAAGGCTCTGAGCTGCAAATCTGGTGACATCCAGCAGACTATACCTGGGTTTGAATCCCACAGCTTCCACTTGCATACTGTGTGACCCTGAGCAAGTCACTTAACTTCCCTGTGCTCCCAGGTTGCTCCTGTAAAAAGTTTTCAGCTTAGTGTGCTACTCCTGGTTAAACAACTAAATAAAATAAAAAAAATAAAGCATTGTCATCACCTCAGAGTGTCTGTGGTACCAATATTCTTTGGTGCCACATAGACTTGACAGAATAGAAGACAAAATCACTTGCACATTTTCATCTTTCTGCTTCAATTTCTCAAGAAACTGTGCAGCAGTAATTCCATCAAGTGGAGTAGTCAGAAGAATAGTATGCACAATAGAGGCAGATAATATGCTAAGTTCACTCTCCCACAGGAGATGAAACAGGTACTGTATGTTGCATCTGAATTTGCCATCTTTACTGAGCACATGGCTCATTCGGTACTCAGCACCTTGTACACATACTTCTCTTTCATCCAGGTGACCACCTGACCCTTTTGGGAATAAGTCTGGGAAACAGCGTGCTTCCAGTGTTGCCTCCCAAATGCTGACAGGCTCACCTTCCACCTGTTTCATTTGATAGAGATCAATGTTGTCCCCAACCGGATCTCTGCCATGAAGTGGGTGAATTGTGTGCTGTTCGTACACATTGTCATTTCTTTCCACATTGACCTTCTCAATCATTGGCTTTGTGCTTCTCAAGTCATCATGATCAACAGACACACTTGTCATGCAATCAATATTAAGGTCTGCATAAAAAGGATTAGTGTTTTTTAAGTGAGTATGGGCAAGCTTCACCTTCCCAACATTAACAACATCCTGCCAAATCATCTTAGACTTTGTTGGCACACCATTAACAAGAATAACCAAAGTGTTTTCAATGGAGAAAGCCTCCACATTTTCCTGCAGAGGAAGTGGAAGATACATGATGGAACTCTTAAGAGATCTGATGAGTTCTTTTTGAGGAATATTCCATGTCTTTGTGTTCATACATACAATCATTTAAAATGGTTTCATTGTCTGAATAAGAATCTTTTCAAACAAATTCAATGTAGCAATCTCAGTTGGTGTCACATGTGCCTCCATGTTGTTCAAGACTGACCTTGGTGGCAGTATGTTACACTTCACTTTGGAAAAACAGTGCTTGCACATTACAATGATTGGATCTAACTGAAAGTCACACTTTAACAGCAGAAATGCTGAAAGTCGAAACCACATGTCATTGTATGGTGACAAGGTTTCCGTGTTCACTGTGACTGTTTTTTGTAACAAAGGCGATCACATGAGACACATACAGAGTCAAACTTCTGTCTCTTTTCCAACTCAGATTTGGCAATTGATTTCCCAAACTGTTTGAGAATATCACTTTCGAGGACAGAGACACAATTCCCATCAGCAATCGATGACTGAGTAGTCACAGTATCATTCATATTGCTCACATGTTGCAGCTGTTTCAAAAATTGAATTGCACCATGCATATCACCAGACAACAGTAACCCATTCAGCTGAGTATACTGAGCAACAACTTGACAAACTTCATATACCCTGTACACAAAGTTCCTCGTCCCTGATTGATATACCCCCAGCATGTGCATATGGTGAAAGACACTGTCACAAACACCACTAACTATGCATGCAAGAGAGTGACCCATAAGTCCAGTGTGTGGATGGATCTCACAAAGGTCTATGCTTTCAAACAGTTTATATCTGTCTTTATGATCAGTAATGACAAACAGGTTGATAAAGTGCTCAACTTTGTCAAATGATGATTGCCTACGGTTTCAAGTATCATTGCATGTCCATGAGAGACAGTGACATTTATGAGGCTGAATAGTTGCCTCAGATTCATCATCTGACTCCATCGTAGTATTCTCACACACACTGAGCACATTACACACTTTGCCAGACTCATCAATGCACAACTTACTGTCCTTTTCTGAGAGTAATATGATTCCTCCCAGAAATATGCCTCTGAGTGCTGTGTGTGTAGCCACCATCCTGTGAAAACATCACAGAAATTGTGCAGGGTCAAGACAGGATACCCTTGTAGCCTCATCTTTATTTCATATACAATTTTCCTGAACTGTCCCAGTACATGAGACATCTTACTCCACAGACGTTGAATAACAAAAACCACTCTATTGACAAATGTGCATACTTTGAGGCACATTTTCATCAAACTGAGATGACTCTTTATTTTTTTGTGCTCACGTCTCATCACAGCAGCAATAAGTCTATCAATGTTAGCTTTAGACGCTAGTGATTGAAAATACTTTTGCTTTCTTAGATGGCCATCAGCAGCCACAGTTTTATGCTGCTGCTTAGTACACATGTTAATGGTTGCCTATGCAACATTGGTATTCCATCTCAAAGACTTACTCAACTGTTGCTGAGGTACACATTTTCCACTTGCTACTGAGCAAGTACGTGCTTTTTCTGTGGAGTGTGCAACCTGTGAAGTCACAGCTTGAGCAGTATCTTGAATCTTTTTACGTCTTGAACTACTATCACTGGTTTTCTTCCCAGTCTTAAGCAACAGTGAATTACTATTATACCTGTTTTGTCTATGCATAGAGTTCCATCTCTTTTTAGAGGGCATCTTTCCTGTTTGTAAATTCACAGTAGTCTGCACCAATCTTACAGAAGTATCAGACACCTGTATAATAAATAGAGAAAAATAAATATTTAGTGTTAATCTGTTTTTTTGTCCTACCATTACATTGTGACACACACCATCCTTGTGTCGTATAAGAACAATAAATACTACTGCCACAAAATATTGCAAACATTATTACTCTAAAAAACTAGCAGGAAAGCAATATACAATGTTTTAAAACATCACAGAACATAAGTTCAGTCATAATATGAAAACAAATATCTTAAAATGTGAAAAGTGAAGTATTGCCACAATCTAAACCATGCACAGTATTTTTTTTGCTTAAAAATACTGTTTTTAACAAAATTCCAAAAAGTAGAGTTGAACACACGAAAGTGTTGCAAAAAATGGTGTCAAAGGCCGAAAGTGTCGAATGTAGTGTTGCAAAAATAGTGTCGCACTCATGAAAGAGTCGCAAAAACAGTGTCGAAGCACTAAAGTGTTGCAAAAATGGTGTTGTGAGCACAAAAGTGTTGAATAATTACATTAGCACAACACCCTCTTTAAGGCTAAGCCAATCACACATTGCTTCCTATTTGACTGACAGACGCTACCACCAATCGAACATAACATTGATCAGGCCATGTCAGGCAACCAATCACAAGTGTGGAAGAGTGGAGAAGAAGGACATAGAAGCCATCTTAGGGAAAACCAAGACAGCCTGCTTTGTACTGTGTAAGTACATCACATTTTATATACAATTTTTCTAGCATTATTTTAACTCTTAGCAACAGAAAAATAGCATTAAACAAAACATTTTTTACTGTTGTATTTGACTATGACAATGTAAATAAGCTATCATGCTGTAAAAAGAAGTTATTACTGTTTAAAGTCAGAGTGTCAATCAGTACTTACTAGCACAGCTAGAGATGCAAATGGAGGCAGAAGCCAAGCAGCACATGTATGATAGCATAAGAGGCAACCAATCATAGAACTTCCTATAGTTGTGATTGTATAAAGTAGCCTATGAAAATGTAGTATTTTCCCACCTAGAAATCTTTAAACATTTCTGCTTGGCAGGAGCTGCAGCCATTCAGTGTAGTGATAGTCAGTGCATGCACTGTATTAGTTAGCCATCAGAAAGCATCAACCAATTGCTTTTAAAATCACTGTGTTTTGAGACAGCCCACCAAAGCAATGTTGAAGGAGAGAGGGAAATTTCACTTTCATATTCAGTTGTGACTAGACGCTGCAGGAGAAACGCTTATTATTTTTGGTAGCTCTCTGTCCACTTCTCAGCTTAAAAACTCAGAATGGCAGAAAACAGCAAAAGGACTCTCTGGATCGTTGGCAGCAGTATAGTAAGGTGAGCTTCAGAGTATGCTCAGAGGAGTGATTTTGGCAAAGATCTGCAGCTTCCAAATTGCTCTGTTAAGTGGTTTGGCAGGGGTGGCATGAGGTGGGAGCATCTCATGCCAACAATGAACAGACTTCTGAGTACTCAAGTTCAACCGGACATACTGCTGATTAATCTTGGAGGCAATGATTTGGGCACCAAACGATTGGTAGATTTAGTGTCAGAAGCAAAATTGGACTTTGCTTCTATTATGTCTATGTTACCTGCCTGTAAGATCATTTTTTCTGATATTACAGAGCATAGAGTCTGGCAAGCAGAACACCACATGTACTAGCTTGACAGAACATGGAGAAAGGTAAACATACAAATACCTGGATATCTGCGCATGTATGGGATGCACACCATTTGCCACCCTGAAATTAGGTATTGTAGTAATTGACTATACCTACCAGATGGTGTGCACTTCTCACATGCAGGCAATTACCTTTTCCTGGGAGACCTTCAAGATGGAATACTCACAGTCCTCTAAATATTTCAGACTGTTAAAACAGATTTTATAAAAAAAAGGCTCTTCTAAGAGCCACAAAACCTTGGTCAAAAATTAGAAACCTGCACACATTACACACACAACACAAACACAAGCTATCTGAGTTTCACAGCACTACACACACTTAGATACTTGACCATGTTCAGAATTGTGGTATACATGTAGCTACTGTTAACAAAATGAAGTATTAAATATCTCACAATGTGCTTTCAGTATACATAGGGTTACCAGATGTCCTCTTTATGAGGACATATCCTCTTTTCCAGCTGCCAAATATTCTTTATGTACCTTCTCTATTGTGTTGCATTATTATTATTTTTATAATTTTTTTACTCTCTCCTACCCAAAACATCCTTGTAAATGAGCGGTGAAGGTGGTGGAGATGTTAAACCTATTTACTCAGGGTATGGCACAAGGGTTCATTGGGGGAGGGGCTAAGTGTCCCCTTTTTGGCAACCCAAAATCTGGTACCCCTAAGTATACATATAACCCACAGTTTAACACAGCACTATGCATGCAGTAATGTGTTGTTAAAACCATATAATCTAACAATTACTATAACCACATACCAGTAGTTCTTATAATAACTATAGAATCATCAACATTCTGCTCTCTGTACATCTGCAGTAAAAAAAACTGGACAGAGCAGAAACACATACAGTACATGAAAAAAAAACATTACAGTAACATACTGTTGTCTCTCTATTGCAGACTGAAAAAAAGAAGATTAAAAATGAGACTCTGGAGCCTGCGGGAGGTGTGCTGCCTGCTTGATGCAGCTCAGGTGACAGGAAGTGCGAAAGTCCTCATGAAAAGTACTAATAGGAAGCTGGATAGTATGTGGGGGCGCATCCACAGCTTTCTGCGCATGATTCTCAAAGTCAGAAATAAGAATCCCAGCATGTGCAAAAAGAAATGGAAGCTGTTGCACCAGCGTTTCTATGTTTTAAAGAATAGAGTGGAGATTCCGGAAAACGACAAGTGCTGGTACTACCTCACATATGAGATGTGGAAGGCTGCTGGAAAGCCTAGTGCAGGGGAGCGCCTAACACCGTGAATAAAGAAACAGTTTTTCAATCACCATATCATATTTTTAAGCAGGAATTACTAATAAGCTGACTGTTGTGCTGGATCCAATCATACTTCAGGTAGTCAGGTATCAGACCACAAGTTTATTACCTACCATAGTTGATGTATCACGTTATCCAACCACACCACACAGAGCTTCAAGGCTGTTATTACCATAATGCAATATTTTGTTGTTACACAGAGTGTAAAAAAATAATTAGAATTCTTGTGTACCTCCAATAACAGTGATGTTACATTGACATACGTTACCTCACTGTTACAATGGGTGTACAGTCAGAGTACAGTGTCTGTTCTTTAGTAGAGGGGGGGGTACGGTGCATGTGTTATTGGCTGGCTGACACCATGACTTCGTAAGTGTCCTTACTTATGTCTTACTAAAATTACGATCATATTCTGTACATGTCCATCCCCTAACTTTTTAAATGAGTCTACACTTGGGCTCCAGTACCTCTTCTGAGAAGACAGTGAGTGCATTGCATGGGTGACGCTGCACAAGTACTAAGTATCCTAAGTTGTGTGACCCCTGCAACCACAAACATGCACTGTTGATGTCTATCATGTGTGTCATTCTCCGAGTCTACACTCATGACGCAGTACCTGTCCTGGGGATGGGGAGGGGGGGGACATTGCGTGACTTACACCATGGAACTCCTAAGTATGCTAACTAGTATTTTACTGCAATGATGTCAGTGTACCATAAATATCCATAACCTTTCTTGCCTCAGAGTTTCACTCAGGATGTACCACCTACTGGGTGAGGGGTGTCGGACGCATTTTCTATGTGTCAGCATACAACTGCTAACTGTTTAAAGTACTGTGTTACTGCAATCATAGAGCTGCACCATTTGTAAACTTAACATATATTTTTATGCATTTGTCCACTCAGTAAGCAGTACTTGATCTCTGTTGCAAATGCGCCATTGCTTACCTGACAGTGCACAACTTCTAACTGTCCCAAAAACTGTGTTAATGCAATCATTGAACTGAACCATTTATATACATAACTTTTATTTGCCTGTGCATCTGCACCGAAAATGAAAGTTATTCACATATTGGGACTGTGTAGTACAGAATGGTCTGCATGCCCATTGACCCACGTTGTGGACCAATGAGTGTACGGCTATATTGTATGCTGTCACTCGATGAGCATCCAGGTGGCTTGCGGGTGGGAAGCTGTCACCCGCCACTGACCGGAGGGGGGAGAGGTGGCAGGCTGAGTGGGTGGTGGAAGGGATACTGCTGGACCACCAGGATTGTTACAGTTACAAAGACCATGATCAGGCTTGGGAACAGGTCCAGTGAACCACCAGGGAGATATCTACTTTTACAAATCCCGCGATTGAGCTGGATTCAGTCCACTGGACCATCAGGTATACTATTATTTTATCTACAACCACGATTGGGCTGGGGAGCAGGTCCACTGGACCACCAGGGATAGGATTATTTTTACAGTGCCCTCAATCGGGCTGGGTAGCAGGTCAGCTGGACGACCACAGAGGAATTTACTTTTAAGAAGCACACGATTGGGCATTGGGGCACTTTGTTGCTGAGGTGCAGGGGGTATCGATCCCCCGATGGCTGCAGCCTGGCACGTCACGAGGCGCAAGTCACGGGGGATCGGCGTACATGCATGTAAATGTGACCATAATGACATGCAAAAGGCCCATTTGTGCCTTGCATGTATAATTGCTCATTTGCATACTGACCACTGAATATCGTGGTTCCTGCACCTAGCAGAACCACATTTGTACTTGTGCATCCCCCTGCTCCTCACTTGCCACTTGCACTTGCGCAGTGCCACAGCACCATGCACAATGCGGGCAGACACAGTGCCATATGCAGCGGTGCTGGTCCATGGCACAGCATCATTGAATATTGCCCAGATCATGCACTGGTGCATCCCAGTTGCTGTGCGCCTAGGTTTGTGCCCTAGCCTGGCGCAGTCTGAATATCTCAGCCTATGTGCCCATTGCATTGTTGGTATACAGAAAAAAACAAACGCCTATTTTTCTGCATTTGCAATGTTGTTGTTTTTTACTTCATTATCCTATGTTGAACACACCTCCAATCACAGACATATGTTATAAATGTTTGTGTCTCTATTTCACTAGTATTAATGTAGTAAGGAATTAATACACTAAATGAATAATGCATGACAGGGTCTGTGTCATGCTGGCATGATGCCACGCCTGGGGTGTTTGGGCACAAGGCCGCAGGATAAGTCCATTCAACAACCCAGCCATGGGGTTATCACAGCACGACACACATCCTGGAGTGCATAATTGTTATTATACAATGCTTCCTGAGTTAAACAGAAAAAAAATAGATGAAAATGACCCTTACAGGTATATATTTTTGTGTTTTTTTTCTAATGAGTAGGTGTACTTTTAAAAAAAATAGTGTCTATTTTTTCTTTTTCCCACCAGATAGAGCATCTGTGTTGTCACTGTGAGTTCACACTCTTGAGTCACACCTTTCAGCATTTTTTCTCTACTCCGTGTCCCTTGTTTCTGTGCCATGAAAGTAACTTTTTAAATTGGTTGGGGTCTGCGCCCTGCATGTTCCTGACTTTTTCAGCTGGTGCCTCCAGAAAATCTCTGCCTCCAGAAAATGTGACTCTGCATCTCCTCCCCCCCCACACCTGTCAGAATCATGGCTGACAGAGATGGTAGTAAGGAAATAAGCAGTCTGTGGATTCTGTGACGAGCGTAGCAATTGTACAGCTCTCATGTTACACCTGTGACACCTGAAATGCCATCTTAGATGATGGCTTTTTTTCTTTTAAAAATATCTTTGTTCTTAGTAGAAATTAACTGAGGGTCCGACTTTCTTGTCAGCAACAAAACTATTGACACGGGCAATCATATAACTTTGGAGTGTATCCTGCAGCAACTACAAGAGCAGAAATCCTTTAAATACAGCCAGTTGACGAGATCAGGGGTTATTGCCATGTGTACCAATTCTTTTATTGATAGGGCATTTGGGCATTTCTGTGCTGTGACTAGATGCGTGGTGTTATGCCACCATAACACCACGGCACCAGTGTAACTCTGGCCAGTGAGAGTTTGACATTATTTCTTGTTGTTGTATCATATTTGGTTATCCATTAATTACATCTCACTACTACAAGTTTTGGGCAGGCACATCATTAACTGTGGTACATTGTTCTATGCCACAATCATCACATTTATAGGTATCTAAGACAATAACAGCATTGTTTAGCATGTACATATTCAGATGGCCCATATTAAAAATCTATTTATGTATTTAACAGTGGTCGGGAAGTCTGCTGGCACACCAGAGATGCAGGTGAAGCAGGAGCCTGGCACCAGTGCAGAATGTAAGTCTTGTAACACAAACATAAAAATGTCATTAACTGATAACCAGACTATTAGCACATGTTATATCCAACCCTATGTTAACTAAATCATTTTAACTGAATAGTTGATGTGTATGGTTTACTTTACCTGTCATATATCTGTCACTGTATACTATCTGTTCTTTACTGAGCAAGACACATAACCTCACTAAGTCCCACACAAGTCCTCAGTGTGCTAAGTTGTCTAACTACAACTAAGAAAAAGTAACATTCATTAATAACTGCTGTCTCTTCCTGTGGCTGTCCACTGAGGAAACAGCACCTGTTCTGAGATGGAACATCTAAACAATGTACCACAACAGGCAGTCAGTCATACCAGCATTTTGCCATGGGTGGTGTGTTGTTTGGTCCCAAGGTATAGCCGACGTATCAGCAACACACCACCCCATGGGGAAATCCTGACATCACCCACAGCGTCAAGTCTTACAGTAGTATCACACAATTTTGATTGTTTAAAAATTAGACATTGTTTGTTACTGGCCTTACTTATTCTTTGATATAGTGAGATAGACAAGTGAAGTTGGAAAAAATAGTTTCTGATAGTATTCAGACGCTGGCTGCTCAAATGCTTGAGATGACCTATCATGTAAGTTGTGAAGACCATTTTTCAGAAGTTCTTTCTCGTAGAAACATGCTCGGAATATTAGAAAATATGTAATGTAGCTCTGTGTCATAAATTACTTTAAACAACTGTTAACTCTGCATTCAGTACCTCTTCTGGGGGGTGGATGGGGGGGAGCAGACATCATCTGTTTTATAACATCAAACTGATAAGTGCTCTCACTTTTGTCTTTTTCATCTGTATTGCCTCAGTTCTGCTTTGTTTCTCCACTTAGGATGCATAAACTACTTAAAGGGCGTGGGAAGGGGGGTGGATTCCTCCCTGAGATAATACAAGAACAAAGTCTCCTAACTTCTCTCTTCCTACTAACAGTGACACATACACTTGATGTGATAGCCTTTTTCTTTTCTTTCTACCTCTTCACTGAACATGCACTACCTCCTATGTAGCAAATGAGTCAGGGTGAGGTCAGGGTGCCTTGTCTACCACAACCCATACAACTCCTACAGATAACTGTACTAAGCAAGCAATCATACCCCCCAGGGTCGTAATGAGCCAGACACCTCAGGCGGAGGTCCTTTTAGCCCCTGGAAGGTCCAGCATCACCATACCACCTACCCTGGAGGGTATTATCTCACTTAGAAAATGGGCACAGTTGCATTTTTATGGGTCAGTTAAAAAAATATTATAAAAATATTTGAAAAATATATTTTGAAAATTAAGCAAAAAGGTTTATGAAGTAAAGTAGTCCCTGTTTCTATAGCATGTCTTGTCACCCCTCCCCAGCTATTGTCTTCTACTCATCGCCCTACCATCACCAGTTCCATATGCATACATCAAGTCTGTAGTAAATGTGTGGTTAGTGCTGTGTTGGTATCCTGTTTATTTTAAAAAGTCCATTAAATTCAAGCAGATGCAGCAATTTCATAACGGGTGCCGGATAACGTCATACCGGGAAACGTAGAGGAAACATGAGAGTTGTCAGAGCGATCCATAATTTTTTAAATTTATATTTGAGGCTGTGAGGGCTGACATGAATAGAACTTTCAACTTACAGGGCTCTCACAGTAACTTGATATACCCCTGCCACCCAATCAGATTTCATAAATTTTTACGCCCATTTTCTAATTTGTGTGAATCAACAATCAGAGAAAATGTACCCTAAATGTACATGATGCCACTTTACCTGTGGGCATGCCCTCAAAATACAGTACCTTATCTTGTGGTCTAGTGGGGTAGTGACACTGACATACATTGCATAGGTCACACCCAGCAACTACTAACTTTTGTGCACCTGCAATCAATGAGGTGTACCATTCATATACATTTACCAAACATATCTGTCACTGTATAGTCAAGATAGACTACCTCCTCAGGCAGTGTGGCACAGGTAAAAGGGGTCATTGCCTGAGTAACAATAGACAACTCCTCATCGGCATAAGTTGTCTGTATCTTAACTGAAAAAATACGTATCTGCAAGCGTTGTACAGATACGAGGCCAGAAAACATATCTCATCAGATGTAACAGACCCATCAAAGTACACATGTCACTGTCACATTTTTAATAGATGTTTTTTTCTCTTTAAAGATGTGCCGCGGAAGAAACTGTACACTGCCGCTGTGTTCAAAGAGTCGAACACAAGGTTGACAGTCTCATAAAAGAAGTTGTAGGCCTGCGGGAGGAACACACTAAAATACTGTCTGTCCTCACAGCGCAGCAGTTGACTGTCAACCTTGCGTTCAACCCTGTGAGCACAACGGCAGGTTGCAGTACACAGCTCAGCACTGCTTCACCTGCAACAGTAACATCCAGCTTCCCTGACCACTGATGTACGGCCTCCACAGCTATCCCGGTGTCTCCACCCTTGGCGCAACAGCTTCTACTTCACAGTGCGCCCCCCACATCTATCCAGCTTCCTCCCTGAGCTGCCTCAAGCAGCAGCATATCTCCCTCAAAAGAATTGTAAATGGTTTAAATTGCAACAAATCAACCTTTTTTATAATGAATCTTAATTTTATAAATAATAATTTTTTTTTTCTAAATTAACAATTTAGTTACAAAGTTTTAACAATGAATATTTAAACACAAGAATGTATATTTTTTCTAAATTATGTACAGTTGATTATTTTTCCTATTTTTTAACAATCTTTAGTAATAATCAAAGTTTAAAATACATATTTTTATAAAAGCTACATATTTTAGTATTAGAGAACAAGTATATTTCATATAGGTTTTGAATTTTCTACAAAAATTATTGTTAAAAAAAGCTTTAATAAATATTTTTTTTAAACAAAAACTTTTCAGTCTATAATTTTGAACATATGACTGTTTTGCAGAGCTAGTGATATCACTACTTTTTTGCATGCCATAGGAAACTGTTATTTTGACAATGAGTCTTAACTCAGGGCACACTATGTAGTGTTGGGGTTCACGAGGCCATTACCTGGACATCGCCATGAAACTCCTAGATATACTGGGCCAGATATTCAAAACTTTGCCCCGGGGCAAAATTAGCACTGCCTGACGGGCAAACTTAGCCCGGAGCACAGAGCAAGCTATATTCAAATGGAATAGCCCAGGTCAAACAGCTTCCGAATATAGCATGGTAATGAGGCCATGCAAACTGGTCTGGGAGTGCAGGGCAAACATTGCCCTGGAATAAGACAGCACTGAATAAAGCAACCAGGAAGTGCAAACCACAACAACAACACAGTACACAGCAACGTGAGGGCAGGTACAGATGAACTACGTGGCCAATGTGTGTGCCAGCAAATGCATGGACTCAGTACGCTGCAGGAAGCAGCAGATGTGAAAGAACAGTGATCAAAACTGTATAATATTCCCCATACCGTTAGCGCCGTGCTAACACATTAGCACAGAGCTAAGCAGTTAGCCCAGAGCAAACATGTTTGCCCGGAGCTAAAATGTGCCATTTTCAAAAGTGCCATGCAAATGAGCCTACTTAGGTAGTCTCTGGGCAAACAACTGGATTAGCATCTCATTATACCCTGATTTGCATACAGTTTGCCCAGCGTTACTGCAGGGTCCCACAGAGCCACCTGTAGGTCTGTCTGGAAGTACAGGGGCTGACCAGGTCCAACCGCAGCTCCACCTGTAGGTCAGTCTGGCAGTGCACAATGATAGCTGCAGGCTACCTGTAAACAGTACAGCATAGCATAGCATATTGTACCCAAGGGGACAGGACAGCATAGGCACAGGTGGTGGTGGTGCTGCATGCAACTGTCACACTGTAGGGCATGCTACAGTACACAGCAGCAACTACAGTAGCAAGGGGGGCCAGTAGTGTGTGGACACAGCAATGCCTATGGTGTGTAGGGCAGTGATGATGACTGCACTATACACAGTGAGAGGCCCAACCTGCGGATGTTTACTGACACTGGACATTACTGTTATGCTGTTGTGTGACCCACAGATGCTGCACCTGTGGCATGGATGCTCACAGTGACATGTACATTCCTGGCTTTGTGTGCTATGGCAGTTGTACAGCTGTGAGGTATGTGGCCGGGGGATATATCATCCGAAGGCACACTGGTGTTGGGGTATTCCAATACTGGCCCATGTACACTGCATGATGTGTCCCAGCCTTGTGGCCACACCTGGTCTGTAGCATAGCCCGCCACCCATACATGCTCCCTCAACATCCTCCATGCCCACAGTGCTGCATGTGTGTGCTGGCATCTGTTGGTGTCCACGGCAGTGTGGTCCACAGGTGTGTGCTGTATGGCCACACTGCCATGCTGTCCACTGGTGGCAGGGTCACCACTTACTGCCTGGCATGGCTGGGACTGGTGGCAGATGATGGCATCATTGTGATGCCATCAGTTAGCAGCATGCTTCCTCTATGTTTGGCTTTATCTATGTGTCATATTTATTTGTTAGGGTCGTGCTAAACCCACGCAAACACCTGCGCAAGCCACAGTGTCGCGTAAGCTGCTTGCCCAGGATTAAGACGAGCTTTTCCTGCTGGGTATTGCACAGTGGCTAAGTGTCGCTGGCTAGGTCGCGCTAAACCACTTAGCGTGGCACTAGCCACCGAATATAGCATTGCGCCTGTATTCATGTCAGTTTGCCCCTTGCATACATTATAATTTTGCCCGGTGCTAATGCAGTTTGCCCGTGCTATTTAGCCTTTTGAATATAGCAGACCCGCGCTAATCTCGCGCTAAAACTGCGCAAATGGTTTTTGCCTGGCGTAAAGCTTTGAATATCTGGCCCACTAACTTTTACATAACTGCAATCAAGAGGGTCTATTGAAATCCATGGCCTCAGTTTCACAATGTGTGTCCACTCAAGGTTCAGAACCTGATCATAGGAGGAGGGACATTACCAGGATAATGCCGTGCAACCTCTAACTGTCAAAACTTGTGTGTTCCTGCAAGCAAAGTATTCCACTGTTCATCTTCATGGCCTCATTTTTGCCATCAGTCTCCAGTCAGGATACAATGTCTGAACTGGGGGGGGCACTGCCTGGCTGACGCCGTGCAACTCCTAAGTGTCCTAACTTGTGTGTTCTTGCAACCACAGAGGTGCACCATTCATGTCTATGAACTTTCTTTTCCTCTGACTCTCCACTTAGGATGCAGTACCTGCCTTGGGGGGGTGGTGGCATTGCCTACTTGACACCATTCAACTCCTAACTGAACATACCACTGCATTTTTGTAATGATGCAGCTGTACCATTCATATCCATAGCTTTTTCTTCCCTGTGAGTCTACACTCAGGATGCAGTACCTGATCTGGTGGTGGGGCATTGCCTGGCTCATGCCGTGGAACCCCTAACTGTGCTAATGTTGTGCACCTGTGACCACAAAGGTGCACCACTGATATACATAGACTTTCTCTTCCTATCACTCAAAAGTCAGGATCCACTACCTTCTCTTGTGAGGGCATTGCCTGCTGACAACATGATGACTACTTGTTTACATGCCATAGGAAACTGTTATTTTGACGAGTCTCAACTCAGGGCACACTACATAGTGTGGGGGTTCACGGGGCTATTACCTGGCCAGCACCATGAAACTCCTATTCATGAACTCATTTTTACAATGTGTGACCACTCAAGGTCCATAACCTCATCATGGGAGAAAAGACATTGCCTGGCTAACGCCGTGCAACCTCTAACTGTCCTAACTTGTGCGTTCACGCAATCAAAGTGGTACACTGCTCATCTTCATGGCCTCAATTTTGTCATGGGTCTCCACTCAGGATACGATGTCTGAACTGGGGGGGGGGCACTGCCTAGATGACGTCATGCAACTCCTAACTGTCCTAACTTTTGTGTTCCTACAACCAGGTAGGTGCCCTATCAAAGTTCATAGACTTTCTTTTCCTATCACTCTCCACTCAGGATGCACTACCTGGTCTAGAGAGGAGAGCATTACCTGCCTGACACCATGAAACTACTAACTATCTCAACTTGTGTGTTACTGTAATCATGGAGCAGTGCCGTTTATATCCACAACCTTTGTTTACCTATGAGTCCCCACTCAGGATGCAGCACCTGCTGTGCGGGGGATGGAGGCATTGCCTGGCTGATGACATCCAACTCCTAACTGTCCTAACCTGTGTGCTCCTGCAAACAGGGATGTATATCGTTAACATCCATACTTTTTGTTTCCTGCGGATTTCCACTCACAATACTGTACCTGCTGTGTGTGTGTGTGTGTGTGTGTGTGTGTGTGTGTGTGTAGGAGGGTAGCATGGCCTGGCTGACACCGTGCAACTCCTAACTGCCTAACTGTCCTACGTTGTGTATCCCTGTAACCACAGAGGTGCACCACTCATGTCTGTGAACTTTCTTTTCCTATCACTCTCCACTTAGGATGCAGTACCTACCCAGGGGAAGGGGTGGCATTGCCTACCTGACACCATGCAACTCCTAACTGTACATACAACCGAGTTTTTTTAATGATGCAGCTGTACCGTTCATATCCATAACCTTTCCTTCCCTGTGAGTCTACACACAGGATGCAGTACCTGATGTGGTGGTGGGGGATTGCCCGGTTCATGCCGTGCAACCCCTAACTGTGCTAAATGTTGTGCACCTGTGACCACAAAGGTGCACCATTGATATACATAGACTTTCTTTTCCTATCACTCAAAAGTCAGGATCCACTACATTGTCTTGTGAGGGCGGGAGGGCATTGCCTGCTGACAACATGATGACTACTTGTTTACATGCCATAGGAAACTGTTATTTTAACAATGAGTCTCAACTCAGGGCACACTACGTAGTGTAGTGATTCATGGGGCCATTATCTGGCCAGCACCATGAAACTCCTATTCATGAAATCATTTTAACAATGTGTGTCCACGCAAGGTCCAGAGCCTCATCATGGGAGAAAGGACATTGCCTGGCTAATGCTGTGCAACCTCTAACTGTCCTAACTTGTGTGTTCCTGCAATCAAAGTGGTACACTGTTGATCTTCATGGCCTCACTTTTGCCATGGGTCTAGGGCACACTACGTAGTGTATGGGTTCACGGGGCCATTACCTGGCCATTGCCATGAAACTCCTATCCATGAACTCATTTTAACAATGTGTGTCCACTCAAGGTCCAGAACCTCATCATGGAAGAAGGGACATTGCCTGGTTAACGCCGTGCAACTTCTAACTGTCCTAACTTGTATGTTCCTGCAATCAAAGTGGTACACTGCTCATCTTCATGGCCTCACTTTTGCCATGGGTCTCCACTCAGGATACAATGTCTGAACTGGAGGGGAGGACACTGCCTGGATGACGTCATGCAAGTCCTAACTGTCCTAACTTCTGTGTTCCTACAACCAGGTAGGTGCTCCATCAAAGTCCATAGACTTTCTTTTCCTATCACTCTCCACTCAGGATGCGCTACCTGGTCTAGAGAGGAGAGCATTACCCGCCTGACACCATGAAACTCCTAACTATCACAACCTGTGTGCTACTGCAATCATGGAGCGGTGCCATTTATATCCGCAACTGTTGTTTACCTATGAGTCCCCACTCAGGATGCAGCACCTGCTGTGCGCGGGGCGGGGGCATTGCCTGGCTGATGACATCCAACTCCTAACTGTCCTAACTTGTGTCTTCCTGCAAACAGGGATGTATACAATTAATGTCCATGCTCTTTGTTTACTGTGGATTTCCACTCACAATACAGTACCTGCTCTGTGTGTGTGGGGGGGGGAAGCATTGCCTGGCTGACACCATGCAACTCCTAACTGTCCTAACTTGTGTGTTCCTACAACCAGGTAGGCGCCCCATCAAAGTCCATAATTTTTTTTTTCCTATTTATCTCCGCTCAGGATGAACTACCTGGTCTAGGGAGGAGGGCATTGCCTGCCTGACACCATGCAACTCCTAACTGTCCCAACTTGTGTGTTACTGCAATCATTGAGCAGTGCCATTTATATCCATAACCTAACACCAAACTTCCTCACTTTTGTCGCTGTGGAACAACCCTAACTCATGTATTAAACGGAGTGTTTTGCCTCTAATTTCTCTTCTTTTTGAGAATTATGATGAGAAATAGTTAATGTAATGCAGTGGCGGGAGTATGAGGTGCCACATCATGTCTTGTTACACACTAACAGGAACAGCAATGCAAACACAAGGTGGAAACGCAAATGGTAACAGTAATGAAAACGCAAGCGCAAAGGGTAATGCACACGGTGGTGTACACGAGAACGGCAACACAAATAGGGACATAAACGCAAGTGGAAACAGTAAGTGTAACAGTAACGGAAGTGCATACCCTGTTTTTGGTGAACAGCTGCATAGAGAAACACAAAGAATGTATGCAATGTAATAGGCATCGAAGCTTAAAACAAGCATTGGAAATAGTTAATTGCAAATATCTCAGCAACCGCATAACGTAGAAAAAAAATTAAAATTTCACCAAAAACATGATTTTCCTGGCTAGGCTTTTGCTATTGGGCTATGTGACTCACAGCAAAAAAATCTGTATCTCGCATCGTTATCGAGATACGAGCCCCAAAAGGTGCAGTGTACGCCACCGTGTTAGTCTATGGGAACAAACACCAACTTCAGAGTACTGTAACTTTGCAGTAATTAAATATTTTTTCACCAAACCACTAAAAGGCACATCTGTGACATGTTGGCTGCATTTCCTCCAAATTTCAGCTCAAAAGACCAAACCATTCTTTTACAGCAGAGTGGCAAAGAACTGCTGTCATTTTGGCCATGGTCTGAAAAGTAGTGTCATGATTTATGATAGCTTTGGCCTTATAGTGTCGTGGGCACGATATCATTCTTTGCAACACTACTTTTTCCAGAAATTTGAAAAACGTATTTCTAGGCTGTTTCACCCCAAAATAAAGACATGGCTAGCATCCTCAGGGTCCGACTAGGTAAACACAAAAAAATTGTGTTGCTAGAGGGTCCCAAATTTAAATGGCAAGCATTTTTTCTGAACGCTAACTGAAAACAAAATGGCAGATTTGCGACACTACTAGGACCATTTGCGACACTAAAAAGTGCATTTGCGAAAGTGTCAAACTTTTTGTTAACTTTTCCCATTGACTTATAATGGGAACTTGTTTTTTGAATAACTTTTGAACTGTTTAATATTTTTTCACAAAATCTTCAAAAGGCACATCAGGGAACCTGGCTGCATGTTCCCTGGAGCTTTCAAACTGGTCACACAGACTGTGTGTGACCTGTATGCGCGAGCAAAGAATTCACCAGAAAGCATAAATATGCACATGGTTGTCACTTAATAACTCTGCAGCCTTACATCAGACCAGCACGAATGTTGGCAGATCCCAAGATCTATGGTTATGTCCTATGCCTGCCAAATTTCAGGCAAATCCATTGAACAGTGGCAAAGTCATTAAGGTGCAAAATCTGACCCTTTAACCTTAAAAGGGCTCCTCAACCCTAACTATGGTAGCACTACCATGCTACCATAATATATATATTTCATATATCTGATCCATTTCTGATATTGTTCCATCTTTACTGGCCTTTTAGCAAACACAATGGCTGTTTCTGATGTACACTCTGCTGGTAAGTGCTATTTTAGATCTGTATGATGTAGTTTGTGTCTTTTTTGGGCCACAGAGTTCCAGAGGAGAACATGAATGCATTGTGAAAACATTGTAAGTTCCATAACCAGGACGTAATGTACATTGTACAGTTCTAAAATGGTACTGCCCACCAGTGTACAAAGCTGACACACCCAGTGAATCTACTAAATGATCAGTACAGATGGAACAAAAACTGAATGTGAACCAGTATTAGAAATGTGGCATCTACAGAAAACACAGGCTTGCAGTTCAATGCAGTTTTCCTTGCATAGGCATTCCATTCAACAGTTTTCAGTCTGGAGAAGATGGATGAAGGATATGCATTAACAGCCACAAAGGTTTTGTAGGTGTTGGGACAGTTCCGTCTTGAATGGTTTTAGGTTATCGAAGTTCTTCAGTTCCAGGTGGCCAGGGCAGCAATGGAGAAGACATAGGCTACTACTGATTTCTGTGCACCCAAAGCTGGGGCATGATATTTCCAGACTGGAAGAGAAATTGATTGCCTGGTTAAGTACAAATATCAAATGTGCTAAAGTTAGTTATTTGTTTTTCTGGGCCCTCATGTGCATAAAAACTAGGGATGAGGCATGCAGCAACACTTTCTACACTATGTACACCAAAGTATAAGAAGTTTATTTTTCATTACCAGAGCTGGGAGTTGAATTCTTCCTGGGAGTCTGGGCATTGAGCTAGTTGCAGGCTAGATATAAACTAGATAAACTATAAAACACCTGACAGTGGTCAGTTTGCAGGCCATAAAGAAAGACCAAAGAACAGAATGGGAAGCATAGACTTACATAGAGGAAAGAAAATGTATGTATAAAATTTATTTTTCTTCTGTGGTTTACTTAATGCCTAGGATATCCCTAATTTTGCACCCTGGAGAAAGCTTTGTTGCAGCAGTACTGCTTTAAACCTAATTACAATTTTCTAACTGGAATAGGGTCCTGATTCTATCACAACTACATAAATTGTAGTGACCTGTCCAAATAATAGTGTGCTCAGATGGATTGAAGTCAGGTGCTAAGTGGGAGCTGGTAACTCACAACAACAGCCACACAGTCCAAGAATTGGAATTGTCAGGCACTCATGGTGAGTGTGCTGCTGAACCAAGAAATCTGAGAGCATTGGAATATATTTATGAAAGTTTTTTTTTATTTAATTCAGCAGCATAAAATTTTGCACACATGTAGGTGGGAAACTTCTAGGCACAAGACAGAGAAAGAAAACATTTTCTTCACTGGGGATCAAACAGAGACCACCGTCAGCAACTGTCTTGATGCTCTACCATTGTGTGCTGTCATTCAACATGGTGCAATAGAAGGTTTATTGACAAAAAACCCACGCAATGAGAACACATACATTCTGCATTTGGTGAAGAACCCCCCCATGCACAGCTGTAGTGGAGTAAAGTAATGAACTTTTGGCCAACTTGAAGCAATGCTTCCTAATAAGCTGCATATGAACCTAGACAAACCTCAGCGTATCAGCTGGAACTAATTAACTGCAACAACAACAAAAAAAAAACAGCTAAATGTTCTGAAAGTCTGCTTCAAATCTTGCTGAAATTCTTAGCACTGACAACAGCAAAGACATCTAACAATGGCTGTAATACTACATAAAACTGTAGTGAAAAAATGTCCTTCACTGGGGATTAACCACAGGCACCCTTCAGCAAATGCCATGGTGCTCTATCACTGTATGCTATTGTTCCACATGGTGATGTAGAAGGTTAGTTGACAAGAAACCCATGCAATTTAAATGCACCTCCAGCACAGAGTGCAGATTCCTCATACACAGCTGCAGTGGAGTTTAATAATGACCTTTTAGCCAAGTTGAAATAATGCTTCCCAATATGTTCTATTCAAAGCTAGACAAGCCTCAAAGAATCAGCTGGAACTAAGTTGAATGCAATAAAGAAATGTTTTAATGTTCTAAAAGTCTGCTTCATACCATGCTGACACTCTTCTCACTGACATCCTCAATGACATCTAACAATTTAACAATTTCTGTTATATTACAGAAATTGTAATGAGGAAAAACATATTCTTTACTGGGCACTGAACCCAAGCCTCCTTCAACTACTGTGTACAATACCGGGTGCTATCGTTCCATATGTTGAAACAGAAGGTTTCTTGACAGGAAGCCCATGTAATGATAATGCACATCCTGCATTGAGTGCAGCCCCCCCCCCCCATACACAGCTGCAGTGGAGGTTAGTACTCAATTTTCTGTCAACTTAAAGTAATGCTTCCCATTAAGCTGCATCTAAACCTAGACATGCCTTAAAGTATCAGCTGGAACTAATTAAGTTGGCTGCAACAAACTAACAGTTTAATGTCCTGAAAGTCTGCTTCATGTTCTGAAAGTCTGCTTCATACCATGTTAAATCTCTTGCCATTTGCTGTGCTGTGACATCTATCAGTTTCTGTCATATTACATAGATTGTAATGAGAAAAAAACATTCTTTACTGGGGTCTGAACCCAAGCCCCATTCAACTACTGTGTTGGTGCTCTACCACTGGGTGCTATCATTCTATATGGTGAAACAAAAGGTTTCTTGACAAGAAACCAATGCAATGAGAATGCACATCCCACACTAAGTGCAAAACTCCCCTTCCCCATTGACAGCTGCAGTGCAGTTTAGTAATGAACCTTTGGCTGACTTGAAGTAATGCTTCCCAATAAGTGGCATTCTAACCTAGACAAGTCTCAAAATATCTGCAGGAGTCAATTAAGTTGACTGCAACAAAGTAAGAGTTTAATGTTCTGAAAGATTGCCTCAAATCTTGCTGACATTGTTATCACTGACATCAGAAATGACAACAGTTTCTCTCATACTACATACATTTTAGTAAGAGAGAAATGTTCTTCACTGCAGATTGAACCCAGCTCCCTTCAACTACTGTCATGGTGCTTTACCACTGTGTGCTGTTATTCCAAATGGTGAAACAGAAGGTTTCTTGACAGGAAACCCACGTAGTGAGAATGCACATTGTGCATTGAGTGCAGACCCCCCCCCATATGCAGCTGCAGAGGAGTTTAGTAATAAACTTTCTGTCAACTTAAGGTAATGCTTCTCTTTAAGCTGTATCTAAACCTAGACATGTGTTAAAGTATCAGTTGGAATTAATCAGGGTGGCCACAACAAAGTAGCAGTTCAATGTTCTGAAAGTTTGCTTCAGACCTTGCTGAAACTCTTAACACTGACATTAGCAATGACATCTAACAGCTTCTCTCATACTACATAAATTGTAGTAAGAAACAACAAATGTTCCACACATGGAATTGAATCCAGGCTTGTGTAGGTTTGAATCCCAGTGTCAAAACCTAAAAACCGTATAACTGACATCATCAATGACATCATGCAGCTGAATCACTCAGACTGAACGCAATCAACTGTGTCCCTGCTTCTCCCATGATCTAAACGTAGTCTTAAGTGACAAACCTAAGCATCAGGCCAAAGCAAGACCCACCAAAACTGACCACAAATAGTTCACTTTCAGACAAAAAAGAAACCACTCCATCAGGGTAGTACAGACAGCCTAATCTAATTATCTAAACTTGAATGAAGCATGCAAAAATTATTCCTCAAGATTTTGATGAGCAGTAAAGTCAGTGGGAGGTGGCACCATTGCCCATCCAGTCCCAAAGCAACTGTTAATTGGTGACAAATTCATCACTTTGAAAAATGTTATATTGGAAGAGCTAAATGTCCATTTTGACTCTGCTAGAATGGACATTGTTATGTCTACTACCTTTACATTTGCTCCAACAGCCACAGAGTAACTGCAGTTAACACTAAGAAATAGAACATTATTATATTTCAAGAACATCACTGTTAAGTAGGTGAAACAAAACCCTTATGGAGTTAGAGAAATAAAAATGTTAGTACATATAATCTGGATCCATTCTTCCTCAAATTTGAAAGCCATATTCTCTCAATCCCCATAACTATCTTTTTAACCTATGCCTAACCAATAATGAGTTACCCACAATTTGGAAAACCTCTTATATAATTCCACTATTCAAGGTTTGAGACAAGGCTCATCTGAATAACTACAGGCCAGTCTCTATTCTAACAGTCCTTGCCAAGTTATTGAAAAAGGTGGTTACTGAGCAGTCATGTGACTACTTAAATCAGCTTAATATTACCGGTTTCTTAGAATCAGGCTTCAAACTTCAGAGCTAAGCACAGTGCCTCCATAGCATTAGTTAAGTTTGCAAATCATTGACTGGTGACACATGACCAGAAACTCTTCGGTGACACCATCATCTTAAACCTCAGTTAAGCCTTCTACACAGGTGACCACCATTTGTTACTTGTAAAGCTTTTGAGGTCAAGCATAAGTTTTCAGTCTCTCACCTGATTCACAAATGATCTCACTGTTCCTCAGCAACAACTTAAAATAGAAGATCATACCTCCTCATGCTTTTGCTTATACCAAGGGGTCACAGAAGTCTATAAGAGGGCCCTTACTTGTCTTGATAATCATAAATGACCTTGGAGCTAATATGGGGGGTAAAGTAACATTTCTTTGCTGATTACTCTGCCTTGTATGTAGCAAGATCCTCCAGTGACTTCATAAAACATGACTTACAGGCTGCCTTTGACACATTTCAGCTCAAACTAATCAGTTCAAAACTGCTGTTCAGTGTTTCTAAAATGAAAAGAACAAAGTGCTTTAGCTTTTGGACCAACCAAGTCCTTCCTCAGAAGCTTAAAGCATCCAAGGCAGGACTTGGTTGGTCCGAAGGCTAAAGCACTTTGTTCTTTTTGTAACATCTATGTTGATCCAATAAAATGTATCAAATCATTTGCTTCTGGATCTGTTCTTACAAGGACCAATACGGCAACTAAACAAATTTGTCTAAAATGAAAATCATGTTATTCAACCCAAATGACAAACAATCAGTGAACTTCCCGAACTTCACCCTCTCACACACAGCACACAGATGTGTGATAATCTTGAACTGATGAATACGTATATGTACCTGGGCCTGTGGACAGACAACAGCCTATGCCTTACTAAACAGATTGAAATTCTGTTACAATAATAAGATCATGACTAGGCTTCTATTTTAGGGACAGAAACTGTTACACATCATGTGCCTGGAAAAGATTAGTGCAATCCCCATTCTTGACATTACAGGATTATGGTGACCTAATATATATGGCTGCCCTTCTAGGCACCTTGTTAAATTAGATATGTGCTACCATAGGTCCCTTCACTTTATAACTGACTTGATCCCAATAACATATCACTGAACTCTCTATTGTGCCCTAAGTTGGTCCTCTTTAAGCACAAGAAGGTTAACACAACTTTGTAACACGGCACTGCAGAGAGCTCTAAAAGACAGTGATGGCATTGGCTGAAACGGCTCAGGTGACACTAACCGAGTGGTGATTAACCCACAGGTAATGCCCGCTCGGTTAGTACCACCTGTGGCCACCGCAGCAGCAGAGGGGACCTGCCCTCTAGGTCACCACCTGCTCATGCCACCAGCGGCGCTCATGAGGCACAGCCTGGTGGTGGCCGCCTGGTTGCCTCCTGTGACATTCTTGACTCTTGAGGGCACCTGAGCTTCGCTCTCTGCCCCGCTGTCACCATCACCCTCACGAGGTGTGAGGCTATTACCAGCTTGATTTTCAAGGTCAAGGACAGGTGTTAGTAAATCTATACCACAGAAGTTTAGGCGTTGAGCTCCCACCTGAAATCAAACTTACGGCTTTGGTAGACAGACCCATCAACAGAGACAGATGATGCGGCAGCACCGCGAGCTCCCAGCTGTTTGTCCCTGCCTGGTGGGATTTTTGCCTGGTTGAAAGTACCTTTGGATGCAGTGACTGTGGCTAGGGAGTGCATGTACGATGTCTCCCACCGCTCCATGACCGGCTTGCCCAGGATCTCCAGATGTGTGTCGGTCACATCATAGCCGGCATCTGCCTGTGTCCAGCCCGGTGTGCAGTTCTCACCTTGGGCGAAGATCGGCTGACCAGCGGCGGTGGTGCTCATGTTCGCCGGGATGTGACTCCTGCAAACAGCAAATGGCTGCGTGGGGCGGGGTTATAAAGGGGCCGGCGAACGGCTGAGCTTGCATTACAAAGGAAGGCCTTTAAAGGGCTTGCCCTCACCCACCGATGACCAAAACCTGAGCTCCCCCTACTGTATGGAGAAAAGGTGTAGTGTGGTGCCATAGGAGCTGCTGGGGGATGGGCTGCCGAAGCGACTGCACATGGCAAGGGGAGGGACAGAGAGCCTGCCTTCTTCATGTCACTCTACTCCACTTGTCTGCCACTGGGCAAAGGTGCTGCCAACACAGAGAAAGTGCTGTAAACTCAGACTTTAAAGTAGTATTATTTTATATTGTAACACAGCACTGCAAAACTCTTGCCGCTCTGCAAACTGTCTCTGTCTCTGTCTGTCCGTAGGGACTCTGGCACTGAGGGACACACACTGGTAACATAGGCTCGTTGCGGCCGCAACGAGTCTATGTCACAAGCGCATTAATCACCTCCAGCATCGGGCTCTGCTAGTGATTAATGCCCGCTGGGTGGTTGGACCCCTCGGACTTCACCCTCGGGCACCAACCCCCCCCCAGTGGGCATTAATCCACCAGCAGAGCCCTCCTCTGTCGGTGATTAATGCTTACTTATCCCATGTCCTACAAGGCATTGCTGAATGATTTACCCTCACACATTTTGGTTTTCCTTCGAAGATCCTCAGTCTTGTATGCCTAGAGGAGCAATAATGTAATCAATGTTGATGTTTTAAGGTGCTGTCCCTTATTCATCAAATCAGTATTCAGCTGTCTTGTCCCTACTCTCTGTAACTAGTAACAGAATCCTCTCATAGAAACTGTTGGCAGAAAAAGACCTATGGTCCATCCTGTCTGCCCACACACCTTACCTTATCCCTCTTAACCGATCATTATGGAAGGATATTCTCCCTATGATGCATTCATCACTTTTACCCCATTTTCTCCCACACTCCTGGTAACCATTTCTACCTTCCTAGCACTTCCTTTTGCCATTACCATTAACAGATTTGTCTCCACCGTTTAAGTGGGTAATCTGCTCCCACCACCTTCTCTGTGAAGTATTTACTTATATCCCTCCTAAATCTCCCACCACCTAGTCATCACTGATGCCTTCTCATTGTATTTTCAGTCCTTGCTAACAGGTCCTCAATTTCAACCCTGTTTATCACTTTCATGAAGTTACAGTACGTTTCTATCATGTCACCTTTCTCTATTCTTGCTTCTGATGTATACATACTGAGATCAGCCAGCTGCTTCTATGGGGCTGGCAGGACAGCCTAGAGGTTAGAGTAATGAGCTTGGTGCATCCTGCAGACCTGGGTTTGATTCCCACAACATCCACTTGCATACTGTGTGTCTCTGAGCAAGTCACCCAACTTCCCCAGTCCTAGGTTGCCCCTGAAAACAGGCACTCATGCTTAGTGGGCCTTAACTGGTTACCACAAAAAAATTACCCTACAGGCCCTCTATCATCTTGGTGATTCTGTACTGCATGATCCAACCTCTTCCTGTCCTTCAGGTGTGGACTCCAGAACTTGGTGCAGTACTCCAAGTGATGCCTCACCACTGACTTATACAAGGGCAATATTACCTCACTTCTACTGTTGAATCCTCTCCCTATGTACCCCAACATTTTGGTTGCTTTACTATATGCTTTGTTGCCCTGACTTGCAGATTTGAGATTGTCTTTAATGGTAACCCCTCGGTCATTTTCCTCCATTGTTACTTCCAACTACCTCCCCCCATCAAGTGTTCTGTCTGGAGGTTCTTTTATCCCAGTATGCTTAACCTTGCACTTTTTGGCATTGAACATCTACTGTCAAACATTGGACCAACTCTTTAGCCTCTCAGAATCCTTTTTTTCAATTCCCTCACTCCTTCCTCAATATCTACTCTGCCACAGAGTATTGTGTTATCCATACAGAGACAAATTTTGCCCTGAATACATGCCCCTATATCACAAATGAATACAGTGAACAGAACCAGACTGGATCAGACCTAGGGCAGACCCCTGTGGCATCCCACTTTTAATATCTCTTTCCACTGACTAAACTCCATTTATTTCCACCCTTTGTTTCCTTCCTCGTAGCCAATTTGCTATCCATCTTACTAGTCCTCACCATACTCCCAAACCTTCTAGTTCTTTAATAGCTCTCTGTGTGGTACCGAATTGAAGGCCTTACTGAAATTGAAATATAGTAAGTTCACTGCTTGACCTTTATCTACTATTCTGTGACCCAGTCAAAGGAATCTATTAGATTTATTTGGCATGCTCTACCCATCACTAATCCATCTTGTTTGTAATCTTGCAGCGTACAAGTTTCCAAGTCTTCTGCTAATTTCTCCTTGACCAAAGTTTCTATCAGCTTATATAAAACTGATGTAAGACTAATTGTCCTGTAGTTACCCATTCTTCCTTGCCCCCTCCAATGCAGTGGTATACATCCACAGACCTCTATTCTTGTGGAACTTCCCCTGTCTCCATTGAGCATTTAAACAGTTCAGCTAGTGGCTTTGCTATCTGAGGTCCCAGTTCCTTGAGTGCAAACCATTTGGTCCCAGTGCCTTATCCATCCTAACAGCTATAAATCCTTTCTTAACATGGTCCACCATAAACTCTATCTTCTCCATTCCATTTATTCCCCACATGGATGCCTTTATGCCACTTTCTGGCAGAGGCCCTCCATCTTCCAATGTAAATACACAGCAGAAGAAATTATTTAATATGTTGGCCTTCTGCCCTTCACCCTCTACCACCCTCCTTTCATGAGATATCCAAATAATCCCACTTTCACCTTTCTTTTTTCTGACATACCTAAACAACGCTTTCTTCCCCTTCCTTTACTCTCTCTGCAGGATACTAAACAAGCCAAAAAATTGCCTAGCAGTTGTATGTGTGAAAGTGCTAATCAGTTGTAAAAATGCACAGCACTTGGCAGATTCATTAGTAAAATTAAGAAAGAAATATATCGTTTTACTTATGTTGTCTACTGTGCCATGGAGTCACTCAAAATGGTAAGCAGTCTACTGCTGCTCATTTTTGGAAATGGTTAGCATTATCTCCTGTTTTGTGAAGCATTTTGTTTTGCTATACAAGCTATTTAATACCCTGCTCAACTATGCATAGTTCTGTGTTTGATTTTGTCTTCTTAACCATCCTCTATGTTTCTTGTAACTTTTCTTGATAATTATTCCACTCCTACTCTCCCAACTTTTTCTTATATTTCTTGAAGGTCTTTCTCTGTGCTCTTAACTGCCTTCCCCACTTCTTTGGAAAACCATATTGGCTTCTTATATTTGTTACCTTAGTAACGTTCCTCACACATAAGTCTGAACCCTGTAATATGGCTCTTTTTATTCTGAACCAGTTCCCTTCCACTACTACAACTTTTCCACTCCTGCCAGCTTATTCCTGATCAAACCCCTCATCATCTCAAAGTCTGCCTTTCTTAGATCAAGAATCATAGCTTTTAAAGAGGATATATGATTTTCTATTGATGTACTAAACCACATTGACTTGTGATCACTGGAGGCTAGTGACTCCCTCACCATTACTGTCCTCATTGCCTCTGAGTTGGATAAAACCAGATTAAGAATAGCATTTTGTCTGGTTGGCTCTGTGACTCTTTGCACCAAGAAACAGCCCTGCATTAAATCAATCAATAACTGACTTCTTGTGCTCTTTATTGTAAGTGTTACCCAGGACTGGCATATTTAGATCCCACACCAATAACATATCTTTTTTTCCATCCCACTTCTGATCCCCTCCTTAAGTTCTTTATCTTCTTCTTAGTTTTGTCCTAGAGGCATGTGAACAACTCCTATCCTTATCTTGTTCCCTTCCACTGTTTTCAGCTGCATGCAGATCAACTCCACCTCATGTTCCTTAACTTTAATAGCATACTTGTCTGTGGCTTCTATGCTCTCTTTTATACATAAGGCCACATCACCAGTTTTACCATTTATATTCCTAAACATGATATAACCATGGATATATATATATATATATATATATATATATATATATATATATATATATAAATATATATATATATATATATATATATATATATATATATATATATATATATACCATATTACTCCCAGATGCCCATGTCTTTGTATCGGCTACAATGTCTCGGTATGAGTCTGCCACTAGTGCCTCAAAATCACTAATTTTGTTTGTCAGTTCCTTGCATTCAGGCTTTTTACTTCCATTATTTCTTCTTGGTTCCTTTCTCAGTATTTTTCTTAAACTTTTTACAATCAATAATCTTCATATCTACTATATCCAACCTGCTGTAATTCCTCCTGCTTCCACATGCACTCAACCTTTCCCGTCATTTGTATACTTCATATGCCCTTTCTCCCTTATTCCATCCTTGTATGCAGTTTCTTCTGGGTGAGTACTAGCTAGGTCCCCTGTCCCTTCTACTCTTCTCAGGGATCTCCTAGTCCCAGTCTCCCCCTTTAAGTTTAAATGACTAGAATGGTATACATGGACTTTTTGCTGTAATGCACTGTTCCCTCTTTTGTGTGATGAAGGCCATCCCATTTAAAGAGCCCTCTTTCCCAGAATATAGATTGATGGAGCACTCCCAACCATTTGGACTGCTCCTTTCCTCTTCACATAAAATACTGTTATTCTGTGATGAGTTTCTTGAGAGCATCTGCCCTGGAAATCGGCACATTTGGGAAAGTTTTTTTTTTTTAGAAAGTGATGTTTGAGCTCGATCAATAATATATTAATACCACCACCGAGACCACTCTTACAATTGTAAGAGTGGTCTCACTTACATTCTTAGGGTACCTGAACTGCTCACCTTCGGTTCATCTTCATATCCTAAGAATGCATGTAAAACCACTCTTACAACCCTAAGAGTGGTCTTGGTGGTGGTATTAACATGCAGTTGATTCCAATCTCCCACAGACCCAAACCCTTCCTCGATATACCTACCCTTCAATGAGAAAGTGAAAATCCATGTCTTCTCTTGCCTCTCAACAATCCCAAGCCTTCCTCACACTAGCAGGACCTCAGAGAAAGCCAGTGATGAAACCGACACTTGCAAGCTGCTCTCCAACTCATGAACATTTCTCTTAACCTTCTGTGATTCCTGGCTAGCTAGGTCATTAGGTCCTAAGTGAACTACTACCTTTGTTTCTACACCCATCCATTTTATGATTCCCTCTATTTTAACTAAATCCCTTCCAGTGGAGTCCCAATTTAAGGATCTGAACCCCTCCTCTTTTGTTTCCCTCACACACTTCTACCACCCTCTCTACACCCCTAATCACTGAGTCCCCTACTACCAACACTTCACTTGCATTACTCCCTACACAATCCTCTTCCCCCTTTCTGGGTGTTGCCTTGTAGACAGGTTCTGAATCCTAATGTGTGACGGTCTCACAGTCACCTTTTAAAATGCCATGTCTGTACAAAACAGTGTCAGTTTTGAGTACAGGATGAATTTTAACACCCAGAGTCCTTAATCTCACCCCATCTTCCCACCCCCTCATTCCCCTTGACCTATGGGTCTCTGAGAACGTGGCAGTGTGGAAGCAGACAGCAGGCTCCACTCTAATTCTTTTTGGGATTATTTCATCTTGTGCTACAACCTATTCCAGCTTGAGTTTGGTGAATCTTCTACAAATACTACATGCCCCATGTCCCATGTCTTCCAAGTTTTTCCTGGAGAATGTCAGAACTGCAATCCCCACAGATAATTAAACTTCCTCTTTAACACTACACTTCATACTTGCAACAGTTTTTGTAAAATACTCAATTAATCCCTGTGTATTCATCAACTACAAGTTCTAAATTCCTTTTATTGTATGCTGCTTACCCCTAAATAGATTGTTGAATTCCCTCCCATAGCGTATATATGAGTCAAAATGTTTTGTGTTTAACCTTATTCAAAATATCCTCCTTGAGCTGAATGAACTGTTGATACTTAAACCCTTTATACTTTTCTACCACTACTATGCTATCCTTCTATAACTGATGTCAATACAACAGAATATCTATGTTACCCCACCCGATATAAGGCATCAAGACAATTATATCTTATGACTCCGCTAAACACTTATCAAGTATTAAGTACAACCTTAACAATCACCAGGTACTCCCCTGTATAGTACAGTACCTGTGTAATCTTGCAATTGGAAAGAGTCCCCTGTGGAACTGTAAACTACCTAGGGATGTCCTGTAGATGCCACCTCCTACTCCGTGGCTCTCACGCTCTAGGGTCACTTGTGGTATTGCACTTTCATACACACACACAGTCTCTAACTAAGGACTACCCAGTGCTGATTTGCTAGTAGTAGTCACATAACTCACCCCTTAATATGGCTCTGTTCACAGTACTAATGGTGCTCCTCACACAGAGCCCTTAATACCCCAGCAACACAACACAATTGAAACAGTATTGGGCAAAACACAGTTAGATGAGCTTTTCTGCTAAAATTAGGAACTTTAGTAAGCTACAGTATATTTAAATTCCTACTTGATAGGCACTGTACTGATATATGTAACTGCCATTAGGCTATGATTATAATATGAATATGATTGAAATATTTTTATGGCATCATGTTCACCTTCTCACTACTGTCCATCATTTATCTGCCTTGTGTTCATGTTGCTACATCATTTATACTTCTGGATCTCCAGTTGTTTTTAATATTGCAAAATGTAGCCAGCCTGATTGTCGCTATGCTTCTATCATGATTTTGTATCTATAAAAATTGTGTTTTGTACATACTGCACTGTATTAATTGCTGTCACATTGGTTGTCTGAGCTAGGAGCTCCCTGTAAATGAGCATTGCTCAATGAAGCCTTTTTCTGGTAAAACAGATAATTACAAATATAAAAATATCAACAGCCTCTTCTGCAGTTTATCATTTGAATTTATTTATTTATTTAAAAGTGTTACCAGGAACGGCCTAGTGAGCTGTGAAATGTTATGTTTCCAGAAGTGTTCTGGGGGAGGGTGCAACAGGACTGGAGATGCAAAACTCATACAATAAAAACAAAAACAGACAAATATGTAAAAGCATGCATAGGAAGCTAACGGCATACAATAAATACCTTACAATACAATAAGACAGGGATCCACTACAATAATGTGAAAACAGGCATAAAACAGAAACACATAGAAACATAGAAACGTAGAATTTGTTGTCAGAAAAGGACCACTTGACCAGTCTGCCCAGATGTTACCTGCCTAATCTGTCTCCACAGACCCTAACTGGTGCCTGGCAACCCTCCCTCCCTCCTGCTTATTTACTAATATACCCCTGTCTATCCCATGCGTGCTGGAAGCTCTCCACTGTTTTTGCTTCCATCACTTCTTTTTTTTTAAACTCTTTCTTTTTTTTTCTGCTCCCCTCATCCGCCAGCACATCTGCCTGGTCATGGACCCTCGGACCCCCACTTCCATATTGGCCATATCTCCCTACACCCCCTGTCTTTGCCCCTCGGGATGGGGCTATGGCACCTGGGCCCAGTGCCACAATTGTGGGACTAGAGTCGGGAGCCGGCCTGCAAGCTAATCAGGGCCAGGGGCGGGCATCATTTGTGGTGGACGAGAGGAAGGATTTTTCCTTAGATCCCTGGGGTGAGGATGTGCAATGACATCCAGTGTCTGCCCCACCCCTCTAACTGTCTGACTCCGGCACTTGTGATTCCTCCTGGCCTCCGCCAGGAGTCCTCGTGCACAGGACATTCACTCAACCCTCCCCCCAGAGAAGGAGACCAGCCCAGAGGGCACTCCATCCTTCTCCCCTGGCTGGTTCTCCAGCTCCCTGGGTCAGGTACCAAACCTGGGTCACTCGCATCGCAAGCGGAAATCCAACCGCTGTGGCAGCGGGCCGGCTCTTCCATCACTTCTTCTGTCAGTCTGTTCCAGATGTCTACCACCCTTTCAGGGAAGTAGTATTTACTCACATCGCTCTTAAACTCCCCCCCCCAGCTTCATCACATGCCCCCTGGTTCTCATGTTCTTTCTCATTTGAAGAGACTCCCCTCCTGCACCCTGCCCCCACCTTGTAAGGTACTTGTAGGTCTCTAGTATGTCACCTTTCATTTGCCTCTCTTCCAGGGTGTACATGCTGAGATCCCTCAGTCTGTCCTTGTAGGGCTTCTCATGCAACTCCTGCACCATTTTAGTTGCCCACCTCTGGACTTACCCAACCCTGTCTATGTCCATTATGAGGTGTGACCTCCAAAACTGGACACAGTTCTGCAGGTGGGCTCTCACTAGTGAGCAATACAGTGGTAACACCACCTCCCTTCTCCCACTGGAGACTCCTCTTCCTATGCACCCCAGCATCCCACTAGCCCTATACACTACTTTATCACACTTCCCTGCTACTTTGAGGTCATCAGTTTTAATAACCCCAAGGTCCCTTTCCTGCCAAGTGACTGTCAGTACCTCCTCCCCATCCTGTACTCAGTTTTTGGTTTCTATGCTCTAGGTGTATGATTTTGCATTTTTGGCATCGGACCCCAGCTGTCATGCTCTTGATCATGCCTCAAAATTCCCAAGATGCCTACGCGTTCTCTCCACTCCCTCCTGAGTGTCCACCCTATTGCAGATTTTGGTGTCATCTGCAAAAAGGCATACATTCACTTTTTCTGTGGGGTCTCTTATAAAGACATCAAAGTGGACCAGACCCAGCACTGAGCCCAGTGGCACCTGGTTGGTCACTCTTCCATCATTAGAGTGAGTGCTGTTAATTACCACCCTCTGTCATCTGTCTATTAATAAGTTTTTAACCCAGTTCACCACTTTGGATCCCATCCCTAGGCTGCTCAATTTCTTTATCAGTCTCCAGTGTGGTGCAGTGTCGAAAGCCTTGCTAAAGTCTGGATAGGCCAGTTAAAGAAATCAGTCAGATCTGCCTGGCATGACCTCCCCCCCATGAATCCATGCTGCCTGTGGTCTTTCAGCCCATTGTATTCAAGATACTCTGCCAGCCTTTCCTTTAGCAGGGTTTCCATTAATTTCTCTACCATCGAAGTGAGATTGACTGGCTAATAGTTGCTAGCCTCCTCCCTGCTGCTGCTCTCAGGTAGAGGGATCACATGAGCTCTTCTCCAGTCCTCTGGAACCACACCTGTTTCCAGTGAACTGATGAAAAATGCTGTCAGTGGGTCAGCTAGCACCTCCCTGAGTTCCTTTAGTGCCACTGGGTGTGTTTCTTCCAGCCCCATAGCTTTGTCCACTTTCAGAGCTGCAAGTCCCTTCAGGACTCTTTCCTCTGAAAGTGGGCTTGTGTTTGTCCCCCAGTCCTGTCCCAGCTCCCTCCACTGTGAAGACACAGAAGAACACCCATTCAAATTCCAGAGCATCTGCACCACTTATTTCATGTACAGTTGGTCTGTTATGTTGAATACCTTAATCCCACCATTTTATCACTCTAAAAACAACTCCCAGTTTTCACTGAGTGTTTTTTTTTCAATTTCTGTTCTGAACATCAAAGATAAATAGGGCTACAGAAAAGCAAAGCTACAAATGAAAATACACTGAGCGAGACGCGGTCTCCCGGGCAGGCGGCACTTTCTCAGCCACCGCCAGAGACCACAAGCCCGGATGCACACAGCACAAAGCAGAGAACCCTCCAGGGCTCCCAGCTCATATGCCGAGCAAGATGCAGTCTCCTGGGCAGACGGCACTTCCACAGCTGCCACCGGAGACCACAAGCCCGGACGCACACAGCACAAAGCAGAGAACCCTCCAGGGCTCCCAGCTCATATACCGAGTGAAACGCGGTCTCCCATGCGGGCAACACTTCCACAGCCGCCGCTGGAGACCACAAGCCCGGATGCACACAGCACAAAGTTACGGCAAAAGCTGCCGGCCAACCGGAATGCGAGCGCCTTTTCTAGCCTCACCCTGATTGGTCCCTTACTTAAGACTGTTTTACAAGGAAAATTGCTCCTAGAAAAAGCTGTAATTGCCTTTATAGACTAATTCTTGACTGTTTAAAAATGTTTAGTGAATACTGTTAGCCTGCCAGCATCTGTTTACTGTGCCAACTTGCTGAAGTGAACACAGCCCTTTTTTGGCAGTGTTTTCCGACTGCAGACTGCTGGGTGCCAAGCTAAATCGGCCCCTTTTGTCATGCAGATTGCCCCTGTATCTGGACTGTGTGGCTTTTTGTCTCTGGCCATTATTTAATCTTCTCCCGTCTCCTCTCTCCTCAGCAGAGAACCCTCTAGGGCTCCCAGCTCATACGCCGAGCGAGATGTGGTCTCCCGGGCGGGCGGCATTTCCACAGCTGCGCCCGGAGACCACAAGCCCAGACGCACACAGCACAAAGGTATGGCAAAAGCCACATTTTTCTGCCCACCCACCCATCCCCACCTCCATCATTTATTAAATAGGCTTATGCCCCGCCTCAGCACCCTCACACCCCTAGCCTCCTTACCAGGACCTATAGGCTCCCAGTCCCCTTATACTACCCACCTCTGGACGGTCCCAGATTACTTTTTGATAGGTCTCTCACTGTTCCAAGTCTCCCTAGCAGCTATGCTTCCCTGGTGCTGCCTGCCTAACTCAAAATAACCCTCTGCGATTATCCAGCTTTGTAATACTACTTCCTTGGGCTCCTAACCTATGGTGGTGGCAGCTCAGGTGGCACACAGTTGGCCTACACCACTGGTCTAGCCCAATAGAATACCATTAAGTTATTCATGAGTAGACATCCCTGCCCACCTATCCTTACTCCTTTGAACCTCTGAGGTGGTAGCATAGGGCTTATCAAGCCTGCAACTAAGGGACGGAGGCCTAGCCTCTTCTGCCTATCCTAAGGCTCAACCATGAGGGTGCCCCACTGGCTCCATGCTCTGTTTCTTCTCCTACTCATGCCCTATATAGTGCCCGAGACCACCTGTTCTACTACTAGGGGAGACTATATTACCCCAGTGGGCTGTCGTGCCCATCGTTTCTCATCATATAATTCTCTTTGTGCCCTCAGACTTCCCTACTTGCAGCCCCTCATCAGAACAGCACACAGATGTGGGACTGATGTAGAACCAACACCACAAACTATGCTCACCGTGCCACCAAGCAAACCCCCCTACCTACATCTCCCAGCCTGGGTACTGGTGTTTGGGGTGCTAGGACTATCCAGGCCTAACAATGGGATCCTTCTTACCCAGCTTAATACTTGCAGCAGACACCCACGAACCAGAATCCTTAATATATCTCTTGCAACCCTAAAGAAGCTTCTTCTTCTCCTTCTACTGTGCTCTGGAGATGTTGAGCTTAAATCTGGCCCACCAAACATTCTCACCTCTCCCTCAGACCTAGCAAACCTGAAAGGTATGCAAATCCTCCATATGAATGTATGCAGCCTGTAAGTAAAATTACATTTATCCAGGCTTGGGTATGTCATACCAAACCAGATGTACTTGTGATCACTGAATTCTGGTTCAGATCTTCTACACCCAATATGGAAATCAACACCCCGAATACTCCTTATTCAGAGCTGACAGGCCTACCAGGGGAGGAGGAGGGGTCATATACATTAAGGACAAGTACATGGTTACATGCCTTGAAGCGTCCTCCATCACCAACCAATTTGAATGCCTGGCCCTAAAATTGGAGATATCATCATCCTCCACGCTATGTGTCATAGGTTGCTACAGGCCACCCTCCGCTGGCACTCAAATCCTTACCCTCCTAACCAACACCATTCAGCTTGGCCCTCCTGAAGCTATTATCCTCAGGGACTAGAACTTTGACTGGTTGTCCCAGGACACTGCACACCTTAAGGAATTTTGTGATGCCCATGGCCTTTCTCAACTTATTGGGGAACCTACATGCCCCAATAAAAAGTCCCCGCTTACGGTACACTGCTGGATGTCATTCTAGTAAACAAACTGCACCTATTCTCTCATGTGGGAGTCTTCTTCATGGACTTTAGTAACCACTGTGTTATTGCTAGCATAAGGACTACCCAGAACCCACCCTCCATATCAAGGTTCACCACTAAGAGGGACAGGTGCCACTTTGATCTGCCTGCCTACCTTGATGAGCTAAAATTCTCTGTGCGCTGGCAGGACTTTTATCTTGCCAACTCGGTACAGTTGGCCTGTGAGATCTTCTCTGAAATTATGACTTCGGCCCTAAACAAGCATGCCCCACTTGTAAAAACTAGGGTAAGGGGGGAGAACCTGTCGCTGTTTTACACCTGATCTTAAATCAGTTTTACTGAATAGAGACAAGCTCTGGAAAAAAGCATGAATCACTAAAAACCTGCTGGACTGGTGTAACTTCAGGAAAGCTAGGAATGAATGCACCAAGCTAACGAGAGATGCATAGGCATCTTACTTCCGAGTGGAACTGGACTCTGCTTCCAGGAACTCTTCCAAATTTTGGAAATCCATCAAGGACATGTATGGACGCACCTTGGCTAACTGCTTGCCTGCAAGGATTACCTCTGGCAGTATCTCCATCTGCGACAAAGTGGAAATCCTGGCTGCTTTCAACAACCACTTTGCCACTGCAGACCTGGCTTTTGACAACTCCTCTGCAAGCTCCCTTCACTTCCTACTGAATCCCCAATGCCTGGAACCCCCCTAACCAACTCAGTCTTCTCCCTCCAGCACGTTTCCTTGAAGGAGGTTGAAGAACTCCTACTAAAGCTGGATGTTAAGAAAAGCACAGCTGCCAACTCTCTGGATCCCTACTTCCTAAAAGTCACCTTCCACATCCTGTCTGCACCTATTACTCACCTATTTAATTTCTCTCTGTCTCACGGTACCCTCCCATCTGTATGGAAAATGGCTCATGTTATTCCCTTGTTCAAATCTGGGGACCCTTGTGACCTAAATAATTACAGACCTATTTCTTCACTCCCTACACTGTTCAAACTTCTGGGAAAAATTGTAAACAAGCAACTAAAAACCTACATAGAATTAATGAACCTCCTAAATCCTATGCAATCTGGCTTTAGGGCACAACACAGTACTATCATGGCCCTAGCTAAAGTTACCAATGATTGGCTCCATGACCTGGAAAACAAGAAGTTTGTCTGCGCCGTGTTCTTAGACCTGAGCAAAGCCTTCGACACTGTCGACCACGACTTGCTCCTCTCCTCTCTTAAAGCCATAGGACTGGATCCACTGTCCCTTCACTGGTTTGCAGATTACCTCTCCAATCAATGGCAGCAAGTAAAGTCAGATGGTGAACTATCTCCCCTCAAACTTCTGCAAAGAGGGGTTCCACAAGGTTCGATCCTGGGCTCAGTACTGTTTGCAATCTATGTGAACAACATTAATATCAACATAACCAAGGCCAATATTCATATCTTTACAGATGACATGGTCCTCTACCTTAGTCGCCCCTCTTCTGAAATTGCCTGCAAAGAATTACAATCGTAATTCAACATTCTCCAGCGCCAACTCCTCAAGAAAAAACTGCTACTAAATGCTGAAAAATCCAAGGCTATGCTGTTCTCTCCCTTCCCACTGGACGCAAACCCTACCACTGCCGGCACTGTCCCACAGATCACCACAATCCTGGGTGAAAACCTGGAATTCGTTAGCAAGTTCAAGTGCCTAGGGGTCTGGCTCGACCATAAACTCTCCTTCACTGACCACATCGAAGACCTCCTAAAGAAATTAAGACAGAGACTTGGTCTCTTTTATAGGATCAGCAACTACCTCACCAGTAATGCCAAACATCGACTGGTCCAAACCATGTTTCTCTCCTTGGTTGATTATGCGGATTTCCTCTATAGCCACTGCCCTGCATCGTATCTATCCAAACTGGATACATTATATCACAGGGCATTAAGATTCATTACTGGACTACCTCTTGCCACCCATCACTGTGCTCTCTATGCAGCTGTGGGGTGGCCCTCCGTCCATTTCAGGAGAAACAGGAATGCTCTACTCTGGATGTTCAAAGCTATCACCAAGAAACTTCCCCCGTATATCTCTGATTGTGTCCCACTCTGCGAACCTGGAGCTTATGCACTGAGAAGCTCTTACTTCGTCTATCTGAAGGTACCCAGGCTGAGAACACGCTATAGAAGTATGGCTATGTCCTTTGCGCTACCTTTCTTATGGAATACCTTACAAAAAACCCTGAAGCTTAGCTCCTTAATCAGTATATCCTCATTCAAGTCCTTATATAACAGCCTAGTTAAAGAAATCTGTAACTGCTTTCACTGCCCATAATTGAAAAACTCCCCCATAGTTCCGGCCCGCTTTGCCCACTAGTAGATAGGATTAACCTACTAAAAATGTCATCAGTACATGTCCTCCCCAAGTCATGGAAAGGCACTTACTCTCAGCACTGTGTTAGCCCCTTAATTAACCCTGTCTGTACCCCCCCAAAGGACTTCATATTCCCTGTATTGTACCTATGCACTCCTTGTATTGTCTGAATTGCAACTACTGTATATTGTCTGGAACGTATTATTGCTTGTACTTTTGTCTCAGGTTCATCTTGTAAATGAGCTTGCTCAATGGTGTTTGCCTGAATAAATAAAGATTTGATTGACTGATTGATCTAAGGACTTAAAAAAACAGTCAGACAGTGTATGCAGGAGAGTAAATGTGCACGTTCATGCTAACAGTAACCTATTTGCCCAGTTACACTAAACCAGCTGCAATGAAATCCCAGGGAACAATGCCAAATAATTCAAGCAATTACTCAGTTATGCTGTTCACAATTTCTCATTCTATGTTTCTGTTTTTACTAACAATGATTTTTTATAGCCAGGCCACTAGTGCAACCGTAGAGCTGCAGCTTGCCATGCCAATGACCTGAGTTCAGGAAAGAGATAGGGATATTAGAGGGTTGGCCAGGGGGAAGGATGGTCATGCATCCATAGGAATGCTCTCCTTCTCCAGGGGGGTGGATCGTGAAGCCCAGCATATGCCTGTCTCCTAGCAGAAGCTGGGAGAAGGCAGTTTGGGTTCACCAACATGGATGGAAGAGCGTCAGTCATCAATACGCATTGCATGGGATTACAGGATGTACATCATGTGACATTGCATAACTGCCCCTCCAAGGGAGGAAGAAAACTGGTAAATCCTGGCTGGCAGGATGACTCTGATCACTGGCAGACTCTGGACCCAATGAGCCAGACCAGCTGCGAAACCGGATCCTGTTCGATGGTAGGGGTTGGGGAATCCCGCTGACCCTGGTGGTGGGGAGACCCTAGGAGGAGATGCGGTAGGTAAGTCCTGGGGAAACGTGGGGTGGTGGGGCTGGGGTGACCAACAGATGGGGGCCGCTCATAAGGTGGGGGAGAAAGAAAAAACAAAGAAAAGCAAACATTGATGTGTTTATGGGGCTAATAGGGGTTGTCTCTTACTGTATGAAAGAATGGCACCCACAGTGTGTGGGCTGACACAACCACTCAGCTTCATGGTCCACTTACCCAAGCATAGCAAGGTGATAGTCTCATACACATACAGACCAACCCTGCTAGCCCCATAAACATATAATATGTTATACACAGGGCTGGCAGTACAGCCTAGAGGTTAGAGGAACAAGGTGTGAATGTGCTTGATACATCCAGCAGACCAGACCTGAGTTTGATTCTCACAACCTCCACTTGCATACTGTGTGACTCTGAGCAAGTCACTTAACCACCCAGTGCTCCCAGGTCACCCCTGAAAACAGGCACTTGTGCCTAGTGGGTCTTACCCAGTTACCAAAGACTAAAATAAAATAAAAAATATAAAATAAAAAAAATAAATAAAGTGATATGATCTAGTAGTTAGAGCCCAGGCCTGTGAATCAAGAGATCCCAAGTTCAAATCCTCCCACAGCCCCTTCTTCCTAATTTTTGTTAGCTTGAGTCAATTGACCTTCCAGTACTTCTGCCCACTCAGAAGTACAGTTGTGTAGAAGCAGGACCCCACATAAAAATGTTTGCCTTAGCTGAGCAATGTTGGGTAATTAAATAAGATAGATAGATAGATAGATAGATAGATAGATAGATAGATAGATAGATAGATAGATAGATAGATAACATTTATATTTATTTTTATACAGGATAAAGAATGCATGTCATTAGGGATGGAATCCTTGTTCACAAGACAGTCCTGTTTGATGTTACTACATAAATTGTAAAAATAAAATTGTACTTAAATGAAAGGCTAGTGTTTATTTTACCTGACCAGTGATGTAACATGCTGGGTTGGGTCCAGTCATGCTAAATGTTGGCTACGCCCCCCAAAACCAAGACCAAGCATTTTGAAAGCATTAGGGCAACTCCCAGCGATTACTGTTATTTTTGTTTCAAAAAGAATGGGGAGCAGGGATTGGGACCATTTTATTCTACTGATTATGACACGTCAGTAGAGTTTTGTTTTTATTTGGGTCAATGCTGCCTAGTGGCTGAGGTTGGGCCTGGTCATGCCCAGCCCTGACTACACACCTGTTAGTAATAATAATTTCAAGAATTTCATACTCGTCAAGAATATTACCAGGGGCAGACTATTTAAGCAATTACAGCACAATAGCAGCGGGAGGTGCATCATAAATATATCCTGCAATTATAAAAGCTGAGGCCCAGGGCTTTGCTGTTTTTAGAAATCCTCCATTAATTGTTGCATTCACTGACTGGCACAATGTGCTATGTAGAAGAACTGTCAGTTGTGATGTACGGGATAATAACTCATGAGATGGCTCTTTGGCAACAAACGTTGCATTTCATCATTCTAGTATATGCGACACATAGTAACAGTAATTTAAGGGCAGAAGGGAATCTAGGTTCATCATGTTAACCCTCCCACTTAACGAGCAGAGATTAAATAAGTATGCTGCATACGCTGTGCAGACATGCATGAGAACAACAAAACTAGCATCACATGCTGCTGTTAGCTGAAAGATTTTATTAAACTGTCTTAAACATGAGATAAAAAAGCATACTACCAGGCAGAATCAAGATGCTGAAAATCCTGCCTGGTTTCACAGCTAGGGGGAAGGGAGTACAGAGAGAAGAGACACATTTACTTAAGTCTCTTAAAGCTGTGTCACAAAGGTGCTAGTGCATTGTGCAAATACATATTAGTTATATAAAGTCAAGGCAAGGCAACTTTTATTCCTATGGTGCCCTATAACGCCCTTTCCAATATGCTCAGGGTGCTTTATGTAAGCAATAAGACATGACAGGGTGTGTGTTGTGCTGTCACAACACACACCCAGGGCTGTTATGATGCATGATGCCGCAGGCGCAGTGACTTATGCCACTGGGTATGAATGGTGACAGCACAACCCACACACCCTGGAGTGTCTTACTGTGCTTATGAAATGGCCCATATTTATTTAAATAGAATGTAAAACATTTACACAAATGTCATCAATAATACTGGTACATTTGTAGACCTGGATATAAAATAGTCCTGCCTCACACAGACACTTTCAGCTTGATATCATCATTGGGTTCTATATATGTTTATATAAATAAACAACTGACAACATGATAAGCGGTGCCCTTCCATTTAAACTCATGGCAATGATATGACTAAACAGTAGTAGACAACAATAAGAAGTGACATTTTAATCAAGTAAAAACATATATAGAACCCAATGATTTTTTTTCTGATACTTGTGGTTTTGGTTTATGCAGCAGTCTCCCAGTTTCACAGCAGTTCCCTATTGACAGCGGTGATCACATTTCTCACTGGCTCCTCCTTGATAGCGCTGATCATGCTTGTGTGACTCCAGCAGCAGGCATCCATCTGCGGTGTACTTATTCAGGAAAATCCCACTATCTGTCTGCTGCTGGTTAACGTGGGAGCAATTCCTTGACTGGGCTGTTTGGGGTGGGGAGATACTGGACCACGGATGGAATGCCACAGAGGGAGATGTGCAGTCCAAATTGAGAATTTTTAATATGTTCAACACTGTAGAACATTTAAAAAAATGCAGCCAAGTAGTTCTGACTCAGAAAGCACTATCACCACATCCACTGATAGCGAACTGTCTCCATGGGGGTAGCGCTCTTAGCTTGTACTGTATGTGTTTGTCTGGCAGTACAAGTCCCTCTGTGGTGTACTTTTCAAGAAAGTACCACTGCTCTGCCTGCTGCGGATATCTCAATTAGCATTTCCTCTGTTGCAGTTTTCAGTGTAGGGTGATACCTTATAATTGGTGGGTTGCCACAGAGGGGGAAAATATGCAAATAACTGCATGACCATGTTACAGGGCATATTTAAATAATAACAGCAATTAAAATCAGTTTGCTTACTTCAGGAGTTAGATGGCAGCTGAATCAAAACAACTGTCATTTTTGGCCTTGCACTGTCAGTCCAATGTTACAATTTAATTTTACAACACTATTTTAAATAAAAAAAATACACTGACAGAGTTAGTAGTGTAACAACAATAAATCAGCTAATAAATGGTTGGGCAAAATCATATTTTTCTTAGCTGCTGTTGTGAGTGTTAAAAAAAGAAATGGCTGCTGTTTGAAATGTCAGCATTCTGAGGGGCTCAGTGATATTAGACATGACCTCAGCACTCTCTGCTGCTGGGACTTGTTTTGCATGTGTGCTGTGCTCCCACAGTGCATAGCTCTTGGCCAATCAGGATGTAGTACTTAACCTACCCATTTCATAAAATAAAACTTTACAATAGCACAGTTACAAGCACAACCATTTGACCGGCAGCATATAAAATCATAATAACAATAACTAAAATTCAGGAAAAGCTTCAGCAAGTAGAAGTGTTTTTAAATTTGACTTGAAGCCCTCTACCATGTGGGCAGATCAAATATAATCTGGCAGAGCATTCCACAAGATGGGTACTGCCACACAAAATGCTCTGTCCCAAGATTGTTGAAGTTTTGAAGTAGGGACAGAAAGAAGGCCAGTATCGGAAGAGCGGAATGTAGTAGTGACATCATATAAATAATATAAACAGTGAATCAAGTTACAAATATATTTTCATTTTGCAGCAGGTGTCAGCTTGATCAGGTGATATAAGTGCTCATACAGAGTCATCCTAGTCATTTATTTCAAGCAGTGATGTGCTGGAGCCGGCTTACACCAGCTTGCTTGAGCCTGTAGTTAGCTCTCTAAGGCTGCTTTAAGAGCTTACTAACTTGTGCAAGCTGGCTGTTAGCTCAAAGCAGCCAGATAGGAGCTGGAAGAGAGAGAGAGAGAGAGAGAGAGAGAGGGAGGGAGGAGGAGAGAAATTCTTTCATTTTAAAGGTCCTCCTTTCAGGTTGACAAAGTATTGAAAGATCTGAAAAGCATCAGGCAAGCACCAATGGGTGTTTGTCTGTCTTTTATGGATTGTCATGAAATAAATTGACAATGGAGCAAATAAATTTTAGCTGCAGGTGTTCTTTTTCTAAAAGGTGGTGAGTGCCCGAATTCAAGTTTGTTATGTTATATCTACTGTTTCCTTTGTGAGCACCACCAACCCGGTGTGCACTTTTTTGTTTCAATTCTTCTTCCAGGTTGTGACTTGAAGTGGCATTGGAGTGAGTTTGTGGGGGAGGAGAGGGGACATGAGAGAGAGACACATATGCATGCCAGGCATCAGCGAATGAGTGTAGAAGTCAGCACTGATGCTCAAATCACCATTTTTTGCTGTGTGACATGTGAGAGCCAAAAGGAGGTTAGTTCTGTCTGAGTCCATCCATGGCCACCTGAGTGCCTGTCCTGTGACTTTTTCACTATGTTGCTTACAAGCTGGCCCAGTGCTATGAAGTGGGTGGTGGCTGCTGCATGCATCATTGGCAGGCAGGCTCTGCCCCATGGTAGGTAGAGAAGTGCAACTGCAGCACTTCTGGTTCAGTCAGGACTCAGATAATCGACTTGCCACTATCAAGTCACTTGCATCACTCAGTGCCCGGGATGGAGTGGAGGACAGGTCCAGAGCAGATAAGGATAACTGGGTAGTCTTAGTTGAGAATAATAGGGGCTAATTTCAACAGTGGAGGAAGTAACATTTGGAGCAGGACCTTAGCTGGTACACGATAGTAAGGTAAGGCATGTGGATGTCACTGCATGCTGCTGCTGATGTTGCTGTATCAGGGAGGGACCCATATGTGTTGCATAATGCTGCCACTCTTCTGATTTCTTATCCTTGCTCTGACTGAAACCTTATGGCTGATGTCATCCACTTGTGTTTTTTTTTTGGGGGGGGCATTTTTCCCCAACTGCCAGCAAGGCTCGGTGGCGGCATACTGACCATCCACTCCATCCTCCCTAGTGAGGATCACAGGGCATGTCAGGGGGTGTGGGCTTTCCCATGGTTACAGAAATAGCTATAGAAAGCCCTAACCCCCCTCCGAGGGTGTCAGCCCACCAGGACCAAGGTCCAGGTGGGAAGCTGTGTGAAGATGTGGTTTCTGCCAAGCACCTGACAGCACCCTCCCCTCCCGACACCATCTACTGGTCAGATCGGTGCCCAACCCTCCCACAGAGAGGAAAGCTTCCTAATGGTTTGTCAATCCAGCTCCCTCCACCAACCCCCCCGATGACCCAGGCTTGTTCTCGAACCTGGGTCACCGGTGCAGCATGAGGTGTGGCGTCCAGCACCTCAGCCCTCAGCACCACTGGTTCAGACCCATCAACATGTGTGTTTGTTATAAATTTGAGTACTTATGTGGCTATTGGTGCTATCTGCAACCTTAGTCTCCTTCACTCTGGTGGGTAGCCAGACTCCTGGGCAAGGCTGGGGGTGGGCACAGAGGCAAAAAAACTACAGCATCCTGTGGTCCCAAATGGACAGGACAGAAAAGGTAGCTAACTTCAGCTGCTCAGAGCCTTCTCATTTTTAAATTTTGCATCACATGTGGGGGTGCAGGGTGAGGTGGAGGTTCAGGGGGACCAGTGGCAAAGATGGAGGGGGTGTTGAGGTGGAGATGCTGGGGGTAGGGGGGTTGTTAAAAATTTGCCATCACATCACTGATTTCAAGTGCCAGTCCCAGTAGCTCAAGGCAGTCTGGAAGTTGAAGTAGAAAACATGTAGTGCAGGAGGTGCGGGCAGCTTCACTTCCTCCTCACACTAGGAAGAAATAGACAAAATGAAAGGCACAGAGAAGCACATAATTTCACTAAAACTGGCATTATATCAAATTGGTCATTCAAGCCAGGTTTAATGAGAGTGCCCAAAGTGTAGATACAAAAGGATTTCACGTTTCAGGATCAAATGATCCAGGTTACCACTTCATGGTCTAAGACTTCCTTTCTCAATGCCACAAAATTTAAATTTGTGGCTCTTTCCATCATCCTTAATCTCCTTACAATGACTAGACAAGGCATTCATCTTATCCTCCTTTACTATACTTCACAGGTGCTCCCCTATATAGATCTTAAAAGACCTGATAGTCTTGCCTACATGGAAGGCTCTACAGTCACATACTGATAGATAGGGCCTTCAGATAAAGGTCAATCACTTTTACAAACTATGTAATAGTGATAATTTAGTTACACATTTTTCAAAAACAAATATGATAATTAAAAAAACAAAAAAAAAATACTTCATTATACACAGAAGGTACAAAAATTCATGCACTTAAGATTTACGATTGTCTAGTTGTATTCTTTTCTTAGAACTTTATGTGGTCTAACCATATAGAACTAATGAAGTTTTGAGCTAACGCAGCCTTCAATGCCTTTAAAAGATTTTCTGCACACATAGGTGATGGTTATATACATGCCTCCCTTAAAGTAATCATTGCCAAGATTAGAGCTAGTCTTATGTATGCAGACAAAATATGGGCACCAAATTACCTGAAAGCTTTACAGGTTCAATTAAACAAGTTACTTCGTTATGTTCTTTGAGTGTCCCAGTCAGTCCGTCCCATACCTCTCAACCTCTCAGCATTAAAAATCATAGCACTGGCCTACAAAAATGATAGCAAATGGCAGACTGTGAAGCACTTTCTTATTTTAACTCATTTTATCTGATGCCTCCATTTTGGGTCAGGTTAAGCAATGGATGGTTCTAACACCATATGGCGATAATAGGTACAATGGGTTAAGGAATAAAATGTCTACAAATAGTAGGCCCATATAATTTGTGAAAAGGAATATTTCTGTCTACTTAGTTAAATGATTTAATAGTTTGTGTGTCCAGAAATAGCTCTAACATTATTAAGAACATTAGTAAACCTATGTGGAGCAAGGGAAAATTTGAGTGTGAAAATCATAGTGCTATACGAAATTCATAGCAGTTGAGAGGTATGGTCCTTCCAGAGATTTTAAGAATATAGTTGGGTCAGTTATCTTTATCTGCAATAATTCTTGAAAGAAAGCTTACATTTCTTTTGAAACATTTCCTTCTTCCAGAGTATAGACTGCCAAGACTGTGTTTTGAAGAAGAAATAAAATATAATGGGCAGGGATTCATCTCACCCACGATGGAAAATATAAAAACCTCTTTATATCGTATGGGTCTGGGTCATCTTCTCTACCAAATATATTACAGACTATTCAAAGAAAGAACTATACAAATAAAGAAAAGAACAAGAGCATCTCTTGTACTAAGGATTTTGAAATTTTGCAAACCAAGAAGCAATATAATTGGTACAAGATACTAAAAATAGATCATAAATTGGAAACCTATCTAAAATTATTACTGAACCTAAAAAATGTAGAATCATCACAAGGTACAGGTTAGCATTATATGCTGCAAATTATACTTACTTTATTTAAAAATGTTCTAAAACTGAATATTGCAAATACAGTATAAAAACTCACGATGATTTAAAGCACGTGGTTCTATTATGTCCATTATACGAAAGAAACTGTAGATTTTGGCTGGGCTCAATGATGTCTGAACTTGGCCTGCCTCCAGACCAAGTACTTCTTCAGCTGCTCAATTCTAATAACTATGAAACTCTAAATATCTTAGCACATTATCTTAAAGTGACACTGTCAACCTCTTTTGCTTCATATTATTTTTAGGTAAAAACCCACATTTTATGATTGCTTATTGTCTCTAAAATTGTCTGATGTTACTGATTGTTTTGTCTGCTTCCTTGCTTATTAGAACTGAAATGCGTGGTAATGTATAACTATGCTCAACTTTGTTTTGTTTCAAATCATTGAACTACTCAGAGAAAACTTCCTGAACATTAAAAACACCCTTAAACAGTGCAGCCACTCATGATACACTAGTTTCCTCTACTCCCATTGCATATAAGTGACTAGATTGTGTTGGGGGTGTTCTGAGTCCAGGAAAGATTCAGTGGGAGCTGGTCATGAAATGTAAACAAATGTGTTTTGGTGATGGGCAGCCTGTTTTTCACTTTTTAAAAGAAAAAAAAAAAGAATCAGAATCAAACTACCAGCTGCATTAACAGTCTCTATAGAATGTGAACAATCATAAAATGTGTTTTTATGGCTGTGGGCAGAGTCTACAGCCATCTTGCTATTTGTAGCTGGAAAAATTGAGTATCGTGGAACACACATTTTGGAGTTTTCAATGTATCTTTCCACATCTACAAACCACTATGCCAAATGAAATAAAATACTCCCTTCTTTCTCTTTAGAATGTTGGAAACATAACTCCAAGCTGTTTATCAGATGGCCATTAGGAAACTGAAACAGCCTGTTAAGTATTGGTTGCCTATTAAACTGGAAATTTGTTTACCCCCTTCGAAATGCAACAACTTGCACATTTAAATACTTAGGATTTAAACATGTTCTTGCTACATGCTTCAGTTGGGCAGGTATTGTCTTTCAAGAAGGATTCATACTTCATAAATTTCACCCTTTCCCAGCAAATCTAAAAATATTTACAGTTTTTTTAACCTCTTAAGACACTATCTGATAAGAACTGTCTCAGACATACAGTATGCCAGGTCTTCTGTGAAGTATCCAGGTGAAATATATGTTTTTTTAGGAAAGAAAATATTGAGCTACAGCAACACACACACACACACACACACACACACACACACACACACACACACACACAGTACACCATCCTCATTGCCACAACATTCAACATAAATACTGCAATCTACTATGTTATAAAACAATAAAGAAACTGTCTGTTTATTTATTTATTTTATTTAAAATTGGTGACTGGGAAAGGCATATTGAGCCAAGGCTCATTTCCAGGTGTGACCCGGGTACAAGTAGTACAAGGTGGGAGACAGAGAAATACAGCAAATATCAGTTTATATCAGTGAACACAGTGAAGTTCAGTTTACATTTATTATGTCCTCTTTGGCAACTTCTATTTTTAAAATGCATTACATGTACAGTTTACTAAATCTTGACCTTGGGATAACTCTTGAATGACTCCTAAATAAGTTGGAAGCCATTCCCTTTATGCTCGGTCAAGACCTGTGCACTAGGTCAAGTGTTATTTGTTCATATTTTTTTTTACAAATTCCCACAGTAAAAGTGTGGAGAAATACAAATGTATGTACAACTAATCTCCTATGCATTTTCAACTTGGAGAGAAGTTAGTACTGTATTTGTGCAAAATCAAATCCAAAGTTTATACAGTTTTTGTTCTAAAGTAATTTTAGTCTAAATCTTATTGGACTATTGATGAACTGAGGAAAGACATGTTCAGATAAAAAAATTGAAGACTCCAGGATTGGCAGGTCATTAAAATTGCAAAAGGTCAAATTATGAAACCTTAAATGAGCTCATTAAGACCATTCTTCTTAGTGTGTAATTATAAATAGAATAATAGATAGGTTCTGGTATATTACAAGGCAATAATTCCATCGAGAGGTTCTGGGGACACAAGAAACCTTGAGAGAGAAGCCTGAGAGGTTTCTTGTGTCCCCAGAACCTCGAGATGGAATTTCTGCCTTGAAACACCAGAACCTATCTATTATATTTTGTAATATATGGATGTGAGGAATTTTTAAGTTCTTACTTGTGCCTGCTGTACGGCGCTGCGGTCTGCAGAGTTAGTAAGACTCTGGAGTGTTGTTCCTCACTCGTTGCTTGCATCCCCCCTGCTCCCAGTCCCAATCCATTTCTTTCTCTCACAAAAAAAAACAAAACAAAACATGGTTCACACAGTAGTCGCATTGGTAATCCCAACAATACTATTACGAGGACCGGAAGTATAGTATTATTGGACCGGAAGTATTGTATTACGAGGACCGGATGTATACTATTACGGGATTAACTAATATATTACAAGGAATATTTTGTATGCATTTTGGGGGCATTATTTTTATTATCCATATATTGCAATGAATTAAAGCCATTTGAATATAGACCTACAGTTATACAACCATTGTGATGCATGTTTTTAGGCTCAGAGGCTACAGGCTTAGGTACAAGGCTGCCAAAACCGTGGTGATCTCTCTGCTTCAGTGCTTCAGTGTGAGTGGATCAAACCAAAAAGAGCCATAATAAAAGCTTCTATCTTCTCAAGAAAACAAAAAATAATTATATTTTAGTATGTTTGATTTAACCTGAAAATACAAAAATTAGCAATAAGGAAGTAAAACAATCAAGATGAGATTTCAGCATTCTCCAACCATGCATTAAAACCAAACCATAATAAAGGCTTCTGTCTTCTTCAAAGCAATTATATTTTATTTTGATATATTTAATATTCTGTACCTAACTATACACTAGAAAAAAAGTTTATTGGGTGTTTGAAAACAGGCAAATGCAACCAGACACAGAAGAAAGTCAAAAGACAGTATCAGTTGCTGGGGTTAGTAACAAGTTGAGGAGCTCGCTTGACCACTGAAATGGGGGGCCACCCACTGACACCACTGACCATTGGTGGGCACTGGTAGCAGAGGAGGAGCAGGGCAAGTGCTGCAAGCAGTCAGTGAAGGAGGAGTAGGAGGTGGTGGATGACAGGCTGCCTGCCTTAGTCCAGCTCTTGTTTTAAATCCCCTGTGGTGCCTGAGTGGCTATAGTAATCATCTGTGCAGCAGTTCTCCATCTGTAGGGATTAAGGGGACTCAGTTTAGCTGTCCTGTTGTATTCAGGTAGGCTTGAGCTCCATTACAGCAGCAGATCCGACTGCTGCCCTGGACCCCCAACTCTGCTACTTGTACAGGACTGACCGCTTGAGCATGAGGGATCCTTGCTGCTTGCAGAGGAAGTGGGAGAGGTCATGGTTGGTGTTCATTTGTGTGCTGGGGTAAGCAGGGGGGCTGGCTGGGCTGCGAGGAGTACCTTTTTTTTTTAACATATACTTTTCCGCCTAGGTCAGAGCGTCCCCCCTGACCTCCAGCCACTGGCACCCTGACCCCTGGAGTCAGTCAGGCATGTGAACTTAGATGCCTCATCACATTTATCCGGCTGATGGCAGGCTCCATCCCCTATGGGGACCTGTGGCACGGAACTGGCAAAGACACCACACGACTCCAGGGGAGCAGGGCTGGCCATCAGCCACCAAGGCCATCCCACTGTTTTTTCCTCCATTTTTTCTCCCACTTGAGGAGCCAGTCATGCCATGACATCAGCACATGTATGTGCAGACATCGTAACAGTGCAGTGCATGTCCCACACCCACCCTGAAGGAAGGAGAGCAGTCATGGGATGCTCAATCCTTCTTTCTCCCTGCCAGCCCCCAGTGGCCTGAGCCCATTCCTGAACCTGGGTTGCCAGTGAGGCATGAGGTGTGGCGTCCAGTGCCTCAACCCTGAGAGCCATCGGGCCAGTGGGGAGGAGTGCCTTTAAGTGTAAACAGTTCATGTGTCTGAACTGTTGTGGACTGCATGGGCATAGGCAAGCGGGTGTTCAACCCTTCCCCACAAAATTACCTCAGAACATTTCAAATTCCTGTATTTTATTTTCAGGTTGGCTCAGGCTCAGCTGCTTAAAAACTCAGTGTCCCAGCAGTCTCCATAGTGGCTGGAGCTAGCTGCAACACAGTGTGCATGTATGGGACCATTGATGGCTACGGGAGATGAAGACATCATCAACAGAGAGAGCAGGAGAAGCCTGGTGAGACAGACTAGTGAGTGTGCTGCTGTGCTGCATCATTTGCAGAGTGCTGAGCATGTTGTGGTGCCCTGTTGACTGTTGTGGTGGTAGAGTGGGACTGTGTGCTGCTCTTCTCTAGCCTCAAGTTGAACTGTGGGAGAACTTGAAGTATGGTCTATTAGAGAAAGAACTGACCCATCCAGTGCCGAGCTGCGAGTAACGAGCGGTGCATCTTCTTGGCTGTGCTGGACACTGTCTGGACTGGTGGTGTGGTCTGAAGAGAAGACAGGAGAGATTAAGGAAAAATCTGCCCTGGCCTAGTGGCCTAAAGTCCTGTCTTGGGAGGGGAGCGACTGGTATGGCAAGCAAACAAGAGGATAATCAGCAGAAAAGTGATGAGTGGAGAAAAGAAAAAAGATTGATTTGGGGAGGAGACTTCTTTCATTCAGAGAGGTGGTGAGGGGTATTGGCACCATTTCCCAGGGCAACCCACTCATTACATCTCAACCCATTGATGCTCTGCCCAGCTTGGAGTTTATCATGTGGAGTGGGAAAAGGTGTGGAAAGGCAGATGCCTGGCTGACATCTTTGTCTCTGGCTGCTGCAGAGTGCCCCCATGTGCAAAGGTGGAATGGTGTTAGGAGCACTCTCTATATGCAGAGGTGGGATAGTGGAAGAGGAGGAGTGATGCAAATGTGTGGAGCAGTCCCTATGTGTAGGAGTGGGATGGATGGGGAGCAATGTACCCCATGTAGGGGCAGTGGGATAAAGGGGGTGGCATGCTCCCCATGTACAGAGCTGATATGAAGTGGGAGCAAAGCTCCCCATGTGTGGAGGTTGAATGGAGGAAGAGGAGTGCTTCCTATGTGTGGGAGGTGGGATGCAGTGGGAGAAGTGCTCTCCATGTGGGGGAGGTGAAATGTAGTGGGAGAAGCACTGGAAGAGTCAGGGGATGAGTGCTCACAATGTATGGAGGTGGGATGGAGATTGAGCAATGATACCAATGTGTGGAGATGGAATGGAGGGCAGAGTGCTTTCCATGTTCAAGTTCAAGTTTACTGTGAAGGGATAAAATCCATTGAGCAAACTCATTTGCAAGGAAAGACAACACATGTGAGATACAAAAAGTAAAGACACATAATATAAATTAAAATAAAGCAATTTTCTTTACATTAATATATACAATATGTACAATGTTGCATTCAGCAAGGATTGAGACCAAATATCATTATGTAAGACACTGGGCTGGATATTCAAAAGGGTTGCGCCAAGTGCAATAGGGTTGCGCCAGCGCAAGTCAGAAAATGCGCCATTCTGCAATATTCAGCAGGAGGCAGTTGCGCCACTGAAAACATGCTGAGCAACAGCGCAATGATAATGAAGGCATGCACAGCCGAAGGGGGAAGAACCATGCATAAAGGGTGCAGTGCGATGTTCAAAGACTTGCGCAATGCGCAACAGTGGAGCAGGCGGAAGTTGCGCCATAGCGGAAATGAGCCAAAATAAAAAGGAGCAAGGAAGAGGCGCAAGAACGCTACAGGGAAGCCACATGAGGCAGGGGGAGAGACAGGCACAGGAAAGCAGCACAAAAGAGGGCAGGCCAGGGAAACCACACCACAGAAGAGGGGCATGGGAAGGTGTGTGGTGCCACACAAAGCAGAGGCCAGTAGGTATACCCGGTGCAGGGGAGGTAGCAGTCAGGACAGCAGGGGCATCAAAGCAACAGCTGCTGGGGGGGGGGAACGCAAGCCAGGGACATGGCCAGTGCCACCTTCCACATGGATGCCGTAATGAGGGGCATGAGAAGGCATGTGGCAGGGGGACGTGGCCGTGGAAGCGCCCGTCAGTGGTATGCCCACAACAGGCAGTACAGAGCCCACACCAGTTTTGAGCTGTATACGGATATCGAGATTGTGGGCCAGTACCACCTGAACAGGGCAATACTGAGGCAGCTCTGTGAGCTGTGCAGTGATGTGATGCAGGCACCCACACGACGGAGTCATGCTCTGTCAGTGGAGACAAAGGTAACAATCTGCATGTGCTTGCTTACCACGGGTACCTTCCAGAGACCAACAGGGGACACCACAGGCATAACACAGTTGGCCACGTCACGCATCCTCACCCAATTCCTCAGCACACTGCTGCCACATGCTGCAAAGTACTTCCATTTCCCCAGCACTGTGGCGGAGCGCACAGCAAACATACAGGAGTTCCACAGGGTAGCACGTATGCCTGGCATACTAGGGGCGATAGACTGCACCCATGTTGCCATACGCACACCACCTGGCCCTGAGGGTGCCGCCTACATGAACCGCAAGGGATATTCCAGTGTCAACTGCCAGGTGGTGTGCGATGCCAGTGGGTGCATCATCAATGTCTGTGCCACGCACCCTGGGGGAGCATATGATTCTTTCATCTGGCACCAGTAGGCACTGTGCCACCGATTTGAGAGTGGGGACATCCCCACAGGTCATCTAGTGGGTGAGTATGTAAATAGAATTGACATATCGTGGGTATGGGGGGTATGGCCAGAGGTGCCATGGGTGTGGCCCACAGGGCTTGGGGCAGTCTGAAGCTGAACACGACACTAACCTCCACTCTCTTCACACAGGTGACAGTGGATACCCACTCCATCCCTGGCTGCTCACACCCTACCAGCGGCCCATGACCCCATCGCAGCAATGCTACAATGAGGCACATGCCACCACACGCAATATCATTGAGCAGGTGTTCGGGATGCTGAAGGCATGTTTCCATTGCCTGGACACCTCTGGCGGTGCCCTACAGTATAGCCCCTCAAAGGCCTGTGGGATATTCCTGGCCTGTTGCATCCTGCACAACATGGCCAAAGACTGTGAGATAGCCGTACAGGTCGAAGAGGGGGACAGTGATGGGGACGAAGGTGATGCCGGTGATGATGGGGAAGGGCAGCCCCCCCCCTTGGCCGATGGGACCCCTGACTGATCCGGCTGGCACAGCTGCACCGGGACACCATCACAGAGGAGCACTTCAGCCAACACAGGTAAGTCATGGTGCCATGTGCAACCACCAGTGGCTAGGGCGCAACCCACAGACATGCATGGAAACACACCAGGGGTGCATGCTGGCAAGGGATGTGGCAGAGCACAGAAGCACACACATACAACCAGGGAGGGGTGAACAGTAACATGCCACATGGACGGACACACACACACATGCACACACAATAGGCACAAAACGTGCACGGGGTCAGGTGCAAAACTGAGCTGGAACACAAACACTAGCAACACACATGTCCACAGGCCACCACTTCCACTGACTGTCCATGTGCGTGTGTCAGATGCTGGACACCATCGCACTTTGGTGTACAGCAAAATGCAGGTATCATCATGCACACGTACCTGTGGACAGCAGCCGGGAGGGTGTACAGGTGGACCGTGTGTCTGCATGCAGGGCCAGGCACCCACCCGTGCACTGCCCACTGAAACACACAATGCACACAGGGCAGCACCAGACAGAGCCCGCGCTGGGAGACAGGTCAGTCTTCCAGCACAGTGCCACATCCACCTCGGATGCATGGGCGACCCGGCCGAGACCCAGCAGCACTGGCAGACTGACCATGGGCCTCATGGGGTGGCACCGATGGTCCACCAGGGGTTCCACTGTGCGAATGTGACCATGCCCACACAGGGGTCTGCAGCACACCGAACATTCCTGCACCAGGAGTGCTCGGGATGCTCTCAACTGAAGCCGGCGTCGACAGGGTGGGTGTTGCACGATGCCGGGAATGGGGAGTGGATAGCGCACTGCACGGTGTGAGCGACGCATGGGCACCTGACTGTGTGCCCATTGTGGCCATGACAGCAATGAATGCCTGTGCATGCCTGTCAATGGCAGCGGTCACATCCTCCCGCAAATGGTCAATCCGTGACACGATCCTATTGGTGTCTCTGCTGCATCGCTCTTCAGCCCGCTCCAGAGCCACACACAGTGCCTCCACAGACGTTGCAAGCCACATCTGCTGCTGGACCGATGCCTGCAGTAGGCGGGTGTGCTTGTCAAAGAGGTCGTCTGCCACCTCGGCATCCCGTCCCTCAGGGTATGCAAGGGCCTGATGTTCAGCACCCCTTGAGGGTGGGCGCTGCTCACCAGGACCAGGTATGGGCAAGTCCACAGGTGGTGCATGGTCACCACCGCTGAACCCTGAACCCCCAGTCCCGGTGGGCGACTGCTGCTGCTGCCCCTCCACCTGCTGTGCCCAAGGGATCAGTTGTTCCGCTGCTGTGGCCACAACAGTCCCACTGTCCTGACCAGCCACCGGTGCTGCCCCACTGGTGCTGACAGGCACAGCCTGGGACTGTGCTGACATGCTGGCCCTCACGTCGGCACCAGCCAGAGCCATGGGCGTGAGCTGACCTGCTGTGTGTCCATTCCGTGGCACACACGTGTCACTGCCCATGACGGTCGTGTCTTCATCACTGGTGCAGGTCTCTGCTCCAGCCACAGCCACAGTGTGCTGGCATTCTTGGATGCCAGAATGCTGAGACACAGGAAGGGCTTCCCCCACACCTGTCTCAACAACATCAGTGTGGACAGCCAGGCTGCCCCACTGTTGCAATGCTTGATGTATACCTGTGGAGGTGGGTGGTCCCTCCACCAACTCCAGATGACTGTCCGCAGTGGACAGGCCCTCCACCGCTGACTCCTGCAGACACACAGGATCTGTAACAGAAAGAAAAGTCACATTACTGCGTGTGACCTACCCTGCCCCCCCATAGACAGACCATGATTTACCATGCAGTGATGGGCCACCACCCATCTGGAAGCCACCTCCTGGAACTCCCTCTATGGCACTGCGGTGCATGCTTGCAGCAAGCATGTCCTCTGCCGGTGTGAGCTGCACCACCTCCGGCTGGCCCCCGACTGTTGCAGCACGTGCCACCCTGATGGCAGCCACCTTCTCCTTCACCCTCCTCCTGTCAGTACCCATCTTCTTCTTACACTCCTGCACGGAGCACTGGTGGCTACCGTGCAGGTTGATGGCATGTACCACCTCCTCCCATGCAGCAGCATGGGCCTGAGGGGTGCCCCGCCATCCACTGAGCAGTGGCTTCTGATCAAGGTAGGCCTTGAAGAGTGCCTCCGTCTCGGCCTTTGTGAAATTGGGCCTCCTGTTCTGCCCACCATCGTAGTCCTCTTCACCCAGGCCTTGCTCGTTCATTATTCAGCCTGTAAGTATGACAGTGGTTACCTGTGACTGTGCAGTACAAAGCATGTCCCTGATACCACAGTCCAGACCCCCACACAGCATGCAACTCACCAACATACTGCAGTAACCGAATATGGCCACTGCAGAACATTGTCGCACCTATATAGCGCAATCCATGCAAATTAGGTGAGGAGCAACTTTAATTAGATGCAAATCGCATTGCTGCACCATTGAATGGCTGATCGGATGATTAGCATATGACGCTGAATATCGCGCTGTTGCGCTTTGTGCAATTGTGTTGAACGTGCTGAGCCAATGGCGCAGTTCTGCGGCATGCATAGCACACCTCACTGCGCATGCCCAGGTAGCTTACGCAGGCATCTGCCGTGCTGATGACGTGCTGTGTGTGGTAGGCAATGCAGGGCATGGCCACCATTGTGCCAGTGGCGCTATAGCAAGGGTCACTACATGGTGCTGTGGCAATGGGCCTTCATAGGCACAATGGCACAACTGCGCGATAGTCCGCTGTGGTGCTGGCACACAGGCAACCAATCATGCTAGATGCATAGTCATCTGATGGTGCTGTGCGTGGTCTTGCAACAGAGACCCTTGACCCTGTGCCCGACCTTTGCCCCCTTGGTGCCATGTGTCCGGCATGGCTGCACCTCTATCGCGCTGTTTGGTAACAGCGTGATAGGGCATGGTGGTGCTGTACCGCGCAGCATTTCCATGTGGGGTACCGCGCCGCTGCAGTGTGCCATATTGCCTACTATACTGTTTGGGATGGCATGCAGGAGAGCCCCACAGTGGACTGCCATTGAGTTGGCCAACCTTGTGGCCCTTGTGGAGCCACACCATGGGCCTCTGTTTGGGGAGGAGCCACTGGACAGGGCAAGGAGCCAGGTCTGGCAGGAGGTGACCACTGACCTTGTTGAGGCCACCAGAAGGAGGAGGACCACAGAGCAGTGCAGGCACTGTTATGGGGATCTCAGGAGGAGGGAGCCAGAGCTACTTGCCCATCTGCAGGCGCATGCCAGGAGGGGCATGGTGCCTCATCCAGGTAGGTGATACGTCTACACACTTGTATTGTTCATATGGGTAACACTGTCTTATGTGTCCAGCACATAGGGGAGGGATAGTCTAGGGTTGGCTGTGGCGGTGTTTACAGGGTATGGGGTGGGTGGGTCTGGCTGGGTGGGTGGGCACATACATTGGGGCAGGGGACTTTGCTTTGGGATTGTACTGATGTTTTTCTCTCCTTGTTTCCCCCACAGGCATGGACGAGCGGTGGCGGCTGGGGGAGCAGCGGTGGAGGGAGGAGGACGCAGCACCCAGGAGAGTCGGGAACTAGCACCGCCGACATCACTGGCCCAATGAGGGTGAGTGCCATGACACCATGATTACTATTGCATGTTGTGTAACAGGGTGGGAAGCAGGGCATGGCCACCATCCATGGACACCACTTTCATGCACGCGACTTGTGACAGTCAGCACTGTCCAGTGGCACTGCATGTCTGGGTGTGCATCAGTGGTGGTCCATGCGTGCACTGGTCACATGGCTGTGGCACTGCCTGCACACCGCATAGCCACGTTACTGTACGGCCTTGGTGGTGCTGTGCAGGACATGGGTGGCGGGTGTGTGCAGTGGTCCACATGGCTGTTGCTGCCTGGATGGGCAGGTCTTGTGGACATGGTCACTGTGGGTGGGCGCACACCATCACAGGGGCGTGGCACATGGCTGTATGCCATGCATAATGGGTGGGCTGCAGGGGGATGGACAGTCACACCTATTGACTCTGATCCCTCGTCCTAGGTGACCGGTGACTCCTGCGGATACAGCAGGCTGTTCAAGAGCTGCTGCAGGTGGTGAGGGAGTCCCTGCAGATCTTGAGGGACATGCACCAGCATGGGGTCAGGAGGAGGAGGAGGGCCAGATGACAGCGCCAAGAGGAGGAGGACCAGGCCAGCCATTGATGTCCCCATGCACTAACACCTTCCCCCCTTTGACCCACCCTCACACCCTGTCTTCCCTCTCTCATACTGAATGTTCACCCCGCCTCACCCACCCCCACCTTGTTTCTGTCCCTCCCCCCATATGTACATAGTTCTGTATATAGTTTTGTTTTATATGTTGCAATATAAATATTTTGATTTGAATACTGTGGTGGTCTCTGATTTGCAGCTGGCTATAGGTGCTCAGCTGCAGTGGTGTGCATGGCATCTGGGGTGGTGCAGTCATGGGTATGTGTGTATGTGCGTGGGGAAGTGTCTATGGTGTGGGAATAGCTATCAGTCGGTGTCTGTGGTGTGTGTGTTGTTCCCTGTGCATTGGATTACTGTGTGCAGTGGTCCATGGTGCATGCTCTGTGTCCATTGTGCCCCTGTCAACCCATCCTTGGCCTGTGCAGCTGACACCCTTGCATGTCTGTGGCCTGCAAGGTCTGCTGCCATGTCAGTGGTGGCTGTCCATGCAGGTCATCCACTGTAACCGTCACAATGCTGGGTTGCCTCCTGTCACTGGTGTGGTGCATGTTTGCCTCGGGTGACACTGTGACCTCTGCAGTTGTTGTCCCACCTCCATGCTGTGGCTTGTGTGTGTTGCCGGGGCTGTGTACCACTGTCTGTGACTTGTGCTCCAGGCATATGATGGTGGCGTACGGGTCCACAGTGCCTGCACAGGGTGGGTGTCACTCCTGTGCCATGGAGGACTGCAGGCTGTGTGTGCTCAGTTTTCATGGGCCAACACTGGGGGCTTGGTTGCCACACTACTGCGTCCCTGTGTTATTGTCCCCTTGGGTATGGGTGTGTGTTTGCCCCCTGCACTGTGTTGCATCTGGTGTGATGCATGCTTCCATGCACCACTGTGGGTGTCTGTGCTGGCTGCTGTGGCTAGTGGTGGGTTGGGATGTGTCACTTGTCTACTGTGCAGGGTGCTGTATCTATGGTGGTGGTGTCAGGGGCATACCCTTTCCTGTGTGGGGTACCTCTTGTGCCGACACATGGTCGGTCTCTCAGCTGAGCCACAGGGAGATTGTGCATGTTGGCACTGTGTCTGCCGTTGTTGCATTGCCGTGTGCTGCCACCCACTGCTGGGTGCTCATGGTGGAGTTGGCTCGTGTGGTTCTGTGGTACATGAGGTTCTAGTGTGACAGTGGGGGTGGTGGTGTGCGTGGGGTTTTCTGCAGTGGTGGTCACTGCTCATGGGGGGTGTCTGGGGGTCACGGTGCAGGGTGTGCTGTGCACTGGGGGGGCTGGTGTGGCACAGGGTGGTCCACCCTCCTTGTGTGGCAGTCTCAGCTTGCTGGTGGGTGTGCTGGGGCACCATGGCCCAGCTGTGCATTGTTTGCTTGTCCTCATGGGCCAGTGGATATTCCAGCCCTCCCTCAGTTGTGCTGTGCTTGGGGTGTGGGGGCGCAATGTCAGTTCTGCTGTGTGTTCCTGTGCCCATCTGTGGCATGGGTGGTGGGTCCCTACCTCCCTGGTTGTGCAGTTACATTGCTCTGCTGCTGGGGGCTCCCTGCTTGCGCTATGGTGCCTCTGGGCTGCTCAGCTGGACATCCCTTGTTGTGCCATAGCGCATCGTATCTGCTCAGCTTCCCCTCCCTAGTGCGCTTTGGCACAGGTTGTGTGATATTCAGACGTTAGCTGTTGGTACAATTTGGCTTGCTCCTTTTTTGAATATCACGTCTATTGTGCATGGGCGCAATGGACTTGTGCTTACTCCTGCTATTGCGCACTTTTTGGGTGCAGTTTGAATATCCAGCCCACTGTGTCCACCATGTGGAAGAGGGCTGGAGAAGGAGAATTGCTTTTCATATGCAAAGGAGGTATGGAGGGAGAGGAGTGCTCTCTATGTGCACTTGTGTAATGGAGCAGGGAGGAGTGCTCCCCATGTGTGGAGGTGGGATGGGGGGGAGTCACTTAATGGCCATTATCCTAGACCCCACTCCAGCCTGTGTGTGAAACTTTTTGGAATGGGCACAGTTTATGATGGGGCAGATGTGCAATCCACATCTCTTCTCTGGCTGCTGTAAAGGATTGGGTTGATAGGTGGGGGTGCAAGAGGGGCACCAGTCACTCAGGAGCACCCATTGTATCCTAACCCCCCCACATACCCAGCAGAGTGGGAACAGTTGTGGAGGGGCAGATACAAGATCCACATTTTCATATCTCAGTACCTCAGAGTGTCCATGGGCAGAGCATGTTAGATGGGAGAGCATCTGGCTGAAGCAGTGTTCTGCAAGTGTAGAGGTGTGGCATAGGGTGAGGAAGTGCCAGTCACCAAAATCCCACTCCAACCTTCATGCTAGCTTTGGTGCAGCAGGGATGGGTATGAAAAGGCAGATGTGCAACTTGCATCTTTGTCCCTGCTGCTGCAGGGTGCTACCCTTGTGTGGAGGTGGGATGAGGGATGAGGCATCATTTTCCCAGAGCCACCTGCCTGGAGCCCACTTAATGCCAGTGCCAGCTTTCATGGAACTTGGATGGGTGAAGATGGACAGATGTGTGAACCACATCTGTCATTGGCTCCAGCAGAGTGCTCCTAACATGCAGGAGGTGGAATGGAAGGAGAAAATGCTTCACATGTGCAGAAATGCAGAAAGATGTGTTGGGTGACAATAGCCTCGGACCACCCAGTGGATCTGGACCGCAACCCCATTTCCACCCATCTGGCACCCACCAGGCTAGATAGAAACAGGTGTGGCACAGCAAACATGCAACTCACATTTCTGTCTCTGGCTGGGGCAGCCAATGTGCAGTGGTGGGACAGTTGTGAAGGGGGCACCAGTCACCAACTTCTGCCAGGCCACAGTCCACTATTTACCTTGAGCTGCCCACCTGGAGGTCACCTTGTCACTGTGCCAACCTGTGTGGAGTGGGATGGATGTGGAGGGGAAGATGAGTAACCTACATCAGTCTGTGGCTACTGCAGATTGTTCCATGTGCTAATGTGAGCTGGAAGTGTAGGGGACAGCAACTGTCCAGGGGTGCCCATCCAGTGCCCACCCTACACTGTGCTAGTCAATGTGAAGGGGCAGATATGTGACCCACATTTTTGTTTCTGGCTCTGCCTGGGAGCTCCTTTTGTTTTACACTGTGTCTCTCCTGGTCTCTCACTCTGTCTTTAACATCTGCTCCCTCATGGTGAAAAGAAAACTCTGCAGCATTGCTCTCTGTCCCAGTCCCAGCACTCTTGCTGCCACTTTCTTTGCCTCTCTGTACATGCTGTCTGCATACAGTGAGCTTCAGAAAGACAAGCAGATCTCTAGTTTGTTAATAAACTCCTCCTGAGTCTGATTTGTTCAGCTGCATGGGCCAACCTCCACGGATGTTATGCCATCATCAGATTTGTGTAACAGCACTGTGGAAGCACGTAACTTGACAACTGTCTGATGTGCTGCCACAGTGCTCTGACATGGTTTCCAGTGATTCTGTTTATGCAGACCTTCCTCTCCATGGGCCGCATAAACATACTGGCCCGGATATTCAAACTGCGCCATAAAAGTGTGCAACAGCAGGAGCAAGCACAAGTCCACTGCGCCCAGGCGCAATAAGCGCGATATTCATTCAAAAACTGTGCAGGTCATGATGCACCTGTGGCACATGACTGAATATTGCACCACCTGCACCATAGCACAACCAGGGATGTGCAGTGGCGCAGTTCAGATGTGCAATGGCATAACCAGGGATGCTCAGTGGAGCAGGGCAACAGCGCAATAGCACAACCAGGGATTCTCAGTGGAGCAGGGCAGCAGTGCAACAGCACAACCAGGGATGCCCAGTGGAGCAGGGCAGCAGTGCAACAGCACAACCAGGGATGTGCAGGAACAGGATGCAGGGGCCCACCACCCATGCAACAGATGGGAAGAGAAGCACACAGCAGAACAGACGTCGCCCCTCACACCCCATGCACTGCACAACTGGGGAGAGCTGGAATAACCACCAGCCCATGGATACCAGCAAAAAACCCACAGCTGGGGCATGGTGCCCCAGCACACACCCTGGCAAGCTGTGACCGGCACACAAGGCGGTCCGACCACCCCTTACCACACCATCCCACCAATGCAAAGCACACCCTGCACCGTGATCCCCAGACACCCTGTCCAGGATCAGTGTCCACCAGTGCAGGACACCCCATGCATGCCATCAGCCCCACAGTGACAATGCAACCCTGTGCACCACAGAACCATGCAAGGCAGCCCCACAATGCGCACCTGTCAGCGGGTGGCAGCAGACAGTGATGCAATGACTGCATACACAGTGCCACCACGCATGTCCTCCCTGAGGTACAGCTGAGAGACCGACCATACATCGGCACATGAGGTACCCCACACATGACAGGACATGCCCTGGACCCCACCACCAGTGGTACAGCCCCTGCACACCCTCCCAAGGACACACCCTGACCCAGCACTGGCCACAACAGCCATCACAGACACCCACAGTGGTGCATGGAAGCATGCACCACACAGGATGCAACACGGTGCATGGACAAACACCCACCCATACCCAAGGGCACACCAACACAGGGACACAGTAGTGGGGCAACTAAGCCCCCAGCGTGTGGCCATGGAAAATGTGTACACACGGCCAGCACCCCTCCATGGCACAGGAGTGCCAGCCACCCTGCGCAGGCACCATGGAGCTGTATGCCACCAGCATGCGCCTAGAGCACAAGTGACAGACAGTGGTGCACATCCCCTGTGACACACACAAGCAACAGCATGGAGGTGGGACAACAACAGCAGAGGCCACAGTGCCACCCGAGGCAGACATGCACCACACCAGTGACAGGAGGCAACCCGGCATTGTGCTGGGTACAGTGGCTGTCCAGCATGGACAGCCACCACTGACATGCCAGTGGACCGTGCAGGTCACAGACATGCAAGGGTATCAGCTGCACAGGCCATGGATGGTCTTACAGGTACGCCATGGACACAGTTCATGCACCGTGGACCACTGCACACAGTCATCTAGTGCACAAGGAACAACACACAAACCACAGACAGTGACTGATAGCTACTCCCACACCATAGTCACTTCCTCTATGGACACACACACACGCCCATGACTGCACCACCCCTGACGCCATGCACACCACTGCAGCTGAGCACCTGTAGCCTGCTGCAAATCAGAGACCACCACAGTGGGCATAACAAAGCAAATGTATTTTAAAAGATCGAAAACAACTATTTACATAGATGTACAAAAGGTTGGGGGGAGGGCCACAAACCAGGTGGGGGTGGGTAAGGGGCAGGGATGAACAAATGGTAGATGGAAGGAGGGGTGTGAGGGTGGGTCCAGGGGGTAGGGGAAATGATGGGGTGAAACATGTTCAGCAGGAGCCCTGCTCCCCACTCTGAAGGCGCCTCCTGCCATGCCTCCTTCGGACTCCCAGATGGTCTATCCATTGCAAAATCTCCAGGGAGGCCCTGGCCACCTGCAGTATCTCCTGCATTGTCTGCTCAATGGTCTGCAACCACCCTCCACTTATTACAAGAGAGCAGAGTCAATAGGTGTGAATGCACAGCCCCCTGCATCCCACCCACTGTGCATGGCATGTGGCCGTGGGACATGCCTCTGTGATGGTGTGCGACCACCCACAGTGATCGTGTCCACAAGACCTGCCCACCCAGGTGCACACAGCCATGTGCACCGCTGCACACACCCACCGCCAAAGTCCCACACAGCACCACCGTGGCTGTACAGTGACAAGGCTATGCAGTGCAAAGGCAGTGGCACAGCCATGTACCCGGTGCATGCATGGACCACCACTGACACACTCCCAGACATGCAGTGCCACTGGACATTGCTGACTGTATCATGTTGTGTGCATGGCAGTGGTGTCGATGGATGGTGGCCATGCTCCACCGCCCGCCCTGTTACACAGCATGCACAAAAAATCCTGGATGTAAGGCACTCACCATCATCAGGCTGGTCTCAGTGCTGGTCTTGTATGGGCGGTCTTGCAGCATGATGTGCCTCATGCCGCAGCCTCCCCTCCCTGGCATGCCGGTACTCCTCAGGGCCTAGGGTGCAAACATGGAGAGAGGAACATCAGTACAATCCAGTAGCAAAGTCCCCCTACCCTGAGTGTGTGTGATCCCACACAGCCATACCCATCTACCCCCCACCCCATACCACCACCACGGACCACACTGGACAGCCCCCCCATGTGCTGGACACATGCCACTGAGATACCCGTATGGACGTAAACAGTGTATGGATGGGGCACCTACCTGGCCGTGGAACTGCACCCCTCCTGGCGCATGACCACAGGCGGGCAAGCCCGTCCGGGTCCCTACGCTGCAGGTCCCCATAGCGGTGTCTGCACTGCTCTGCCGTACGCTGTATGCCCAACGCCTCCTCCAGGGCCACCACTACCTCCTCTCACATGGCACTCCTGGCCCTGTCCAGGGGTGCCTCCCCAAATAGAGCAGCAGCATGGGGCTCCACCAGGGACACTAGGTTGGCCAGTTCGACCTGGCTGCAGATTGGTGCCCATCTCCATGCCATCCTCCAAGCATTCAGTATCAAAATGGAGCTCTGTAGCACACGTCCGCCACGTGCAGATGCTGCACAGTACTGCACTGCCATTCCCCATCGCGCTATCACTGAACAGCATGATAGAGGTGCACCCATGCGGATGCATGACACCTAGGGGCAAAGGTCAGCACAGGGTCAGGGGTCTCTCACACACGGACCGCCACAGCACAATTGTTACTCTCCACGTGTAGCTCAGTAGGGTGCCTGTGTGGCACTTCCTGTAGTGGCCCACTGTGCTGTGGCCCCATGGCACCTATGGCACCCCAGTGCCAGAGTGCTATACATGTGAACAGTGTAGTAGCACCACTGGCACAATGGTGGTCGTGCCCTGCACTGCCTCCCACACACAGCACTTCAGCAGCGTGGCAGGTGTCAGTGTCAGCACCCTGGGTGTGCGCCGTTCGATGTCCACTGTGCACGTCACAGAAATGCGCCCTTGCCTGAGCACATTCAACACAATTGCACAAGGTGCAACAGCGTGATATTCAGCCGGCATATGCAAATCAGCTAATCAGCTATTCAGTGGCACAGATACTGCATTAGCATCCACTTAAAATTGCACCTTACCTCATTTGCATGTGTTGCGCTATATAAATGCGACATTGGGCTGCAGACACCATAGTCTGGTATTGCAGTCTATTGTGGTGAGTTGCATGCTTTTGGGAGTGTGGACTGTGGTGTGTGTGTGGGAGATGCATGGGACTGCACAGTCAGAGGTAACACCTGTCCTTCCCACAGGATCAATGATGAGTGATCGTGAGGTGGAGGAGGAGGAACAGAGACGTGGGAGGAAGAGGAGGCCAAACTTCACCAAGGCAGAAACAAATGCCCTGTTTGAGGCCTACCTTGATCAGGAGCCACTGCTCAGTGGACAGCGGGGAACACCACAGGCCCATGCTGCTGCATGGGGAGAGGTGGCGCGTGCCGTCAACCAGCATGGCAGCCACCAGGGGTCTGTGCAGGAGTGCAAGAAGAAGGTGGTCACGGACAGGAGGAGGATTAAGGATAAGGTGGCTGCCATCAGGGCAGCACGGGCTGTGACCGGTGGGGGACAACCGGCCCGTGCAACACCTGACCCCACAAGAAGAGTGGGTTGCTGGCAGTATGCAGCGTTGTGCCATTGAGGGTGTTCCAGGTGGTGGATTCCAGACGGGTGGTAGCCCGTCACTGCATGGTAGGTCTTGATCTGTCACTGGGGGGATGACACAGGGTAGGGCAGATACATTAATGCTACTGTGTTCCCTTACAGCTTCTGAGTGTCTACATGGGTCAGTGGTGGTGGATACCCTGGACACAGAGGAGGGCCCATCCACCTCCACAGGTGTCTGAGGGTCAGAACGACAGTGGGCCCGCCTGGCTGTCTGGACTGATGTTGGTGGAGCAGGTGCAGAGGAGGCCCTTCCCGTGTCCCAACGTGCCAGTGTCCATTGATGCCTGCATGCTGAGACTCAGATTGGTGCTGGATCCGTCACTGATGATGATGGAGCTCACATCATGGACAGTGATACATGTGGGCCTCAAGATGGCCGCACAGCAGGTTACAGCACTGGCGTAGCCATGGGTGGTGCAACCATTGAGGCTTGCGTGACATCACAGTCCCAGCCTGTGCCTGTCTGCAACAGTGGAGCAGCACTGGTGTGTGTCCAGGACAGTGGGGCTGTTGCAGCTGCTGCGGTGGCACCGTTGAGCCCTGGAGAGTGGCAGCCGGAGGGGCAGTGTCAGCAGTCGGCCAATGGCCATGGGGGGACAGTGTTGGGGGTGGCGTCAGTGCACTGCCTGTGGACATGCCCAGGCATGGCCCTGGTGTGCAGCACCCACCCTCAAGGGGTGCTGCCCAACATGGCAGCGAACACCGTGAGGGACAGCATGCTGATCAGGTGGATGACCTCTTAGATGAGCACATCCGAATACTCCATAATTCAGTCGATCAGCAGTTGCGGCTTGTGACGGCGGTGGATGCACGAAGTGCGGCCCCATGCCAGGCAGAAGAGCAGTGCAGCAGGGGCACTGGTCTGCTCCTGGTAGGGATGGACTGGCTGTGGGAGGATGTGACCGCCGCCATTGACAGGCTGACACAGACAATCACAGCTGTCATGGCCACAATGGGCACAGTTATTTGCCCATGCGTCGCAGACACAGCGCAGTGCAATGTCCAACCCCCGTTCCTGGCATCATGCGACACCCTCCTTGTCGACACCAGGTTCAGCTGTGGGCATCCCGAGCACGGCTGGTGCAGGCATGTTCGGTGAGCTGCAGACCCCTGCTCGAGAACGGTCGCATTCACGCAGCAGAACCCCTGGGGGACCATCAGTGCCACCCCATGAGGCCATTGGTCAGCCTGTCACTGTTGGTGGGTCTCAGTAGGACTGCCCACGCATCTGTGGCAGCTGTGGCACTGTGGCGCATGACTGTTCTGTCTCCCACCAAGGCTACTGTCTGACGCTGCCTTGTGTGCAGTGTGTTGTTCAACGTGCAATGCACGGGTGGGGTACCTGGCCCTGCACACACACACACACACACACACATTCCATCTGCACACCCTCCTGGCTGCTGGCTGCTGTGGCATGTGCATGATGATGCCTGCGTTGCGCTGTCTGCCACTGTGCAATGGTGCCCAGCATCTGACACACGCACAATGACAGGCACTGGGCATGGTGGTCTGTGGACATGTGTGTGGCTAGGGATGGCGGTTGGGGTTGGCGTGCCTCCTACCCTTTGGGCATGTCTTGTGGGTGTGTGTGTGTGTGTGTGCATGTGTGTGTGACTGCGTGCCGTGTTAGACCTTGCCCATCCCTGACAGCGTGTGAGGTTCTGTGCTCAGCCAATTCCCTTTACGACATGTGCCCCTGGGGTTTGTCCATGCATGTTTGTGGGTTGTGCCCTTGCCATTGGTGGTTGCACATGGCCCCATGACTTACCTGGGTTGGTTGAAGTGCTCCTCTGTGATGGTGTCTCAGTGCAGCTGCGCCATCTGGATCAGTCGGGGGTCCCTTCGACCAAGGGGGGGGCTGCCCATCACCATCTGCACCGGTGTCCTCATTGTCCCCATCGCTGTCCCCCTCTTTGATCTGTACAGCTATCCCACAGTTATTGGCCATGTTGTGCAGGATGCAACAGACCAGGAATAGCCCACAGGCCTCTGAGGGGCTATACTATAGGGCACCGCCAGACGTGTCCAGGCAATGGAAATGTGCCTTCAGCATCCCGAACACCTGCTCGATGACATTGCGTGTGGTGGCATGTGCCTCATTGTAGCATTGCTGCTATGTGGTCTCGGGCTGCCGGTATGGTGTGAGCTGCCAGGGACGGAGTGGGTATCCACTGTCACCTGTGTGTAGAGGGTGGACATTAGTTTGTTCATCAGTGTCGCCCTGCCATGGGCCATCTAGGCCAGTACCCATGTCACCTCTGACTATGCCCCTCCCAAGATCCATGTCTTTCTGCGTGATTTGCATACTCACCCACTAGGTAGCCAGTGGGGATGTCCCCACTCTCGAACCTGTGGCACAGTGCAGACTGGTGCCAGATGAGGGCATCATGTGCTCCCAAGGGTGTGTGGCACAGACATTGGTTATGTGCTCCCTGGCATCACACACCACCTGGCAGTTGATACTTGCATACCCCTTCTGATTTATGTACACTGCCCCTTCAGGGCCAGGTGGCATGCGGATGGCCACATGGGTGCAGTCAATGGCCCCGAGCAGGCCAGGCATACCTGCTACCCTGTGGAACTCCTGTATGTGTGCTGTGTGCTCAGCCGGTGTGCTGGGGAAATGGATGTACTCCGCAGCATGTGGCAGCAGTGCGCTGAGGAATTGGGTGAGTAGGCGTGACGTAGCAGACTGGATTATGCCTGTTGTATCCCCTGTGGGTCTCTGGAAGGTACCCATGGTGAGCAGGCACATGACAGCTGTCACTTTGGTCACCACTGACAGAGCATGGCTCCGTCATGTGGGTGCCTGCATTACATCACTGCACAGCTCACAGAGCCACCTCAGGATCGCCCAGTTCAGGTGGTACCAGCCCATGATCTCAGTGTCACTGTACAGCTCGAGCTGGTGTGGGCTTGGTACTTCCTGCTGGGGGCATACCACTGACGGGCCCTTCCACGGCCGTGCCCCCATGCTGCCTGCCTTCTCACACCCCTCATTACTGCCTCCATCTGAATGGTGGCACTGGCCATGTCCCTGGCTTGTGTTACCCCCCCCGGCAGCTGTATTACTGTTCCCCCCGCTGTCCTTACTGCTACTCCCCCTGCACCAGGAACACCTCCCAGTATTGGATGTACTGCCTGCTATCAGTGCCCTCAGTCCTATGTGGCACTTCCCACTTTCCTCCTGCACAGTGGCACAGGCTCCCCACTCCTTCCCTGTTCCTGGTGGTTTCCAGGTGCTCTGTTCTGCTCCTGCCCTGTCCTGCTCACAGCTACTGTGTGCCTGGTTGCAGTTAGCTCGCTCCCACATGTGGCTTTCCTGTAGGGTTCTTGCACCTCTCTCTTGTTCCTTTTTATTTTGGATAATTTCCGCTATTGCGCAACTTCCGTTTGCTCCCCTATTGCACATGGCGCATGCTGTTGAATATCGCACTGCGCCATTTATTCATGATTCCTCCCCCTTCAGTTGTGCATGCATTCATTACCATTGTGCTCTTGTGCATTTCAATTTGGGGGGTGCAGCTGCCTCCCACTGAATATCGCACAATGGCGCATTTCCAGACTTGCTCTGGCGCATCTCTGTTGCGCATGGCGCAACCCTTTTGAATATGTGGGCCACCCACTTCCCAGCGCACTACTTTTCTGTTCTGCAACTGCAGTACTGATGGACACCATGTGCAACATGGTGATGTTGACTTAAACTGTGCATGCATGACTATCGTGCACACATAGTTATGTCAGCACCTCCATGTTGTGCAGGGCTGACTACAGGGCAAACTGCACATGTGCGAGTATCATGCATGCGCAGTACTGTAACTGCTGCAATATTACTTATGGCTGACTCTGGTGTAGCAAAAGCACTGCATATTCTTTTCCACACTCTTGCCACTCCTAAAAGCTTTCCACAGCCATATCAGCTCTGACCAGAGTTTGTTTAAACTAGGGACACTTTGAGGCCTAAGGCGGTTGACAGTGTTCTTTTAAGCTGTAATTAAATTGATATAAGACATAGCATCATTTTCTGTTTCATAAAGACATGATGTTAGTTAATCTGCAATAAGAAATTACAACTTTAAAACACTAATGTTTGACTCTTAAAGCTAAAATGAATATCCAGTACACGAAGATTCAGAGTTATGTTGCTGTTAAGAATTTTACTGTTTTTATGAACAGATATTTAATAACATATCTTGTTGATGCTATAACCTTTATGGACCAGTAGGCATTTCTATCCTTTAATATTAATATGAATATTTATATAAATATTGTTTAAACTGATTTTATACGTATTATTCTTTCTATTTGCTTGTAATGGCTTTGTGCCAAACAATAAATTCTTTCATTCATAATACTGCTAGATACACTATACTAGCTTTCACACAGTTAATGAATGTTCTTGTCTCAAAAGCCACTTTATATTTAAGACAGTTTAATAAAGTCTTCTTATTACACAGTAGAGTGTGGTGCCAGTTTTGTTATTCCCGCTGTTGCTGTAGTTAACTGTGCACACATGCCGCAGTGGAGCGAGACTTCCTGTTTCCTTGCTGCGCAGACATGTACCATTTTATATGGACTCCCTACTCACTCTACTACTCAGAGTACCCGATGATTCCTTTTGTATGCAGACATGTGTCCAGTCTTACCTTAATGACCTGTATTGTCTTCATATCCTCCATCTTCTGTAGTTGGCTGGTACAAGTGTTCACCACCCCTTGGGAGAGGAAGTGTCTCCTGATGTTACCCCTTCATGTACCACCTCTGAACTTCAGGTTGTGCCCCAAAGTTCTGAGTAAGAAGAGTAAAGGTGATGGTAGAAGCCACAAATTACAATTTTGTGGCATTGAGAAAGTCAGCCTTGGCTGATGGGGTGGCAACTTATGTTATACATATATATATATATTTTTTTTTTTAACACCTCTGAACTTGAGGAAGTCTCCTTGACTTCTGAGTAGAACTGTTAACTGCAGCTTTTTTAGAATGTGCAGAAAATGGCCCAAACATCTGTTGTATCCCATAAATTATAATGATGAACTGAGCATGGTGAGTGCTGCAGTAATTTCTTGAGTTCTTTGCATGATGTCTGTAACCATGCTCATGGATTATGATGTCTTACAAAGAAAGAGAAAAATTGCCTCAGCCATTCACTGCCTTCAGGTAGCTGTTGTTATGTATAATATAATAAACTAGCCTTTATTGCTTTGTTTAGAAAATTCATGCAGCCACAGTAAATGCTGTCTTTTTAGTACTCTTCCATGCTTATCTTCAAGTTTTAACAATGTAGCTGACAGCTCATTCAGCTGAAATTTAAGTTTTATTTTTTTCGAGATTCATACTCCTGCACTGACTGGCACCCTTCTGACCATGTCCTCCAAATCCTCTCACTTACCTTTTCTAGGGCTTACCTCTTTATGGCCCAGTTTACACTGCCACATTTGCACAACAGTAACACGACTGCTTGGGTTGCTGCAGTGCAAATGGGACAATGTGAACACTTACAAGATTGTGGTAAGTCAATTGCTTGTCCTGTTCCCGAGCTGCAGCACAGCTGGGAACATTTTCTGAAATAAGCGATGTACAGTAAGCTGCCATGTAGACATACTGCACTGTGCACTCTGATGCATGATAGATGCTCCCAACATCCTCCCATGATGCATGCTGCCTCAACCAGGAAGTTTGATGGTGTGGCGGAGAGACCGGCAGCAGTCCTTTTATTTCTGTAGGAGCAGCGGGTACCCTACCTTACTGCTGAAGCTCTGTGGTTCTGGATCCTGGTGAAATAGGCTGTATTTTTTGTTGTGAGGCAGCTTCTGCAATCTACTGGCCAAATAGTGATGTCAACAGTCAGTGCATCATCCAGTGCATCACTGCTGATGTCTCCAACCCCCTGGACTCATGGCCCTATCCAACATGGCTTACATTAGTGCTGAGAGAGGGTTGTGTAAACAGGCTTATGCATCAGAGTGGGAGTAGGAGGGATAACCAGAGAGGAGTGCTGCAGCCTTCGATGTGGCTGTGTAAATGTGCCTTATGAGTTACCCATAGATTACCCTCCCATGCTGGGCCTTTAGGGATGCCCTATTACCACTGGAGCACAATCCAGATCCAAAGGTGCCCTCGTTAGTGGTGCAGGACCTGTGGTGGAGACAGGTGTGTGTGCATTCGCAGTTGTGCTGCTACACAGTGACATCCCCACACAACTATGTACACTATGTGACTCCAGATGTGCTGCCACCCAGCTCTAGATAGGTAGGTAGCAGCTACAAAGCAGAGCACACTGATTCCCCTACCCTGAAGGCAGAGAACTGTCTGTTGGAAGCTGAGTCCTCCTTCCTCTGACTTGCCCTTGAAAACCTGAGCTCGCTCCTGAATGTCTCTGGCATCACCACCGGTAGTACTACCATTGCACTGATGACTCATCCTATTAGGTTTTTAATCATTTCACCCTGCTGCTATAAATGCTCTTTTAAGAATGTTGCTCACAGATCATTCCTCTGACACACCCTGTAAGTAGAACAGTTTGCATGGTGCATCAAAGTAAGCAGAACAGCTGATGACGCTGCGAGGTGAGTAAATACAATAGCTATAGAATATTGATGATACTACTCTGTATTTATACTCTTCATACAATACAAGAAAGTAATGAAACTGCCTACAGTAATGTACAGTCTTGCCATGCTAGGACACCTCAGCGTTCTGGTGACATCACGAAACCTCTTGAGGCTCACCGTCATTATTCTTTAATGTCACCAGAACCACAACATGTCCTAACTACCCCATACATTACAGCTGGGGTGGTGTTTGAGTAAGTAATCCTCAATGTGCTCTTTTTTCAGTAGTGAGAAGCCATTTTGAAGCCAGACACAACCCGTGATTTAGTGCTGCTGTTTGAATGAGGGTAAATCAGCTTGCCTTACAATCCATTGGTTTTGTTGGTTGCTATGCTGTGCTAACTAGGGCAGCTGAGGAAATAATTAATTTATGTTCTGAACCATGAATTATTTATTTTTTATTTTCCAAGCCATGGATTACTAGGTTTGGAAAACACTGGGGAAACAGGCTTATTATGTATTATATACATAGAATAATGCACGGGGAGGTGTGCATAATGAGAAATTTATGCACACCCGAGGCATGGGATGTTACAAAGCCCCCAAGGAAGAAGCTCTAGGGGTTTGTGAAAGCATCCTTCACTGAGGGTGTTCATAAAATTCAAGTTGCATACCTCCACATGCTTTGTTTAATGTAACTGCTGTTCTCTGTTTTTTCACCTTTCCCTGACGAGAAAAAAAACATGCATCTTATAACAGGTTTAACACTGAATGCAGATGTAAGAATTTAACTTTTCCAATTATGAAAAGGTAGTAACTTGAAAAAGTAATTTCTTAGACTTTTTAATTAGTCTAAAGATGTTAACTGTCCTCTTTTTATTCAGATCTGTCAGTGGGAAAAAAATCAGGTTTCCATGGAGATATGCAGATCAGCGTGTCAGTTTCAATGGTTTCCAGGGTTTCTGCAGTGAGCACTCTTTTAGGTTCCCGATTCAATCTATTTGAGCATTAACAGGTTAAGGGATGATTGAGCTAAGGTGCACTGAGAAATGAACACAGGTGCTGGTTTTGAGTGAGGGATATTTTTATTTTGATTGCCCAAGTAAAAACAGTTGTTTACAGAATCACGGGCAGAGCTGTGAGTGTGAGTCTCTGATAGAGAAAGCTGGCAGATGTTCGCCGTTATAACTCACAGGTTATAGTGATAAATTACAAACAGCTTTCTGTATGGAAAAAACAAGACCAGTTATTACAACCTCACACATCACAGTTGTAGAAATCTTAGGACTAGAATGGCAATGCCATGACATCCTAGTTCATGTTATGTTACGTGTCTGTGTTTTCCCATAGAGCAACACTTGCCAAGCTAGTGACATCCAGAAAGCATATACATTGGCCTGTGTGTCACTTATTTTAGTCCCAAGATTTCTATATTCACAGTTGGCACTTATTCTATATGTTAGGACTTTGAGGGATTTTTAATTCTGGTGACTTTCATAGAATGATGAGTAAAATCTTTTGGGCTTGGCAGCTACCAAGATGGCTGCCTAAATGTCCTAGCTCCTGAAGCCCTTAATCCTATCCAAAATAATCCTGCTCACAGACTGCACATACCTCCGTCATCTATGTATAAGTCAATGGTGCTTCTCTCCAGATACAGATCAATACTTCTTGGAGCAAGATTGATTCAGCCTTCTTTTGGTAGCATCAGTGGGAATTTCAGCCTGAGAGGAACTCCTCAGCAGACATGGCCCAGCCTCCAAGATGGTGACAGCCATCCCAGCACAGGCCCAAATGGCGCTGTCTAAAATCAAGGCAATGCTTCAACATCTCATCACCCAGTTTGCTAAGCTCAAGCTATCAATGCAGCAAACCAATACAGACATCCTCCAAATGGCTCAATGGCTAACAGTCACAGAACAATGCATGATCAACAATAAAGACCAAATAGGTTAGCTCTTGGTCCACATCCAGGATCAAGACTGGGCCATCCAGGTGTTATAGGAAAAGGTCAAGGACATGGAAATCATGGGCAGAAAATAACTTCTGCTTTGTTGGCTTCCCTGAGGACTGTCCGGGGAAGTTGACTAACACCTTTCTACAAAAGGTTATAATGGAGATACTGGGGGAACAATGCTTGCCCAACATCGAAATCAATAGGTCATACAGGAGCTTGGGCCCACCCAAACCAGGAAAGTGCTCCAGGTCTGTCCTAGCCCTGTTTCTAAGATTCACGAATAAGAAGAATATTATGGCATGGGCACACATCAAAGGGGATCTGGTCTGGTCTGGAAGGGGCACAATATCAAAATCTTCTCAGATTTCTCTAAAGAACTCTCATCTCAACCAAACATAAGGCATACACACCAGTATGGAGAGCACTAATGGACCTGGGAATTTCCTACAGTTTTTGCTACCCAGCCACTCTACGACTGTTAACAAGTGGGGTTGCTTAGAAATTTGAAACCCCTATAGCAGCAGAATTCTTTATCTCCTGCTCCTGGCCACAAACTGACTGGTCAAAATAACATCGTCAACATAAACCTGGAGCCAGAGACTGTGACCTGGGACTTCATCAGATGGACACCACCAGTCCCTCGGAGGAGCACAGGCCACAGTATCCCCTTTCAGGGCCCTCCTCTTCAGCAGCCCTCGGTTAAGTCAGATCCATAGCACCAAGTATGGAAGGAGTGCCACAACCTTAAGCAGAAGCAGATGCTTTCCAAATGGCAGGAGCTGGAATCCAGAACATGTAGCTGGAGTCGAAGCTGCAGCAGAAGGTCTCTGACATCTTCTGACACCAACTTCCCCCTACTAGGCCACAACCGCTTCACACCCCTGTTACAAATCCCGCATGAAGACCAACTGACTACAACACCACCCCAGTCCCCGCTACAATATATGCCAGCTCTTGACAATGTGGTGTGGCCTAAATCCTGGGCAGAGGCTGTAAACCTTGTACTGGCAGTTACCCATCAGCCAGCTGCATCTTCATCCACCTCCAAAGAGCTGCACCAGCTTCCACCTCCTCCAAACGTACTGTCATCTCCGCTACCTCCACATCCAAAGCCATCACTGATTCTGCAGACAAAAAACGCTCTAAAGGACATTCCTCCATGAATTGTTCTGCCACTACTACTGATGATGGAGCAGTTTTACAGAGGGGACTGATGTAGTCATCCAGTGCTAGATCTACCAGGACCTGCTCTCAGTTGAGAATGGCCGTTCCTTAATGTGGTAATGCTACTAAGCTGAGGCTGTCTGTTCTTTCCCTGCTGCTTCCATCAACACCAAATACCAAGGGGAAATGTGAGGAAGTTTTTCTTCATGGAAAGGGTAGTGGATGCTTGGAGTAGCCTGCCCGAGGAAGTGGTGAGTGCTAACACAATGGGGGAATTCAAACATGCATGGGATAGACATAAGGGAACCCTAGATGTGGGAAAAGATGCAGGCAGAAAATATGGGCAGACTAGGTGGGTCTAGCGATCCTTATCTACCGTCAACTACTACAGTATGTTACTATGTTACTATGGACATAGCATGGCCACTTTAAGGATGCTAAAGGCAATGTTACAGGTCCTTTACTTGCTCCTTCTGGCTGCAGACCCCAACACCAATAACAGCTCTTCCCTAAAGGCACTCAACCTATCATCACCCCTCACTGTTTAATGTAATACCAATTCATTAGCAGTCCCACTGCTGTGCTGCCTTATCTACTTTGATAGTGCCCCTCCCCTCCAAGAAATGCATCCACTGACAGGAACTATTGCTACCACAACAAACCTTCTAGCAGTACCTCATGCAGTGAGGCAATATCAGTCCTGTTTTCTCGATGCATGTCTTCCATGGTCCCTCCGCCTTACCAACCTCCTCTGGCCGAAACCGCTGCCACCTTTATGAATAACAGGTATGACTTGGCCATATGCACTGAGGCACAGGACTTTCATGCTCTGAGCTCCAAGTTTGTTTTAGGTTTGTGGGTGGCCAGAACTGTTACTTGCTGACTGTTGTTCCTCCTTTTTTTACTATGCCTACAAGTGACTTATTATTACATTCTATGCCTACAATATCCCGTGTAAGGGGAGCATGTGACTATTGTGCTCTAAAATATCCTAGCACACACACAACTTCTGTTTGAGGAATTATCAGTTCCCTATTGGGGTTTGCAGAGAACATTGGTGCAAGGCACTTGATTGTGGCAGATCACAGAACCTGTATGAACCAGCTGGCTACCTTGATAAAACTTCCACCTCCTTTATCACTTCCCCTCTCACAGGGCCACCTGACACAGTAAGAGGTCCTTCCCCACTATGTACAGTGCATACCTGTGGAATGGCTTTATTCTTCCCAAGAGAGCCTGCATCTACGGAGCCCCCCACCACCACATGGTGCTCTGAGCTTGGGCAAGGGATATGCATTTATAATCATGCTACCTCTTTGTGCCCCCCCCCCACCTGCCATCTGGTCCTTGTTTGGGGCTACCCTACAAGGAGTGAGCAGCCTTAGAAACTACTGATGGGAAGGGCTATTATTAGGGATTTAGAAGGGAATTCCAGGGAGGAACAATCAGGGAGATAGCAAAGCTATTTCTTGCCCTTGTTGGACTGGTTTTTAATGTTTTTGTTGTATAGTTGTGTAGCTCATTTTTTCTTTCAGGATATGCTCATTCTTTTTACTAGACTGAAGTTATGTAGGTATGATACATCCAGAGTTTTAGACTGTTACTATATGGGCATTGTTAGGTTCTCCAAGCTCATTGCAACTCCATTGGCTTTGCCCAGTCAGATGAAGCTCTTATGCTTTCCCAATGACTGACATTAGAGCCTTTACCTGGAATGTGAGGGGTATGAACTTCTCTAGTACACATAAAAAAGTAATGGCACAACTGAAATGTCTTAAGGCCCACATAGCAGTGCTCCTGGAAACCCAACATACCTAACGGGGAGTGCAGAAACTCCAGAGAGACTGGGTGGGAGCAGATGGTCATAGTGCTGCCGCTAATAAGAAGGGGGGAGTGTTTATCCTCATCTACAAATGCTAAGGGTGGACTATTGCCCACACTAAAGCCAATACAGAGGGCAGATAGGTATTAGCTGAACAGTCCACCCCTAATTGACTTCTCGTAGTGGCAAAGGTATATGGACCTAATAGGGATGATCCCCAACTTTTTCACTCCCTCAATCATGAGTTATCTTTGTCCCTTACTCTGCACCCATTCTGCTGGGGGTTGGGGGGCACTTTAACATAACTATGGAAGCCATCCTCGATCATAATGTATCAACCAACGAACCAGACAACACATCACAATTAGCCCTGGAGGAGCTGGTTTCTGAGCATGGCCTGCTGGATATTTGGAGACTGCAACAACCTTTCACCAAAGATTACACATGGTATTCTGCTGACCACACCACTTCCAGCAGGCTAGACATATGGTTTTCTTCACCACGTATTACCCATCACACCATGGGCATGACCATGCACCCCACAGTTATCTCTGACCACACTCCACTTACCCTAGCCATGCACTGGGGCCCCAAAGACACCCACACAGCTGACAAATTGACCTGATCCTCCTGAGGAACCCAAATGTTTGTCCCTAGTTTAAGAAAGAGACTCAAGAATGCTTATGAATCAGTGATACTGGGGGGATGTTAACAAAGGGGTCTTTTGGGCAGCTTACAAAGCTTCTGTTCGAGGACTGATAATCAGTTATGTGGCATGGCAGAAAAAGGAAAGGGAAGCCAAGCTGACTGCTCTGGAATCACAGAAGAGGCCTATAAAAAGCACCCTAACCCTCCACCCCACATGCTGGCCCATCCGGTAAGTACCAGAATTAAACTGAATGAACATCTAATACAGAAGGCAGAACTTGCCCTCTGTAGATTAAAACAAAATTGGGAGTGGGGAGAAAAAGGCAGTAAACTGCTAGCTTTCAGCATAAAAAAGCGTCAAGTGGAAAAGCGCATCCCAGGCCTCAAGGACCATAAAGCAGCAGTGCACACCAGGGCTTAGCAGATCAATGAGATTATGCACTCCTTCTACCAAAACTTACACTCCTCACATAGCACCGCAACAGAAGATGAACTATCTACCTTCATTAATCCTCTCCCAGCCTCTAAAATGACTCCCACTACCTCCCCTGAGATGGACAAACTGATTACCATCACTGAGATACAGACAGCCGTTAAAACTTTAAATAAAGGGAAAGCCCCAGGGGTAGATGGCTTCCCGATGAACTTCTTCCATTTGATGAACGAGAAAATCAGCCCACTTCTGACACAAATGTGTCAGGAAGCCCTGACTACAGACATCTTCCCTCCTACCCTGAGGGAAGCCATCATTACCATGCTTCTGAAAGAGGGGAAAGATGCAAGTAAATTATAGGCCCATCTGCCAAATCAATGCAGATGTGATAATTCTGGCCCAAACTCAGGCCACTAGATTAGAGGGATCACTTCCTGGCCTCATCAACCCAGCACAAGTGAGGTTCATCAAAGGGAGACACAGTAGTACTCACCTTAGAACTCCTCCATGCCATCCATAAGGCTAAAACTTCCTACACATCAGCAGTGGCCATTGCAGTCAATTTTGAAAAGCATTCAACTCTGTTGAATGGCTATATCTCCTCCGTACTATGAGGCATATATGGGGATAGGACCCACGTGCCTCCAGTGTGTGAACCTCCTGTAAACCGCACCCACTGCCAGTGTGTTCACCAACAGACTGAGATCCACACCATTCCCACTTCAGTGGGACACCAGATAGGGGTGTTCCTTATCCCTCTTACTTTTGTACTGGCCATCGAGCCATTGGCTATAGCTTTCCATCAGCACCCCCCCTCTCTCAAGGGCATCCAATTGAGGGAGCACGACATCTGCATATTGCTCTTTGCTGATGATTTACTACTATTTCAGACTTGGCACAGTTTGTTGGCTGAGGTGGTGGGTGCAAAAACAGTCAGGGGATTCAAACAGGCATGGGATAGAATAAAGGGAATAGTGGTTATCTGGGGTGACAAGACTGGGGAAGAGAATGGGGATAGGATGGGGAGGGTTAGTACCCTGAAGAAACAATAGGTTCCATGGATTATAGGGAATATGGGCAGACTGTATGGATCTCTGGTCTTTTTCTGCTGTCATGGTCTATGTTTCTATGTTTAGTGCCCCCTCCCCAGCTCCAGTACTCCACTTATTAATGCAGTTCTCCCTCCTGTCAGGCCTGAAGGTAAGTCACAATGAAAATGAGGTACCACCCTTCCACCCGTGCTGCAGACTGGATGCCGTCACCCAGCAGGGCCTAAATTGAGTGAAAGATGGCCTGAAATGGGAGGCAGTATAGCTCAGTGGTTTAAGGCTCTGAGCTGCAAATCTGGAGACCTGGGTTGGAATCCCAGTGCCCCCACTTGCATACTGTGTGACCCTGAGCAAGTCACTTAACTGCCCTGTGCTCCCATATGGCACCTGTAAACAAGTTTTCAGCTTAGTGTGCCACTCCTGGTTAAACAATTGTAAAACAAAATGCCATGGGGTCATGATCCACCTCAACCTCTCTCCCCACCTGGATGTGACTTGTGTGGAGTTGGAGAGAAGGAAACATCTTAATCTATCACTGGCAGGGAAGCTGGAGGCTTTCTGTATGATGGAAGTACCCACATTCACACATGTGGTGGAACACGTACCCATTCATATCCCAGCTGTCTGGTTTGCCAAAATAGATGCCATGGTTGGCCACTTTCTGTGGGAGGGGAAATGCCCTAGGTACAGCTGAATGAAGCTCTGGGCACATTGATGCAGAAAAGGCTGGGGCCTCCCATGGATCAAGGGATATTACACAGCTTACCAGTCCACACAAGTCCTACAGTGGCTTACTCCTTCCATGTCAACATCATCCCAATGGCTTCACCTAGAGCAACATCTATTGGGTGACTTCCTGGCCACCATGTACCTGTATAATAAATGGACAGGCCCCCTTAAAGAACATCCTATTATGCAGGCCTCCAGATCAGCCTGGCTCTGCTTAACTAAACACCTAAAAACAGACCCCAACCCCATTGCTCAAGCACTCTTATGGGGCAGTGAGTGCCTCCACGTGGGGGTTCCCCAAAACTGGCATAGATGAAGACAGCTGGGAATTCACACCATCTTAGACCTACTTAAACCAGATACTGTGTATCTTGACTCCTTTTCTTCCTCACAGAAGAGGTACCATCTTCCCAAATAGGACTTCTGGTGGTACTGTACCTCCAACTCAGAAGTCTACTAGGGAAGAAGTTCATCTCCACATCGGGACCAGTCCCTTACCATGGCCTCCACAATTATTACACATGGCTCCCAATGACACAAAGATAAAGCCAGCTATATTTACAAATACCTATGGGATGCTTTACCAGACCAATCCCTCACTTCCTGGAATGCTTGGGAAACCAAGTTACAGGTGCAATTCTCCAACAAGGCTTGGTCTATCTATCTTTCCAGAGCCCATAAGGTGTGTAAGGATGGTAGAAGTTGCCTAATCCACAAGAAAATTCTGCTGATGTGGTACTGCATGTCAGCTGTCCCCAAAAAGTTAGGCCTGCTATCCACTGACACTTGCTGGTGCTTCCTACAAAAGGGGAGCCATTTCACCCATATGTTATGGGACTGCCCAAGGTTACAGATGTATTGGGTGGGTATTACACAGATCTGTACTAAGATTACAGGTGGATCAGTACCTCTAGATGCTCCCTTATTTCTACTAGTTCTGATTCCAGATGGTGTTCCCAACCACTCCTCTATGGCACATTGGCTTATCTTGGCCAGTGTGGTGGCTACACACATAATCATGTGTAAATAGAAGATTCCAGAATTTCTACCATCTCTGAATGACTACAGGCTGTGGGGAATTTAGCTGCCCTAGGAAAAGTCTCCCACATCAACACAGCTATCATGTTTGTATATAACAAAATATAGGGCCCCTACCTGGAATCAACCTATTGTCATAACTTTGATGAATAACTTACATATTCCATGAGATCTATGGTAGAGTGAGTAGTACCTGCCCACCTGGTTGAGGTACCTCTCTAGACTCTGACCATTCAGGTACCACTATTGAGACAGGTTAAAGGATGCCTGAACAACATTTTGGCAACAAAGTATTCAAAAATCTGTCTCCCTAGGTGACTAAAGGAAATGCTGCTGTATTCACTAATGCTAAAACTATATTTATATAATTTACCTAAATGTGGTTCCAGAGCATTTGAAAATTGTAAAATCAGCCTTCCAGTTTCAAAAAAACTGTCTTACCTGCTTCCTAAAATGGCCGCCGAATGTGTTATGTGATGACATCATTGGAGCCAAAGCCAGAGATATATGGCTCTCTATAGTGCTAACTAGTTCTTTTTTCCCTTTGTATAGAATTGTTTCACCCAAATGGTCAAAACCTTGTCCATTATTTTGTATAATGCACATGTTAGGCTATGGTTCTGTTCATTTTGTTTACTTTAACATACTAAAAATGTGTTTTAATCCAATTGACTTTCTCTGTGGCAAACCACACTGCAGTACAAATCTTGAATAACCTGGTGGTCTAGTGGTTATGGTGGATCCATGATGCTACAGTGGTGGTGCTGGGGTGGTGTGTATGCTTAATGTGCACTTTTTAACATTTTTATTAAACCATTATATTTTCTGCTATTATTGTTTTCTAGTACTTTTTTTGACAGAACCTACAAATGTAATCCATAGTTGGAATGTAAACATTTGTACAATCAATAAATCAGACTTCTCCAACAAAGTGAAATGCAGCAGCAGCAGCAAGCAAGTACGTTACTATGTGGGGGGGGGGAGGGAAGGTTGCAGCCATACCCTTCACCACCCACTAGGGCCACCACTTTATTGTAGCAAAGTTCTTGTGCAGTCCAATGTTAGAGTTCATATCTTCTTGAAAATCAAATATATGTTTGTTTTGTCTTCTTTTTCCACGGGAAATAATAATAATAATAATAATCAGCATTTATATAGAGTTTTTCATAGAGACTGTATTCCTAAGTGCTTTACAAGCAATGCTCGACTGGTAGTGAAGTGACTGAACATGTAGTGGTAGCCATTTCATACGTTAATATCCACACACAGCCTTGGACAATTGCATGAACTGCTTTTAAGTGAAGGGGAATGTTGGCCAGGACCACAGGGTCAGGTAGTGATCAAGGTGCTGGCAGCCCCACATCCTTTTTCTCACAGTAATCTGCTCATATTTCTCTCCTGTCTTCCCCCTTTCCTGAATATAGCAGTACCTTGCAAGAGTGGCCTTCTCAGTCCCCCTCTGGTATTCTTTCTTCACTATTCCTCCTCACACCGAAAACTGGTGGGCTGATCACCCTTCTGCATTATGAATGCAAGTAGTACAGTACCCGTTTTTTTTTTTTTTTTTTTAAATTTAAGTTTATTGATAACCAACGGGTACAGTTAATACAAATTTATCAGGCATTTTTATATTTTTACATCATTGCTTCTTTACTAATCAAGTAGCACCCCTCTCCAGGCAGCAGTACAACCAGCAACTTGATTCAATTAGTCCGCCCTACTCCCCCCCCCCGGGCCCATGGAAGTGACCATTATGATTGGGTTCCTGAGCTAGCCGAGAAATTTGACACCAGAGTAACCATCTAGTCCATTCCGGATATATATTGTTGTTTTGTGGTTTATTTTGTACGTTAGTTTTTCCATTTCTGAAATTCCCTGGACTATTTGTATCCAGGTACCTAGGGTGGGAGTATCCTTTTTTAGTCACAATTTAGTAATTGCTTTGTGGGCTGCCGCCAAGAGGAGGGTCCATAGGTATGTTGAATCTGCTCCAGTCAAGTTCTGTGGTGGCTCGCCCAGAACAAGGCAAGGCCAATCTAGGGGGGGCTCCAGGCCAAAGATTTTAGTAAGCGCCTGAGAGAGAAAACCCCAGAACCGACCCAGTCGCGGGCACAGCCACATAATATGTAAATAGTTTGCCCCTCCTTCCCCACACATTCTCCAACAGGAGGAGTCTCTTTCAGGATCCCTCCGGCTGAGTGACAGGGGAGCCAGAAAGTACCGTATCTTCACTTTCCAACTAAATTCCTGCCAGAAGGGGAAGCTGGTAGTCCTGGGAGCCAGCCTAAACACCGCATCCCAATCAATTCCCCTAATGTCAGCTGCCCCTTCCTCCCTCCATCTGTGTTTAACCTTTTCCAAGTAGTCCTTCTTTAGCCCTGCAAGGGTTTTGTATAGTATAGAGAATAAGGCCTGTGGTGTCTAGGGAAAGGATTGCAGAGAGACTCTCCACAAGGGGGATCGTCCCGCTCAACTGGGGGTCCAATCTACAGCATCTATATATGTAGTCTCTAACCTGTAAGTAATGATAAAAGTCAGAGGAACGCAGCCCATAGTTGTCTCTAAGGGTCTTAAAGTCCAACACCTCCCCCCCTGACAAATATTGTTTAACATAGATCAGGCCCAGTTTCTCCCAGGATCTGAAGGTGTGGTGTACCCGTTTTATTTTGACATATCAAATATAAACATATCTTTCCAGTAAGTCAGACTCATATCAACAGGGAACAAGGGGGATGATGGGCTTTCCTATCCTTAAAAGATCTAGGCTACCTTTGATTAGGCACCATTAAATGATGGGTGTGCACATCATTATGCACATCATATACAGTAATAGTGCCTAATCATAGGTGGCTTAGAGCTTATATGGGCAGGAAAGCCTATTTTTCCACTTGTGCCATGCTGCTATTAGCACTAGCAGATCATGTTTATTATTAATATGTAAATATAACACAGGAGACTGTACTAACCGCATTCATGATGCATAAGGGTATTGAACTCACCAGTTTTTGGTGTGGGGAGCAGGTGAGAAGAATGAATGCCACAGAGAGTCAGAAGAGACCATTCCAGGAGGGTACAGCTATATTCAGGTTAGCTGAAGACATGAAGGACTACGCTGAGCAGATCACTGTGAGATCTGAAATGTGGGGCTGCCAGCATCGTGATCACTACCTGATTGTGGATGAGAGTAGCCAGAGATGATAAATACTCAGAGTGGCAGGGCTGCACCTAAACTGTTACTTGAATTCAGTGTAGGGAGATTACCCTTGGGTGGGAAGGGGGGATGATGACATTTGTTAGGACAGTACTGAGGGAGTTGTGTATAGCTCATTCAAGATTTGGAAGGGTGGTAGCCAGCCAACTCGCATTGTGGAGTAGAACACAGAAAAGTACTGGAGAAGAATTGCTGGGAACTGTCCTGTGGGGTTCTGCAGATCACAGGTAAAGGAGCAGACTGACATTGGAAGTCAGGTGGATTCGCTTAAGGTATTAGTATGCCTCTCCTGCTAATAATACTGTTATCCATTGTAAGTGCAGCCCTTATGAGGGCATGAACAGCAGTTTTTTCTGGTAGGTTATGATGCTTATTGCTTGGCCCTCCAGGAAGACCTAGTTGCTGGTTAATGAGGTGGGAAAAAACACAACAATGAACTGTACATACTACCTTCACTGTGCAGAAGGGTGGCGATCCACTCAATGTTTACTGTGGGAGCAGAAGTCAAACATTGAGAATGTGGACTGGAGAGTGATTTGGGAGGCATTTTTTAACAGTGCCAGCTGATGATGTGCATCAGTATAGGTGTGCACAACTGTCTGAGTTACAAGATTACAATCTGAGGTGTGATAGTTCTCTTCTTGAGACCGCAAGCTCATATGCAGCCCCAGGCAGTACTAAGGACAGGTATGGATGGTGGGGTGTTCAACAGAAGCAGGCTAGGTGCAGGGGCTTCACTTGGAAAAAGAAAGCCTTATTTGTGGATTAACAAGAGAGTATGAGCTTTGGAACTGAACAAGACCGGTACGTTCTGTATGGCCCTAAGCAAGTCACTAAACTTCCTTGTGCTCCCAGGTCACACATGTAAACAAGCTTTCAGCTTAGTGTGTCTTTCCTGGTTAACAAAAAACAAAATTCAGTGCATCATATAACCACTAGATCATCAGGTATTTGAAGTGTTGTACTATAATGCAGTTTGTCAAATAAAAAGTCAGCTGGATTTCAAAACATTTTCTGCAAGTTAAAGTAAACAAAATGAATAAAATCATAGCCTAACATGTACTAATCAAAATAATCCATGAGGTAATACATGGTGTTGATCATTCTGGTGCAACAATTCAAAATAAAGAGGGAAAGAAAAACTAGTTAGCACTTTAGAAATATATGTGGATCTCTGTCTCTGACTCCGATGATGTCATCATGACTCATCACTTAACACACTTGGCAGACATCTTAGGGAGAAACCAGGGCTGTTTTTTGAAAGTGAAAGGCTGATGTTTACATTTTTCAAAAACTATGAAATTGCATTTATGCTATTTACATAAATGCAGTTTTAGCATAAATGTAAACAGCAGCTTTTACTTTACCATGCTATGAAGCCAGATTTTGGAGTTTGCAGTTTTAAAAAACTACTTGTTTAGGTACCCTTTAAGATAAAGGGGCATATTATCTGATTGGATACCATTGCGTGTCTGCTCCTTTACTTCAGAATGTCTTTTTGCTTTTTGTTTTTCACCCTGACCCCTCTCTGTGACCCACTAGAGGCTGCAAGTACAATAGTTTTATAACGTTATGCTGAATTTATTGTTATACGATAATGTGTTGTATTTTGTGCTTTTTTCTGCTTGTTTCTTTGTTAAAGACATTCAATAAAAAATGAAACTTTTTTCACATTTTATACTTTATTCAGAACGAAGTGGAACAAATTACTAGATGAGATTATCAATTAGAGCATTACAAATCCAAACTTTAACAAAAAGTAAAATATTACTGAGCAAATAATCTACCTAGCAAAAATGAATCAATAATTTATTAAATACAATTAAACGCATAAAACTAATCAAAGGCATCCATTCCCTTAAAGGGAATGTAGTGCTTTTAGGTTCTGCTTTCACAGTGCAGATCTCTACTGCTTGATGTAGCACTGAGGGCTGTTGATTCTGTGATCTAGGTTGTGTAAAATTTTATTTTTTAAGTTTGGCAGACCTTACCACCCTCAAAGCACTGCAATATTTTAAGTTGATTTTGGCTGCACTATGCAACGTTCCATTTCGACTAATAATGTGTGGGCCTCACCACGTTCCTCCAAGTGTCCCACTTAAAGCATTACTTTAGTCAGAGCATGGCAGTAGCAATTACCAGCACATTTAATAAAGAAGCAGACATAGCTGTGTGTCAGTAACTTTAAAGTACTGCATTCATTCATAAATACTTCAGCGCTCCTCAGTGTTTTACATATAACTACACATTGCTGTTGCTTTATTACATGAGCTAGCATTTAATTAATTTAATTATTTGTTTGCTCACTGATTGGGTGGTCCCAGGGACCATTTTTAGGCATGACCTGGGCTATGAAGATGGTAATTGCTGCTGCCACACCCCGACTAAACTACTGCTGTAAGTGCAGTACTTGAATGAGCAAGCAGAGCCATGCAGTACATTGTGAGCTATGATGGTATGTTGCACAGGGCAATTAAAATAAACCAAATATGGCACTGTGCTCCTAGGGTGGTGCGGTTTGTGAAACTTTTAAAAATGAAGTTTCACACAACCTGGTTTACAGGATACAAAGCCTGTGGTACTAAACTGGGCAGTAAGGATCTGCATCATGAAAAGAGAACCAGAAAAGTAAACATTCCCTTTAAATTGCTCAGACACAAAAATACAGTAAATCTCCAAAAGCCGATATTCAGCAGATTTAAATGCTTTTATATGACTGGTTACATTTTTCTCCAGTCCAAGGACAGCTGATTTGTCAATTAAACATTCATTATTAGTTACTGATAAGCTGTCTAACCAGTGTAACAGTACTGTGATGACTGAAGTAACTTAGGGCCCATCTTGCTCACCTCTCATGCCTCATTGCAGTGACTACACAATACTCAATTTGAGTAGGGACTCACGTCCAAACTTATTAGCTGGAATGCTATTCCTTCTCTTGCTGTGTAATTCTCAATGCCATTCTCCCTAAGGAATCTATGTTGACCTGTTCTGAAAGCCCGAACAGTGCTAGTTTCCACAACCTCATTGGGTAGGCTATTCCACATTATAAAATGGGTATTGCTCAAATCTGGCTTCCCATTGGTTAGAACCCCATCATATGGGACTACATTAAAATACAACATATCCCTGCAGAAGAACACCACGGCGGTGCGTTACCTGAAAACACAACCTGTCAGCATCAAGAGGTCACCAGCTACCAATGAAATCACCTCCAGAAGCCTTCAGGCCATGATCACAGTGCCTGCAACAGCACCTGACTAGTGCTCAGCTACAGGTACAACCAACTCCCCCTCCCCCCATAGTGCACTGGCCCTACCAACCAATAGTGACACGCACTGGCCAGCATGTCCTCCAAAACATATCTCTCCCCTCATTGCTGTGCACATGGAGCACCCGCCGTAACAAGCCAACATGGAGAAGACACAGAACAACTGCTGAAACAAGCTGTAACCAGCACAGTGAGTAAATTTCCCTTTCACTTCTTTTTTGCTCCTCGCTGTTACCATCACAAGTCAAACGAATAGTAGTGGGTGAGAGGAGACACCACTTGCTGTAGAAAGGGAAAGTGAAAAGTGCTTTTCCTTTCCATTTTGTTTGTCAAATTCTTCAGGCGACAGTGAAGATAGTAATGTCCTGGACTGCACATGCTCACTGATGCAGGGTCCGGGTGCTGGGTCTGGGAGTGGCATTTTCCAAAACAAACAAGTGGATCACAAGAAAGATCAGCACTCCAAATCAGGTATGCAGACATAACTTCAAAGCAGAAAGTACAGCGACTTGTAGCTGTTGTTGTCCAATGAATATTTTAATATAAAGTCAAGACAACATTGTTATGCTGCATGAGACTAACCACACTATTGTATGGTCCAGGCACTGAATTGTTTCGCTCAGGCGGGGATTCATCAATGATGGGGATAGGAGCAATGCTAGCCCTCAGTGCTTTCCAGCTGCTGAAAGTGTGCAGGTAGGCAGAACGGAGAGAGGGGAGAGCATGGCAAAAGGGAGCACAGATGTGTGGGACTGCAATGAAGTCCCCCCACTGCACTCAGCATCAGCATGCTATATACCCCCACTGCCTTACTAAAACCCATTTTAAAAGTGGAATAAGGCAATTCCTTGCTAGTTAATGGACCTTTGGGCTTGGGACTCCAACCCACTGCTCGGTACATTGACGTAGCATAATCACCCCCCCCCATCATAGCTTATTCCTTACTTGACAACCTTTAGTGTGAAGTAACAATCTTAATCGAGGACATCTCCACTAGGCCAGTGATTCTCAAATGGTGAGGCCAGCCTTCCAAGGGAGGCACCAAACTGTTCCAGGAGAGGCCCTGTCAAGTCTGAGAATGTGGCTGTCTTGTGTGAAGGGATGAAGCAAACAAAATACGGATAATGGTATGTACATTTCTTTACTTATGCACAAGATGGTGATCAGGAAAGGCCTGCTGAGCCAATTCTTGTTTCTGAGTGTGTATTTATACTGTATGTGAATTGGTGACTTGAAAAGGCACACTGAGTTCAGACTTATTTCAACAGTAGGTGTTTAAATGTAAATTGGTGAATGGGAAAGGCACACTGAGTACAGGCTTGTTTGTACAGTAGGTGTTTATATGTAAATTGATGACTGGGAAAGGCACAACGGGTCCAGGCGTTTTCCTATAGTAGGTGTTTATATGTAAATTGATGACTGGGAAAGGTGCACTGAGTCGAGGCTTGCTTCTACAGTAGGTGTTTATATGTAAATCGGTGACTAGGAAAGGCACACTGAGTCCAGTCTTGTTTCTGCAGTAGGTGTTTATATGCAAATTAGTGACTGGGAAAAGCACACTGAGTTCAGGCTGGTTTCTACAGTAGATGTTTATATGTAAATCGGTGAATGGGAAAGGCACACTGAGTCTAGGCTTGTTTCTACAGTAGGTGTTTATATGTAAATTGGTGACTGGGAAAGGCACACTGAGTCCAAGCTTGTTTCTACTTTGGGTGTTTATATGTAAATCAGTGAATGGGACAGGCACACTGAGTACAGGCTTGTTTCTACAGTGGGTGTTTATATGCAAATTAGTGACTAGAAAAGGCACACTGAGTTCAGGCTGGTTTCTACAGTTGGTGTTTATATGTAAATTGATGACTGGGAAAGGCACACTGAGTCCAGGTTGGTTTCTACAGTAGGTGTTTATATGCAAATCCGTGAATGGGAATAGCACACTGAGTCTAGGCTTGTTTCTACAGTAGGTATTTATATGTAAAATGGTGACCGGGAAAGGCATACTGTGTCCAGGCTGGTTTCTACAGTAGGTGTTTATATGTAAATTGGTGACTGGGAAAGGTACACGGAGTCCAGACTGGTTTCTACTGTAGGTGTTTATATGTAACTTGGTGACTGGGAAAGGCCCACTGAGTCCAGGCTTGTTTCTACAGTGGGTGTTTATATGTAATTCAGTGAATGGGAGAGGCACATGGAGTACATGCTTGTTTCTACAGTAGGGCCCAGATATTCAAAAAGGTTGCACCATGTGCAACAGGGATGTGCCAGTGCAAGTCTGAAAATGCACCATCGTGCGATATTCAGCAGGAGGCAGCTGTGCCCCCCAAATCACAATGCTCAAGAGCGCAATGGTAATGAATGCATATGCAACTGAAGGGGGAGGAACCATGAATAAATGGCACAGTGCAATATTCAACAGAATGCACCATGCGCAATAGGGGAGCAAATGGAAGTTACGTGATAGTGGAAATGATCCAAAATAAAAAGGAACAAGAGAGAGGCACAAGAACACTACAGGAAAGCCAGATGTGGGAGCGAGCTGACAGCAACCGGGCATACAGTAGCTGTGAGCAGGACAGGGCAGGAGCAGGACAGTGAACCTGGAAACCAACAGGAACAGGGAAGGAGTGGGGAGCCTGTGCCACTGTGCAGGAGGAAAGGGGAAGTGCCACATTGGACTGAGGGCACTGACAGTGGGCAGGATGTCCAATTCTGGGAGGTATTCCCGGTGCAGGGGGAGTAGCAGAAAGGACAGTGGGGGGAACAGGAATACAGCTGCCAGGGGGGTAACACAAGCCAGAGACATGGCCAGTGCCACCATTCAGATGGAGGCAGTAATGAAGGGTGCGAGAAGGCAGGCAGCGGGTGGGGCACGGCCGTGGAAGGGCCCGTTGGCGGTATGCCCCCAACAGGCAGTACCGAGCCTGCACCAGCTTCGAGCTGTACAGTGACACTGAGATAGTGGGCCGGTATCGCCTGAACTGGGTGATCCTGAGGCAGCTCTGTGAGCTGTGCAGTGATGTGATGCAGGCACCCACACGACGGAGCCATGCTCTGTCAGTGGAGACAAAAGTGACAGCTGTCATGTGCCTGCTCACCACGGGTATCTTCCAGAGACCAACAGGGGACACAACAGGCATAACCCAGTCGGCTGCATCACGCCTACTCACACAATTCCTCAGCGCACTGATGCCACATGCTGCAGAGTACATCCATTTCCCCAGCACACCGCCGGAGCACACAGAACACATACAAGAGTTCCACAGGATAGCACGTATGCCTGGAATGTTCAGGGCCATTGACTGCACCCATGTGGCTTTCTACACGCCACCTGGCCCTGAAAGTGCAGCATACATAAATCAGAAGGGCTATGCAAGCATCAACTGCTAGGTGGTGTGCGATGCTAGGGGCACATAACCAATGTCTGTGCCACGCATCCTGGGGGAGCACATGATGCCTTCATCTGGCACCAGTCTGCACTGTGCCACAGGTTCGAGAGTGGGGACATCCCCACTGGCCACCTAGTGGGTGAGTATGCAAATCACGCAGAAAGACATGGATCTTGGGAGGGGCATAGTCAGAGGTGACATGGGTACTAGCTTAGATGGCCCATGGCAGGGCGACGATGATCACCAAACTAATGTCCACCCTCTACACACAGGTGACAGTGGATACCCACTCCGTCCCTGGCTGCTCACACCATACCGGTGGCCCGTGATCCCATCACAGCAAAGCTACAATGAGGCACATGCCACCACACGCAATGTCATAGAGTGGGTGTTTGGGATGCTGAAGGCACGTTTCTGTTGCCTGGACACATCTGGCGGTGCCCTGTAGTACAGCCCCTCAAAGGCCTGTGGGCTATTCCTGGCCTGTTGCATCCTGCACAACATGGCCAACGACTGTGGGATAGCTGTACAGGTCGAAGAGGGGGACAGTGATGGGGACGATGAGGACGCTGGTGCAGATGGTGAAGGGCAGCCCCCCTTGGTTGAAGGTACCCCTGAGTGATCCGGATGGCGCAGCTGCACCGGGACACTATCACAGAGGAGCACTTCAACCAACCCAGGTAAGTCATGGGACCATGTGCAACAATCAATGGCAAGGGCACAATCCACAAACATGCATGGACAAACCCCAGGGGTGCATGTCAAAAAGGGAATTGGCTGAGCATGGTACTGCACACGCTGTCAGGGATGGGCAAGGTCTAACATGGCACACAGTCACACACACACACACACACACACACACACACACACACACACACCCCACAAGACATGCACAAAGGGTAGGAGGCACGCCGACCCCAACCGCCACCCCTAGCCACAAACATGTCCACAGACCACCACACCCAGTGCCTGTCATTGTGCGTGTGTCAGATGCTGGGCACCATTGCACAATGGTGGACAGTGCAACACAGGCATCATCATGCACACACCACAGTGGCCAGCAGCTGGAAGGGTGTGCAGATGGAATGTGTGTGTGTGTGTGTGTGTGTGTGTGTGTGTGCAGGGCCGGGTACCCCACCCGTGCATTGCACATTGAACAACACACTGCACACAGGGCAGCGTCAGACAGTAGCCATGGTGGGAGACAGGTCAGTCACGTGGCACAGTGCCACAGCTGCCACGGATGCATGGGTGACCCTGCTGAGACCCGCCAGCAGTGACAGGCTGACCAATGACCTCATGGGGTGGTACTGACGGTCCACCAGGGGTTCCACTGTGAGAATGCAACCATTCTCAAGCAGGGGTCTGCAGCTCACCGAACATGTCTGCGCCAGGCGTGCTCGGGATGCCCACAGCTGAACCCGGTGTCGACAAGGAGGGTGTCACATGACGCCGGGAACGTGGGGTGTACATTGCACTGTGCGGTGTCTGCGACGCATGGGCATATAACTGTGTGCCCATTGTGACCATGACAGCTGTGATTGTCTGTGTCTGCCTGTCAATGGCGGTGGTCACATGCTCCCGCAGCTAGTCCATCCCTGCCAGGAGCAGACTGGTGTCCCTGCTGCACCGCTCCTCTGCCTGGTGCAGGACTGCACTGAGTGCATCCACCGCCGTCACAAGCCGCAACTGCTGATCCACTGAATCATGGAGTATGTGGGTGTGCTCATCTAAGAGGTCATCTGCCTGATCGGCATGCTGTCCCTCATGATGTTCATGGTTGTGATGGGCAGCACCCCATGAGGTTGGGCGCTGCACACCAGGGCCATGCCTGGGCATGTCCACAGGCAGTGCACTGACACTGCCCCCCGACATTGTCCCCCCATGGCCATTGGCTGACTGCTGACACTGCCCCTCTGGCTGCCACTCTCCAGGGCTCAATGGTGCTGCCGCAGTGGCCACAACAGCCCCAATGTCCTGGACACACACCAGTGCTGCCCCACTGGTGCAGACAGGCACAGGCTGGGACTGTGATGTCACGCAGACCTCCATGGTGGCACCACCCACGGCCATACCCGTGTTGTAACCTGCTGTGCGGCCATCCTGCGGCCCACACGTATCACTATCCATGATGTGAGCTCCATCATCATCAGTGACGGATCTGGCACCAGTCCGAGTTTCAGCATGCTGCATCCATGGACACTGGCATGCTGGGAAACGGGCAGGGCCTCCTCTGCACCCACTCCACCAACATCAGTCCAGACAGCCAGGCAGGCCCACTGTCATCCTGACCCTCAGACACCTGTGGAGGTGGATGGGCCCTCCTCTGTGTCCAGGGTATCACCCTTAGTGGATGAGCCCACCACCGCTGACCCACATAGATGCTCAGGAGCTGTAAGGGAACACAGTAACATTAATGTATCTGCCCTACCCTGTGGCATCCCCCCCAGTGACAGATCAGGACCTACCATGCAGTGACGGGCTACCACTCATCTGGAATCCACCACCTGGAACACCCCAGATGGCACAACGCTGCATGCTGCCAGCAACCCGCTCTTCCTGTGGGGTCGTGTGTTGCACAGCCGGCTGACCCCCACTGGTCTCAGTCTGTGCTGCCCTGATGGCAGCCACCTTATCCTTAATCCTCCTCCTGTCCATACCCACCTTCTTCTTGCACTCCTGCATGGACTGCTGGTGGCTGCCATGCTGGTTGATGGCACGTGCCACCTCTCCCCATGCAGCAGCATGGGCCTGTGGTGTTCCCTGCTGTCCGCTGAGCAGCAGCTCCTGGTCAAGGTAGGCCTCAAACAGGGCATCTGTTTCTGCCTTGGTGAAGTTTGACCTCTTCCTCCCACATCTCTGTTCCTCCTCCTCCACCTCACGATTGCTCATCATTGATCCTGTGAGAATGACAGGTGTTGCCTCTGACTGTGCAGTCCCATGCATCTCCCACACACCACAGTCCACACTCCCAAACAGCATGCAACTTACCACAATAGACTGCAATACTAGACTATGGTCTATGCAGCCCAATGTCGCATTTATATAGCGCAACGCATGCAAATGAGGCGAGGCACAATTTTAAGTGGATGCTAATGCAGTATCTGCACCATTGAATCACTAATGAGCTGATTTGCATATGCCAGCTGAATATCGTGCTGTTTCGCCTTGCGCAATTGTGTTGAACGTGCTCAGGCAAGGGCACATTTCTGTGACGTGCGCAGTGGACACCGAATGGCGTATGCCCAGGGGCTGATGCCAATGCCTGCCGTGTTGCTGACTTGCTGTGCATGGGAGGCAGTGCATGGCATGGCCACCATTGTGCCAGTGGTGCTTCTGCGCTGTTCACATGTATGGTGCTCTTGCATGGGGCACCGTAGGCGCCGTGGAGCCACAGCGCAGTAGGCCGCTACAGAAAGTGCCACACAGGCACCCTACTGCACTACACGAGGTGAGTACCAATCATGCTGTGGCGGTCCGTGCGATAGAGACCCCTTACTCTGTGCTGACCTTTGCCCTAGGCACCATGCATCTGCATGGGTGCACCTCTATCATGCTGTTCAGTGACAGCGTGATGGGAAATGGCAGCGCAGTACAGTGCAGCATCCGCACGTGGCGGACGTGCACTACAGAGCACCATTTTGATACTCAATGGTTGGAGGATGGCACGGAGATGGGCACCAATCTGGAGCCAGGTCAAACTGGCTAACCTCGTGTCCCTGGTTGAGCCCCATGCTGCTGCACTCATTGGGGAGGCACCCATGGGCAGGGCCAGGAGTGCCATGTGGGAGGAGGTGGCGGTGGCCCTGGAGGAGGTGACAGGGATCCGGCACACAGCACAGCAGTGCAGGCACCAGTATGGGGACCTCCAGTGGAGGGACCCGGACAGGCTTGCCCGCCTGCGGTCACGCACCAGGAGGGGCATGGTTCCATGACCAGGTAAGTGCACCATCCATACACTGGTTACAGCCATATGGGTATCACGGTGGGCATGTGTCCAGCACATGGGGGGGTCCGTCCAGTGTGGGCCATGGTGGTGGTGGTAGTGGTGGTGGTATAGGGTTGGGGGGCAGATGAGTTTGGCTGTGTGGGATCGCACACACCCAGGGGTGGGGGGACCTTTACTACCAGATTGTACTGATGTTCCTCTCTCCATGTTTGCACCCTAGTCTCTGAGGAGTGCAGGTGTGCCAGACAGGGGCAGCTGCAGCGTGAGGCACATCAGGATGCAAGAGCACCCATACAAGCCCAGCGCCGGGACCAGCCTGATGATGGTGAGTGCCTTACATCCAAGATTTTTTGTGCATGCTGTGTAACAGGGCGGGCGGTGGGGCATGGCCACCATCCATTTACACCACTGCCATGCATGCAACATGGTACAGTCAGCACTATTCAGTGGCACTGCATGCATGGGTATGCATCACTGGTGGTCCATACGTGCACCGGGTACATGGCTGTGCCACTGCCTTTGCACCGCATAGCCATGTCACTGTACAGCCATAGTGGTGCTGTGTGGGACTTGGGCGGTGGGTGTGTGCAGCAGTCCACATGGCTGTGTATGCCTGGGTGGGCAGGTCTTGTGGACACGATCACTGTGGGTGGTCACACACCATCACAGAGGCATGTCCCATGGCCGTATGCCATGTATAGTGGGTGGGCTGCAGGGGGCTATGCATTCACACCTATTGACTCTGCTCCCTTGTCCTAGGTGGACGGCAGTTGCAGAACATTGAGAGGGCACTGCAGGAGATACTGCAAGTGGCCAGGGCCTTCCTGGAGATTTTACAGCGCATTGACCAGCTAGGAGTCCAAAGGAGGCATGGCGGGAGGTGCCTTCAGAGCGGGGAGTGGGGCTCCCGCTGAACATCTTGCACCCCAAGATTTCTCCTACCCCCCCTGGACCCACCCTCACATCCCTCCTTCCCTCTACCATTTGTTCACCCCTGCCCCTTACCCACCCCACCTGGTTTGTGGCCCTCACCCCCAACCTTTTGTACATATTTGTAAATAGTTGTTTTATATCTTTTAATATACATTTGTTTTGTTATGCCTATTGTGGTGGTCTCTGATTTGCAGTGGGCTACAGGTGCTCAGCTGCAGTGGTGTGCATGACGTCAGGGGTGGTGCAGTCATGGGCATGTGTGTGTGTCCGCAGGGGAAGTGACTATGGTGTGGGAGTAGCTATCAGTCACTGTCTGTGGTTTGTGTGTTGTTCCCTGTTCACTGGATGACTGTGTGCAGTGGTCCACTGTGCATGCAATGTGTCCATGGTGCACCTGTCAGAATGTCCATGGCCTGTGCAGCTGAAATCCTTGCATGTCTGTGACCTGCACGGTCCGCTGGCATGTCAGTGGTGGCTGTCCATACTGGACAGCCACTGTACCCAGCACAGTGCTGGGTTGCCTTCTGTCACTGATGTGGTGCATGTCTGCCTTGGGTGGCACTGTGGCCTCCGCTGTTGTTGTCCCATCTCCATGGTGTCACTTGTGTCTGTTGCAGGGGATGTGCTCCACTGTCTGTCACTTGTGCTCCGGGTGCATGCTGGTGATGTACAGCTCCATGGTGCCTGCGCAGGGTGGCTGGCATTCCTGTGCCATGGAGGGGTGCTGGCCGTGTGTACACAGTTTCCATGGCCACACACTGGGGGCTTGGTTGACCTGCTACTGTGTACCTGTGTTGGTGTGCCCTTGGGTATGGGTGGGTGTTTGTCCATGCACTGTGCTGCATCCTGTGTGGTGCATGCTTCAATGCACCACTGTGGGTGTCTGCACTGGCTGTTGTGGCCAGTGCTGGGTCAGGGTGTGTCCTTGGAAAGGTGTGCAGGGTGCTGTACCACTGGTGGTGAGGTCCGGGGAATGCCCTGTCACATGTGGGTACCTCGTGTGCCGACACATGGTCGGTCTCTCAGCTGTACCTCGGGGGGACGTGCGTGGTGGCACTGTGTATGCAGTCGTTGCATCACTGTCTGCTGCCACCTGCTGATGGGTGCTCGTGATGGGGCTGCCTTGCTTGGTTCTGTGGTGCACAGGGTTGCATTGTCACAGTGGGGGTGGAGGCATGCATGGGGTGTCCTGCACTGGTGGGCGCTGCACCTGGGCAGGGTGTCTGGGGATCACGGTGCAGGGTGTGCTTTGCATTGGTGGAATGGTGTGGCATGGGGTGGTTGTACCTCCCTGTGTGCTGGTCACAACTTGCTAGGGAGTGTGCTGGGGCACCATGCCCCGGCTGTGGGTTTCTTGCTGGTATCCATGGGCTGGTGGTTATTCCAACTCTCCCCCAGTTGTGCAGTGCATGGGGTGTGGGGGGTGATGTCTGTTCTGCTGTGTGCTTCTCTGCCCATCTGTAGCATGGGTGGTGGGCCCCTGCATCCTGTCCCTGTGCATCCCTGGTTATGCTGTTGCATTGCTGCCCTGCTCCACTGAGCATCCCTGGTTGTGCTATTGCACATCTGAACTGCACCACTGCACATCCCTGGTTGCGCTATGGTGCAGTTAGCATGATATTCAGTCGTGTGCCGAAGGCACATCTTGACCTGCGCAGTGTTTGAATATCGTGCTTATTGTGCATGGGCGCAGTGGACTTGCGCTTGCTCCTGCTGTTGTGCACTTTTATTCCACAGTTTGAATATCTGGGCCTATGTGTTTATGTGTGAATCAGTGACTGGGAAAGGCACACTGAGACCAGGCTGCTTTCTACAGTGGGTGTTTATATGTAAATCAGTGACTGGGAAAGGTACACTGAGTTGAGGCTTGTTTCTAAAGTAGGTGTTTATATACAAATAGGTGAATGGGAAAGGTACACCGAGTCCAGGCTTGTTTCTGCAGTAGGTGTTTACATGCAAATTAGTGACTGCGAAAGGCACACTGAGTTCAGGCTGGTTTCTACAGTTGGTGTTTATATGTAAATTGATGACTGGGAAAGGCACACTGAGTCCAGTTTGATTTGTACAGTAGGTGTTTAATAAATCGGTGAATGGGAAAGGCATACTGAGTCTAGGCTTGTTTCTGCAGTAGCTGTTTATATGTAAGATGGTGACTGGGAAAGGAACACTGAGACCATGCTTGTTTCTACAGTGGGTGTTTCTATGTGAATCGGTGACTGGGAAAGGCACACTGAGTCCAGGATGGTGTCTACAGTAGGTGTTTATATGTAAATCGGTGACTGGGAAAGGTACATTGAGTCTAGGCTTGTTTCTACAGTAGGTGTTTATATGTAAATCAATGACTGGGAAAGGTACACCGAGTCCAGGCTGGTTTCTACAGTAGGTGTTTATATGTAAATTGGTGACTGGGTAAAGGTACACAGAATCCAGGCTTCTTCCTACAGTAGGTGTTTATATGTAAATTGGTGAATGGGAAATGAACACTAAGTCCAGGCTTGGTTATACAGTAGGGGTTTATATGTAAATCAGTGACTGGGAAAGGCACACTGAGTCCAGGCTGGTTTCTACAGTAGGTGTTTATATGTAAATCAATGACTGGGAAAGGCACACTGAGTCCAGGTTGGTTTCTACAGTAGGTGTTTATATGTAAATCGGTGAATGGAAAAGGTACACTTAGTCCAGGCTGGTTTCTACAGTAGGTGTTTATATGTAAATCAGTGAATGGGAAGGCACACCATGTCCAGGCTTTTTCCTACAGTAGGTTTTTATATGCAAATTAGTGACTAGGAAAGGCACACTGAGTCCAGGCTGGTTTCTATAGTAGGCATTTATATGTAAATCGGTGACTGCTAAAGGTACACTGAGTACAGGCTGATTTCTACAGTAGAGGCATATATATAAATCAGTGACTGGGAAAGGCACACTGAGTCCAGGCTGGTTTCTACAGTTTGGCCCAGATATTCAAAATGGTTGCGCCATGCGCAATAGGGTTGCGCCAGCACAAGTCCGAAAATGCACCATTCTGTGATATTCAGCAGGAGGCAGTTGTGCACCCCCAAATCACGCTGAAAAATAGCGCAATGATAATGAACGTATGCTCAACTGAAGGGGGAGGAACCATGCATAAATGGCGCAGTGTGATATTCAACAACATGGGCCATGCACAATAGGGGAGCAAGCGGAAGTTGCACGATAGCGGAAATTAGCCAAAATAAAAAGGAACAAGGGAGAGGTGCAAGAACGCTACAGGGAAGGCACATGTTTCTGAACTATAGCCAGCCACACAGGCAACACACACACACACAGGGCAGGACAGAGAAAGGGCACCTGGAACCCACAGGTGCAGGGAAAGTGTGGGGAGCCACAGCCACAGTGCATAAGAGGGAAGTGCCACAAAGCACTGAGGCCAGCACAGTTAGGTGTTCCCAGTGCAGGGGAAGTAGCAGCCAGGACAGTGGGGAGAAACACAGAAACAGCTGTTGGGGGGGTGAACACAAGCCAGGGACATGGCCAGTGCCACCATCCAGATGGAGGCAGTAATGAGGGGAGTGAGAAGGTGGGCAGCAGGGGGGTGTGGCCGTGAAAGGGCTGTGAGGTGTGGGATAAATTAGGACTCCAGGCAGCAGATTATGGATAAGCAGATGTTTTATTTCTTTGTTCTTATTTAACAGACTGAGTGACAAAACAAATAAAAAAAAAAAAAAAACAGAAGCATACAAAATAATATATAAATACACTAGAACCAACTAGTGTCACCACTCAGAACAGAACCTGTCTGCTCTTCACAAAACTATCTGCCGAAATGAAGTAAAGCATCCCATTTATAGGGATCTGATAGGGGAGGAGTTTAACTCTCCACCCATCAGAGTCCCAAGGTATATAAAGTCTTTAAATCAATAAATTATTAACTTCTAAACATGAATTATAATGTTATTTTCCATTAACATATTAACTTAGGTTCCTAATTGAAATAAAATGTACAAATTAAAGGATATAACTGAAAATGTCTAACAGAAGCTCCACCCCTTATGTGTCAGGTCTATAAGTATAGCAAAGCAAGGCCAGCCAGCTGGTATAGACCTGAACACAGAGAAGGGTGGGGGCTCTTAGAACTTTGGCTCAGCAACAATACAGCCTGCTACAAACCATTCCAGGTAAATCCATATAAGTTCATAATTATCCCTTCCTACAGCATGTTTTGGAAGGATAGACAATATAAAATAACCTGGCAACTATAACATATATTTTTTTTAGCTTCTAATTAAGCTTATAAGCAACTTGAACTTCATGAAGTTAAAACTGTGATGTATGTGAAAACTCAAACTACCAGGCAAATACTCAGCCAGAGGTCCTATTTCCCCACCCTTCCTTCCCCTAAAAACGGCCACACATTGCAACAGGAGAAGTTACATGAGGGAGCTAATAACCCTGGTGTGTAAATAAAATATGTAACCTGAAACAAGGTTTTATTTTTATTAAAGTGATTGCAGCACTTTTAAAACCATATACAGCTGGATTTGCAGGAGAGATTTAAAGCTGAAGGCTTTAATTCACCGAATGAGGTGTAATTTTATTAATGAAATGTACAAAAAAAAACTTCTTAAATGTACACATTACTAATAGCAGCCTAACCCACAGGGCTGCTTCAGTGTGTTTGGCTCACAGTACACTGTTTGGGGGGGGACACGGGGTTTGCAGCCAGCTCCACTTACAGTTACAGGTACAACGCTGAGCTGAATTACTGGGCAACTTCCTTACTACTTAAAGGAACTAAGACAAACAGTTTCCCACTATCATGGGTGCTAGAAGGCAGGGCATGCTGAATGGATTCTGACAAGGGATTTCTAGGAGAGGACAGAATACAACTAAAGTAAAACAATATCAGGTGGCCAGCCTGATAATAAAAGAAATACAAATTAAAGCTACAGAAGGAACAAACGAGAAAATGCTGTTGCAATAGACTTAAGACAGGATAGAGGTCCCTTGTACTGAATCCATTCTCACAAGGGCCTGTCAGTGGTATGCCCCCAACAGGCAGTACCGAGCCTGCACCAGCTTCAAGCTGTACAGTGATACTGAGATAGTGGGCCGGTACTGCCTGAATCGGGCAATTCTGAGGCGGCTCTGTGAGCTGTGCAGTGATGTGATGCAGGCACTCACACGACCGAGCCATGCTCTGTCAGTGGAGACTAAAGTGACAGCTTGCATGTGCTTGCTTGCCACAGTGCAGCCAGAGACCAACAGGGCTTACAGGCTGCCAGCAGTCGGCGCGTCTGCCACCTCACCCAATTCCTCAGCGCACTGCTGCCACATGCTGTGAGGCATCCATTTCCCAGCACACCGCGGATCACACAGCAAACATACAGGAGTTCCACAGGGTAGCACGTATGCCTGGCATGCTAGGGGCAATAGACTGCACCCATGTGGCCATCCGCACACCACCTGGCCCCAAGGGGGCCGCATATGCTAGCATCAACTGCCAGGTGGTGTGCGATACCAGGGGGTGCATAATCAATGTCTGTGCCATGCACCCTGGGGGAGCACATGCTGCCTTCATCTGGCACCAGTCAGCACTGTGCTACAGATTCAAGAGTGGGGACATCCCAACTGGCCACTTAGTGGGTGAGTATGCAAACCACATGGACAAACATAGGGGTTGGGAGGGGCATGGTCAGAGGTGACATGGGTAGTGGCCTACATGGCCCGGGGCAGGGCGATGCTGATCACCAAACTAACTTCCACCCTCTACACACAGGTGACAGTGGATACCCACTCCATCCCTGGCTGCTCACACCATACCGGCGGCCCGTGACCCCATTGCAGCAACGCTACAATGAGGCACATGCCACCACATGTAATGTCATCGAGCGGGTGTTCGGTATGCTGAAGGCACGTTTCTGTTGCTTGGACACCTCCGGCGGTGCCCTACAGTACAGCCCCTCAAAGGCCTGTGGGCTATTCCTGGCCTATTGCATCCTGCACAATATGGCCAATGAATGTGGATTAGCCGTACAGGTCGATGAGGGCAATAGCGATGGAGATGATGAGGATGCCGGTGACAATGGTGATGGGCAGCCCCCCCTTGGGCGATGGAACCCTCAACTGCTCCAGCTGGCACAGCTGCACCAGTACACCATCATGTAGGAGCACTTCAGCCAACCCAGGTAAGTCATGGGGCCATGTGCAACCACCAGTGGCAAAAGCACAACCCACAAACACGCATCGACACACACCAGGGGTGCATGCCATCAAGGGATGTGGCCGGGCATGGAACCACACACACCACCAGGGTTGGGTGAGGTTTAACATGGCACACGGACAGACACACACACACACACACACACAACTCACCAGACATGCACAAAAGGTAGGAGGCATGCCAACCCAGAATGCCACCCCTAGCCACACACATGTCCACAGACCACCACGCCCACTGCCTGTCATTGTGTGTGTGTCAGACACTGGGCGCCATTGCATATTGGCGTACAGTGCAATGCAGGCATCATCATGCACACACAACTGCGGACAGCAGCTGGGAGGGTGTGCAGATGGACTGTGTGTGTGCATGCAGGGCCGGGTACCCACCCGTGCATTGCCCGCTGAATGACACAATGCACACAGGGCAGCATCAGACAGTAGCCACGCTGGGAGACAGGTCAGTCATGTGTCACAGTGCCCCAGCTACCATGGATGCATGGGCGGCCCCGCCGATACCCGCCAGCAGCGACAGACTGACCACTGGCCTCATGGGGTGGCACCGATGGTCCCCCAAGGGTTCCATTGTGTGAAAGCGACCATGCTCACACAGGGGTCTGCAGCACACCGAACATGCCTGCACCAGGCGTGCTCGAGATGCCCACAGCTGAACCCAGTGTCGACAAGGATGGTGTCGCATGATGCCGGGAATGAGGGGTGGACATTGCACGGCGCAGTGTCTGTGATGCATGGGCAAATAACTGTGTGCCCCCTGTGGCCATGGCAGCTGTGATTGTATGTGTCAGCCTGTCAATGACAGTGGTCACATCCTCCCGCATCTGGTCCATCCCTGCCAGGAGCAGAGCGGTTTCTGTGCTGCAATGGTCCTCTGCCCGCTGCAGAGCCACACTCAGTGCATCCACCGCTGTCACAAGCCGCATCTGCTGATAGTCTGATGCTTGCAGTATGTGGGTGTGCTCATCCAAGAGGTCATCTGCCTGATCGGCATGCTGTCCCTCAGGGTGTTCACGGCCATGATTCTTATCACCCCTTGAGGTTGGGGGCTGCACACCAGGGCCAGGCCTGGGCATGTCCACAGGCGGTGCACTGAGGCCGCCCCCTGACACTGTACCCCCAAGCCCATTGGTCGACTGCTGATGCTGCCCCTGTGGCTGCTGCTCCCCAGGGCTCAATGATGCCGCTGCAGTGGCCGCAACAGTCCCACTGTTCTGTACACACACCAGTGCTGCCCCACCGGTGCTGACAGGCACAGGCTGGGACTGTGATGACATGCAGGCCTCCACGGCAACACCACCCACAGCCATGGCCGCAATTTTACCTGCTGTGTGGCCATCCTGTGGCACACACGTGTCACTGCCCATGACGTTAGCGACATCATCATCGGTGACGGACCCGGCACCAGCCCAAGTCCCAGCATGCAGGCATCCATGGACGCTGGCATGCTGGGATACGGGCAGGGTCTCCTCTGCACCTACTCCAACAACATCAGTCTGGACATTCAGGTGGGCCCACTGTCACACCGAGCCGCGTATTCCTGTGGAGGTGGATGGGCCCTCCTCCATCTCCATCTGACCGGCCTCAGTGGAGAAGCCCACCACTGCTGACCCTGCAGATGCTCAGGAGCTGTAAGGGAAAATAAAGTCGAGTTACTGCATGTGACCTACCCTGTCCCCCCCAATAGACAGACCATGACCTACCATGCAGTGATGGGCAACCACCCGTCTGGAATCCACCACCCAGAACACCCTCAATGGCACAATGCTGCATGCTGCCAGCAACCCTCTCCTCCTGTGGGGTCAGGTGTAGCACCTCTGGCTGTCCCCCACCTGTCGCAGACCGTGCTGCCCTGATGGCAGCCACCTTCTCCTTAATCCTCCTCCTGTCTGTGCCCATCTTCTTCTTGCACTCCTGCATGGAACGCTGGTGGATGCCATGCAGGTTTACAGCACATTCCACCTCCTCCCATGCAGCAGCATGGGCCTGTGGTGTTTCCTGGCGTCCGCTGAGAAGTGGCTCCTAGTCTAGGTAGGCCTCGAACAGGGCATCCTTCTCGGCCTTCGTGAAATTTGGCCTCCTCCTCCCACAACTCTGTTCCTCTTCCTCCACAACTTGCTTGGTCATGATTCAGCCTGTGAGAATAAGAGGTGTTACCTGTGACTGTGCAGTCCCATGCATGTCCCAAAATCCACAGTCCACACTACCAAACAGCATGCAACTCACCAATAGACTGCAGTAACCAACTATGGCCAGTGCAGCCCAATGTTGCACTTTTTTAGCGCAAGCCATGTAAATGAGGCAAGGCGCATCTTTAAGTGGATGCAAATGCAGTGACTGCACCATTGAATGACTGATTGGCTGATTTGCATATGACGGCTGAATATCGCACTGTTACGCTTTGCGCAATTGTGTTGAACATGCTGAGCCAAGGGCGCAGTTCTGTGACATGCGCAGTACACACCTAACTGCACATGCCTGGGTTGATGACGCAGGCGCCTGCTGCACTGCTGACATGCTGTGCATGGGAGGTAATGCAGGGCACGGCCACCATTGTGCCAGTGGTGCTACAGCACTGTTCACCTATATGGTGCTGTGGCACTGGGGTGTCGTAGGCACACTGGGGCAACAGTGCTGTAGGCTGCTACAGGAGGTGGCACACAGGCACCCAATCGCGCTAGATGCATTGGGTTCCAGTTGCGCTGTGGCTGTCCATGTGCCATAGACCCTTGACCCTGTGCCTGACCTTTGCCCCCTAGGCGCAATGCGTCAGGCATGGGTGCACCACTATCGCGCTGTTCAATAACAGCTCGAGAGGGAATGTCAGTGCTGTACCATGCAGCATCTGCACGACGTGGAACCACGATACAGAGCACCATTTTGACTTAACTGAGCAGTAGAGATGGCGTGGGGGAGAGCTGTACAGTGGAGCCAGGTGGAGCTGGCAAACTTGGTTGCCATTGTGGATCCACATGTTGTCCCACTATTTGGTGAGGCACCCCTGGACAGGGCCAGGAGTTAGGTGTGGCAGGAGGTGGCCTATGCCCTGGAGGAGGCCACTGGTATGGGGTGGACGGTGGAGCAGTGCCGCCACAGATATGGGGACCTGAGGTGGAGGGACCCTGACCTGCTTGCCCGCCTGTGGGCATGTGCCAGGAGGGGCATGGTGCCATGGCCAGGTAGGTGCAACATCCATACACTTTTGTCTTCTACACGGGTATCACGGTTGCATGTGTCCAGCACATGGGGGGGCCATCCGGTGTTGGCTGTGGTGGTGTTATCAGGGTGTGGGGTGGGTGGGTCTGGCTGTGTGGGATTGCACACACATGGGGTGGGGATACTTCGCTACAGGATTGTACTGATGTTCCTCTCTCCATGTTTGCACCTTAGGCCCAGACGAGCGCAGGCTGGTGAGGGAGAGGAGACGCCAGCAGGAGGACCATCAGTTCGGGAGGGGCGAAGGTCCGCAGAGGCGCAGGGACCAACCTGATGATGGTGAGTGCCTTACATCTATGATTACTATTGCATACTGTGTAACAGGGCGGGCAGCGGGGCATGGCCACCATCCATTGACACCACTGCTATGCACGCAACTTGTTACAGTCAGCACTGCATGTCTGGGAGTGCGTCAATGGTGATCCATGTGTGCCGCTGCCTTCGCACTACATAGCCATGTCACTGAACAGCCATGGTGGTGCTGTGCAGGACTTGGCCGGTGGTTGTGTGCAGCAGTCCGCATGGCTGTGTGCACCTGGGTGGGCTGGTCTTGTGGACGTGATCACTGTGGGTGGTCACACACCATCACAGAGGCATGTCCCATGGCCGTATGCCATGCACAGTGGGTGGGCTGCATGGGGCTGTGCATTCACACCTATTGACTCTGCTCTCTTGTCCTAGGTGGACAGCAGCTGCAGGAGATCAGGGTGGTGCTGAGGGAGATTCTCGAGGTAGCCACGGCATCCCTGGAGATACTCGAATGGTTGGACAGGCTCGGTGTCCGAAGACGTCATGGCAGGAGGAGAAGCCAGCGGGGCTCCTGCTGAGCTTTGAACTGCCCCTGATTTCTCCTACCCCCCTGGACACACCCTCACACCCTTTCTTCCCTCTACCGTTTGTTCACCCCTGCCCCTTACCCACCCCCACCTTGTTTGTGTCCCAACCCACAAACCTTTATAAATACTTGTACATAGTTTCATTTGCTGTTTTTAAATACATTTTTTTTGATATGTCTACTGTGGTGGTCTCTGATTTGCAGCGGGCTATAGGTGCTCAGCTGCAGTGGTGTGCATGGCATCAGGAGTGGTGCAGTCATATGTGTGTGTGTGTGTGTGTGTGTGTGTCTGTGGGGATGTGAGTATGGTGTGGGAGTGGCTATCAGTCACTGTCTGTGGCGTGTGTGTTGTTCCCTGTGCACTGGATGACTGTGTGCAGTGGTCCACGGTGCATGCTCTGTGTCCATGGCACACCTGTCAGACCATCCACGGCCTGTGCAGCTGACACCCATGCCTGTCTGTGACATGCACGGTCCACTGGCATGTCAATGGTGGCTGTCCATGCAGGACAGTCACTGTACCCGGCACAATGCCGGGTTGCCTCCTGTCACTGGTGTGGTGCATGTCTGCCTTGGGTGACACTGTGGCCTCCGCTGTTGTTGTCCCACCTCCATGCTGTCGCTTGTGTGTGTCACAGGGGATGTGCACAACTGTCTGTCACTTGTGCTCTAGGCAAATGCTGGTGGTGTACAGCTCCACAGTGCCTGCGTAGGGTGGCTGGCACTCCTGTGCCATGGAGGAGTGCTGGCTGTGTGTACACAGTTTCCATGGCCACACACTGGGGGCTTGGTTGCCCCGCTACTGTGTCCCTGTGTTGGTGTGCCCTTGGGTATAGATGGGTGTTTGTCCATGCACTGTGTTGCATCCTGTGTGATGCATGCTTCCATGCACCACTGTGGGTGTCTGCACTGGCTGTTGTGGCCAGTGCTGGGTCAGGGTGTATCCTTGGGAGGGTGTGCAGGGTGCTGTACCACTGGTGGTGGGTTCCAGGGCATGCCCTGTCACATGTGGGGTACCTTGTGTGCCGACGCATGGTCGGACTCTCAGCTGTCCCTCGGGGGTGCGTGGTGGCACTGTGTATGCAGTCATTGCATCGCTGTGTGCTGCCACCTGCTGATGGGTGCTTGTGGTGGGGCTGCCTTGCATGGTTCTGTGATGCACAGGGTTGCATTGTCACAGTGGGGGTGGTGGCATGCATGGGGTATCCTGCACTGGTGGACGCTGCTCCTGGGCATGTTGTCTGGGGGTCATGGTGCAGGGCGTGCTCTGCATTGGTGAGATGGTGTGGCATGGGGTGGTTGGCCCTCCTTGTGTGCTGGTCACAGCTTGCCAGGGGGTGTGATGGGGCACCATGGTCTGGCTGTGGGTTGGTTGCTGGTCTCCATGGGCCAGTGGTTATTCCAGCCCTCCCCCAGTTGTGCAGTGCATGGGGTGTGGGGGGATGATGTCTGTTCTGCTGTGTGTTCCTCTGCCCATCTGTGGCATGGGTGGTGGGCCCCTGCATCCCTGGTTGTGCCTATTGCATTGCTGCCCTGCTGCTGGGGGCATCCCTGGTTGTGCTATGGCTCATCTGAACTGCTCAGCTGAACATCCTTTGTTGTGCTATGGTGCATCAGATATGCTCAGCTTCACCTTCCTAGTTGCGCTGTGGCACAGGTGGTGCGATATTCAGTCATCGGTGCATCTTGGCCTGTACAGTTTTTGAATATCGCGCTTCTTGCACATTGGTGCAGTGGACTTGCGCTTGCTCCTGCTGTTGTGCACTTTTTGGGCTCAGTTTGAATATCTGGGCCTATGTGTTTATATGTAAATCAGTGACCAGAAAAGGCACACTGAGTCCAGGCTGGTTTCTACAGTAGGTGTTTATATGTAAATGGGTGAATGGGAAAGGCAGACCAGGTCCAGACTTTTTCCTACAGTAGGTGTTTATATGTTAATCAGTGACTGGAAAAGGCACACTGAGACCAGGCTGGTTTCTACAGTAGGTGTTTTTATGTTAATTGGTGACTGGGAAAGGCACACCGGTTCCAGGCTTTTTCCTACAGTAGGTGTTTATATGTAAATTGGTGGCTGGGAAAGGCACATTGAGTCCAGGCGTGCTTCTACAATAGGTGTTTATATGTAAATTGATGACTGGGAAAGGCACACTGAGTCCAAGCTTGTTTCTACAGTAGTTGTTTATATGTAAATTGTTGACTGAGAAGGCAGCCCTATTGCTCCTCAGTTCGTTCTTCTGCTGTTAACTGCTTTTCGGACCTACAGAGAAACAACGCTGTCATTCTGTTTCATACTTTTTATTTTCTAACTTTAACCTTATTGACGTTGTGCGGATAGACGATCTACAAGTACGATGCTCACACCATGTGTATTTAACATTTGGGCTTGTCCCACAACATACGGGCTCATAAGATCTGCCAAGGATAGGCCACAAGGAGATGCTGTAAGAAGGCACTGGAAAACGTGATCACCCATCACGGCCATGAAGCCTGCTCTAATGCTGTGGGCTCAAAGCCAGTGTTTCCCTCACACCAAACCACTACTGGTAAAGAAACACCCAAGCAGTCAGCAACACTGTCACTGCCGAGCTTGTCTAAGATGACTGAGAAATCCAAAGAGAAGAAAAAATTGTCAGAGACCCTTGTCCTCCAGACACCGTAAACATACTTCATTGAAGTCTCAATTGAAGGAGGGCAACTCTTCATTATCATCTGCTCTGACAGCATTGGCTACAGTCTCCCCGACCATCACTGAGACACCAAGGCTGGGCCTGGCTCCGGTGGTGATGTACCTGCTATGAATAGCATGCAGCTTCCATTGTCAGGTTCTGCATGGGTGATGACAGCAGTCAAGAATCCATGAATGGGCATCATCACCTCCCCGGCTATATTGGCGTTTTTGTCAAAAATGTTAACTTGCCTCTTCCCATCATTGACAGTATCAGTGCCAGTAGTCCTGTCAACAGTGCTTCACCAATCAGCACCAACATCGCTGATGTGACTTAAAAGCATGCCTGTACTCCTCCTGTACAACTGCTGCCTCCTTTGCCAGCTCTGTTGATTGCACTCATGGTTCCTTCAGAAGGACTATGAAATAGAATACATCCTGGCCTCCTGATTATGGAGGAGGAATTGGAGCATGAAGTAGGGGAAGAGGACCCCAATGAAGGAAGTTTTCTTTCTAGCTCTACCCGCTGCTCTTGTAGTTAGAGTTTATTACCCCAAGTTTCCTCCTGAGGACCACTCATTTAAGGCTTTGTTCAAGCAAATTCAGGATGCCATGGGGTTTGAGGGTGATGAGAAAGACAACAGTAAAAGGAATTTGATGGAGTTCTTAGAAGTTACAGTTGCATCTACAATTGTAGTGTCTCCTGTATACCCTGCTTTGGAGGATGCAGCCTTTGCTGCCTGGCACAGGCCTAGCACTTTCCCTGCAGTCTCAAGAAAGGCTGACAAGCAGTGCTCTGCTCTGCTCTGTTTGTCAAGCTTTACTATGCTGCACATCCGGCAACTGATTCTATGACAATCATGGCTGTTCATGATCACTGATGAGTGCTCTACCTCTTGACAAAGAATCCAGGAGATTGGATCTAAGGGGCAAACATACTTATGCCTCTGCCACGTTGGGGTTAAGAATTATGAATTACCAGGCTTACATGATTAAAGGGACACTGTTAGCTTTTTTATTGATTTCCTGGCTGTTCACAGTGTAGGTCACTTGTGCTTCTGTAAAAACTACTACAATGACAGGAATCTATAAATGCCACTACTTCTGCCTAAATATTACAGGTATTCTTCATATCTGTAAAAATACATTACTCTTGGTCCAACCTGAATAGTAGTGCCAATGTTACCACGCATCCATAAAATGATACAGTGCCAGAACTGCAGGAGCCGCAGTGTACTCTCGTTAAGAAACAAGCTTGGATTTTTTGACTTGTATGAGTAAAATGCTTTAGAATGAAATTAGCTTTTGATCAGCACAACCAAGCACTTGGAAACAGAAGGAGCATTCTACAAATATAAAGAATGCCTGTGACATTTAAGCAGAAGTAGTGTCATTTTTAGATTCTGTCATCACAGTAGTTTTTACAGGAGCATAGGTGATCTACACTGTGAACAGTCAGAAAATGACTAAAAAATGCTGACAGTGTCCCTTTAAGTATCAGAATAGCCTGTGGAAATCTGCCTTGATTAATATTCAGACTCTCCCTGAAAGCCCTGCAAACAGAGAACTTATTAAGGCCGCATTGACTGGTATTAATACTGGTAAGTATCTATCATGGTCAGCATATGATGCATCTGATGGCTCTTCCAGGGCTGCTACATTTTGCATTTGCCTGTGGAAATATTCTTGGCTCAGAGTGGCTGTTATTGCTGCCGATGTGCAGCAGGCAGTACTGACTGTCCCTTTTAGGGACTCCAAGTTACTTTGGACAGATGTGGATAATGCATTAAAGGACATTGAATCATCCAAAATAACTCTGACATCTATGAAGACCTTGACCCGACAAAATAAAAGAGGACACAGTAGGGGTGCATTTCATTGGCCTGCAGGTTATGGCAGCTGAGGCTACTATCCATAGTACCATGGGTGAGGAGGTGGCTCCCTCCAGGTCTCCCCACCACTGGTGGCCATTCCAGGGTAACTAAAGGGTCTGGTTCAAGTGGCACCACTGTCCTGACATCTTCTGACTCTCCACTTTCTCCCCCACCACTGTTGCTTCTGGGGGTACAAATTGGGTGAAGGATCGTCCTGTGAAAATGGAGGCAGTTCACCATGGACAAGGGGGTTCTGGAAATAGTAGAGATAGCCCATGCCTTGGAGTTGCTGTCCAAACCTCCAGTGCACTTGCACTTCCTTCTCATCATCCTCCAGGTCACTTGTCCTGACTGAGACAAATGGTGCAGTCCCTACTTCTAAAGAAAGCAATCAAACGCATCTCTCCCAAGGAAAGGAACAGGGTTCTATTCCAGATACTTTTCTGTTCTCAAATCCACAGAAGACTAGCGTCTTGTATTGAACCTCAGAGATTTGAGCAAATTCATTTAATACAAAAGGTTTCAAATGACATCTTTTCAGGCTTCCTTCCCCTACTACAAAAGGGAGGCTGTCTTTGTACTCTGGATGTGAAGGATACTTACTGTACCTTCATATCAAAATCCAGCATTGCCACAGTCAGTATCTGCTTTACGCTGGAAGACAGTCACTATCAGTTCTGAGTCTTGCCCTTTTTCTTATCCTCAATGGCACGGGTATTTACCAAATTCAGATGCTTTGCCATTGTAGCAGCAGCCCTCTGGAAAGATAAGCTTTTTGTCTTCCTACATCTGAATGATTGGCTCATGCAGGGCTCGTTCAAGAAAATAGTTCAGTATACAGTATTCAGATCTCAGCAATTGTTCATGAATCTGGTTGTTATGGTTAGTGTATCAAAATTCATCCTTTTTCCCTGCCAGTGCCTCCAGTATGTTGGTGAGGTACTGGACACGGCAGTAGACAGTGCTTTTCTGCCTGGAAGCACCGGAAGCCACGAGTCACTCCATGGAGACTTATGCAACGTTAAAGTGCTTTATTGTGAAAGTGCAAAGACATACCCCAGTGCATCGAGGGATCAGTCCCTCTGCATTAGTCTCCATGGAGTGAATCGCTGCTTCCAGTGTTTTCTTGTAGCATTTTGCCTGTTTAGTGGCTGATCCTCGCCATGGCCTACAAGGGCCTACATTTGTGTTTGTAGTGCTTTTCTGCCTGCATACAGAACTGAGGCCCTGATGGCCCAAGCTTGTCTAGTACACAGGAGTCAATATGTGTCCACCAGGACAATATTCCATCTCCTGGAATTCATGGCAGCTGTTATTTTGACAGTCCCATGGGCCCACCTCCCTATGAGAATCCTGCAGTGGATACTTTGGGTACAATGGGATCAACTGAGGGACATACTGGGACAGTTGTTTCTCGTCATGTTTCCTCTTCAAAAGTCACTGCTGTGATGGATGGAACCCCTGCACTTGTGGCAGGGCATCCCATTTTCTCCCAAACCAGTGCAGATCCTCAAGAAACATCTCCGGGTTCAGGTGGCGTGCCCACCTGAGCCCATTCCAGACCCACAGGTGGTGAACAACTTAGATTCAGATATCCACCTCAGTGTTCTGGAGATAAAGGCTGTTCTTCTTGGTCTCCAGGCTACTGCAGAACATTTCAGTCCAGGCCCCCTCTTGATAAGGAGAGATATTTTTAGTGTGATGCTTTATATCAACAAGCAAGAGGCACTCGCTCTTACTCTCTATGGGTTCCACGTGATGATAGCAATCAAAAAACAGCGATCGCTATCATCGTATATGTATATCGCTGAAAAGCATTTCAGCAATATGCAACACTCAGGAACTCAACTTCCAGTCAAATAGTGTTTTTGCTGCGAGGGGGGCTGTGCCCCCCTCACACCCCTTCTTACTTAGGATTCTCAGCTCCAGGGGTGCATGTGGGGGAGAAATTCTCCATGTGAAGAAAAAAACACAGCTGCAAGCAGCAGCAAAATCAGTATCCCCAGAAGATCCCTAACCCATTGCCTACTGCACTGTAGCCAGCCACCCTCATCACCACACACGCAGGCTGGCTCAAGGCAGACCTACCCCTTCTAAACCCTCCTCTTCCAGTCACGCTAGGCGCTATACCATCGCTATCATTGCAAGGTAGCTGATGATGATAGCGCTATAAATGAGTCGCTGTTTCTACAGTCATTCATTTATAAGTGCTGTCATCATGGGCTACCCTCTCTGTGCAGGGAAGCAATGAAAATGTGGCACTGGGCATTGTCTCTCGGCCTTTACTTGATGACCGTATTTCTCCCAGGAGTCCAAAACACCTTAGCAGACAGGTAAAGTTGATCACAGTCATGGGTTTATGATTGGGAACTGCTGGCCTGTGTGGCAAATGACCTCTTCATAAGGTTGTGTCTTCCAGAGCTGGATCTATTTGTTTCCCCATGCAACACAAAACTGATGCATTTTTGCTCACTTGTTCCAAGACCTGGAGTTTTGGGGTGAGATGCATTGTCTCTCTCCTGGAAATACAAGTTCCTTTATGGATTCCCTTCTGATTCTGCTCACTCAGAGGGTTCTAATCAAGTAGCAGGCAGAACTGGTCACCCTAATACTGGTAGCCCCTTCTGGCCTTGCCAGATATGTTTTCTTTGCTACAGCACCTGTACTCCTGTTGGGGCCTACTGCCACAGGACAGGGGATCCCTGGTCCATCTGGACCTGCAGTCCCTACATTTGCTTGCATGGCTCCTGAGGACATAGCCATTGCCCATTTTGGGGTTTCTCCTCAGGTGGCTAATGTATTACTGGCAGCTAGAAGGCCTTCCACAAGACACACATACAGTATTTGTTGAAATGGAAGCGCTTCTCCCTATGGTTTGCTTCCCATTCAGAGGTCCCATTTACAAGTCCTGTCAATACTGTACTAGTCCATCTCCTGTGTTTATCAGATCTAGTCTATGGTACTCATCAATTAAGGTGCACTTGGCTGCCACTTCAGCTTTCCACGCCCCTACTGACGGACATGTAGTGGCACAACTAGAAGTGTTCCATAACTTCATTAAGGGTATTTTGCACCTGTGTCCCCAATTCATAAACCAGTTCAACACGGTGTCATAATGTCACAAGACATCATGCCTCAGCAATATACCACACTGCCAATACAGCGCAATATATTACCCGTGGCATAAGTCTTTGTTTTGCTGGGGGCTCTGCCCCCCACACTCCCCCCTGCTCCTCCTAAACCCCAACAACTAATATAACTAACTCTGAAGGGGGCAGTGTGTAACAGTTAATAGTGCACAAAGTGCAAAAAAAGAAAAAATTCCACGTGTCTGGGACCGGGAATCGAAACCCAGTCCCAAATGCACTGCCTGGCTCTCTTGCCACCAGTGGCTCATCCCATTGAGCCACAGCAGCTGTTCATCGGACCCCTGTTCCAGCAGGATTCTTATCCTGCACTGGGAAGAGTGAGAGGGTGCACTACCATGAATACTTCCTTTTGCGGTTTTACACCCTCTCGCTCTTCCCTACCGCGCTGTTCCTACCTCACAGTCATGTCTTTCGCTGTACAGCACACAACATATTGACCCGGCAGGAACCAGTTCCATCTTGGGACCTTAAATTCATTCTTAAGAAATTGACTTTGACTCTATTTGAGCCTGCGGCAACTAGTCAAATAGAAACATAGAAGCATAGACTCTGACTACAGATAAGGACCGCTTGGCCCACCTAGTCTGCCCATTTTCCTACCTATTGGATAAGCTGCAGATCCTAGTTAACCAACAGCCTACTTCCTCCAACCCTCCACTAGAATTGCCTTATGTCTGTCCCATGCATTCTTGAAGTCCTCCACTGATATATATACACAGTATATATCTATGGGTATGGTAGTGCCCGATATTAGGGATCAGTCTTCACTTCCATGTTAAAATTTTGCACTTTAATAACTTTGTAACCATTCAAGTGATTAACATGAAATGTTGTAGGCGTCATCAGGGACTAAACTTCTCTTGATGTGGCAAGTTTTGTTCCGGTCGCATGTGTGGGTGCAGAGAAACAGAGTGTCAAAAATGTGTAAATTGTCTTTTTTTTGTCAAATTATTTGTCACATCACTAAAGGTCTTGGGTTAGAGTGGTGCCTTTTGATGATTTGGTGTTAAATTTCAAAGTTTCCCATTATTTCCTATGGGATAAATTAGATGTTCACCTTGAAAAAGGATCCTTTATCACAAACCTGGAATCTTTCATGTTACCGCCATCTTGTTTTCAGTTAGCGGTGAGAACAAAATTAAATTACGAAAAAAAAAGAGGGGTTTAGTAAACACCAACAGTTGTGTTTACCTCATGGGTGTAGGCAGGCATACTCCAAGCACTCCATGGTGTGCAATTTTATTTAAGGGGGGTAGCAAATAGGCTCTGAACTGCTTCCTTTTTCCATGAAAACTAACAAAGAAAATGCTGAACCTTTCTGTAATTTTATTCATAGGAGTCAAAACTAGAAGGACTGGTCACTAATACTCTCTTTGCATCCCAAGGACAATACAACTTTACAGGCTCTGGGCAGGTACGTGGGTGTCTTAGGGAACAATGCATAGCATTTGTATTTACCCATGCATGGTAACAACCACTGTCATAAGATACAAAAGTTGTATTTATTGTGCCAAATGAGGCAACAAAACATGGTCCTGGTGTACATTTGTATATTGTCTGGCTACACCCGGGGGGGGGGGCTCACTCTAATAAGGGGGGGTACCAGTGAGTCCACCTGGTGCGCAGATCTGAAATACCTGGCTACACCCCTGGTTTACCTAATTGGGGCCCACAGAATCCAATTCTGGGGTTAGTTTTTTTGATTACTTACTTAGCAGTGTGCTTTTTTACTATGTGGAAAATCCTTTTTTCGCAAACCATGTGAAAATGCTTGCGAAACAGGATCCTTTTTTGTAATTTGTGAAAAAGGATTTCTTTTGCCACAAATTGCAACAAAGGATTTGTGAAACAGGACCCCTTTTCACAATTTGCAAAAAAGGATTTTCTTTTTTGCAAATTTGCGAAAAAAGGATGTTTATATACAGTAGCGCTTTTTGTATCACTTCACAGTAAACCAGCAGTTTGGAATTTTGCCCCAGAGATGTGCCTTTTTGTTGGTTTGGCAAAAATATATTACAGTAGCACCTTGCTATAACAAATGGCTTGAGAGCCATAATGTACATTCGTTATAGCAAGCTGTTTGTTAAACCAAGGGACGCTAATTAGTGTTGGTGTCTGCGTTTGTGGTTAGCACAGGAAACTGTTTCATGTAAAAGTGCTTTGTGCTATACTGATCTTTGTGCCTTTTCTAGTGTTTTGTTTTTTTGCTTTATCTTTTGGACTTTGTAGTCATTTTCTTTAACTCATTTGCTCCCAGTGGCCATTTTGGGTCAGATCTAGCAATGGATGGTTCTGATGCCATATGCCATCTATAGGAACAAATGTGTTAGTGAAATCTTTATTTAAATCAGGCTTAAAAGAACATTTTTTATTTAAAAATAACAGTCATCTTTGTTTGCTGTTTTGCATCATTTTATCCTGTGATGTCTTTGGCAAATGATATCAGGTGCCTAATTTGAATAATCTTTACAGGGTCGACCTCTTGAGTTTGAAGCCATGACAGACCCACCTCGAGCCCCTTGATGGCTTCACGGTTGGTTGGAAGCTCCTCTTCTGTTTCATCTTCATCCTCAGCCTTGGACTCACTGGAGTGTGCTTTAGAGCCTTCGCCTTCTCTCAGTACAGCACCTAGAATTTCCTCATCAGTTAGGCACTCACTAGTGGTGACACAGTCACTGTGTGTGACCTACTCTTCGATGATAGCCTCTGCATTCTCTTCTTTGGCTACTGGCAATTGTAATATTTTTGCCAGTGCCACAATCTCTCCAGTGTCATCCACATCATCCTCTTCAGGTGCATCAGGTTATTCATTAAAAGCTGCACTGATGGTGGCAGACCAGCAGTTAGCTATTGTGCTGGCCGACACTGTGTCCCAAGACTCGCCCACCAGGTGCACCACATCACGGAGACTACATTTCTTTAAAAAGTCGGTAACACTGGCACCACTGTCTGCAGCTCCAAAGTCCCCAGCAGATGTTTTTGGTACAGTTTTTTAAATGTTGTTGTTATCCCTCCATCAAGAGGCTGCAGCCTTGATGTAGTGTTCTTGGGGAGAAACATGGCCCGAATTTTGCAATACTAGAACTTGATCTCATTTTTGGGGGGTGGGGGTGGGTATCAGGCATTGGTCCATCAATAAAAGAGCTTTTGTAGGATGCTTCGCTTTGTAGGTGCGCTCTAACGGATGGCACAAACTCATCAGCACTGTCCAGTCAATCCTGAAATCTGTAATTGACCTAAAGGCTTTGCTTTTTATAGAGTGACAGACAGCTGCAATGAGTGGAGCAGAAACTGAAGTGAGTGGAGCAGAAGTTTGTCACAGTGAGCGATATTGCTGGACCACAGAGAAAGGATCACAGTATGCGATGGAGCAATGTGCAGGGCATGAGTACTGTACAGGTACTGACACTAGCATTCACTGCAGTACATTGAGGCAGAGGCAAGGTGGATAACAGATAAAACAACTCTGCCACAATGTTTGTTTTTATGAAATAAAAAAAGTTTGCGCAATCACATTTAAAATCATGGGAGCCAAGATGAACATTTGTTATAACTGATAGTTTGGTATAACAAGGTTTGTTATAACGAGAGGCTACTGTACTTTGTTCTGCAGTGTTACATTTTGCTTCATTTACCATAGGATAACATTGTAATGGGAGGTGTACGCAGTCATTTCTTTGTCACTCCACTGTGAAGAAATGGTTTGAAATTTTCAGGGTAAAAAGGGCTTGCCCCATTGATGCGCCTTTTGCTAGTTTTGTTAAAATATATTAATTTGGTGTTGAGTTTCACAGGTTTCAAATTTTCCTGTGTTTTCTATAGGATCACAGATCAACATCAGGTGTTTCTTTGGGTCTACTTTTCTGGGATGGGAACTGGGGCCCAGAGACTCTCAGCCTCCACAGACAAAAAAATATAGCACTACACTATCTCAAAAAGTATGCATGGATGAGTGTTCAGGGCCCACAGCATGTAAATATGTATACCATTAAGGACTGATGGGAGCACAGCTATGCTCCCACAGTGAAATAAGAATACAATTAGACTATCTCAAAAATTATGGATGGATGGATGGATGGCACTGTATGCTCCCACATGTAATCATGAATACCATTATGGAGTGATGGAAGTGCAGGCCTTATGCATACATGGCAGGCCCCAGAGGGCCCTGCACTCCCTCAAGCAAATACGGAGATGATTATAAAGTGATAGGCCCTGTGCTCCAATGGGGAAATAAGGATGCAATTACAATCTCTCAAAAATGATGGATGGTTGGGAGCATAGGGCCCACAAGTAAATAAGCCTATGGTTATACTTTCTGAAAAAGTAACAACATTCTCTGCAAAACGCTTCATTAATGCACCATTATGGTTCCAGAGACAAAAGTAGAGAAATGTGGTCTTAGGATTCCCAACCCTAACACCCCACTCCCACCCTGGGTAATGAACCCAAACACCCCCCACCACCCTGTATGCAGGAACAGGTGTAGGGTGTATGCCTTGGGGTTGTGAACCCTAATGCTCACCCCATTCTCCTATACCAATAGTTCTTAGACTTTGTCACAGTGAGTCTCCTGAAATCTGTGGAAAAGATTTTGAGCCTCCCCAAAAACTGAAATAATCTTGGGCCTCCCCAAAGAAAAATAACATACTGTACTTTGCACAGTACATCATGAATAAGTTGAAACCCTTTTGAGTACTTGGCTCACATTCAGTTCTTTGTGTTATACTGATGTGGAACCTTTGAAAAAGAGCTCCTGTGCTCAAAGGTGTTATCTGAATAACAAATAAAGAAAATAAACAAATATTATTATTCAGCTTATTGTAACCTTCCCCACAGGCCAGCCTACGTGCGCTGCTATTTTCATTCTTGAACCACTGCTACCCCTTGTAGCAGTACCTTAATGGGTCAGACTACTTTCTCTGTTAAATCTCTATATGAAATTACCTTTCTACATACTTTGCCTCTCCCCCTCCTTCCCTGCTCCTAAGCAACTTCTCTGGGATTACTTTGCTCCTTCCAGCTATTGCTCTTAGGACTGTTATGCTCAACCCTTGTATTTGGGCTGTTCTGCCATCAGTCTACAAATTGATCAATTATCAGCACTCATTATTAGTTATTTTCATATTTGTTTGTACTATTGTTCATTGTGTATTTCTTGGTTGTTTAGCAGTTACCTTTTGAAATGTATTCACTACCTACCCTTCCCCAGGAACACCTGAAATGAGCCTTTGCTCATTCACCTTCCCTTGTCACATATTAGTAAATAAATACATAAAATTCACCTACTATTATCCTCTTTCAGTTTGCTTCATCTCTTCACCAAGATAGAGCAGTTGATATGGAGAAGGGCAGGGGTAAATGGAGAAAAAGACAAAGGCAGTAAGGACAGGGATGGGGCAAAAAGAAATAAAGCCATACAAAAATGGAGGGTAATGAGTACCAATGCCCGTAGTCTAGGTAAAAAGCTCCCCAAAATGGTGGCTTTGATGGAAGAGGGATGCCTGGATATCATGGCAGTCACAGAAGCATGGTACACAGAGAATCAAGGCTGGGATGCCAACATACCAGGATACACAATCTACAGGAGGGACAGGGAGGGAAGAAGAAGAGGAGGAGGAGTAGCTCTCTATGTAAGGGAAGGGATCAAAGCAACAGAACTAAAGGGTAAACAGGGAGGAGAGGAGGCACTGTGGGTCACTCTGGAGACTGGAAATGGCACCACAATCTGCACAGGGGTTGTATATGGACCCCCATCTCAGGGGGAGGAAATGGACAAGGAAATGATAGAAGGCATCCTTGGGATGGCAGAGAAAGAGATATTGCTGATGGGGACCTGAATATGCCAGATGTTAACTGGAGCACCTTTGCTGCAGCCACATCCAAGAGCAGGGCCATTCTTGATGCCCTACAGGGGGCATGCCTCAGACAGTTAGTTTTGGAACCAACTCAGGAGGGAGCAATCTTAGACCTGGTACTCTGAAATGGGGATGGAGAGAGGATCTCTGATCTTGAAGTGGATAGCCATCTGGGAATAAGCGACCACCAAACAGTGTGGTTCATGATAAACTTAGCTGTAGAGTCAAGCCATACAAAAGTGAAGGTACTGGACTTCAGGAGGGCTGATTTTGTCAAAATGGGAGAGTGCCTCAGAAAAGCACTAGCAAACAGGCAAGAAGGTGGGGTGAAGCAACAATGGGGAAACATCAAAACTGCTATCACAGAGGCAACAAGCCTTTGTGTGAAGCAAATAAACGAATCAAAATGAAAGAAAAAAACACTATGGTTCTCAAAAGTAGTGGCGGGGACGGTAAGGGAGAAAAAGACAGCATTCAGGAAATATAAGGAAACACAGAAGGAACAGGACAGAGAACTGTACCAGTTAAAGCAGAAGGAAGTGGGGAAGACATTCAGAATAGCAAAGGCCAAAACTGAGGAAAAGATAGCCAAATCAGTTAAGAAGAGTGATAAAACCCTTTATAGTAACATCAGGGAGCAAAGAAAGACTATGGCAGAGATACTGAGGCTGAATAAAGAGGAAGGTGGTTGGGCAGAGAGCGACAGTGAAAAAGCAGGGATACTGAATGAATACTTCTGCTCAGTATTCACAATGGAAAAGCAGGGGGAGATACCTAATCCAGTCAATAGAAGCACTCTGGATAGGGAGGTTGATATTAGTTCTGTCACAGAAGAAAGGGTTCTGAAAGAACTCTTAAAACTGAAGGTGGATAAAGCAATGGGGTCTGATGGGATTCACCCTAGAATTCTAAAAGAAGTAAGGAAAGACCTAGTAACACCACTGACTACCCTTTTTAATAAATCATGGGAGGATGGTGTGGTACCTGAGGACTGGAGATGGGCAGATGTGATTCCCCTTCACAAAAGTAGGAGCAAGACAGAGTCAGGAAACTACAGACCTGTCAGTTTGACCTCAGTGGTAGGGAAAATGATTGAATCACTTCTGAAGAAAATAATTGTTGAGTACTGAGATGCCAGTGGGGGCACAGGACCCAAGGCAGCATGGATTCACAGCAGGAAGGTCATGTCAGACAAATCTAATTGATTTCTTTGACTGGGTGACCAAAGTAGTAGACCAGGGAGGGGCTGTGGACATGGCCTACCTAGACTTTAGCAAAGCATTTGACACAGTCCTGCACAAAAGATTAATAAACAAATTAGCCAGCCTGGGAGTGGGTCCCAGGGTAGTAGCCTGGGTAAAACATTGGCTGGACAACAGGACACAGAGGGTAATAGTAAATGGAGTCCAGAGTGAGGAAAGGAGGGTTACAAGTGGGGTACCGCAGGGTTCAGTACTGGGGCTGGTCCTTTTTAATGTCTTTATAAGTGACATTGCAGAGGGACTGGAAGGGAAAGTATGCTCTTTGCAGATGACACAAAGATCTGCAACAGGGTTGATACACAAGGTGGGGTGGAAAGGATGAAAAGGGTCTTGGCAAGGTTGGAGGAATGGTCAAGTGTATGGCAGCTTAGATTCAATGCAAAGAAGTACAAAGTAATGCACCTGGGAAATAAAAACCCAGGAGAACAGTAGAACAGTAGACAATGGGGGGTGAGATACTGACAACAATAAAAATGGAAAGGGACCTGGGGGTAGTCATGTTAGATGACCTAAAGGTGGGTCAGCAATGTGAGAAGGCAGTAAGGAGGGCTGGGGGATACTGGGATGCACAGGGAGAGGCATCGCCAGTAGAAAACAGGAAGTTGTCATCCCTTTGTACAGACAGTTGGTAAGGCCACATCTGGAGTACTGTGTACAGTTCTGGAGACCACATCTCTGCAAAGACAGACAGGGTAGAGGCTGTCCAGAGGAGGGCAACCAAAATGGTGCAGGGTCTGCACTGGAAGACATATGAAGAAAGACTAAAGGAGCTTAAGATGTATAGCCTCGAGGAAAGGGGGGGGGCATGATAGAAACTTTCAAATACCTCAGGGGAATCAACAAAGTCCAAGAGGGTAGCATCTTTCAGAAAAAGAGATGTGCAAGAACAAGGGGGCACAATTTGAAAATAAAGGGGAGGATGGCTCAGAGGTAATGTGAAGAAGTATTTCTTCACTGAGAGGGTTGTAGATGCATGAGCAGCCTTCCTGAGGAGGTCGTAGAGTCACAAACTGTGGGGGAATTCAAGAATGCATGGGACAGACATATGGCAATTCTAGTGGGGGATAGGAGGAAGTAGGCTGTTGGTTAACTAGGATCCACAGCTTATCCTTTAGGTAGGAAAATGAGTAGACTTGGTGGGCCAAGCAGTCCTTAATTGCCATCAAATTCTATGGTTCTACGTTTCACACAAAATACATAAAACTCAAAATTTAAATACAGTACTTTTTCAGACTTGCTTGAGCCTCTCCTGGAACAGGTTGGGGCTTCCCCAGGGAGGCTGGCCTCACCATTTGAAAACCCCTGTCCTATACTGTACCTATCTCAGATTATTTACTCATGGAAGTGCCCAGTTTCATTCTGGTTGGATGAGCGGGTGTGGAGATATGGAGTGTTAAAGGTCACACCCCTATAGTTAGGGTTCAACCTTCACTTCTATGTTAAACTCCAAATTTTGCACTTTAATATATTCACAACTGTTCAACTGATTTGTATGATATTTCGCATGCATCATCAGGGACCAATGATCTCTTCATGTGCAAAGTTTCATTCTGGTCGAATGTGTGGGTGCAGAAATATAGAGTGTCAACAAATGTGAAAATGACCGTGTTTTGTAAAAGTCTTTGTCACCCCGCTGCACAAATACAGCTTTGGAGTTTGCTCTGAAATGTTTAGGGTAGAAAGGCCTTGAGTCACAGATGTGCTTGTGAAGATTTGGTGAAGAAACATTAATCCGTTCAAAAGTTATTAAATTTAAAAATGTTCCATTATTTTCAATGGGAAAAGTTAGATGTGAACATCGAAATATAATTTTGTTTTGCAAATGGGCAATCCTGTGTCACAAATGAGTAATCATATGTTGCAAATGGGCAATCTTTTTTTCGTGCTGCTGTCATCTTGGTTTTCCTTAGCGAAGCATACTAAGTTAAAACACAGAAAAAATGATGTTTTTTGAAGTAACCAACACATGTATTCTGCTAATCAGGACCTGTTCTATTAGATTATGGTGTCAGTTTTTCATAAATCACCTGGAAATGTGTATTTTAGCATGCCAAAATCCTTTTTCACAAATTTACAAAAAAGAATCATGAAACAGGATCCTGTTTTGCAATTTGCGAAAAAGGATTTTTCTTTTTTTGCAAATTGTGAAAAAGAACATGAAACAGGATTCTGTTTTGAATTTGCAAAACAAGAATTTTTATGCAGTTGTTTGTTTGTCACTTGACAGTGAAGAAACAGTTTGGAATTTTGGTCTGAAATTTTCAGGGTACAAAAGGCTTGCTCCACAGATGTGCCTTTTGCTAGTTTTGTGAAAGCAGACTACTTTGCTCTGGAGTTCTGGGGGTTGAAATTTTTCCTTCATTTCCCATAGGGTAACATTGTAATGTGAACTGTATGCAGTTGTTTCTTTGTCAGTCTGGTGTGAAGGCATGGCTTCCAATTTTTGCATGAAATTTTCAAGGTAGAAAGGGCTTGTCCTACAGATGTGCCTTTTGCTGGTTTGGTGAAAATACATTCATTTGGTGTGGAGTTATACAGGTTTCAAATTTATTTGTGATTCCCATATGACAACATTGCAATGTGAGGTCTTTCTATGGTGGTGCGCAGCATGGGATGGGAGACGACTACAGTATCTTTAAAATTATAGATGGATGGGAGCACAGGTCCCTCACAGGAAAATAAGGATATGATTACAATATCTTAAAAATTGTGGATGGATACTAGTGTAGGGCCTTCCCACACTCAAATACAGATACCATTATGGACTGATGTGAATAAGGATACAATTACAATATCTCAAAAATTATGCATGATGGGAGTGCAGGGCCCTCTGGGGCAAATAAGGATATGATTATGCTATCTCAAAAATTAAAGAAATTATTTGCAAAAAAACTTAATTAATGCACTAGTTAGGGTTCCAACATCAAAAGTAGGCAAATGTCAGGTTAGGGTTTTCAACCTTAACACCCCCAACCCTGCAGGCAGCAACAGGTGTGGGGTGTGCCTTGGGGTTGTCAACCTTAATGGTCACCCTGTTCTCATATGCTGTACCCATCTCAGCTTATTTGTTTATTTAGGTTAAAGCCATAGAACAAGCTCATTTAGAATGGTGACCTTAGCATAGCAATGAACAAGTTACAGAATACAAACAACATATGAAAAACAATATGCAAATGTAATGATTTAAACAAAAAAATCAGCCTAAAATCTTCTAAAACAAGTACAAATATTCATGAAATGGCATGAGCAGTAGGGCTGACAACCCCAAGGCACCAACCACACCTGTTGCTATCTGCAGGGTGGGGGAGGGGTGTTAGGGTTGGAATCCCTAGCATAATATTTCCCTACTGTTGATGCTGGAACCCTAACTAGTGCATTAAAGAATCTATCTATATATACAGTAAGCCCTCATTATAACAAATGGTTTGGGAGCCACAGTGGAGTGCCACAAGGATCAGTACTGGGACCAGTCCTGTTCAATGTCTTCATTAGTGACATTGCAGAGGGGCTGGAAGGAAAGGTCTGCCTATTTGCAGATGACACCAAGATCTGCAACAGGGTGGATACTCCAGAAGGGGTGCAGAAAATGAAGAGGAACCTGGAGAATCTTGAAAGATGGTCAGAGGTGTGGTAACTGAGATTCAGTGCACAAAAGTGCAAGATAGTGCACCTGGGTAGGGGGAACCCTGGGGAGAGCTACAGGATGGAGGTAGGTGATGACCATCACCAAAGATGACAGGGACCTAGGGGTTATCATATCTGATGACCTTAAGGTATCAAAGCAGTGTGCAAAGGCTGCAGGGAGGGTCAGTGGCATGCTTTAGTGCATAGGCAGAGATATTACTAGCAGGAGGCAGTAAGTGGTGATGCCATTGTATAAAATTCTGGTAAGGCCTCACCTGGAGTATTGCATGCAGTACTGGAGACCACACATGCATAAGGACATAAGCAAGATGGAGGCTGTCTAGGGAAGGGTGACAAAGATGGTGCATGGTTTACACCATAAAACATATGAGGAGAGACTAAGAGACCTCAATATGTGCATACTGGAGGAGAGGAAAGAATGGGGCGACATGATAGAAACTTTTAAGTACCTCAAGGGCATAAACAAGGTGTAGGTGGGAGATCTTTTCCAATGAAGAAAATATACCAGAACGAGGGTGCATGATATGAAATTGGAGGGGGGAGATTAATAGGTAACATGAGGAAGTTTTTCTACAAAAAGAAGGTGTTGAATGCTTGGAATAGTCTGCCACAAGAGGTGGTGGGGCAAGCACAGTGGAGGGATTTAAACATGCCTGGGACAAGCACAGGGGAACCTTGGATGGGAAGGGAGTGATGAAAAGCCATTGACCACTTAGGGTGAGTGGATGCATACATGTATAGGGCCTAAGAGCAGACTTGATGGGCCTGGTGGTCCTTCTGTGCTGACAATTTCTATGTTTCTATGAATTTTTGATGGAATGAAGAAATTACTGTAGCACTAGCATACCTTTCAAAACCACTGCTGAAACATATGTTATTGTTTTCTAAATGTTATTGTAATCAGTCAAGTTAAAAATTATTATTTTTGTTTAGTTAATGTCTGGCTATGATGTACAGTATTAATTTTTGGCATCTCATTACTCATTACTGTACTCAGCACATCGGCATTACATTACATTACTTATCACCTTGTTTGTTTGGTGTCAAAATATCACACAGCATTCTTGACATCTTGGACACTAGCATGCTGGCCAATCTTGGACCAAACCAGGGGTGGGGGGGAGGTAGGTAGCATATTGTGTGTGCCACATTTTGGCAGGGAGTGGCAGCACAAGTGGACAGCTCCCTGAGAACTAACTCAGGCATCAAGTCTCAAAAGTGTTGGCTGTCAAGTTGAGAATCTCGTGATCTATCTCCCTAGTCTGCACACTTGAAAACTCATGACTTTGGATCAGGGTGAGTTCAGCCACTTATTGAGGGATATTCTTGCAACTCTGCATGGGAGCAAGATGCAATAAGTGTTAGTGAACAGTAAATGCTGTTTAAACACTGTTTCAATGACAGCTAACAATCAATCAGCTGATCGGCAGAAGACCATCAGCACAGGACAGAGGTATTCTGACTACCCCAATCATTTCTGTCTTTCAGATGAGACATTAACCTGAGATCCCATCTGCCTGTTCTGGTGGTAGTTCAGGTGGATGTTAAAGATCCCCTGACACTTCTCGAAAAGAGTGGGGTAATTTCCCGGGTGCCCTGGCCAAATTTTCCACAATTCACTAAAAAAAAAAATATCACCAACAGCTTAATCTGGTTCAAAGTCAGTTGGCATTTATCTGTATCCTCCTCCCCCAGGTCATGCCAGAAAATAGGCAGAATTTGTATAGTGCCCTTACCCAGTGAACAAAAACTAACGAAACAAAACTAAATAATCTCATCCCATAAACCTTTACTTTTCCAAAACCTGGTACATCTTTTAAGATTTCCAGAATAATTGCTCTCTCTATGCCCTCAGGGATCCCTGTCACCAGTAAAACTTTCTTTAGGTCCAGGCGTTCCCCATAGCACCAGTCCTACAGTTCTTATTGCATTGCTTTTACCTTCTGTACCATTTTTTCTCTGTGGGGGGTACCCAAAAAATTCTCAGCTTTATTGGTGGGGTGGTCCCTAGGGGGCAGCAAATCCCAGTGGTGCCTCCACTTTGTAACAGCCCTTTGACTCACCTTGGCTGCTCCAGAGCCCTCAGGGTCCACACTGCATCCTCCTCCATGGGGCCCGGCCTGGATTCAGTAGCAGAGGGGAGAAATGTTGTGGTGTCTCCACCTGGGGCAATTGCAGGGAATACCTGTGAATGAATTGCAGGTAACCACCCCCTCAGGAAATATAAAGTAGCTGCCTGCACACAATAACAATTCTTCCAGTGCAATAATTCTCAATACTAGCATATAACATGAACAAATAAGATTTATAAGGGAAGGGGGTAAGGGGAAAATATCACAACAATAATAACTGGCACAAACAATGTTACCTCACACAATAGTCCCCACCTCTCACCTAAGGGTGTGCCTGACTTTTCCCCAAATGGCTGTGGCCATCACTTGCCAAGTTGCAAAGGGTACCACACTAGGGTGTTAAGAAGGTGACAGTCTGGTGGCCCAGGACACAACTGGAAACAAGCTGTTATAAGTTCAGTGTTTACTAAGTCTCCAATCTCCCATCCTCCACGGCACATGTGGAAAGAAGCTTGGGATCACATAGTATTGTAGGTATTCTGAGGGGTCATCTGAACAACTGGCACCACTCACAAGCGTGCCAGGAGATTTCCCAGGCTGCACATCTCCCATAAACAGGAAATGAACTGAAAATAACTGCTGTGCTAGCATGGTTGCTGTCTTCTGTTTGTTGGCGTGTCCAGCTTTAATTAATCTATTGGCTCTTCTGCTCCCTGAACCTTTTTTTTAAACAATATTTTTATTTTAATATATGATAAATACATTTATATATGTTTATAAAGGTCACAGTTGGTTACAGTTGTAAAAAAGAAGAACCATAGAGTACGTTGATATACCATAAATGCAATAAATATTTCTAATCTGGGATACATTAGTTGAATTCAGAAGGAAGGGATGAAATATTTGATTAAATATTAACCTCTTACTACTCTTAATCAGTAAGGGAAGGACGAATTCTTAGTAATTGAACATCTCAATCTCTCCCCAAAAAATTGTCTGCTTTCCATCTTTCTGTCTCCTTATTATATAGGTTCCATACTAGGATAAAATCACTAAAATAACCATAGTTATAAAATGCTGACAAAAACAGCTGTCTCCATTCATATTTAGGAAAGATGCCCCCCATCGTTACCTGTTTCCAATATTTTAAGATAAGTCTTTTAACAGATATAATATTAGTTTGAAAAATGATGTTCTGATTCTTATCTAATGTCTTTATGTTGTACATTTCAAGTACTATGATCTTCGGATCATCCCAATACGGAATGTCAACACCAATTTGGTTCAAAATTTCAAATGATTTGATCCACCATGTCTTAATCTCTAAAGAATTCCGAAACACATGTAGCATATCTGCCAAGAAGGTTTTACAATGCCAACAAAGATCATCCTGTGACAATTTCATCTTAAATAATCTATGTGGGGTATACTATGCTCTGTTTAATATCTTGTACTGTATTACTTTACCTCTGGAAAACTTACAATGAGATGTTATATTAAGGGCTTAACCCCACTGTATATCAGTATAGGACAAATTCAATTCTTGTTCCCATTTTTGAATGGTTGAGTTATATATTTGAGTATAAGTTTTTTTGTAAATTTCAATTTAACTAAACAAAAATAGAGACAACATTACTGAACTTTATAATATTTAATTTGAAATCAAAGATTTTATTATTAGGAGCCCTTTCCCATCTTGAATAATCTTTCCCATAAAGGCTTACCAATTGATTAAATACCATAGGATGTAATAAATCTGACTGATATTTATCCTTAAGCCTGTTCCATGTTACACAGGTTATCACAGGGTCAACCCGAATGAACTACAAAACGGGTAACCATTCCACACTTGATTGGGTGCTTACTAGCAAACCCGTCAATATAAAGGCGGCTGGCACCCTAGTGGATGCCCTGAGTGATCACTCCCCAATCTTCTGCTCCTGGAAAAAACAGGGCCCCCAGAGTCCCCCCGCGAATACTCGTGGCACGGGACTACTCAAACTATCAACCTGAACACTTGATTGGCTGCCTAAACAGGATTGATTGGAGCCCAGTCAAACTACTCCCCACACTGGAAGAGGCTACGGCCTTCTTCCAGGGAGCCATCATTATGGTTGCTGACTGCTTGGCCCCTTTGAAGAAATTCCACACCAAGGGGAGCTGCTACAAGTGGATCACCCCTCAAGTGAAAACACTGATGAAAACTAGGGACACTGCTTGGAAAAAATACAAGCTCTCCTCCCTATCGGCTGACCTAAACCGCTACAAGTCACTGAGAAATAAGTGCAAACTGGCCATCAAAGTGGCCAAACGAGACTACCTCACAGATCTACAGAAAAACAGCCTAGGCAATCCTAGACTCTTTTGGACTCACATAAATGGGCTTATAAAGGGGAGCGGGAAGACCGCTCACTGCCCCATAGAGGTCAATGGCCAATTAACTAACGATGACCCTAGCATCGCCATGGCTCTCAACCGCCAGTTCACAAACTTGGAACTGCTCAAAGCGGACTTGCCACCCCTCCGCCCAGTCTCAAATGATCCCATCCCCCAAAGCCTGGACCACCCAACCTTCCACATCTGGCTTGTAAGACCAAATGAAGTTCTCCCGTTACTAAAGTCCCTCAAAATGTCAGGAGCTATGGGACCTGATGGCATCCCCCCCCGCATACTAAGGGAAGGGGCCCCTGCACTCACCAGGCCTGTCACCTGGTTCTTCAATCGATCCCTTATTGCAGGTGCCATCCCGGAACAATGGAAACTGGCCCATGTAGTCCCCATCCACAAGGGTGGTTCAAGGGAGACTACCAACAATTACAGGCCCATCTCCCTGCTATCTAGCCTTGATAAGATTCAAGACAGACTAATTTATGGACAACTCCGGGACCACCTAGAGCTCCACCATTTACTTGCCCTCTCTCAGCACGGTTTCAGAACCAATCATGGGACTGACACCATGCTTATCAAGTTCTCCACTGATGTTCTCAGAGAACTGGACAAGGGATCCCCCACCAGGACAGTTTTCATTGACCTTTTCAAGGCTTTTGACCTTGTAAACCACAACCTGCTCCTTACAAAACTGAGCCGGGTTGGGTTAGATTGCCACTCCCTATTGTGGTTCAACAGTTACCTCACAGGAAGGACACAGAGGGTAAAATGGAAAGACTCCCTGTCGGAGCCTCTCCCCATAATGGATGGGGTGCCCCAAGGATCTATCCTTGGTCCCCTTCTCTTCTCTCTTTTCACAAATGATCTCAGTAAACACTGTGGGGGTAGCTCAGTGGTACAGTATGTGGATGACGTGGTCATATACAGCCCCTCCTCTAATCTGGGAGATCTCTGCTCCGGGCTACAGGAAGACCTGGGTTCCCTTGAACAATGGCTTGTCACCAACAGAATAATCATTAACCCTAACAAGACCAAGGCCATGCTATTTGGTCCAAGAACCCTCAGCCGGGACAGAAGCCCACATCTCAGGCTGATGACCAAATCAGGAAAAAGACTTGAGGTGGTTGAATCGATAACATACCTTGGCCTCACCCTGGATCAGTGCTTCTCCCTCAAGGATCATGTCGACCAGGTAACCAAAAATATTCATGCCAAACTCGGGACCTTGTATAGGCTGAAAGACCAGTTGATACCCACGGCCAGGGCCTCCATTGCCACAAGAGTCCTCCTCCCTACCCTCTCCTATGCGGCCCCGGTGATACAGGGAGCTGCCAAACAAGAGATGAACAGATTACAAGTTCTCTATCACAAGGTGGCTCGCTTCACCACCCTATCCGGCTCCTGGGCTCACCACTGTGACACTCTGTCCCAACTAAACTGTCCCTCCTGGGAGGCCCGGCTCCAATACCCCCTACTCTGCCACACTCAAAAACTACTCAGCCCATCCCCTCCTCCCAGCCTCACTGGACTCACTGCCCAAAAGAGAAACCCTAGGCTCCTCAGAACAATGGACAGAACCCTCCTCACAGTGCCAAGGGTTAGAACCAAGGCGGGGGGTAAGTTGTTTGCCATCACAGCACCCATCCTATGAAACTACCTGCCCCCTGGTGTTCAGGATGCTACCTCTACCAATACCTTCTGCACAAGGCTGAAGGCTCATATGTCACCTCCATATACAACTGCTAAGTGAGAAGGCTCCTAAGTGGAAGCCCACCCTTCTCCCTCATATGGAAATAGCGACTATCACTGCACCCCATCTATATAGCACTGCACCCCATCTGTAGAGCATACCCAGGAAATGTTAACTGCTAAAAAGCTACTATGTCTTACCTCTTAAATGTAACTGCTGAAAAACTACTATGTATTATGTTCCTCGCTGTCTAGTGTAATGTAACTGTGCTGTATGCTACCCCATGTATTATTCCATGTAATTCCCCGGGTCGCCCCTGATAAAGGGACCTTTGAGGCCCAGTGGGCTTACCCAGTTATCAAAATTGAACAAATAAATAAATAAATAAATAATCTTCCCATTTTCTATGAGGTGGCTCCATTTGTTAATTCCTATCTTTTCCTAGACCTTATTCTGTAAAAGTTTCTCTCCAATCCTAAAATTAGGATCGTTCCAAATCTGATTTTCTGGAGACAGATGTAAGTCCCAATTATTTGTGTACCTGATTACTGCTGCCACCAAATATTTTATTATAATGGACTTGGAATTTTTTAATTTCCTAGCTGTAAAGACAAGTTGGGATAAGTGAATTCATTTTAAGCAGGAGTTATAGATTACTTCATTAAGAAAACTCAGGGTAGTTTTATCCTGATCTTCTTGTAAAGCCCACATCAAAACTCTCTTCATTTGGTAAGATAAGAAATACATTTCCATATCCGGACAAGCCAACCCTCCTTGATCTATTGAAAGACATAGTTTTTCCCATGAAATTCTGGGATGTTTATTGTTCCAAATAAAATTATTTAAATATTTATGTATTTGTTTAAACCAAGAAACCAATACTGGGACCATTAATGTTCGTAGTCTATAAGATAAAAGAAGGACTATCATCATTTTTATAACCTGAATTTTTACACTGAGAGATAGGGGAATCTTGGACCAACATTGTGATTTATTTTTGACCGAGTCCCCTAGTTCTTTAAAATTTAAATTAAACATAGGGCCCACCTGATTGTGAATGTTTATTCCCAATTATACAATGGCAAGAGAATTTCTTGTGTCCTGATTTGTCAGTGTGTGCCTTGGACAGTGATGTTATTGAACTACATCATCACTGTATTAAGTCCAGGCACATAACTGACCACAGAACACTTAAATAAATCCCTCCCACAAGACACAAGTCGCAGCGCAGCCGACACTGTCCTGAAGCTGGCATGGCTTAGCCCTCCCCCAGCACAAAATGCACTGCCTGTGTGTCTCCTCATACAGCTACTTCACAGAAAACCTGCTTAATCCACATAGAAGCTGACAGATTCATCGTCTTTAAAAAGAAAAAAAAACGGCAGCCGTCTGACTTTCACTTCACACACACACACACACTTGTACCTCCATCTAGGTAAAACCTGCGCTCGTCCGTTTCCACAAGAATCCCCAAACCACAACAATTTGTCAGCAAATACACACACACACACACACACTGGCCATTGAAACAAATCGGTGTACCACAATAAAAAAAAACACAACTTTTGTACCTTACGCATTATGATGATACCCAGTTGCCGTCTGACTGAACGCGGGAAACCAGAAGTGTCTGCTGGGCTCTGCAATCATTTTTACTTGTGATACTTTTCACAGGGGAGGCTATTAAAAAAATTTTCACCGGCTCACAGGACAAACAGTGGGACCACACTGATTGAAATGAAATGATAAAGCAAAGGTCACCACAAAACAACGGATGTGTTGTAGGGTGGGGAGGGGTTGACCATGTATAAGAACCCCACAGTATAAGCAGCACCACCACCTACAGGACTACTTTTTCTTATATTTACAAAATATGGCTCCCATACAAAAAGAATAAAAATTTAAATGCTACAATATTTTTTTTAAGCTTTCTATCATTTTTTTTAATGAACCATTGTATAATAGCAATAAGGCACTCCAGGGTGTGTGTTATGGTCTAATAACGTCACTCCTGGGATGGTGGAAGCACTTGTCTATGCCTCGTGCTTTGACCCACCCCAAGAGTGATGTTATTAGACAATAACACACACCCTGTCATGCCTTATTGCTTAAATATCTCATACCTTGACTTTTTTACACTTGCTGGTATGATTCTTTGAATTGGTTTAGGGTCTTGAATATGGAAAGTTATCATTTCTGACTTTCTCTCATTAATTGTATATTCTGCCACTTTTGAAAATCTCTTTGTTACCTGATCTAACTCCCCAATGCTATGAAAAGGTCTTGAAGTGTTAAAAGGACATTATCTGCAAAGGCTTTTATTTTTATCTCCATTGAGCCTGTTTTAATGCCCTGAATACTTGTATTTACCCTAATCTCTTCTAAAAGGGGTTCTAATCCTAGAATAAAAAGAGTGAGGAATAATGGGCAGCCCTGTCTGACCCCTCTGTGGAGTAATATGTTTTCAAAGAGTTTCTCATTTACTTTAATATATGCTTCAGGAGCAGAATATAAAGTTTGTCTAGAGGCAACAAAAACATCCGGGAGATCAAAGGCCTTCAATATCTGGAACAAATAACTCCACACCATCCTATCAAATGCTTTGGTTGTATCAAGTGCCAAAAAAATAGCAGAAAAATCAACTTTTTGTAAATATTTGATCAAAAATTTAATCTTTGTAAGACCTGTTTGAATTTTCCTCTTTGGAATAAATCCAGTCTGATTACTATGTATTATACAATGCAAGAAAGAACCTCGAGCTGTCATTGGTCAGTGTGGGACTGGACCCATGGTGTTATCCTGGGATAACACCATGGCTCCAGTGCCAACACAGGGATGACCGCATCTCAGTGAAAAACATACATCTCTCCGCTGCCTATGAGCAGCTTTTCTGGTACAGTACCTGCTTTGCCAGTTGGTGCTTCCCTCGCATACCTGGAAACACACCTCCACCACAGACGATAACCCCGGAAAGAAAACCCACAGCCATCACAACATAAAACAAGTACTCAGAATTTTTTTTTTTGAAAAACAAATTGTAGCCCTATACAGAAAGTGAGCGCATGGCCCAGTTAGCGAGCGAGTGAGCAACCACGTTTTCACAAAGTCACCGTGTCTCTCACTCACTCACTCATAAATACACTTTCCTCCTCTCCTTCTCAAACCCCCTTTCTAAAACATGTCCCTACCTCCCATGCAGGTATCCTGAAAGAAGCGTGTGGCTGGCAGTAACTCAGTTGATGGCAGGGGAAGGGGGGTAACAGAGACCACAGCATTCAGCAGCATGAAAAAAAAAGAGTTTAAAAAATCCTGTACAATGTCTCCCAAACCAAACTATAAACCCAAGGCAATAACGCTAATACAGTAGGATGGTTTGTAAACAGAGCCAACAGTAACAAAGATTGCTGTCGGGAGCACAAAGCCACACCAAAACAGTACAGCACCATCTACTGGCTAAAGTAGAAATCTGAACTATTTTGTCATAATGTAATCCTACTCACTGCAAAAACAGTAAAAAATATAAATGTATTTTTAATATATTTTCTATCCCTTTTTTTTTTTTTTTTACTGTTTTACAACTGAGCCATTGTATAATAGGAATAATGCACTCCAGGGTGTGTGCCGTGCTGGGATAACGCCATGCCTAGAATGTTGGATGCTCTCGTTCTGCGGCCTCATGCCCAACCATGCTAGGCGTAGTGTTATCCCAGCACGACACACACCCTGTCATGCATTATTCCTTTATTAATTTAGGGAGGAAAGGAAGTATTCTATCGTTTAAGATTTTTGCCAGAATTTTATAATCTGTGTTTAATATTGCAATAGGTCTATAATTTTTCAACTTTTTTATTTGATTTACTTTGTTTCAATATTACTGATACATAAGCTTGAGAAAATGACTGGGGTAATTTCTTAATCTTAATAATCTGAATTATTAATGAATATAGAATAGGTGCCATTGTATTTTCTAATGCTAGATCAAATTCCAGAGGAAGGCCATTGACTCGCGATATCTTTGCTCTTGCCATGTGATGTATCGTATCTCTTATTTCCACCTCTGAGATTTCATTTATCAAAGTCCTGGCCTCTTCTGAATTTAATTTGGATCTAATAAAATGGCCATAATATTTTTTCTCCTTAATAGAGGGAGAACATTCTGAAGTATAAAGTCTAGAGTAGAATTCAGAGAATTCACCCTAAATTCCTGCTTGATCCGAAAGCATCTTCCCATCTTCAGTTATTATTGAAACTATCTCTGAGTTTTGTTTCTCCATAGCTTGAATCCTAACAGAAAGGGTCTTCTCAATTACTTCACTGCTTGTCTTCCAGTTTTTATTATGCCATGCCCAGCTACTCTTGACTTGAAAGTAATCAGTGGATTCTACTAACTTCCTGAGTTTTTTTAGCTCTTCATTTTTTGATAAATCCCCCAATTTTACTACCCTTTCTAAATTAAAAAAATTCTCCTCTACCTCCTTTTGTTGTTTCATTTTCCTTTTGTTCTTCCAGGAGAGTTCCGAGATTAGAAGCCCCCATAGGGTAACTTTTAAAGCATCCTAACAGTCTATTATATTAATATGAGAGACCTCATTTTCTGCAATGAAATTTATTCATTTATTTATTGAATTTTGATGACCGGGTAGGCCCACTGGGCCTGTGGAGTTCCCTTTTTCAGGGGCGACCCGGGTGCAACAACAACATACAGGTAACAGTTCAGTACAGTCTGGAGAGAGGAATAGTATTTTAAAAATAGGAGTACATATCTTTGCAGGCACCAAAGAATGGAAAACATGTAGGCTGTATGGACATGAAGGTAACAAATAATGAGCACGTTAAACTTTAAGCATCCTTACTAGTAGATGAGACACTAGGTCCACAGGAAATATTGAGCAGCGTCTGTAGACCTAGGGTTGGCTGATAAGTACACAGGGTTGGAAGGGGGATAAGTTAGGGACCTAAGTGCACCCCTTCAAAGAGAAGAGGACCAAATGTCCTGCCTAGATGGCTGTTGGGAGGACAAGTGAGCTGCTCAAGAGGCTGAGCTAGTTCAGGTACTGTGGCATAGACATATGTTCCTGCTGAGCAGGTGTCCCTTCAGCAGCATCTGGAAGCTAGAAAGAGTCTCCGCCTCCAGGACCTCCAAGGGGAGGTTGTTCCAGGTGGAAGGGGCGGTGTACGCAAAGGACCTAGACCCGGCTTTGGTCCTCATCTTTGGGACCTCGAGGAGAGATTGGCCTGATGAGCGCAGGCACCGTGGGTTGTGTTTTGCCTGACGAGCCCAACCAGGCTAGGGGAGAGAGGGACCAAGTATCTTGTATGTAAGGCAGAGGAAGGGTAGGCTAGGCAGGCATCAAGCGACGGCCACCTGAGCCTGGATTGGGCCTCACAGTGGTGAGTCATATGGTGAGACAAGGTGGCAAAGTGGACTATCTTATTGTACAGAGTCTGCAGCCTTCCTAATTCCATCGTGGCCACGCCCTGGAGGATCGGGGCCCCGAATGTGAGCTTTGGGAGGAGTACGCTTGTGGCAATGGCTGCCCTGGCTTCAGGAATGATTTGGTCCTTTAGTCTATAAAGGATGCCTAATTTCGCATGGATGGCTTTTGTGATTTGATCTACATGATTCTTTAGAGTAAAACCTTGGTCCAGGGTAAGGCCAAGGTATTTGGTAGAGGAGACCACCTCAAGTTTTGCACCCCCCTGGACTGGAGTTGTAGGTGGTGTGACCTCTCTGTTCCCAGGGATCTAGGGCCAAAGAGCATTACCTTCATTTTGCTAGTGTTTAGAACCATTTGGTTCAGAGATAGCCAGTCCTCCATCAGGTGGATGTCTTCTTGGAGGGCTGTCTGCAGCTCGGGTAAATTATGGGAGGCTCTGTAAATGACTGCATCATCCGCGTACTGAATGGCACTGCTACTACCGCAGTTTTTGTGCAGATCATTAATGAACAGTGTAAAGAGAAGGGGGCCAAGGATTGACCCTTGAGGTACCCCTTCTTTAAGTGGAGCTAGCTTAGAGACTTTATCCTCCCACTTTACCCTCTGGGTGCGTTCGGAGAGATAACTCTGGAACCATCCCAGTGAGTGAGAATCAAGGCCAAGAGAACACATTTTTTGTAGAAGGAGGTTGTGGTTTACCAGGTCGAAGGCTTTGGATAGGTCAATGAAGACCGCCCCTGTGCTGACCTTTCCATCATTATTACTCAGTACTTCAGCTGAGAATTTAGTTAGCGCAGTGTCCGTCCTGTGGTTAGCCCTGAACCCGTGCTGAGATGGTGAGATTACCCAGTGAGTTTCTAGGTAGTCCCGGAGTTGAGAGTAAACAAGCTTCTCCTGTACCTTAGCTATGGAACACAGCAAGGAGATAGGCCTGAAATTCTCAATGGGCTCTGCTGCTCCTCCCTTATGTAAGGGAATCACAAGAGCTTGTTTCCAGAGCTTGGGTACTGATCCCTCCGTTATGGACCGATTGATCAGCCAAGTTAGGGTTTAGCTAAGGCTGGAGCCCCTCTTTAGGATTCTTGTTTGGATCCCATCAGGTCCCCCAGATCCTCTTAGGGAAGGGATTTGAGGTAGTAAGGACCTCTTTTCCTGACCAACCTCAAGTGAAACAAAGGGTGATCAAGGTCCTGGGGCCATTGTAAAACCGGGTTACTATTCGTGTCAGGAGGTCCCCGCTTATATGCCTCCAGGTTCGTGAAGTAGGTGTTAAGGGTCTCAGCAATATGAGATCCCTCATAGATTAGTTGCCCATTAGCCAGGATTGGGCTGGGCATGCTGGAATGTTCCCTTTGAGGAGTTCAAGTAATGCGCCCAGAAAGCTTTGGATTGCCAAGGTTAGTTTTTGGAGGTTGGTGATATAGGCTTTCTTTGCAAGCTTAATGGCCTTTTTGCACTGATTTCTAAGGGCCCTGTAGGCCTCTAGGTCCCCCGATTGCCTTGAGTTCCGGTACTTATTCCAGGCCTTGTCCCGGGTGGACATCAGGGCTTTTAGAGAAGGCAGGATCCATTTGTAGCAGCTTCCCTTTACTCTGTGGGTTTTTAAAGGGGCTAGAAGGTCCATAATTCTCATGAGGGATGTCTGGAAGAAATTGACAGCATCCTCCAGACTGGGGAGGTGCCTTATATTGCTCCAGTCGATGCCATTTAAGTAGCGAATGAATTGGTCAGGGCGGAAGTTGGAGTAGTCCCTAGAGGTAAAAATCCTGGGCGGGACTTTATTCGCACAATTCTTCCAGATGGCGAATACAGGTGAGTGGTCACTCAATACATCTGCCAAGGTCCCTGCCATTTTTACATTGTTAGGGGTAGAGGTCAGGACCCAATCAATTATAGTATGCCTTCCAGTGGCATGATTCATTCTGGTTGGTAAGGTAATGACTTGGGTGAGGTGGGAGTCATTTAGTTTAGCGTTGATGGTGGATTTCACCTCAAGGGCCCAGTTTAGGTTGAAGTCACCCAGTAGGATGATCTCTGAAGCAGATTCTACTGCTGGGTTCTGCAGGAGGGAAGCAAGAGGCTGAGAGCATTTGTGGGCGGGCTGTAGGCAGCCTATTGTGAGTGCTTAGCCCCTCCTAGAGTGAGCCGAATGAGTATTGCTTCAGCTTCGGGACAGGCCAAGTGGCATACTAACAAGGGAGGACGTAATTGTATCCCTTACATATATCAAGACCCCCGCCTCTTCTAGAGGGTCTGTCCTTTCTGTAGAAGGCATATCCAGCAGCAGCTACCTCATGATCCAGAATATGGGGCTTTAACCAGGTCTCTGAGACTGCTAGTATGTCTGGATTGTAGGCCGCTAGCCAAGCTTGGACTTCGTGTATCTTTGGTCTCAGGCTGCAGATGTTCATATGAACCAGCCTCAGGCCCTTGGCTGCATCCCATGCCTTATCTGATGGAGAAGAAATAAAGACGTTAGGTGCCCCAGGACCAGGGTTAGGCTGGATGTCTTCTGCCAGTAGTATCAGTGCTGCAAGCAATCGACGAAGAGAGAGGGTTGGGGTGGTATGACCACTGCTGATGGACATAGGGTTGAGCCCCAGGTGAGGATAAGGGATCGATATAGGATCCCTTTCCTAGAGAGTTCATACGCCACTAAGAGAAGGACATTGCACCTGGTGGAGGGGCATCTGTAGTGACCTGCCATATGTACTCCCGATCCCACACTGGCATGAGGGGGGCAGGTGGCACTGGTAATGAGCCAGTCCATCCCAAGTTGGGCCAGTATATAGATTGAAGCCCAGAGGATCCCCTTATTCCAGTTCCACGGGTACATTCTAAAACTTTTTAGGGCCACACTCAGAGACCACAGGAGCTTTCCCTCATGGGTCAGGGAACCTGGAACTGGCCACTTTCTAATCGATTATAGGTCTGTGGCTGAGGGTCTTAGAACAGGTCAGTACCAACTTGGAGAGATTGACAAGCTCAGCTGACAACCTATAGGATTGAGGATCCCTGGCAATCCACAATCAACAAGACACAGTTAACTATGAGAGAGGACAACCAAGCAGTTAAGCAGAGAATCCATAGGAATACACTAGTAAGACAAGTGGACATGCGAGGACCCCAGCCAAAGACACAGGGTGCAAGGCTGATTTTTAGCTACTTAGTAATTGACAGTAATATGGGCAAATACATTACATAGTAGATCTAAATGAATCAAAACTTAATAATAGTAACTATCAAGGCACTCTATCTAAGGTTGAAATAGGCTAGCCTAGACCCCTATGACTTAGCAGGTACTGAAGAGCTTCACAACACCCTTTATTGTTTTTTAAGAAGCTACGGAAGTCAATGGTTATATCGCCAGTTGAAGTTCGGTGCTGATAACAGAGGTCTCAGAGAATAACTGGGTAGTAGCTAGAGACAAAAATAAATAAGTTCAGAGTCGAAGGCGAGTGCCAGGTGTGACAGTTAAACTCAGGATTAAGGCAACAGTTAAATTGAAAGAATCTCCCACCAGGAAGGGAGGGGTGCTCAGAGTGTGGAGCGGCAGTAACGTCTTAAGGTGGGAGGCTAGCACCCCTTCGGCAGTGGCTAATTCAGGCAAGTCGTATTACGGGGCAAGCCAGGCTGCAGCTGCCACCATGGAGCTCCTCCTAAGAAGGTATGCATCAAGCTGATGATTGAAGGATGTCATTCGAGTGGGCAGGGCTTCAGCACAGAACAGCCATAAAGGTCCCCACTAACACAGGGTGGGTGGGCGGGAAATTCAAAATGACAACGGACCCCTGTGGCTCTCCGCCTGAAGAGCATGCTCCGCCTCCGGTGGTCATGGGAGTCCGCCCAGCTGGACAGCTGCGGCGCCTCGACCCGGGACACGAAAACTCTCCGTTGCTTTGTGGGGGGGGGGGGTCCGAGTGAGCAAGTCCCCTCCCGCCCCAGTCCATCGATCAGGTGCCAACCTATATATTTTGAGAAAGTTTATTCAAAAAAGACTTGTCCTGCAACAAATAATTATTTAATCCCCACAATTTATTGTTTCTATTCCCTTCATTCTGGAATGTAAACCCATAGATTACAGGACTATGGTCAGAGACCAATCTAGTTTCAATTTTTTCCCATAATCTTTGGTTATTAACCATTACTTCCTTTGACATAAAAATGTAATCCAGTCTAGAGTGGGCTTTATATCTTGGAGAAAAATAAATATAATCCCTAGTATCTCCATTCAATTCCTTCCAAGTGTCTACTAAATTATTAAGATCCAAAAAATGTTGTAGCAGTTTGGCTTTATATTTATCCCATCCTAGTACCCTTGAGGTTTTGTCTAATTCTGGGTTCAAAGTACAATTCAAATCGCCCCCAATATAAAAGTCCCTTCATTCCAAGTGTACATAAGTTTATTTTATTCTGCCAATAAATACTTATAGTCTTTAAATGAGGTATATACTGACTCAAAAATAATAATTTCCCCAGCAATTTTTTGTTTTTACTAGGATTATTCTACCTTATTTATCACTAATTGAATTCAATAATTCTCCTGTGAAGGTCCTATTAAACAAAAGGGCAACCACAGCACTCCTTTTAGAGGTTGTTGCAGAGAAATGCAGCTTTCCAGGGTATCTTCTTTTCGGCCTATTCCATTCTGTTACAGTCAAATAAGTCTCTTGCAGCATGGATACACCAGACTTTAATTTTCCAGAATCTTGTTAAGACTCTAGGGGCTGGATATTCAAAAGGGTTGCACCATGCGCAATAGGGTTGCGCCTGCACAAGTCCGAAATTGCGCCATTCTGCCATATTCAGCAGGAGGCAGTTGTGCCCCCCCAAGTCAAGCTGAGCAACAGCGCAATGCTAATGAAGGCATGCTGAACCGAAGGGGGAGGAACCATGCATAAACTGCACAGCCCGATATTCAGCGGGCTGTGCAGAGTTGTGCAGGCGCAACCCCCAACCTGCGCCTGCACAACTTTGAGCCAAAAAAAAGGAGTAAGTCGAGGGCCACCCACAGGTGAGCTGCCACATTGCAGGGCACAACACAGCAGCTGCCACCTGTGGGTGGCCCTCAACGTACTCCCTGTGCCCCCCTGCAGCCCAATCGGGCATATAGCAACCCCCCTCCCCCCGACTGGCCTGATCGCGGGAAAAAGTGTAAAAATCCCCCTTCCCCCGACTGGCTCGTCGGGCATAAGTTTAAATCAACCCCCACCCCCACTAGCCCGATCGCGGGCAAGGTGTAAAATAAACTCCCGCCCACCAGCCCAATCGCGGGTTGCAGAGTGTTCAACGCCCCCAAGAACATATCCCTGGTGGTCCAGTGGACCTGAAGCCTGATCTTGGGCTGCAAAGTATTCAACCCCCAAGAACATATCCCTGGTGGTCAGTGGACCTCGAAGCCTGATTGCGGGCTGCAAGTGTTCAAACCCCTCAGAACATATCCCTGGTGGTCAGTGGACCTCAAAGCCGATCGTGGGCTGCAAAGTGTTCAAACCCCCAAGGACCACCTACCCTGGTGATCAGTGGCCCCCACCACCAACCCAGCCCCACCACCCCGCCCCGTCAGCGGCGGGCGGCAGCATCCCGCCCGCCTGCCACCCGCTGCCGCCGACTGACTGCCGGTGAGGCTGCACTTCCATTGGGCAGAGCAAGAGCCAATGGGTGCAGCCCTATACTGAGACAGCAGTCAGATATGTGAATGAATTCATTCATTCACATATCTGACTGCCTTTGTAGGTATGGTTGCATGCCCATTGGCTCTGCTCTGCACCATCGGCTGCAGCCTCACCGGCAGTCAGTTGGCGGGCGGCGGCGTGGCAGGTGGGCAGGATGCTGCTGCCCGCTGGCTGGACGGGGGTGGGGTGGTGGGGTTTCTGGAGTGGGGGCCACTAGATCACCAGGGATATGTCATTGGGGTTTGAACACTTTGCAGCCCACTTATCGGGCTTTCGAGGTCCACTGGACCTCCAGGGATATGTTCTTGGGGAGGTTTGAACACTTTACAGCCCATGATTGGGCTCGAGGTCCACTAGACCACCAGGGATATGTTCTTGGGGTTGACTTTTGCTGCCCGCATCGGGCTGGTGGGGGGGTTTTATTTTTACACTTTGCCCGCGATTGGGCTAGTGGGAGGAGGTTTATTAAACTTATGCCACGATCGGGCCAGTCGGGAGGAGGGGGGATTTTTACACTTATGCCCGCGATCGGGCTGCAGGGGGCGTCGGTACCCAATGGCTGCTGCCTGGCAGAGCGCCAGGTGCAAGTCCTTGGGGATCGGCGCACCTGCATGCTAATGGCATGCAAATGGGGCCATAAATAGATGCAAATGGCCCCCCCTGTGCCTTGCATGAATTATGAGCCCATTTGCATGTCACCTTTTGAATATGGGAAATTTGCGCATGGCGCAATGGTACTTGCGCCACCGCAACTTGAATGCTCCACTCTGACCACTTGCGGTGGTGCAAGTTCCACTGCGCCATGCACAGTGGCTGTGGGGGGTGATATTCAAAGGAGTTGCTCAATAGCGCAACTCCGTTGAATATCGCCCCGGCCACACCCCTGCGCAACTATTTTGTGCAGCACAAGGGCTTGCACCACAGAATAGCGCAGTTTGAATATCCAGCCCTAGATCTTTTAACTAGTGAATTTATACCATTTACATTCCAGGTACAGCCTACTAATGAACCTAAAGCAAACTTGTGTTTTGCTGGGCAAATCTTATCCCATATTACTTTGACAAACCCATACTTGTGTCCCCTAATTAATTCCAGTTTTCTAAATACCCTATACCCCCCCTTCCTGATGCCTAAGACTAAGCTGGCATCTCGCATCACCACTTGGTGCAATTGACTGGATAGAGCTAGTCCCCCCCCCATGACATATAGCCTTTCCTCGTACAACTCTATGCATGTCATTACCATAAAAGTTTTTAACCATTCTCATATCCTGTAAACAAACTTGGTAATCGCAATTTTAAATCTAACAATGCCTCAGCCACAGAACTATAAATTATAGTTTGATTATTTAATAGCACTTTAAACTTTTCTGGAAATATAACATATGCCTTTATGTCTTCAGCCCATAACTTGTGTTGTATCCCCCCATATCTTTCCCTTTGCTCCCACAGAAGTTTAGAGTAATCCTTCTTGAGATAGATTAACTCAGTCCTAAATAGAAAGTTCTTCTGCTTATAAAAAGCTTGCATAATCTGATCTTTCCCCTCTGATGTTAGGATTTTAACAATGACAAGTCTAGATCTCTTTGGGTCTTTAACGGCCCCTAGCCAATGGACCATATCAATAACAGGTGTCTCTTGATCTGTTAGTAATTTAACAAATATATCTTTCATATTGTCCCGCAATGGAAGTTCTTTTTCCCAGTCCATCATGATGCCAAAAACATAAATATTTTTCTTCCTGGCCCTGTTTTCTTGTTCATCCATCTTCTCTTCTATACTTAGCTGTTGCTTTCTTAGGGATCCCACCTCTTTGTTTAATGGGATCACAGTATCTTCTAGATCACTTTGCCTTTTTTCCAATTCATTTAGTCGTTTTAGGCTGTTTTCTGGCTTACTGTCCAGATTTGAGATATTATCCAAAGGTTTTTAATAGATTGTGGAATGTTCATAGTATTTCCACCATATTTTGCACTTCTGATATATTTTGGATCAATTGCAAAGCCCATACTGAAGGTGCATCTGTTGAGTCCTCACCCATTTTTTTTTACATAGCGGGTATAGGAGAAGTGGGAGATTCTAGTCCTCCTGTATCTGTATTCAAGCTAGATGCTTGTTCTACTGAAGGATCTGATAAGACCTCAGGGGCTAAGCTTGAAGTAACTGTTATTATTACAGATTCTCCAGGAAATGTGAAGATTTATTGCTACTAATATTTTTCCCTTTCCTTTTATTTTTGCCTCAGTTTTAGGGACCATATTTAGATGTAAACCAGTTAAGTCACAACAATTTTTAAATGGTAGTCGTAGTTGCTTATATTTTCTGATTCTTCTCTCTTTACCAATTTTAGCTTCTTGTGCAGTTTGAACTGCACTTTCAATTCTGCTTGGGGAAATATTATTCTTTTTAGAAACCTGGAAGATCTTAGATAATCTCCCCCCCCCATAGTTCAGCATTTTGCTGTGCTTCTCCCATATGCAGAAGAAAAGGAAAAAAAGATGTAGATTTGGCCCCCCCCCAAGATGTTTACAATTCAGTAATTAGGGTATATATAAGGGATATGTGTGGGGCACCTGTGGGATAGCAAGTTATTTGTACAGTAGCTCTTTGACCTCCGGTAACCTCACGAGTGAGTGAGGTTACTTCAAGGTCACAGGCTACTGTACAAATAATCTGTTATCCCATTGCATGCATGCATATTTAATTTATGCAACAGGATTTTTGGGTTCAGTTTTGTATATATTTTTCTTCTTAAGTTTCTGTCCATGTTTTTTTCTCTGTGCCTGGTTGCTGTGTTTGGTTTGCAGGGTTGCTGTGCTGAGAAAGAGGAAAACATGGCTTTTTTTCATTTAAAATGTGGTTCTGGTTTGGGGGGAATTTGGTTATGGTGTACATTTTCTGAGTCTTTGGGACTGTGATAGCTTTGCTTGTAAAGAGCACTGTGGGAAGGTGAAAGTGAAACTGGGAGGCAGTACTGCTGAGCAGGCAGCACAGGTGATGGTGGTTAGTGATATAGTCACTGTGTGGATTAATGGGGGATGATGTAATCACTATATGGATAACTTGAAGTTATCCACATAGTGATTACATCACCACCCATTTATCCACACAATGACTCAGATAACTGAAGTTATGTGTCAATTTTTATCCTGACACCTGTTGCATAAATGTTTGTCTTTACTGAAATGAAAGTCAATAACTGAACTGAGTTTAAAGGAGGCGTCTCCTCTAAAATATTAAAGCAGTAAAGTTCAAGGACTGTTAATCTTTTTAATCCACCATGTATGTTTAAATCCGTGGTTGTAATGTATAGCTTTAAGTATTGTAGTTATCTTGTTCAGCTGTATCATAAGATTCTCTAATTAATACTGTTGCTTCAAATGGCAGTATATGGTAGTGACAGTTTTAGGAAAATTAACAAAGGGTTTAGTTGGGAACAATTTCACTTATCTATGCATCAGTTCCATGTGATTTGATCTCCTTTCATCTGAAACAACTGCTTTCCCCTTTTATTTTCTCTTCAGGATTCCAGCTCACTGACACAGGCTTCGGCGTTGGCCTACTCATACAACTTCTAGTAGGCAGTAGATTTAGCACACGGCAAATGTAACGCTTTTTCCAAACAAAAGTCCATCTCATAAAGAACAATATTAAGACTCTGATAGCAACTGGGAATTGGACTGCTACTGCACAAATTTCAAATGCCGAAGGACCGAGAGTCATAATCAGAGCTTAACATAACCACCGTCAGTATCCTCGAAACGGCATATATCTTTTCTTGTTTCCCCACTGAGTTTAGGAGAATATAAAACAGATCTACCCATAAACTTCAGCCCGACTGAGCCCTTATTACTTCAACATAATAGGAGGCAGTATAGCGCAGTGGTCTAAGGCTCTGAGCTGCAAATCTGGTGACATCCAGCAGACCCAGGCCTGGGTTTGAATCCCACAGCTTCCACTTGCATACTGTGTGACCCTGAGTAAGTCACTTAACCTCCTTGTGCTCCCAGGTCGCTCCTGTAAAAAAGCTTTCAGCTTAGTGTACTATACCTGGTTAACAAAAAAAAAAAAACATTGCTCTGTTAAAGCAAATTAAATTGTTGCAGAGGGGAGCAGCAGCCTCCTGCTGCATAGCTCATCTTCCAGCGTTTTGCGTCATCACACTTCCCACCCCCAAATCCTTCTGCTCTTTGCTCTCTGAACCTAATGATAATGGAGTGGCATTTTTTGACCCATTCTCTTTTTAAAGGTTGCCAAATAAATTCAGAACAGTGGACAAAATTCACTCAGGATGCAAGGTGTCTTTCAGCCAGATATATTATTATGCTGGGGGTAGGGTTTTCCTTTTTTATTATTACCTAGTCATCAATTATACATATAAATCCCTTGGTCACACTAACCTTTTTTAGATCCTGTTAAATTGTTACAAACTGCAGCCTGATGAACCAGGTCATGGCATTTCTTTTGCCCTCCCCCCGACACCCACCCCGACATATGGTGTGAACCACTAACGAAGGAGACTGTCGGTTACCTTATCCCCTCTTTTCCCTTAAATTTATACATGCACCCTAATCAGTTTGCCTATTCACACCCCCCAAAAAATTCTTGTCCTTCTCGTGGTTCAGCACTACATTTGTTGCCTGACCTATTCGCTTCTCTCCTCGCCCCATCACAATTTGAAAATGTATTTTTTAGTGTGATCTTTGTTTTTTTTTTTATCCTAAACAAGTTGATATGTTAAAATTGCACTTGATGATAGGACCCAGTCTTTTACATTGTTCTAATTTAACTTAAACCTTTTTGATTTTTTGTAATGAGCCTTTATGTTAGAATATGTAATGAAGGATTAACCAAAAGCCTGATAAAAGTATTTCATATGTATGAACCTTATAAGGACATTATGCTTTAAACATCTATACATGATTTTTATAATTAAACTCTGTATCTCATTGAAGTTTAGTTTTTTCTTTAAAATTTGAAACAATGTAGTGTTGGTATGTACCACTTTAAGTCACAGGTTTATTGATGGGGTATGTCTGTGGAATCTTCTGACCTGCCTCCTGATCAAGAACCCATTTTTGGGTTGAAGCGCAGGAGAGTTGGGTGCTTGTCTGGGCACTTGCCACAATAAACCACTTTGCAATGAGCATTTAAGTTTCCAGTCTCTTATATCCATGAGTGCTGTGTCTCTTCACTTTGGATTTGTAGCTGGACTAGCTGCGCTACACAGCACTGACTCCCCTTTCCCAGAACAGCCTGCCATACCTTTCTCTGAGTCTTCATCTGATGCTGCCAAGTGTTAATTGTTTTACAGTGTAGTTATTTACCCTAACACAGCTGAGTTGCAACATCTTTTTCAGTGCAGACTTGGTTTTTCCTGATTTTAAAACTGCAGGAGGTACTAAAGACGGGGGGGGGGGGCATTAAGCTTCATGCTGAAGGTCACATTGAGCCCGTAGCTGTGGTGTGGCTTGAACCTGTATACAGTAAAGTACTGTCAGATATCTAAGAAACCTAGTTCACCACCCACATGTCAAGACCCTTTTTGCTGGACAGGATGGCACTACTGTGAGCTACATTCAGCATTTTTGCAGTGAGAGCACACTGGCACCATGGTGGGGGGGGGGGGCTTCTTTCTTAGGCTGCAAAGTGACATCTGTGCTTGTTATCATGCAGCTCTCCACAACACCTCCCGTCCCTTCCTGCCCTACCAGAACACTGTTCACAATGCAGGAAATAAGGTAGGGGGGCCTGCAATACTGGTCCACCCACAATGGATCAAGTTGCACGGACCTGCACCAATTGGTGAAGATATTCCACTGTCTGTTATAAGTGGCCGTGGTGGATGGCTTCCTGGATTGTAGCATGGTCGATTTGAATGACTCATGATACCCGGCCATTAGCAGTCTCTGCCTTTCAGGAGCCAAGCCAACAGTTTTAGGGTATGGGGGGCTGGGTGAATCATTGGTCCCTGGAACAGCATGTCCTTCTGATATGGGAGGGTCCATCTGTCCAATGTCATGGATACTGTGGATGCAAACCATGCTCTCCATGGCCAGTAAGGTGCGATCAGAATGAACTGAAGTTGGGACAGTCTGACCTTCACCAGTACCTGTGGGATCAAGGGGATTGGAGGAAAGATGTATGTTCATTCCTGATTCCATGTCTGAGATAGGACATCTATTCTCAGGGCCTGTTTCTCCCTGTACCTGGAGAAGTACGTCTTGACCTGGGCATTCACCTTGGATGCCATCACATCCATTGGAACCTGTCCCCATCTCCTTTGTATCATGGTGAAAAGGTATAGGTGCAGTTGCCACTCCCCGGGATGCACCCGCTGTCTGCTTAGCCAGTCTGCTCTGATATTCAATTTTCCTGCCAGATGTACAGCATGGAGATGGGATAGGTTGGACTGGGCTCAGTTTAACACCTTGGCAGCCTCTCTGAGCATGGCTCTGCTGCGCATTCCGCACTGTTTTGCTATATATGCTACTGTGACCTGGTTGTCGGATTTCACCAAGACTGTCTGACAGATGATGCTGTCTCTGAATGTTCTCAGAGCATTGAACACCACCCTCATCTCCAGGATGTTGATGGACAGCTGCGCCTCTGCTAACATCCACTTGCCTTGTGCTGTGGAGTCATGCATGCATGCTCCCCAACCGAATAGACTGGCATCGGTCTCTATTGTCACCTCATAGGACAGCTCCAGTGGGCAACCTCTTTGGGGGTTTTGGCGGTGTGTCCATCAGTTCAGTGAGACCTTGACTGCCTCTGGTAAGTGAACAACCTTGTTGAGGTTGTCTTCCAATGGGGAGCCTTGCTGTAGTATGCAGATCTGCAGGGGGCACATATTTCACCTCGCCCAAGGTACCAGATCTATGCAGGACACCATGCAACCGAGAACCTGTGCCATTTGGCCCAGTGTTGGCTCGGGTGAGGACCTTAGTGTCTGGACTATCGACATCACTGAGTCGACCCACTTCCTCGAAGGTCTTGCCAATCCCTTGGCTGTGTTTATTTCTGCTCTGAGGTGCTCTATGCTCTGTGAGGGTTGTGGGGAACTCTTCTCCCAATTCACTACCCAGCCATGCTGGGACAGAGCCAACAGAACCAAATCTGTGTCTCTTTGTGATTTAGCACTGCTGCATGCCTGTATCAGCCAGTCGTCCAAGTACATGATGATGTCTACGCCCTGCTCTCACAGTTGGGCCGCCAGGACAACGGACACCTTTGTAAACACCCTGGGTGCCGAGGTGAGCCTGAATGGTAATTCCTGATACTGTAAGTGTTGACTCAGTATGTGGAACTGGAGGAAGCATTGATGGCTCGGTCTGATTGAGATGTGAGTGTACACATCCTTCAGATCCATGGATGTGAGGTAGTCCCCCACCTGTATGTTCTTCAGTATGGACCGGAGGGTCTCCATCTTGAACCGAGGTGTTGATATGAACCTGTTCAGGAATTTTAGGTCCAGAATCGGCCTGAGATCTCTGTTTTTCTTTGGCACCAGGAAGAAAATGGAGTAGACCCCTGTGCTGGCCTCATAGTTTGGCACTGGTTAAATGGCATTGTTTCGTAACAGGTCTTGGATAATCTCCAGTACCTGGTGGGCGGTGGCCCTCTTTTTTGAGATGGTGGACATCACCACTCTGTCCCTGCAAGGCTTGCTTGAAAACTCAATAGCGTAATCTTGGGAAATGATTTCCAGAACCCACCTTTCTGATGTTGTCTGCTGCCACTGCCGATGGAATGACATCAGTCTCTGTCCCACCGGAGGGTAGTCCCAGTGTGGGGTGGGAATTGGGGAGGTCATGGTGTATTGTCAGTACTGCTTTGACTTTCCTCCTCTGCCTCTGCCTCCAAATCGTGGGTTCTTTCCTCTGGGTGTTGAGTAGGTACCTTGTGAGTGGCCTCTGAAATTGTTATTGGTACCTCTCCCTCAAAAGGAACTATTTGTGTAATTCTGCCTTCTGTTCTGCTGAAATCTGTTGTTCCCCCGAAATCTTCACAGAGCAGAAGGCAAGTAAGTGGTTCTCTGCTTGTCTTTTGCAAGGTTCTTACCCTCTTCTTTTTGTTTTAAGAATTCCTTCAGACCTTCGCTGAACACGTTGCCCCCTTTCAGGGGCAAGTTCTGTAAGAGCAATTTTGACTCATTTTCTGCTTCCCAGAGTTTGAGCCATAGGGCTCGCCTGGCTCTCTTTCTCAGGGCAGTGGATCTGGCTTCTAACTTTAGCGTATCCACTGCCATGTCTCCCAGATACTTAGCTGTATCAAGGGTACACTCTAGTAGCTCTGCTTCCCTGGACTTGGGGTCTGCTTTTTCTAGCAGTTCTTCCAACCAGCAAATCTGTGCCCTGGTGGAATAAACCTCTGTGACTACAGCCCTAGCTGGCATGCCTGAAAATTTGAAGAGCTTCTTTAGCATCTCTTCTACCTTCTTGTCAGTGGGGTCTTTAAGTGAGATAGTGTCACACAGCAGCACTGTCTTTTTGCTAAGTGCTGCGATTAGAGGATCTATAGATGGTGCTGTACACCACAGCTTGACCTTGTCCTCTTGTACTGGGTACATTCTGTCTAGGTTTCTTTTCTTGGACATATGAGCAGGCTCCATTGCTCCCCATTCTTTAGTGAAAATGTCATTGATAGTGGGGCAGCTGGGGAATGAATCCTTAGTCTTCTGGTTCTGCTGGATCATGGGGTCGAGCTTGGAATCAGGCTTTGGTGTGTCTATGTGAAACCCCATTGTTGATTTTATTGCTCTCATCAGGCCTTGCACCAGTTCGAAGGAACAAAGTTTCGATGTTAGGGAAGGTGCCTCGGGTACGATGTCCACATCCTTATCACCGGAGTCGACGTCCTCACCGTCATCAGGTGCCCCACCAGTCTTCTCATCATCTGGGAGGGGTGTAGCAGGTTCCTCATTAATATCCAGCTGGGGAGGGGTGCTTGGACCTGGAGTCGGGGAGGCCACGTTCGTGGGTGGTGACCTTGTCTTTGTCAGCGACTCCAGCTTCTCCATAACCTTAAGCATGAAGTTTTGTTGGCTTTCCATCATAGCCACCATTGCCTGTTGATTTTGAATAAGGAGAGCCCCCGGATTCATCCAGCCAGAGACTCCAGGCCCTTGATTGTTCAGGTCAGAGATGGAGGGTTGGCCTCCTGTTGCCTGTTCATCTTCTTTTAGGCAATCTGGGCAATGGGGCCCTGGGGTGTGGGGCAGCAATGCAGTACTGCAGAAGATACACTTCTTGGCCTTCACCATCAGCAAGATGAAAGAAGGATACGGTTAGATGTGTTACCCATTGGGGTAAGGTACCTGTGAACCAGTTAAATCTAATTCAAAAGGCACAACTATATTGTCCACATATATATTTTTTAAACATATATCTGGAATATCCCAGATTGTGTGCTAATATTGTCTCAGCGGCTAATACAGTCCCAAAGAAACAAACTGTGAAGGAATGAGGGGTTCATGAAGAGCAATACTAGCGATCAAGTGAGCACCCATGAAAGGAACAAAAACAACATATGTGTTGTTAGTGGGGTAATGAAGGCCGAAACGCTAATTGCACCATCTGAGATGCTTTGTCATTGATCTTCAAGCTAAAGATGGATGTTGAGCCCCTTAGGTTTATGGACCTCTGCTCAAAATGGTGGAACGTAGGCCTTGCTTAAAATGGCGGCTGATTGCTTTACTTGGGAGTAGGCCTTGCTTAAAATGGTGGCCGATCACTTCCTTGGGAGATATTAAGCATTTCCTAAAATGGTGGCTGAGAACTACACCAAGAAATCATGGTTTTGGGCTCTGTATATCACCACACGGTGTATGGCTTGGCTGGGCCTGAGACTCATGTATTTGCCAAGAAATGCCCCTGAAAAAAATTCTGTTTGCAGCAGTCGCTATGCTAGGGACTGCAATAAACTGAATGCCTTGTTTGGACTCATGAATTTACAAGGAAAAGCCCCTTAAAGTCTAGTTTGCAGCAATCGCTGTGCTAGGGACTGTGAAAAATTTGAATTTGTAAGGGAATGCCCCTTGGAGTTTTTTTTGCAGCAGCCGCTGTGCTAGGGACTGCAATCATAAGAGGCCTAAGTGCTCCCAGCAACTGCAGGACTCCATTGCCCAAACTATTGTGGCTAAACTTCATGTGGCAGTCGCTTAGGCAGGGACTGCAAGCGGAAGCCAATCGGTGTCCTATGCTACCTGCTGGCTTGGTGGTAGTGCAAGACCATGTGGGGAAAAAATGGCTGTGTGGGTTCCGCTTGTGAGGAGAAGCCATGGATCCAGCCTCAGGCCAACATGCGGTGAGATCAGGGCAAAGCACTGCAAGCATGCCAGTAGGCTGTGTATGGGAGCCCCCAGCAACTTGGTGAGTGCCAGAGCATGAGATTTAAACAGGACAGCAGGGCAAGCTCTTGCAAACAGCTCATGAGAAATAAACAAACGTCTTATTTCTTGCTCTATTTCCAAGCGCCAGAGTGCATTCTGCAACACAAGTCAAAACGAATCTAACTCTAACCATTTACAGTTAAATGGGAGTGAGAGAAACAACAGCACTTCAATAGGCTACAGTGTATAGGTCTTTTCTGAATTAAAAAGAAAACTGAACAGCTGAAATGCTAAAAAAAGAACAAAACATCTGCCTGTCTCATATTCTCTTTCTCTCTCAGTCCCTAATAAACCACACTTCATCCAACAACAACAACAGCTGAGGTGCATCAGTTATTCCAGTCAGGAATTTCCAATGAAAATAGTTCTTAATCCAATTAAAGCCATTTAATTCCAGACCAATCTATTAAGCTTTCCAATTTAAAATTACTAATTAACTGCTGTGGGAGCCACACAATCTTTGTAAATAAACTTTGGCCTAGCTTTAGGTAATTAGTTATACAGGGACTCCTGGAGTGCTTGTACCCTCTTCAGATGCAAAGTTGAAACTGGAGAATGGGGACTCCCGGGACATAGGTATGCTGTGAAATTTGATCTGGGTCACATGTGCATCACTAGCCCATCAGGTGGGTTGAAAACCCATGAGGTAATGTCTGGAGTGTCATAGCTTCAACTAACACAATCACCTTTACCAGGTGAGTAAACACCCATTATTCATAACACTAGATCTTGATGCTGGTGTCCCCAGGAGTAGCAGGACAAATTATGCTGTTCAGTTCCTCGACCATGATGCCAGCAAGGGGGAAGGAAGGAAGGCAGCAAGGATAAACTATGGGTGCTCAGCAGGACTGCTACAAAAGAACCTACCCTATAAATATGTTGTATATCCTAATGGTTATTGTATGCTTATTGATGGGGAGGTAGGGCCCCACAAAATATTTTGCAGGGAGGCCCTTGCATCTGTTGGCACAGCCCTGTAAAAGCCATTACAATGTTAAAACATACATACAAAAATTAATAAACACGCATTAAATACATACATTTGTCATTAGCCTCTACAGGTCTACATGCATAGAAAAGCCATTCATTGGAGTAAGATGTGAACATGTGGACCATCTAAGCAGCATAATATACAATCTGGAAAAGGACACACGTCTATGACACCAAACAGTACAAAGCACTTTAATTAAAAACGCATGGGGATAAATGTATAATTGTCTGGAAAAATGCAATATGAAAAGCATGTAAATCAGAGATCTATCGCTCTGATAGTCCCAAATCATAATGAAAAATGAGTCCATAAGGACAGACAATTTTCACGTCTTGAGTGAGGACCATGTACAATATTCCCTCATGATAACAAACAAAATAGGAGTCATAATAACATGAATTTGTTATAGTTCCCTCTTTGTTATAGTGAGGGGCACTGAAAAATATGGCTAATTGATCATCAATAAGTTTTATGTCTCATCCTGGTGTACTTGTTTAGCAGTACTATACATCACAGCAGTACTTGTCAGGTAGTATAGTTTATTGATTGAGTTTTTAGTTTGAGTGTTTGATTTTTTTATTTTTTCACCAGGAAGTGAACTGGGCACAGCCCTTTTTCAGTTATGCCTGACATGTAACAACATACAATACAAGGTTAATTAAACATTATATACAAGACAATAGTAAAAACAAGAACATTAACATTTGACATTCATACTGTACAATTTCTTTTGCAGATGTTTAAAATGCCTTTCAGTGTGTGGTGATTTAACAATGCCAGCCAATTTGTTTAAAATGTTGGGCCCAAACCAGGAAAAAGATGTTTTGCTTATTGTTAATTTTGTAGGATTAGTACAGAAGAGCTCGGCAACATTACTCTGGGTGCTGTAGGGGTTAAATAACAAGCTGAAAGAGGTAAATAGAGTATCTGACCCTATATGTCAGATATTTAAAGATTTAAATGGCTACTTTTACAACTAAGCCATTACGTCTCCTCCCACTCACTTCTGCGACTTCCCCAATCTGCTGCCTTCCATATCTAAACAACCTTTGTTTTCAAAGGCTTTGACATTTTTCTTACCTTGTTTCCTTTTCTGTGTGATGACTGCTGGTTAAGTACCCTAACAACCACACCATCAGGTCTCCTCCTGCTCACTTCCCCGACTTCCCCAATCCACTTCCTTATACACTGTGGCCAGGATATTCAAAGGGGTTGCACCATGCACAGCACCCCAGTGCACCTTGGCGTGATATTGAAAGGGACAGGTTGCATGGCACAACTCCCGATGCACCGGGGTGCATTGGTAATGTATGCAGCGCAGCAGCAGGGGGCGTGCCCATGCATATGCGGCACATCCTAATATTCAGCCTGGGATGAATGCGTTCATTCACATATCTGGTCCTGTGTAGTACAATATGATCTGCAAGCCCATTAGTCTACACTGTGGCCCAATAGGCATACAGATCATACTGTATGCTGTCATTTGGCGGGTGGTCAGGCAGTACACTGGTGGGGTGCTACCACCTGCCGATGATGTGGGGCTGCTGGATGGCTGGGGGCCTGTATGAGTGGGTGGTTGGGAGGGGGTACCAATGGACCACCGGGTTATTCTCTCATTACTACAGCCCGAGATTGGGCATAGAATTATATTTATTCTTACAACTGCCCTCAATTGGGCATACAGGAGGGAGGAGGCTTCAATTGCCCACCAGGGAGCCAACCCCCTATGACAGCAGCATGGCAGGGCACCATGCACAATTCACTGGGATGCCCAGTGCATCGAATGCAAATGGGGCCATAATGACATGCATATGGCCCCATTTGCACCTTGCATAGATTATGGCCTCATTTGCATGCCCCCAGTTGAATATCACGGGTGATGCGCCTAGGGCACCGGCACTTGCGCTGGCGCATCCCCCTGCTCCCCCTCTGTAGCTTGCACTGGTGCAGTGTCACTGCACCATGCTCAGTATGTGTGCTGCCCTTGCCATATTCAACAGTGCTGCACCATGGCACATCACCATTGGATATTGCCTGGTCCTGGCCCCGATGCAGCCCAGTTGCATTGCGCCCAGGCTTGTACCATTGCCCGGCACAGTCTGAATATCCAGCCCTGTATGTAAAACAACCCTTGTTTTAACAGGTTTGTAATTTTTATGTTGGCTCACGCTTACGCAGCCAACATATTGCAATAGTAGCAGATTTGGAGGTGTGGTCACTGTTGGGTGAATGCAGGACATGCATCAGAACGTCCATCCCGCATTCCCAAATAAGGCAGCAGGAGGCACTGACCTCATGCATGCCTAATGTGGTCATCACAACAAAGAAAAGGTCCGCTGCAATGAGAGCGAAGCTGTCATGCAGCTTGACCATTACATGCCTCCCGTGGTGCAGGCAACATGGTGGCAGTGACTGCCGCAGCTGCTGCCTGTCACAATGCTGATGGGGGAGCCCACTCCCCATCGGCATAATGTGTCTCCCCCCTTTTGTTGATTGCCGAGGGGGGTGCCCAATCCCCTTCGGCATCTCCTCCCTAACAGGTTTTCTTTGCCGAAGGGGGAGCCCACTCCCCATTAGCATCATACATCCTCCCTCCCATTTGTTATGTGCTGACAGGGGTGCCCAATCCCCCATCGGCTAAAGCACCCCTCACCCACAAACACTGAGGTGGCACGCTAGGGAAATCCCACCTGAAAAATGGAAACCGTCCCGCAATGTCTTTTTTTTTTTTAAACCTTGTAAAACAAAACTGTCTTTCACCGCTCCCTGCCCCTGCCTCCCTCCCACAACCCCACCCACCACTATGCACCCTGCCTCTCCACACCCACATTTCACCCCATACTTTCATTTCCTGAGTCCGGCTGCGATGATCTTCGGTGGACTGGGAAACATGTCTGCACTCTTCAAAGCTTCTACTACCAACTGAGCAAATGCCGGTAAGCTGTATAATGGAATAAATAGGTTTTTTTCAAGTTTGATGCATATCTCAGGCATTTTTTGAAATTTTAGCGCCAAATTTTCAGCATGGGGTTTTTGAGACCCCTCCTCATAAATTTGTTCACTGTCATGGCGTTAATGGGTCCTGAAAGGTGATTTCGCAGTCACTGCGCGGAATCACCTTTTGGGACTGCTTAACACCATGACAGTGCCAGAATTCATGAGGTGGGCTCTCAAAAAGCCTATGTTGCAAATTTGGTGGGGAAAATCCAAAAAAGTACTGTTTTACGAGCCTGTGTTGTGCAGTTTCCATGCACGCTTGTAACTTCGCAAATTTGCAATATTTTGATGCCAGATTTTCAACAGTGACATTTTTCCACCCCTCCTTGTGAACAGAACAGCTGTCTTTTCACATCCTGGCCGAAATGTGTTTTCGCACTGCCAATGTGGAATAGCGTGGTCACTCTGGGAATTCAATGTTTGGGACAGGTTATGAAAATGACAGTGGCACTGTTCATGAGCAGAGGTCCTAAAATACCTATGTTGAAAATTTGGTGATGATACTCCTTAAAATGACTGTGTTATGAGCGTGCATTGCACAGTTTGCATGCACGCTTGTAAGTTCACGAATTTATAATATTTTCACTCCAGATTTCCAACATTACCATTGTTCTGCACCTCCTTATGAACAGTATAGCTGTCATTTTTCCCCTCCTGGCCGAAATGTGTTTTTGCACTTCTGGAGCAGAATAGCTCGGCCGCTGTGGGAAATCCATCTTTGAGATACATTATGAAAATGACAGTGACATTGTTCATTAGCAGAGGTCCTGAAATGCCTATGTTGAAAATTTGGTGATGAAAGTCCATAAAATGAGTGTTTTCCGAGTGTGCATTGTGCAGTTTGCATGCACGCTCGTAACTTCGCGAATTTATAATATGTTCACTCCAGATTTTCGCAATTGCCATTTTTCCACACCTCCTTACGAACAGTACAGCTGTCATTTTACATATCCTGGCCAAAATGTATTTTCACATGTCCAGTGCAGAAGTGCATGATCGCTGTGCGAAATCAGTTTTTGGGACAGTGTGAGGAAATGACAGTGACACTGTTCATGAGCAGAGGTCCTAAAATGCATATGTTGAAAATTTGCTCCCGAAAGTCCATAAAATGACTGTGTTACAAGCATGCATTGCACAGTTTCCATGCACCCTTGTAACTTTGAAAATTTGCAATATTTTCATGCCAGATTTTCAACACTGGCATTTTTTCACACCTCCTTATCAACAGTACAGCTGTCATTTTCCACATCCTGCCCAAAACGTGTTTCCGCACCTGTGGCCCACAGTGGCATGGTCGCTGTGGGAAATCAACTTTTGGGACTGATTAACAAAATCACAGCATCACTGTTCATGAGGGGAGGTTCCAAAAAGCCTATGTTAAAAATGTGGCTAACAAGCTCCCACGAATAATTGGGTTATGGCCGTGTGTTGCACAATTTCTATGCATGCTAATGACTTCACCACTTTCTCATATTTTCACTCCAGATTTTCAACTTTGCTATTTTTTATGCTTCCTCATGAACAATACAGTTGTCATTCTCTACATCCTACCCAAAATGTGTTTTCGTCCCTGTGTCGCCAAATGGCATAGCCGCTGTGAAAAACCACCTTTCAGCTCACAAACTGATTGTGCGGCTTCTCTTGAGGTGGCCTCTCAAACAGCCCATGTTGAAAATCTGGAGTGAAAATACCACCGCACCCCTATAGTGTTAGGGTTTCCAACTGTAGCACCCCGCCCAGTACAGACTAGACTGACAGGCGCCAGGTCTGTCTTTTGGGATCACTGGATGTAATGCTCGTGCCATTGCACCCCCACCCCCACCCTGCAGACACTGACAGGCATCACGGTGTGCCTTGCACTGTTCGGCCACAAAATTCACCCCATTCTTCTATACTGCACCCATGTCAGCATATTTCCTTATGGAATGGGGTAAGCATAATGCCCAAAGACCCCAAAGCACACCACAACACTTGTCAGTGTCTACAGGGTAGGGTGATGTACATCGGAATGAGTGTTATAGCTGATGACCCAAAGGCACACGCCAATGCCTGTCACTGTCTGCAGGGTGAGGGTGAGGTTGGCATCACTTTAATACATCACTGCCATTCCTATTATGCATCTCTACCTCTGGCACTACCAAATCCAATGCCAGCGCGACAACATTCGGGCATCGACAAATGCTTGTTTACTTTGTCTGGTGCTTACAGGAGAGAGGTTTTTATTTCTTAAAAAGAGAGATGGATAAGAACTGTTTCAGATGTATGCTCACAGCGTCACTTGCCGACTTCGATCTGCTTGATCAGACCACCCACATTCCAGCTGCCAACTATGTCACTGAAAATACAGTATAGTACAAACTACTGTGCAAAGTGTCTCTACGGTACATAGATACATAGATACATAGACAGTGTCGGCAGATAAGGGCCTATGGCCCACCTAGTCTGCCCATTTGAGCTTGTAAGTTCAGTTTGTTTTCCTAGAAGTCTATTTCCCCCTTACCCCTGACCTCTAGAATTCCTTTATGTCTATCCCATGCATTCTTAAATCCCGTGATTGTTTCAGCCCCCACCACTTCCTCTGGCAGGGTGTTCCACTTGTCCACCACCCGTTCTGTGAAGAAATTCTTTCTCATGTTTCCTCTGAATCGTCCTCCCTCCAACTTCATCCCATGCCCTCTAGTCCTGAAACATCTTTTTCGCTTAAAAATAGTGTTTTCCTGCACCCTGTTCCTCCCTGTAAGATACTTGTATGTCTCTATCATATCCCCTCTCTCCCTCCTCTCCTCCAGGGAGTACATGTTCAGTTCCTTCAACCTGTCTTCATAGGACTTGTGATGCAACCCATGCACCATCTTTGTTGCCCTCCTCTGAACCTTCTCTACCCTGTCTATGTCCTTACGTAGGTATGGTCTCCAGAACTGTACACTGTACTCCAGGTGGGGCCTCACTAGTGTCTTGTATAGCGGAATTATGACCTCCCTTTTCCTGCTGGTAATGCCCCTGCCTATACATCCCAGCATCCTATTTGCTTTACCTGATGCCTTGTCACACTGTTTCCCTACCTTGAGGTCATCAGAGATGACAACCCCAAGATCCCTTTCCTGCTTGGTGCATGCTATATCCTCACCCCCCAACTGATATATTGTGACAGGGTTTTTGTGCCCCATATGCATTATCTTGCACTTCTTTGCATTGAATTTTAACTGCCAAACCCTTGACCATTCTTCAAGTTTCTGCAGGTCCCTTCTCATTCTGTCTACACCTCTGGTGTGTCTACTCTGTTACAGAGCTTTGTGTCATCAGCGAACAGTGAAATTCTGCCTTCTATATCCTGTGCAATGTCACTGATGAAGATGTTGAATAGGACCGGTCCCAGCACTGATCCCTGTGGTACCCCACTGGTCACTCTTCCCTCTGTGGAGTGACAGCCATTTACCACCACCCTCTGTGTCCTGCCACCCAGCCAGTTACCTACCCACCACACTACTGTCCTGCCCACACCCATATTCCCCAGTTTGTGTAATAGTCTTCTATGTGGCACAGTGTCAAAGGCCTTGCTGAAGTCCAGATAGGCCATGTCCACTGCCCTCCCTGATCCACCTCCTAGTCACCCAGTCAAAAATTCAATGAGGTTGGTCTGACATGACCTCCCCTGGTGAAACCATGCTGCCTTGGGTCCTGTAGTCCATTGACAACCAGATGTTCCACCAATCTCTCCTTCAGTAGTGCTTCCATGATCTTTCCCACTACCGAGGTGAGGCTGACTGGTCTGTAGTTCCCTGCTTCCTCTTTGTTCCCACTTTTGTATAAGGGGACTACATCTGCTGTCTTCCAGTCTTTGGGTACCTCCCCTGTTTCCAGTGATTGGCTGAACAGGATAGCCAGAGGTTCAGCCACCACCTCTCTTATTTCTTTAAGGACCCTGGGGTGCACCCCATCTGGCCCCATTGCTTTATCAGCTCTTATTACTTCCAGTTCCTTCAGGACCCTTTCTCGTGTAAAGGGACTTGTGTCCATTTCTGCACCATTCTCACCCCTTGTACTCCCTTCAGACCCATTACCCCCCTCTTCCTTAGTAAAGACTGAGCAGAAATACCTGTTCAATATGTCAGCTTTACTGTTGTCATCCTCCACGCGGCTCCCATCCTCCCCCTTCAGTCTCACTATCCCTCCCTTTGTCCTTCTTTTTTCACTTATGTACCTGTAAAAGGTTTTGTCCCCTTTAACCACTGATTTTTGCAATGTGTTCTTCTGTCTGAGCTTTGGCTTCCCTTACTGACTTCCCTGCCTCCCTTTGTTTCTCCTGGTACTTCTCCCTATCCCCTTCTGCCTGTGTCTTTTTGTATTGCCTGAATGCAAATCTTTTTTGCTTTCACTTTCTTTTCTACCTCTTTGGAAAACCATATGGTCTCCTCTTTCTTTTCCTCTTGCTAACCTGCTTAATGCATAATTCTGTTGTTCTTATAATCCCATTTTAAATACTGCCCACTGTTCCTCAATCCCGATTCCTGTCCCATTCCCTTAATGCCTCTTTCAAGCATCTCCCATTTTCCCAAAGTCTGCCCCCCTAAAATCCAGGATACGTGTTTTGTGTGGTTTGGTTCTGCTCTTTCTGTGATTTCAAACCACAATGACTGGTGGTCACTGTTACCCAGGTGCTCCCCACTGTTACCCCCATCACACTGTCCCTGTTTGTGAGCAAGGTCCAGTATTGCCTTCTGCCGAGTTGGTTCCATGACCAGTTGCTTGAGGAAGGCACCCTGAAGGGAGTCCAGGATAAATCTGCTCTAGTTGATGCTGCTGCTGGGATGCTCCAGTCCACGTCTGGTATATTGAAGTCTCCAACCAGTACTACCTCACCCTTGTCTGCCATCCTTTGGATGGCTAGCATCAACTCCTATCTGTTTCTTCCTCCTGGGCTGGTGGTCTATAGACCACACCTGTCTGGATGGCTGTCCCATTTTCCTTTCCAGCTTAACCCACAGTATCTCTTCCCCATTTGTTCCTCCTGGATCTGTGTGGCCCTTATGTCATTTTTCACATACAGTGCCCTCCTCCTCCCTTCCTGCCTGCTCTGTCTCTTCTGAATATGTTGTAGCCAGGCATGGCCATCTCCCAGTCATGGTTATCATTACACCAGGTTTCAGTGATGGCCACAATGTCCAGGTCTGACTGTACCATGACAGCCTCAGATCTTCCATCTTGTTGCTAAGGCTCCTGGCATTTGCACACATGGCTTTCCATGATTTGACCTCCCTAGACTGCTTCACTGTTCTACTCCAGCCCCTTCCTTGGTTGTCATTTATCCCTGGTTCTCCTTGCTGTCTGCCCTTCTGCTGAATGTTGCCCTTTTCTGCTTATCCACCTTTGGACACTAATCTCCATCTTTTGCACACTGCTTTGCAGAGATAGCCACTCCTCTGGTTCACTGGTTCCATTACTAGCTGTGGGGGGTGAGCAAGTAGGTATCATCCTTGCTGGCCTGCCACCCCCCTTTGCTAGTTTAAATGCTTGTGAATGTAGCATTTAAACTTATCATTGAGTGCTTGGATTCCCCTCCAGGATGGATGCAGGCCGTCAGGCTTGAACAAACCTCCATCCCTCCAGATGGGTCCCCAGTCACCAATGAATCCAAACCCTTCCTCACAGCACCAGTTCTTCAACCATGAGTTAAAGTTCCTGGTGCATGCACTCCTATGCTCTCCCTTGCCTCTCACAGGTAGTACTTCTGAGAAAGTGACAGAAGTAGCTACTTGCTTGAGACCCCTCCCCAGTTTCCTACACTCTTCCTGAACTTCCTTTGGCTCCCCATTTGCCAAGTCATTAGTACCTAGGTGGATAATGACATCCAGCTCACCCTCCTGTCTTGCCTTCCCAGTGATCCCCAGTATCTTCCTTCTATCCCTCCATGCCGTGGCACCTGGTAGGCACCTCACCTCCCCCTCCTGTGTTCCTAGCTGGATCCCTCTTACGATGGAGTCCCCCACCAGGATTTGCTTCCTCCTCCTCTGGGGTCCACTGCTTTCCCCACTGAGGTCACCTCCTTGCCTAACCTCCACATCCTTTCCTTCCACTTCCCTGGGTATCTCTATTTGGTTGTCCTCATTTGCCAGTGTGGCATATGAGTTCTTGAGAGGAATAGGATCTGGGATGTGCCTCTGCCTGACTGCTCTAAACCTCCCTGAGCCCACTGTCATCCAAGTGCTCCTCGTTCTCGACATCCTTTGAGGCAGCTGCATTGGACTGGGTGGTTCCTGGACAGAGGTGATGGTACTCCTGACCCAGTTTACTTCTGCTCTGAGTCTGGCTACCTCATCCCGGTCCCGAGAGATGCATGCAGATAGGGGCAGCACCTCAGTGTCCAGAAGGTCTGCCTGAATATGGCTGCCCCACAGCCACTGCATTGCACCCCTCCCCACATTATACTGCAATTCCACTACTTATCTGCTACTGAAGCTCTCTTAGTTCTCTTTTTATTTATTTACAGTACTAAAATCCTGTAACTGATCCTCAGATATATATTTTTTAAGGAAAAGAAACCAATAAATAAATAAATGAGTCAAAAACTTGTCGGTGAGGGTGGTCTTCTTCCCCTTATGCCCCTCCTACTTCACACCTCTTACTATACCCTGTGTTTAGCTCTGTCAATCAGATTTATCAGTGCATATAATTAAGAGTTGGGGAAGGGTGGGGGGCAAAATTGCAGCAATTAAAGACAGCACAGAATTACACCACCACTATTTTTTAAATTTTCAACAGCCCAAAAACAATTATAAGTAAAGACAACACAGAAAGAAAGTATAGTGTCACTACAAGCCTACAATCTAAGTTTGAAAGAAAAATACCAGTTACCAGTTACTCTGAAGCACTGAATTGAATATGTTTCCTTCCTTCACCTTCTGGCTTCTTCTGAGAAGATGAACTTCTGTTTGCTGCTTTAACTGTGACTAAGCCCCACCTCCAGTTATCACGTAGCTGAGGTCAGAGGCCAGACAATTAACACCCTTCACCCAGCTACAGGACAGTCAGACAAGCCAAGATAAAATTTGCAGCAATTAAAGACAGCACAGAATTACACCACCACTATTTTTTAAATTTTCAACAGCCCAAAAACAATTATAAGTAAAGACAACACAGAAAGAAAGTATAGTGTCACTACAAGCCTACAATCTAAGTTTAAAAGAAAAATACCAGTTACCAGTTACTCTGAAGCACTGAATTGAATATGTTTATTTCCTTCACCTTCTGGCTTCTTCTGACAAACAATTCTCTGCAAACAATTCAAGTAAGTACTGACAATGCTTTAACTCAGATGGTCTTATGGCTAGAAGAGACTGAGATGTACAGCACAACTTTGGGAGCCACAGGGCCGGTTTGTAATAACCAGGGTTTCACAATAGCAGGGTTCGCTACTGCAAGGGAGCACTGTAATAAAACACTGGTACCCAGAGAAGACAGTGCATTAGCAAATACAGAAAAATGTGTATGTCATCCAGCGAATCTAGAAATCATAAAAGTAAGAGAGAGTCCAATATGGCTCAATCCAGACAATGGGCATAAATTACCTCTGTATATAAAAAAAAACATCATGACTAGTATTTCACAAAAAGAAAACAACTTACTTTTTCTTAACAGAATTAAATACCATGGATAACTGGTTTTTCAACACAGAAGAAGGGCTTACCTTTCCTCACACATTTAATAATGAGAAAGTAATTGGCAAGTTGATTAAGCGTGAAAGCATCATTTTCTGTAAACAGAAAGCAGGACAAGTCTAAACTAAAGGAATATGATACAATCCCACCAGAATGGGATAAATCCAGGACACGCTTATGTTATTGTACCATGAATAAAGAATAGGAACACTGTAAACAAATGAGGGGGCATCATGTGCAGAGTGGATATGCGCATATCTGGCACACAGAATGTTATTTGGAAATATCTCAAATTTATAACATATAAAGGCATATCTATATTCAAACCTGACATCATCTGCAGCATAATAAGGAGAACATTTTGATCTTGCAATCATGTCTAAATCAGAACATTGATTAACTATACAAATTCTGTTCTTAATGCATTTTTTATACTTAAGACTGATGAGAATTCCCTGTTTAACATAATCATCCAAATAGGTAAGATCGCACTTTAGTAATGCTGTAATAGAAACATAGAAACATAAAAATGGTCGTCAGATAAGGACTGCCAGGCCTATCCAGTCTGCCTGTAGACCCTATACATTGTATGTGGCCACTGACCCTATGTGATCAATAACTTTTCATCACTTCCTCCCCTCTGAGTGTTACCTTGTGCCTGTTCCAGGCATGTTTTACCCCCTTCACTCTGCTTGCCCCCACTACTTTCTGTGGCAGACTATTCCAAGCATCAACTACCCACTCTTCGTAGAAAAATGTCCTCACATTACCTCTTAATCAACCCCCCTCCAATTTTATATCGTGCCCCCTTATTTATTTTATTTAGCTTTTGTTAACCGGGTAAGTACACTAGACAAGTAGTATGCCTATTTTCAGGAACGACCCAGGAGAGTACAAACAGGTAATACAGGTAATACAGAGTACAACAATACAGCAAAAGTTAAGTGAACGGCTACATCTCACACTAGTTGAAATGATTACATATACACTTGAAGGTTAGGTTCAGTAAGTCGGTAAGCTGCAGGCTATATACAGAGTAAGACAGTGAGGATAGAATACATAGTGAGATGACATTGAACAACATTGACTATCTGTAGCATAAAGTGGAACAGAGGAGGAGCTGGTCAGGGAAACCGGCATCCGATATGGTTTAAATAAATATAGCTCCTGAAGCAGAGTGCCAGAGGGACTACAGTGTCCAGTGTCCAGGGCTTATCGCTAGGGAGGTTTTAGGCATTCACAGCATGAGACCAGCTTAAGATGCTCCTAAAAGGAGGTCTGAAGGCTTTTGTGGGAAGGGGCGGTGCGTACCTGCTCAGGGAAGGAGTTCCAGAGCTTAGGGGCATGTGCGGCATAGTCCCTCTCACCCATAAGAGTGTGGGTTGAGGGTACTTTTAGTATCCCAGGACCCTGGGACCTTAGGGGGTAGCATAAGCGGTCAGCTGGGGAGAGGAGCTGGGCCAGCCCCGGGGGTGAGCCAGTGCTGATCACTTTGCTCACATGGCACCCTATACCAAAGTATAGGTGATTGGTCGGGGATAGCCAGCCTAATTTCTCATAAAGATTGCAGTGATGAGTGAGGCGGGGGGCAGCCAGAGCAAAACGGAAAATGTTGTTGTACGTCATATTCCATCTAGTAAGGAGGGCTTTTGAGGTGCATGCAAATAGGTGGAGTCCATAGTTTAGGGAAGGGAGTAACATCCCCCTGGCAAGGGCCAGGCATGCGGCAGGGGTGAGGTTGTGTTTGGCCCTATAGGCCAGCCCCAGCTTGCTGTTTACTCCTTTGCAGATGTTGAGGCTGTGACTCCCAAGGTCCAGTTGGGGGTCGAGCGTCACCCCGAGATATTTGACGGAGGTCGCAGTGTGGAGGGAAGTGCCGGCTGCTCAGTTGATTAGCAGAGGGACTGGAGAGGTGCAAATTTTAGCTGAGGAGCCGAAGAGCATGGCCTGCATTTTTTTTCTGGTTGAGGACCAACTTCTGGTTGGTGAGCCATGCCTGGATATTCCTGAACTCTTCAGATAGATGGAGGTTTAGGGTGGCTGCATCTCGGGAGTGAGCAAGGAGGACCAGGTCATCCGTGTACAGGGTGACCCTACATCTGGTAACAGCATCTGGGAGATTGTTGATAAACAGAGAGAAGAGAAGGGGTCCCGGAACAGAGCCCTGGGGGACACCTGAGGTCACCGGCAGGGGATCGGAGAGGACTTTATTAAATTTGGTTAGCTGTTTTCTGCCATGCAGGTAGTCAGTTATCCATTTCAGCGCCAGGGGAGCCAGGCCGAGGGACCTCAACTGAGCGCAGAGCAAGTCATGGTTGACAAGGTCAAAGGCCTTTGATAGGTCGATGAACACAGCTCCAGAGAGCTTACCCTGTTCCATGGCAGTTCTGACACTAGAGGAGACAGAGATCAGTGCCATGGTGGTGCTGTGCCCTTTGCAAAAGCCATGCTGGGCGGGAGACAGCAGTACGTGAGATTGGATATATTCCGAAAGTTGATTGGCTACCACCTTTTCCAGGAGCTTGCTGATGGCCGAAAGGATGGCAATAGGCCGGTAGTTGTCGGGGACTTTGGGGTTTCCCTGCTTGAGCACGGGGACAACCCTGGCCACCTTCCAGATATCAGGAATCTCCCCCAAGGCAAGAGACAGGTTAAAGATGTGGGCCACCGGGGATGCAATATAAGGGGCACCAGGTTTGAGAAGCCTGGGTTCCAGGTTGTCAAGTCCAGGACTGGTGTGCTGGGAGAGGCCAGCGAGAAGCATCAACACCTCATTGTCTGACACTGCCTTAAGGAGAAAGGGAGGTCTGGGAAGGTCAGGCACCTGCCAGTCCATGGGTGTGGGGCAGTTGTCGCCTCTGGCCGAGGAGACCTGTGGGGAGACGGCTGATAGGTCAGTGAAGTGGGAGTTGACAGCATTAGCAATCGTGTGTGGATTGCTGTAGGAAGCTCCCCCAATAATCATGTCAGTGACCCCAGAGTTGGGCTGACCACCGACCAGGGATTTGATATTACCCCAGACCTTTCTAGGGTCGTTAGCTGTTCTGAGAAGAGCAGCCTTACAGAAATCACTTTTGGCCACCCTAGTGGGTTTTTTACACTCGTTTATGAGTGTTCTGTATTGTTGTAGTAGGGACTGGTCTGGGGAGCGTTTGTAGTGGGCCCAGCACTTATCCCTTGCTCTCATAAGAGCAAGAAGGCTCCCATGCAGCCACATTGTGGCTGACCCCCTGACCCTCCTTCTAATGAGAGGGGCATGCTTGTCTTGCAGCTCCTCAAAGGAGGAGTTAAACAGGGTTATGGCAGTGGAGGGATCAGGGGCTCCATACACTCCTGACCAATCCGTGAGCTTTAGGTCCTCCATGAATGCATCCGGATTGAACCTGATGAAGTTTCGGATGTGGATGACTTTGTACGGAACCTTTAGGAAGGGGATTTTCCATACACAGAAGATCGGAGAGTGGTCTGAGATGGAGTCAGATAGTATCCCTACAGAGGAGATCCTGTCAGGGTGATTGGACAGGATCCAGTCCAGTAGGGAGCTGGAGGATCCATTTGCCGACCATTGGGTAGGCTCCTGCTCGACTTGTGTCAGGGTGTGGGTGGCAAGCAGGGACTCAAACTGTTTAACATTGCCTCCGACCCAGTTTAAGTTCATGTCTCTCAGGATTAGGAGTTCATTGTCACCAGTCCTGAGACTAACAGTGTCCAGGAGGTGGGTGAGTCCCTGGAGCCCTCCCTTTGGGGGGTTATAGGTGCACACAACATGCAGTTTCTTTGCGTTGCCGAGTAGGAATACTGAGTGAAGCAGCTCACAGGGAGACAGCAGTGATTATTGGTGATTCACCAGTGATACTTTAAGGTGGCTCCTGTAGTATATCAGAATGCCTCCACCCCTTTTATTCCCACCCCTGTCCAGCCGTAGGAACTCATAACCATGTAACTCACAGGCTGAGTCAGGAATCGAGGGTTTGAGCCAGGTCTCTGTTATGCCAAGTATGTTAGGCTTATAGAGAGAGACCCAGGCAATGAGCTCATCCAGGTTGGGAAGTAGACTCTGAATATTAAGATGAGCCACCTTCAACCCCTTGCTCAGCCACCATTCCTGAGGGAATTCAGGGACCAGGGGGGTGGGGCCAGGGTTGGGTTCAATGTCTCCGGCCAAGGCTAGCACCAGTAGGAAAAGCCATAGGAGGTGCCCTCTGGGGGAGAAACACCAGGTCAGAGGCTTACGGGCTAGCCGCCACCTGTTTCTGTTTTGATACAGTATAATTCCTGGTGCCAGGCTGCCTGTGAGGTAGCAGGAACCCACCACATCAGCCATGTAGTTAGAGAAGGTGTAGTCCCTCACATCAAGGGGGGGGACCATGAACGGTCACCACATATGCCAGGGGCAGTTGCAATATTGATGGACACCAGTCCCAGGAGGAGAACTGCAAGGGTTGTGGGGCAGGGAGGGTGAGGCGGTGAGTGGCACCTGGGGGTCTTGGGAGATTTCATTCTTGTGCAACGGATCCTCACGGCTGGGGAAAGTATTGAGTAGGGGTACCTAAGGGGGAAAGAGGAAGCTATAACCAGTAAGAACCAAAGGCCGGGTAGGAAGGGAAATAGGTAGAACACTCAGTTCACACAGTGGCTGGAAGGGGCCTCTAGGTCGGGGATGCAGGTCCAGAGAGTATACAGTAATAAAGTTTACGATACAGGTACCAAAACAGCCTGACAGTGGGAGGTGCCATGTAAGTGATCAAGGTCAGGAGGACCTTGGCAGATTAGCAAAATTCAATGTGCAGTACAAATTAGGGCCGGGAGGACCTAGGCAGTGGCAAAAATACCATACAGTACAATACGGTTCTCTCAGTTGTTAGACAGTGGCAGGTGTCACTGCGAGGAGTTGTTAGACAGTGGCAGGTGTCACTGCGAGGAGCAAGACCAGGCAGACCTAGGCTCTTAGCGGGACTAAAGGAGACAGGTCAACAGCACAGATATCAAGGCAGGAGTCACCGAGTAGAGCAAGGCAGGCAAGAGTCACAGAGTAGCACGAGGCAGGCTAGATCAGAGTTCATGTTCACCAGGGGAGAGAAGCACCACAGCCCTTGTATCTAAGCAGTGTAGAGGTAGATCAGATTCAGTACAGCCCTTCCCCTGCGAGTTGATAGGGCACAGTATAGTCAGTGGGCGGGGCAATTGAGGATATAATCACATCACCAACACGGGAGGGTGTGAGGGCACAAAAAAGCAGCTTACAGTGTCCCCCCCCGAGGAGGCCCGCCGGAGCTTGCATCTCAAGCCAGCACCTTGACTCGGGAACAGAAAGAAAGTCAGCGTTGAAAGCGCGAGGGGGGGGGACCCTCCAGCACAGGTCTCCCTCGCTACCCCTCCATCTGCTACTGTCCTTTGTGTCCGTCGCTCGCTCTCCTTAAGACAGGAGGGCTCAGGTGTATGGAAGAGGAGGACCAATCAGGGACGACTCAGAAAACGGCGCCAAATTTGAAAATTCCCGGTGCTCTCAGGTTCCTAGCGGGGCTCTCAGCAAGGTAGGTCAGAGGAGAGGGATTGGGAGGCATTTGTAGGGTCTCCTGCTCCAGCAGGGGTGGCTCTTGTGTCCCGGAGAAAGAAGCAGCTTACAGTGTATCCCCCGAGGAAGCCCGCCGGAGCTTGTGTCTCTAGCCGGCACCTCGACTCGGGAATGGAAAGAAAGTCATCGGTGAAAGTTCAAGGGGGAGGGGACCCTCCAGCACAGGTCTCCCTCGCTACCCCTCCATCTGCTACTGTCCTTATTCTAGTACTTTTTCAACATTGGAAAAGGTCCCACCACCTGCACCTTGTTTATGCCCTTGAGGTACATGAAAGCTTCAATCATGTTCCCCTGCTCTCTCCTCTGCTCCAGTGAGTACATATTGAGGTCTCTTAGTCTCTCCTCATATGTTTTGTGGTGCAAGCCCTGTACCATCTTTATTGCCCTTCTCTGGATAGTCTCCACCTTGTTTATATTCTTGCACAGGTGTGGTCTCAGGAACTGTATGCAGTACTCCAGGTGAGGCCTTACCAATGTTTTATACAATGGCATTGTCACCTCCCACCTCCTGCTAGTGATACCCCTGCCCATGCACCCCAGCATGCCACTGGCCCTCCCCACTGCCTTTGCACACTGCTTTGATACCTTAAGGTCATCAAAGATGATAACCCCTAGGTCTCTTTCCTCCTCAGTGACAGTCAACTCCTCCTCCCCCTGCCTATAGCTTCCCAAGGGTTCCCTCTACCCAGGTGCATTATTTTGTACTTTTTTGCATTGAACCTCAGTTGCCACATCTCCAACCATCTTTCAACTTTCTCCAGGTCCCTCTTCATTTTCTGCACCCCTCCTGGCATATTCAACCTGTTGCAGATATTGGGGTCATCTTCAAATAAGCAGATTTCCTTCCAGACCCTCTGCAATGTCACTAATGAAGACACTGGAAAGGACTAGTCCCAGTATTGATCCCAGTGATACCTCGCTGGTCACCCCCTCTCCCCAGATTGTACCTCATTTTCCACCACCCTCTGTCTCCTGTCTGTTAAACAGTTTCTAACCCAGTCAGATGAGTAACTAGGATTTCAAAAACTGAAGGCCCAAGCATGGTTACATGCTGTTCAGGGCAAATTCAGAGCCATACTCAGCTGAGTTAATGAGGCAAAAACATTTATTGATGCAGAAGTGTTTGAATAGTTCCTCTTCTCCATCTACCCCCAATGCAAACATAAGCAATGACATTTTAACACATATTGTAAATCTGTCCGATTACAGCCTCACAGAGTGTGAAACCAAAGCTTTGAGTAAAGGCTTGTCTTTTTGTCCCTCTTCTGATGCAAATTTCTTTGGCACTTGTGATAATTTAAATAAATTTGGTCATAATTTAACACTTAAATGCATGTTTAATAGTGACGAATCACTCATGCAAGATGAGTTCAAGCTCAGCCCTAGATCAGAATTTTGCCATACCTTGAACCCTATAGTGTCCACCTTCATACGTAAATGTGAACTGGATCTTGAAAGTTTAAGAAACACCCCAGCAGTCCATTTAAGAACAATCATAATCAGAGTGAGTTGTTGGCACTTAGGCCTTGGGCAACAAACATAATATAATAATAAAGGTGGCAGACATGGTGGGGTGGGGGGAGGCTATAGTCATAATGAATAGTCAGAATTATGTAGCTGATATTTTGCAATTACTCAGTGATATTTCTTTTTACCAGAAGGTTTCAAAAGACACAGTTCACATATTTAAAATGGAGGTGAACACCTTGTTGAATAAAGGTTTTATAAAAGGCTACATTACGGATGTCATGTTTAGAACTATGTCAGTGAACTGTCCCGTATTACTGGTGATGCATGCCTTACCCAAGATTCACAAGGGCTTGGACAACACACCAGGTCGTCCCATCATTTTGAGGAGATGGTGGCTGACTGAGCTGTTATCAATGTGGAGGCAGTATAGCACAGTGGTCTAAGGCTCTAAGCTGCAAATTTGGTGATATCCAGCAGACCAGACCTGGGTTTGAATCCCACAGCTTCCACTTGCATACTGTGTGACTGTGAGCAAGTCACTTAACCTCCTTGTGCTCCCAGGTCGCTCCTGTAAAAACGCTTTCAGCTTAGTGTGCTATACCTGGTTAAACAACTAAATATATTAAAATGTTTGTGGACCAGTTTTTGCAACCCCTGTTCAGAATTTGAGATCTTATGTAAGAGACTCTACTGAGGTTGTTAAGATAATGGAAGATATACAGATGGAACCACAGTGTTTTTTTGCAACAGTAGATGTGAACTCACTATATACTGTTATTCCCCATGCTGAGAGATTAGATACTCTGACTTTCTTTCTAGATATGAGATCTGAGAAAGACTGTGTCAGTATCCACCCATTTCTTGGTTGAGTTGGCAGAAGCTGTGCTGCAAAAAAATTGTTTTTGTTCAAGGACCAACTATACCGTCAGATACAAAGTACAGCAATGGGCTATGGACACCGGCTTTGCTAGCCTTTTTGTAGGTAAATGGGAACATGACCATATTTACAGCACCACCACAAATCCATTTTTCACAGGGTGGATTTGTGTCGGTGCTTTAGTGATGATATCATAATAATTTGGAAGGGTACAGTACAGAAATCTGTTTCCTTCAGTGAAAGGTTGGAAAGTACCAGCACGTGTTTAAGATACAAGTATGAGTTGTATTAGACAGAAATCACATATCTTGATTTGAAGCTGTATAAAATTGGGGAAGGGGGAGTGTGTACAACTTTGTTTCAGAAAAATACTGATCGAAACAGTCTTCTCAGAAATGAGAGTTGCCACCCCCCCAATGTGCGTTTCAATATTTCCAAAGGACAATTGGTGCGCACTCTCTGGAATTGCACTGAGATCACAGAGTATGAACAGAAAAGGGGTGAAGAGGTAAAAAGATTTGTGGACAGGGGTTACAATAACCACAGCAATGCTACTGCAATACAGAAAGTGAACAACATGAACAGATTGGACACCTTGCAATATGGAGGGTCTGTCATGAGAGAAAGAACTGGAGTGCATGTCCTTTTGTAACTACTTACTCTAGAAGGGCAGACAAAGTAAGGGAATCAATCTGTAGTAATTGATCAATTCTACAATTGGAACCAAAGTTGGATAGCATTTTTAAAACAGGACCCATGATTGTATTCCACACGTGCTGTAGTATAAAAGATATGGTAGTCAGTAAAATTGTTCCTGGCTCAGACCCTATGAGGCAGACTTACCTAGCACACCACCAACAGATGCACACATCGCTGTGGTAGATGCATGTTTTGCAAGTACATTTACACTTGTAAATCCTTTAACCACCATATAACAGGGAAAGATGTTGAAATAAAGGATTTTATCTCATGTACAAGTTCTGGTGTGGTATACTTATTTTTTTATTTATTTGAAATATCGGAAGACCTTTGAGCGTGAGCTCTTTTACAAAGGTTCCACATCAGGGAGGACAAATAATACAAGACACAAATACAATAGTTACAGGGTTCAGCACATATACAGTAGTTTCAGGGTTCAGCACATTAGGCAATTAAAGAGCAGTACATGAGAATTATAGACAATCAGTGGAAAATAAAGTGACTGTAAGAGGATTCAGGCTATGTCTAGGATGATACTCTGGGTAGCTCAGCCCTGGAGACCACCAAAATCCATTGATGGTTAAAGTACAGTTGTGGAGTGAATTGTGTGGGAAGAACCACAAAAAATTTTAGAACAAGGATACGAGAACATGTGAGGGCAGTTCAGAGGGCTGATGAGACATATGCAATTGTCAAACATATCCAAAGAAATCCACACAGGCAACACATTTTCAGCTTTACAGGCATTGATGTTGTGACTGTTTGTCCAAGGGGGGGGGGACATTAAGAAAATTATAGGACAATGAAAAAGTTTTTGGATTTTCAAATTAGGGGCTAGGCAAAATACAGGCCTAAATTAAAGCATTGACTTGTCTGCTTTCTTTTAAAAGTACAGATGTTAAGCTGTTGATAATTATGTGCCTGAAAAATATGATGGGCAGATGATTGATAAAGATGTAGATGTCATCGAGGCACAGGTCAGGAAGCATAGGAAAAACCAGGAGCAGTTTAGAATTCACCAAAATATTTATTTACACTAGCAGTAACATAAAAAAAAACTTGTTCAGTATAACTATTTACAAAGGCCAAATAAACAGAAGATCCATCTGAGTTTTTTCTTCAATCTCTGTGTCCATCTCACATGCAATTGCAGCTCAGCTTGGCTCTACCACACCGGTTTGACATCTCTAATGTCGGCCAGCGTTACAGCGACAGGAATTATATCAACCACAAATCGTGGTCAGCATGATTCCTTGCAGACTCCTGGTCCTGTTTTTCTAATGGGGGGCTTCGCCCCAAACCCCCCATTCAGGGGGCTCCACCCTCTGTACCACCCTACTAAAGGATTGTTAACTCCAGTTGGAGTTAACTCAGGATGGAGGTGCAGGACCGGGAGACAGCATGCCTCTGTCTCGGGCACACCATCACAGTGACCTGTCAGCAAAGTGTCGCTTTTGCCAACAGGAACGTAGTTCGCTGTGTTGGTGTCACCATATGGGAGGCATACCGCTCAGCTCTCTTACAAGTCCTTCCAACCCCCATTCTTAACAAGCATCCTGTTCTTGTATGTTTCAGGCAAGTGCAAGGCAGGAACATAGTGTGTCTGAGCTGAGGCCCTCTTTTCACAGCTCTTCTGCAAAAGGCTTAAACATTTGCACTCAGGTAACCACTTGAGCTTCTAAAAGATTTTTGCAATAATCTTAAACCACAGTTATATACATTTCAACAATAATGCTATATATTTTCTAAACAAAGGGATCCCAATATCAGTTACATTTCCACATAATGATCTGCATATATTTTTATATCTACAGATATGCAAGGGAGAAAAAAAAGAGACAGCAAGGGAAGATCGAGAGACAGTGAGAGGCAAAGAACTGCAAGACTGTCGGAGTGATCAAATCTTAGATCTCACAGGAAAATTTAGTTGCTCAACCAGACAAATAGACAGGAAAGGAAAGAACAGAACAGATCCCTGCATTTAAAATATTTCCATAACAACTGGGACAGGGTTATATTCTACCCTGTCACAGTAGAGTAATACATATAGATTGGACATGTGCCTAAAAACATGGTGGGCATCTAGATGACAAAAGGTGCAGAGCAATAAATGTTATATATGTATTTTGCACAAATATTTGAGCCATAAGCAGCTGCATAAAGTACTGAATGAGGGTATGATATGTTTTTATACTGGTTATACAACAAAGAATGCCCCCAAAATGCACTTTAGTATTCTCTCTTTGCACATAGAAATACTAGCTGTAACCACATTATTGATGACTTTGTATGTTTCATCTCCTGCAGCAGGTGAAAAATTGTCTGGAAAGTTTTTTTAAATCTAAGTTTTTTGTGCCTGAACATTATATGTAATATATTCACCATAACAACAGTATAGCAATAAAAGCAATGAATTCACAATCAAATAACAGAAGAATTGTGATAGCTAAAGTGAATAGAACTACAGCCTCATGATATGTTTTGGAATAAATGGAAAGTTGTACATTTTTAAAATGCACTGGCATACATGGAATGTGCCTTTAAGATACAGTAACTGCTTCATTGTTCAAAGTTGTATACTATGCATGGTGATTGGTTGAGCACTTTATATGAACTGTATAAATTAAGCACTTTAAACTGCATTCACAGATCACTCTGAGGAAGCTTAGCAGCTTGCTAAGTGAATGTTAGTGTCCACATTATAAGCCACTATTCATTTCTGCCACATGTGTTTTTTGCATCACGCTGTGTGTTTTACATAAAGCACTGAACTTTATTTCAAAAACTCATTGGACTTCAGCAGTCTTCATTGTGTTACAGTGTGTGCATATCCTATTTACTTTGCTTGTTTCTGTGCTGTGATAGCACCACTGTTTCATTCCTGGTGCTCCTCTCATTTTTATGCTCTACCCCATTTACCACCACCCTCTGTGTCCTATCTGTTAACCTGTTTGTAGCCCGCAGTTCACCACCTTGTCTCCCATGCCCTGATTACCCATCTTGTTAACCAGCCTTCTATGTGGGATGGTGTTGAAGGCTTTGCTGAAATCTAGGTGGGTAACGTCTACTGCCCCTCCCTGATTTACTTACCTAGTCACCCAATCAAACAAAATCTATCAGATATGTTTTACATGACCTTCCTGCTGTGAATCTGTGTTGCCTCAGATCCTGGGCACCACTGGATTCCAGGTGTGCTACTATCCTTTCTTTCAGCAGTGTCTCCATAATCTTTCCCACCACTGAGGTGAGGCTGACTGGCCTGTAGTTTCCCACCTCCTCCCTGCTGCCGCTTTTGTGCAGTGGGACCACATGTGCCCCTCCTCCAGTCCTCTGGAACCACACTCTTGTTGAGTGACTCCATGAACAGGGTGGCCAGAGGCACTGCCAGTTCCCTTCATAGCTTTCATAATATCCTCAGGTGGACGTCATCTGGCCCCATGGCCTTATCTGCCTTCAGCTTTGTAAGTTCTTCCAGAACTCTCTCCACTGTGAATGAACTGGTGTCCGCTTCTCACCCCACATTTCCTTTGCTACCCATCTGTGGTCCTTGACCCTCCCCCTCCCTAATGAATACTGAGCAGAAGTATTTGTTCAGTATTTCTGCCTTGTCCAGATCTCCCTCCTTACACTCTCTCTCCTCCCCTTTAAGCCTCACAATCTCCCCCCACCGGTTTTTCTTCTTTCAATGAGGTACCTATAAAATACCTTGTCCCCTTTTTTCACAGACCGTGCTTAACCCTCCTCTGTCTGCACCTTAGCTCTCCTAACAGACTTCCCTGCTTCCCTTAGACATTCAAGGTATACCTCCCTGTCCTCATCCCTTTGGGTCCCCTTACATTTCCTGAAACTCAGTCTTTTAGCCCTGATTTTGTCCCCCACCTCCTAGAAAACCATAGTGGTTTCCTTCTTTTCCCTTTGGCCACTATCCTAACACATTGGTTTGTTACCCCCCACTATGGCTCTTTCCATTTCTTCCATTGTTCCTATACCCCCTCTATTACCGCTCCCTTCCCCAGGACAATTTGTATACATCTACCCATTTCAGTGAAAGCTGCCCTCCTAATATATAATACTTTTGACCTTGTGTGTCATACTTGAGTCCATGTTGCCATGCTGAACCATACCATGTGGTGGTCACTGGACCCCAGCTGCCCTTCAACCTGTATTTCTTTGACTCTGTTCCCATTGGTCCATACCAGGTCCAGAATTGACTTGTCCCTGGTTGGTTCATGCACCAGCTGCCTGAGTGAGAAATCCAAGTGGACTGCTTATAGCCCTTTGCCAACCAGTTTCCTTTTTCCATTAGGTACCTCTCCACACTCCAGGACTTAGTATATTTTATCCAATAACTCAATACTAGTAAATCTGCTAACATTTTAAAGCAGTCCAAGCCAAGCTCCACCCTAATGTAAACTGTAGGCAAAGATCTATTAAGTCAATTAGAAAATCTGAGTAATTGAATTGAACATTTTTCTAAGTCAGAGACCTTGTCGGAAGCCCACATTTCAGAGCCATACAGGGACTGCACATTATGAAGAAAGAACTTGCACAAAATGTCTAATACTATTCCAGCTATATCTATAATTATACTTCTATACACTGAAAAGTGCTTTTTTAAACCTTAGCCTGAGTGTTCAGAAAATGTGAATGCCAAGAACCGTTAGATGAAAAATGGAGTCCAGGATAGATATACTGGGCCTGATTCTCAAAAAAACCTTAAATCACCACAATTTGTGGTGATTTAGGGCTGCAGCAAACACAGCTGTGCCAGGAACCCTGTGCCTGATTCTCGATCAGGTAGGGTGCTGGAGAGAAAGTCCCACAACTTGTGGCAGCCATAGCAGTGCTCCAAACAGAGGGTGCACCTGGACATGTTGTCACAAGGCATGGGTGACCGTGCAGCAATGTCCACAGTCATTCCTGGTGGCCTAGCAGACCGCACTCCCCCATGTCCCCTAGGCATAGTGTGTAGCCTACATCCCTGGTGGTCTAGTGGATCCCTGTTTCCTGATTACCCCCATATAAGTAGTAAAATAAACCCCCTCCTGGGCAGACTAGCAGACCCCCCCATGTTCCCATGAAGTAATAATGTACTATAAATCCCTGGGAGTCCAGTGGACCCCCCTGCCTGATGTCCTCATTATGTAACTATGTATTCAAATACTCGGGTGATCTAGTGGTCCCCCAGAGTCCCAATCCCTTGTTATGCCATAATATGTCATCATTGGTGGTATAGTGGCTCCCAATCCCCATCCCAGCAGGCAGTGTCCCACCACCCACTCCCCTCAATCCCCAAACTGAGCCAGTGACTGGCACAACCCACCCACCCATGACCATGGCCAGCCGCCGACTGAGCTATGCATGAGCATGCACTGTATACAGTATGTGCTCGGTGACAGTTGTCAATCACAGAGCACATACTGTGTAAAGTTCATGCTCATTCAAAGCTCAGTTGGTATCTGGCTGTGGTGGTGAGTGGTAGCCTGTGCCAGACACCAGCACAGTTTGGGGACTTGGGGGAGTGGGGTGAAGGGACACTGCCTGCCAGGGTGGGGTTGGGGGCCACTATACCACAAATGATAACATATTATAGCATAACAGAGGACTGGGACTTGGGGGGCATTAGATCACTAGAGTATTTGAATACATATTTACATCATGAGGACTTTGGAGATCAGGGAGGGGGTTTAATGGTACTCAGAAATTTGCCCACTGGGAGAGTTTTGTGAATCCTGATGCAGTGGATTTGGTAGCCTGCATCCGTTGCAAGCTCCTGGTGCCATGTCGCAGCCCAGTGTACATCACAAGGGTGATGCAAGCCCTGTTTGGTGCAGACTGCCTGCGGTAAATGCAGGCTGCCTTTGTGAATCACTCTGGGGGCATCGTTTGGTGCAAGAGGCACTTTGCATCAGTCATTGGGAAGTAAGCCCTTGCACCACCCCAGGAGCTTTGAGAATTGGGGCCACTGTATTTAGAGACTACAGTTATAAATTAATTCCCCACCCTCCATTTAAAACAGGTTTTATTGTTGCCAAAAATAACCCCCTGGCTTTTATGAGCTTTAGTAGTCAGAGAAAGTCTTTGTGATTCAGGTACAAAACAATCAAGTTTTTTTGTAAGCCAGAATGGTACAAAGAAAAAAAAGGCCAGATCATTGTTGTAAGTAGATTTATAAAGAATCAGAAATGACCTTCAAAAGAGCCCCAAGAATAGGGCCAGTGGATGTATTAAAAAGGGTTGAGGCAAGTAGACACCCCTGTTGAACACCTTCATCTATCAATAATTTTTGGGAGACACTGTCAAAAGGACCAAGTCTGGCCCTAGCCCAGGTCTGACTATAAAGCTTGGAGATAATAGTAATAAGGGCAGGATAAATGCCCTATCATACATAGGCTGCCAAAATTTGTCCTGAGATATAGAATCAAAGGCAGAGCTATAGTCAGTAAAAGCAACGTAACATTTTTGCCTGCGGGCCAAAAAATATATCTCCCAAAGATGCCTGAGAATGAACAAATTATCAAATTTTGACCAGTGCTGCTTAAACTCAAACTGTAATTCAGACAAACCCCCCTCAGGGCTGGTAGTTGTTCATGCAATCTTCAAAGAATAATTTTACAACATATTTTAGAAGATTTAGCCAGAAGACTAATTAGACAATACATACTGGGGTCAGCTTTGTTGCCCTTTTTTAAAGAATAACTATCTCTGTGTAGTGCCATGAATGAGAGAAAAAGCATTCGCCTATACAGTACATTCCCATCTCTTCAAGTGGTATAACAGGCTGTGCTTTGAAACAACTGAGAAGCTGCATGGGATATACTATATTGGATTAGAAATCTACAACTGATCTCTCTTACTTACATCTGAGGGAGGTTTTCCTTACTTTACAGTCTTACATTGGGATTGTTTTGTGTTTAATTTCATTTTTAAATCAGGAAGGGGGTTTTCAAAACTACTTATCTTGTGAGCAATTTCAGAAGGGTTGAAATAACTGCATATTTGATTTTCCTTTGTGGCTATCTGGACTGTCTGCTAGTATTTTGACAGTTTACATTAATTTAGTTGGAAATAAAATTGTTGGAAATATCTTACTGGTAGTAGCTGTGTACTTTGAATAGCAAATGCTTCAGTTTGTAATTTGATGCCAGACACAGCCTCAGGTGGTGGAAATTGTCTTCACTAGTCAGGGAGACCCTGTACCATACCCAATTGTTTTGGGTGGATGAATATTCTAGCATTGATCAATTACTATAAACTACTGGTGAGATCCTGTTTCAGACAGAAGCCTATCTCTTCAAGTGGTGTAACAGGCTGTGCTTTGGAACAACTGAGCAGCTGCATGGGATATACTATATTGGATTAGAAATCTACAACTGATCTCTGTTACTTACATCTGAGGGAAGTTTTCCTTACTTTACAGTCTTACATTGGGATTGTTTTGTGTTTAATTTCATTTTTAAATCAGGAAGGGGGTTTTCAAAACTACTTATCTTGTGAGCAATTTCAGAAGGGTTGAAATAACTGCATATTTGATTTTCCTTTGTGGCTATCTGGACTGTCTGCTAGTATTTTGACAGTTTACATTAATTTAGTTGGAAATAAAATAGTTGGAAATATCTTACTGGTAGTAGCTGTGTAGGGCATCTTGCTGACAGGAAGGCACTCATCGCAACAGTGGGTCAGAGCTTTTAGCTGATTGTTTTGTGAGGGCACAGTTTAGGCCCAACCCCTTCCCACCCTCACCCCACCCACCCCTGGAAATAGTTCCTTTATACCTGGGGTTCTGACATAATTCTCAAGAGTGCAAAGTACATATCACTGTCATATCCTCTCTAGCACACTGCACTGACAACATAAGCATACACATTGTATAATATATATATTTTTATATAACACGCCAATCACACACACAAACACACACGAAAAAAAAAGAAAGTAGATAATCATGTGGGGAGTAGTGCAATGTAATGGCTGTGGGGCAGCAGTCTTCCGGGAGTCTTTCTGGAAGCTGAGATGCTGCCCTATTTGCAGACAACTCTCTGCCCTGAGGGAGGAAATTGCCCGTCTTCGGGCCACACTGGACGGTAGGAAGGGAACCTCCCCCATCCAGGGAGCACCAGAGCTACCACCACTACCTCAGAGGTTGCGAAGAAAGCACAGCAGTTGGACCACAGTGGGCTCAGGGAGGGTGAGGATGGTGGAACAGAGGCACACCCAGTCAGTTGTTCCACTCTACAATCCATACACCATTCTGGGGGAGCATAGCATCCCTATGGATGCACCCGCAGAGGAGACTAAGGAAGCTGAGGACAACTGTCACAAGAGAGGCCCACAGGAAGGAGGCAGAGGACACCACAGGGAAAGGAAGCAGCTCCTGGTGGGAGACTCAATTATTAGGGGGATAGAACTGGGGAGAGCAGGGAAAACTGAAGTAAGGTGCCTGCCTGGTGCCATGGCTTGGAGGGACAGGAAGCGCATCCTCAGGATCACGAGATCAGCTGCACGGGAGTCTGAGCTGGATGTTATTGTCCACCTAGGGACAAATGACTTGGCTCATCATGAGATTAGAGCAGTGCAGAAGGACTTTGTAGAATTGGGGGAGGGGCCTAAGACAAGTAGCACACACAGTATCCTTCTCAGAGGTGCTACCTGTCAATGGCATGGGTGAGGCGAGGGTACTTTGCACCATGCAGTTTAATGAATGGTTGAAGAAATGGTGTGGAGCACAGGGGTTTGGTGTCATTGGGGACTGGGGTTCCACCTGGAGGGACACCAGCCTATACTGGCAGGATGGTCTGCATCTGTCCAGAAAGGGAACAAGTCTTTTGAGAAATTGGTTTAAATGCTTCATTGGCAAGCTTTTAAACTAGTCAAGGGGGGAGGCACTGATAAGCAGCAGGAAAATCCCAGCCTCTCCCCTACAAAACAGGGTACTAAGTGAGAAAAAGACTGAGGTAGAAAGGTCAGTGGGGGATGCTGCAACAGAAGGTAAAGCCATCCAGAAATGGAGAGCACTGAGTACCAATGCCCGTAGTCTGAGTAACAAGCTTCCTGAATTATTGGCCTTGATGGAGGAGGAACATCTGGATATCGTGGCAGTCACAGAAACATGGTACATACAAAACCATGACTGGGACGTAAACATACCAGGATACACTATCTACAGGAAGGACAGGGAGGGTAAAAGAGGAGGAGGAGTAGCTCTTTACATAAGGGAAGGAATCAAAGCAACAGAACAAAAGGGAAAACAGGGAGGAAAAGAAGCACTGTGGGTAAACTTGGAGACCGGTAATGGCACCACAATCCGCACAGGGGTTGTATACAGACCTCCTTCTCAGGGGGAGGAAATGGACAAGGAAATGATAGAGAGTATACTTAGAATGGCAGAAAAAGGGGAGTTATTGCTGATGGGTGATCTGAATATGCCAGATGTTAACTGGAGTGCAGTTGCAGTAGCCGCTCCGAAGAGTTGGGCTATTCTAGATGCCCTACAGGGGGCATGCCTTAGACAACTAGTATTGGAGCCCACTCGAGAGGAAGCAATCTTAGACCTGGTTCTCTCAAATGGAGATGAAGAGAGGATCACAGATGTAGAAGTGGGTAGCCATCTGGGAACTAGCGACCATCGAACAGTATGGTTCACAATAAACACAGCAATGGAGTCAACCATACAAAGGCAAAAGTACTGGACTTTAGGAAGGCTGACTTTGCCAAAATGGGTGATGCCTAAGGAATGCACTAGCAAATGGGCAGGAAGGAGGGGTGGAAGAACAATGGGGAATAATAAGAACTGGCATCACAGAGGTAACAAGCCTTTGTGTGAAGCAAATAAACAAAACAAAACGATGTAAGAAACCACTATGGTTCTCAAAGGAAGTAGCAGTGAAGGTTCAAGAGAAAAATAAAGCATTCAGGAAGTACAAGGAATCACAGAAGGAGCAGGACAGAGAACAGTATCAGTTAAAGAAAAGGAAGCTGGAAGGCAGTCAGAACAGCAAAAGGCCCAAACCAAGGAAAAGATAGCCAACTCAGTTAAGAAGGGGATAAAACCTTTATAGGTACATCAGGAGCCAAGGAAGACCAAGGGAGGGATAGTGAGGCATAATAAAGGGAGGGTGGGCAGAGGGTGACTGTGAAAGGCAGAGATACTAAACAAATATTTTTGCTCAGTATTTACAAAGGAAGAGGAGTACATAAAACAAACAGTAGTAACACTCTGGATACAGAAGTTGATACCAGCCCATTTACAGAAGAAAGGGTTCTGAAAGAACTCTTAAAACTGAAGGTGGACAAAGCAATGGGGCCTGATGGGATTCATGCCAGAATTCTAAAAGAACTAAGGGTAGAACTAGTGACACCACTGACTACCCTCTTTAACAAATCATGGGAAGATGGGGTGGTACCCGAGGACTGGAGGAGGGCAGATGTGATTCCCTCACAAAAGTGGGAGCAAGGCAGAAGCAGGAAACTACAGACATGTTAGTTTAACCTCAGTGATAGGGAAAATGATGGAATCACTTCTGAAGGAAAGAACTGTCGAGCACCTAGAGGCCAGAGGGCTGGGACCCTAGGCAGCATGGATTCACAGCGGGAAGGTCATGCTAGACGAATCTAATAGATTTCTTTGACTGGGTGACCAAAGTAGTAGATCAGGGAGGGCTGTGGACATGGCCTACCTAGACTTTAGCAAGGCATTTGACACAGTCCCACACAAAAGATTAATATACAAGTTAGCCAGCCTGGGAGTAGGTCCCATGATGACAGCCTGGGTAAAGAATTGGCTGGAGAATAGGACACAGAGAGTAATAGTAAATGGAGTCCACTCTGAAGAAAGGGGGGTTACTAGTGGGGTACTGCAGGGTTCAGTATTAGGACCGGTCCTCTTTAATGTCTTTATAAGTGACATTGCAGAGGGACTGGAAGGAAAAGTATGTCTCTTTGCAGATGACACAAAGATCTGCAACAGAGTTGATGCACAAGGTGGGGTGGAAAGGATGAGAAGGGACTTGGCAAGGTTAGAGGAATGGTCAAATGTATGGCAGCTTAGATTCAATGCTAAGAAGTGCAAGGTAATGCACCTGGGAAACAAAAAACCCTGGGGAAGAGTACACAATGGGGGGTGAGATACTAACAACAACAAAAATGGAAAGGGACCTGGGGGTAGTCATATCAGATGACCTAAAGGTGGGCAAACAATGTAAAGGGCAGCAAGGAGGGCTGGGGGGATACTGGGATGCATAGGGAGAGGCATCACCAGTAGAAAACAGGAAGTTATCATCCCTCTGTACAGACAGCTGGTCAGACCCCATCTGGAGTACTACGTTCAGTTCTGGAGACCCAATCTCCGCAAAGACATAGACAGGATGGAAGCTGTCCAGAGGAGGGCAACTAAAATGGTGCAGGGTCTGCACCGGAAGACATATGAAGAGACTCTAAGGAGCCTAATATGTATAGCCCTAGAAAAGGAGGGAGAGGGGACATGATAGAAACTTCAAGTACCCTCAAGGGAATCAACAAAGTCCAAGATGGTAGCATCTTTCAAAAAAGAGGTGTGCAAGAACAAGAGGGCACAATTTGAAGATAGTGGGGGTGGCTCAGAGGTAATTTAAGGAAGTATTTTTTGCAGAGATGGTTGTGGATGCATGGAACGCCCTTTCAGAGGAAGTTGTGGAGTCAAAAACAGTGGTGGAATTCAAGCATGCATGGGACAGTCATAAGACAATTCTAGGGGGTGGGGGTAGGAAGAAGTAGGCTGCTGGTTAACTAGGATCTGCAGCTTATCCATTAGGTAGGGAAATGGGCAGACTGGGTGGGCCAAGTGGTCCTTATCTGCTGTCAAATTCTATGTTTCTATTCATTGAAGAACAGCAGAAGAAAGTTGAACAATAATAAGAAAGAATACAAATATACCTCTGCAGGAACCATGTCAGGACGAGGAGTCTTATTGCACTTTAAGGAATTACTAGCAACCCATACTTCAATAATAGTAAAAGGTGTGATTGTACACTGATCCAAAACGCTACAGGAAATATTTTATAACTGGGGATTGTAGAAAAGGGAGACAAAGTGCTCCACCCAAACTGATGTGAGAATAGAAATATTTATGCTAGATGAAAAAAATACAGTTCCCCTAGCAACCAGATGCCAGAAGGTTCTGGTATAATTCTTAGAAATTATATTAAAGAGCAACTCTACACTTCAGCACATGCTTTCATAAATAAGATGTTTCAGCTGTTACAATTTACCACAGAATACATTTTTTTTCATTTTCAGTGTTCTTTTTTAAGATTTACAGCACATCTTGCTAGTCCATCAAAAAAGTATGTATAGAAAACTTTTGCCTTTGCCTCTCCCCGTTAACCTGACAGTGTCTTTGTTTATGGCATCATAGTGCTGTCCATGACAACAGACTGTGATGTCACAAATAGCAACTGTGTGGTCAGCAGGGGAGAATTGGATACACTGTGAAAGACAGTGAAATAATTACTGCATTATCTACAATATTTAGTTGACTAACAGCAGGGGAAAGCAGAAAAAATAACAAATATCTACACAACAATAACATTAAAACATAACTGGTGTAAATCCAGTGTTTTTAAGCTTTTTATTATAATAGAGAGTTGCTATTTAAGCATAATATCCCACTGTTTATGATAACATTCTCCTTTTTTATTCTGCAAAAAAGTCTTATAAGCTTCCCTTTCAATATTAATGGGTCTACAATTATTCCTTGAGGGGTATGTCCTGGCATATTTAATCTTAGATAGGGATTTAGATTTCTTCTTTCTACAATGACAGTTGAACTACCAATACCAAAGATGAAATTTAGGCTAAGAATAGAGATAGAATACAGAATAGAATGCAGCTGAACAAAGTGGAATTTCAAGAGATTGTACATTTCGGAGGTGACTCAACCATCAAAGTCCAGTTGTAACCTGGATTCTACTGTATATATAAATGACAGTGCATGGGGAACAGTTGACAACAGGGCTATTCTTTCACCTAATTGGCACTATGATGACGGATTACCTCGAGAGCGCAGCTCAAGAGGTAATCTGTCATCAGAGTGCCAACGAGGTGAAAGATTAGCCCTGTTGTCAACTGTTCCCCATGCACTTTTCTTTAAAGTGTATGGTGGAATGTTATTTTTTGGGGGAAAAAAATCACTACAGCATGTTTCTGCTTCAAAACCTTTTTACTGGGTTACTAGAAAGAAAAAAGAACTTTACATTTTGAACGTTTTCACACTTGACATTTGAACTGTTTAAGAACTTTACATTTTGAATGTTTTAACGTTAAACATTAGTACTGCCGCCGACATTGCTGCTTTCACTGTGTGTCCTGTCTGTGGAGAAAGCCCTAACTGTTAAATGCTGCTCAAGGACACAGTGTGTGATGTGCGCAGTGCAGTAGAACAAAAAATTGTTCTGCTGCACTGTGAACATCACTAGTGTAGGAGAACAACATTTTGACAGCAATGGATTTTGGTGGAGAACGACGTTCCACCATACACTATAAGTAGCAGAAACTTGTTTCAACTTAAGAGAAATATCCTCATTCCATTTAATTTTCTTCCTAGTTCTAATATGGAGGGCAACCAAAATGATTTGGGGCTTGGGGGACAGGACCTATGAGGAGAGGCTCGAAGAGCTAAATATGTACACATTGGAAGAGAGAAGGGACCGGGGGAACATGATAGAGGTCTTCAGGTACATGAAGAGGGTAAATAGGGGAGGAACAGTCAGGGTGCTTCGAAGGAAGGAGGAGGGGCCACTAGAAGGCATGGGTGGAAGCTGGAGGGGAAGATTCAGGGAGAAAGGAGGAGGTGCTACTTCACTGAGAGAGGGTGGTGGAGCTATGGAATGCACTGCCTAGGGGCTGGGTGGAGGCAGAGACAGTGGAGGGGTTCAAGAGGGGGTGGGACAGGTACAGGGGAAGGGTTCTGGAAGCAAAATCCAATGCAGCAAGAATATCCAGAACTGGGAAGGGAGAAACCAGAGAAGGCGAGGGGGACAGCAAGGTCAGCACCCAGGGTGGGGGCTGACCAAATGAGCAGACATGAAAAACCATTAGGCCTATTCTGCTGGCATTTTAGTATGTTAGTAATATCCACATTTGGAAGGGGAAATGCTGGAATACCCACCTGCTGAGTCACAAAGTCAGATTGTCTATTATTTGCCCATGTAAGAAATTTTATGTACTATATGTATGTACATTATGTGCAGTATGTATGGATGTATTAAAACACTGTTGACTGGGAGAGGCACACTGGGCTGAGGCTCATTACCAGGTGGAACCCGGGGGAAGGGGGAGAGGGGGTACAGAAAAATAAAAGGTACACAACAGAGTGTGGTTCTTCCAACATTCATAGCAGCAGCTAGTTAGGTAAACAGCAGAATGGTTCAAAACAACTGACATGGATGAGAGTGCAAGAAAACCACAACGTGTACAAATGCCAGATTTGGGAAGGTGATAGTGCTTATAGGGTACAGGATAAGACCAAGGCATAGATGTAATGGACTAAAAATATAGGTGGGTCCTCAGCAGGAGGTGGATTAGGAGGGAAAGGGAAGCAAAGTTAAGAAGGGGCTTGACAGAGGTAGGGGAAGCAGAAAGGTGCCTTTTTTGGAATCTGAAGGCTGGAAGTGAAGGGGAGAGGAAGAGAGGGGAGTACGTTTTAGTGAGTAGGAAGGCAGTAAAGGAAGTTAGCTTGCCCAGCAGAGGTGTGAACATGGGAAACGGAAAAAGTGCAGGAATTCCTGGGGCAGCATGAATAAGGAGAGGATAGGGTAAAGGAGTGAGGAGAGGTAAGAAGGAAGGGAGCCAAACCAGTATTTAGCAAAGCAGAAAGCGCCAACTTGGCTGGCAATGTGAAGGTAGTGGGATAATGGAGAAGGAGGAGTAGAGGAAACGATGAGTGCGGAGGTGTGAGTTGGTAGTGAACTGACAGAAGGCAATGCAGAGGGTATCCAGTCTTGTAAGAGAAGAGGAAGGGATGGTGCCATAAACCACATCCGCATTGTGAAAGACAGGGAGAACGATTCTGTTGACAAACTCCTGGTTGACCTGGAGAGAAAGGCAGTCCTTGCTGCAGTATAGGGAACTAAGCACAGGGTGAAATTTGACATGGATGGTGTCAGTGTGGACAGAGAATTCAAACTTACAATCAAGCCACATGTTAAGGTATTTGAAGGAAGGGACCACCTCCAGAGGGGTGTTATCCAGCATGAAGAAAACAGGTGGGGGTGAGGGCCTGGTCCATTTCTGGCTGGTGCCAAAAGGTCATAGACACAGTCTTCTTGGTATTGACCCTGAGTTGGTTGGCTTAGAACCAACACAGTACATTGTGGAAGTCATGCTGGAGGGAGTTTTCCACAGCCGAGGTTGATGGGTCGGAGGTTTAAATGACAGTGCTGTCCGCATACATATGGATATGCAAAGAGACACAGGTAGAGTTAAGGTCATTTTGGAAAACTGAAAAGAGGGTTGGACCCAGGATGGAGCCCTGTGTGACCCTGCTAGGATGGGAAGGGAAGGGAACAAGGCACGTCCCTCCTGGGCCAGCTGTTGATGGCCCGTGAGGTACGAACATAACTATTCAGCAGCAGTAGCAGAGAGGCCAGCAAAACACAGTTCACCCAGAAGGAGTGGGTGGGACACCCAGTCAAAGACTTTGGCCAGATCAACAAATACAGCTTTGGTGATATGTTGCTCATCCAGCTGAGTGAGGAAAGCATCAGTTATGTGCAGCAAAGAGAAGATGTTAAACTGATGTTTCCTAAGACCAGACCAAAAGGGGGAAAGGAAGTTGGGGGAGTGAAGGAAGTTGACAAGCCTGGAGTAAATGATGGACTCTTGTAGCTTTGCAAGGGAAGGGAGGAGTGAGATCATCTGGAAGTTGACTGGGGAGGTTGGGTCACCCCCTTCATGCACAGGGAGAATCTTCTCAACTTTCCAGGCCTGAAGGACAGCACTAAGGGAGAAGGAGAGATAGGGGAAAATGGTAGCTTTCAGCTCTGTTAATTATAGAAAGGGACACCGCATATCTATAGGACCATCCCAACTGGCAAGCTCAATAACAGATGCACCCTATGGAGAGAAAAATGATAATCACTCAGTTTCATCTCTTGCCAGCCTGCCATTCAAAGGATAAAATTATAATCTAGCATAAATGTAATTAAACTAATACCAGATTTGTTAGTCTGCCATCATGAGAATGTCTCACTGGGAGTTCACGGGCATCACCTAATGTCCCAGCCACAATGTTATCAATGTTTTTCTAGAAAATCTACTGTTGGACAATCTGCTTTTTCTTACTGATTTCCTAAACTTCGGTTCCCCTTCCCCTTTCTATTCATTCTGCCTCTTTCCCTTCCTCCTTAAAGTCTCTTCTTTATGAGTTTTGTTCTCCTACCTGCAACCGTCTATGATGCTTTCCTCTTCATATTCCCTTTCTTTATACATATGAGTGCGTTTTATTTTCTACTTGCACTCATTTATTAATTAGCCTCTCACTATTTATATTTATGCTTCATGTATTACTATATATAGAATAATGTATGGGTTGGTATGTGTGTAACAAGATTTTACTCACACCTGAGTTGTGGGATGCTACATGGTTTATGAAATGCATCCCACAACCAGGGTGTGTGTAAAATCGAGTTTTGCACAACCACCCCATATTTTATTTTATGTAATTGCTGGCGTGCACTTTTTTGCCTCAGCAATTATACAAAATAGAATAAGCAAAAGATTGGTGTTCAGGCAACCATGGACCAGTTGGCATTCTGCATGGTCTAAGGTCTGCCAAGTTACAGTTCTTCCCTGGAGTGCTCCACTTGAGGCAGAAAGTGGATATTTCATTTTGAAAGTGGACTTTGGTTTTTGTAAAAGTTAAACTTACCACCGAGCAGCGGTTGCAGCGTCCTTCAAGTTTGAAGTGCTGGGGAGACCTGCTGGCCAAAGCGTGCTGACAGAAAAATCCAGCACCTGTTTAAGGATTCCCTTTTTTTCTGGGTTGATGGAGAACAAGACTTCTATTTTCCCTTGCCAGGGCCCAGTGTACAGTGGATGAACAGCCTGTGGTGAGAGGACATCAGCTCCAGATTTCAGAATGCCAACCCAGTTTGTAGCAGCCATGGTGGGGATGTCCGCCCTATGCCTGAAATGGGGAGTCACCTGCTGCAGCCTGAAAGTTTGGACTGAGACCAAGAAGGAGGAATGAGCAGCAACCCCATTTCTTAAGGGCTGCTGCCAATGATCCTGAGTTTGGAGCAGTGAGAGATGAGCAAGGGGACATGAAGAGTGAAAGACTTTAGTTTTGCTGCTGCCTGTTTGCAGGACCTGATTCGGCCCCAGGGAAATGCTGCCTACTTCCATTAGTGGCCATCTCGGCCAAGAAGTAGGCCGCCCATACTTAGTGGGGCCATTTTGGCCACAAGGTATCCACTAATCTCCTTTTGCAGACCCCCAGGGTCTAGTATGTACAGATAAACTGTTTGGATGGTGCCATGAAGTTTGTTCATTAAATGAGATCCCCCAGTTACCGCTATGCTTGTGTGGACTTCAGTTATTTGTTTTTGGACTGTTTATATGTAACTAACATGAATTGCATTCCAGCCCAGCACCAGAGGATGGCACCACTCGTACCATGGAGCCACACAATGCCAGCCATTCCCTGTAAGGTACAGCCTTTGGCTTCTGCTGCTATGAGTGCCCCCTCCCCTCAGGCAATTACCACTTCATACCCCTAGACACCTTGGAGGGGAGCTTACATAAGCATTTAGCCTATTTATTTATGTCAGAATTAAGTTACATTTCTCTAGCAAGTGACCATTCTTCCAAAAGTAATTTGCCACCCTGTGGACTGCTTATGTAATTTGGACACAGTCAAGACCATGTTCATTTCTGGTGTTGCAGACTTCAAGAATATCTCCCTCATTAACCCGAACCTCCATCTTAAGTTCAAACAATGTGATAATAGACTCCAAGAGGGTATTCTCGGCAGACTGGACTTGATATTTATATCCATACAGTCTTAGAATGCCAAGATTATCCAGTTGGAGCACTGAGACCAGGTCAGGGTTAACATTTGTGTCCATAATGGCTGGCTTCTGTGGAATCTGACCTGTAGGGCATGACTTTTTGTACAGCTTGATACTGACTCAGAATTAGATCCCATAATTGCTTTAGTAGCAACCACAGAATTCACATTATTTATAAGTCCAAGACTATGGTGCCTACCCACAGGATCATCACTAGAGTCACCCTTGTTTCCTAACTTGTCCAGAATTAAGTTCTAGTCCTCTTTGAAGGCAATCAAATCTGTACAAGTGGCCTGAAGCTTAGGAGGACACATATCTGCTCTTCCTTAATTCCAGAATATCAGACCCTCTTGTAGGATTCCCAAATTTGGCACAGCAAGTGATATATTCACTGGAACAGGCAGCGAATCAGAAAAGACAACACTATTATTTGGCTGAACAGCCTTAGTATCCATGGTCAGACTTGAAACTTTTTTAAATCACTTTGGAACCCTTTTCATTTTTTGGTCCTTTTCTGAGTGCTCAATTCAGGAAAGACAATAGAACTGAAGTCTGGTCTCATACAGGACTCTGGAGATTAAGGCTCAATAAATTCCATGGATGAAAATTTCTTTGATGGGTGAATTTGCTGAAAACTTGTGTAATATCATCCACCACTGATAGCTAAATCATCTCTGATACTATCTAAATCATTTCTAATGATGACCAGCTGCCCCATTAGCATACAATTAACAGCATATGAGTTAACTCATTAGATTGATAGTATCACCACAAAGGTACAAGGCACATATGATATAAGCTCTGACTTTTCATTTTGAGTGTTAAACACCTTAGGTAATTCCTCTCTATTTGATGATACCCGGACATTGGAGGGAGCCAAATTGATACGAGGCTATTTAACATTCACCAACTCCATTTTTGAGTGATTAGATCTACCAAGGCTTTCAGGCTGACAATAGTGTTATAGCGATCAAGCACTTCTGCCATGATGGAATTTAGGATCTCACCCCTGGCTACCTTAATATCTCCAGCTGACTTAAATGAGAAGAAAAAGGGACAGGCAGATGGGCAGATGCAACAAACTGATAGACAAGGCAGCTGCCTCAGCCTGTTTATTTCCATGAGAGCTACCAGAGTAAGGGTCACAATCAACACCCATACTATATATTATTAATATGTCCCCTGGAGCCACTCGTTGTGGGATGAGTGGTTTCATGTGTGTTCTGCTTGAGAGAGAACAGTGAAGTGAAGCTGAACTGTTCTGGCTTGAACAGAACCAACTGAAATCACTTTTATCCACAACGAGTGGTGACAAAGGACATATTATTGTATTATAGATCAAGCGACCAATAATGCTATTTACGTGATAACTGGAGGTGGGGCTTAGTCAGAGTTGAGGTAGCAAGTAGAGTTTTATTTTCTCAGAAGAAGCCAGAAGGGGAAGGAAGGAAACATATTCAAGTCAGTGCTTTAGAGTAACTGGTAATTGCTATTTTTCTTTTAAACTTAGATTGTGGGCTTTTAGTGACAATGTACTTTCTTTGTTGTCTTTACTTAGAATTGTTTTTGGGCTGTTGAAAGTTCCCCCAACTCTTAATTATATGCCCTGTTAAATCTGATTGACAGGAGCTAAACACAGGATATAGTAAGGGGTGTGAAGTAGGAGGGGCATAAGGGGGAAGAAGCCCACCCTCAGCACAAGTGTTTTGACTCATTTATTTATTTATTACATACTAACATACTATTTGCCAGCAGATTAGGCCTTACAGTCTATCGAGTCTGCTCGAACTTTAGATCCTTAGTTGGGTGCCGAGACCCTCCCATCCCTTGTGCTCCAGAAACCCGTATCATCCATCCCCACCCCCCTGGGACAGGACATCATCTGATACATCCACTTTCTGTGTCTGTCCCATCCTCTCTTGAAGCCCTCCACTGTGGATCTCTGAACTAGCTCACCAGGTAGTGCATTCCAAGGGTCCACCACCCTCTCAGTGAAAAACCTCCTCCTCTTTTCCCCCTTACCCTTCCACCTTTCAACTTCAAACCATGCCCTCTGGTGATGCCTCCCTGCTTTAGTCTAAAGATCCCCTCCATGTTTACCCTATGTATTCCCTTGAGGTACTTGAAGACCTCAATCATGTCCCCCCTGTCTCTCCTCTCCTCCAGTGAAAACAGGCAGAGCTCCTTAAGTCTGTCCTCATAAGTCAAATCCCCTAGCCCTCGTATCATCTTTGTTGCCCTCCTCTGTACCCTCTCTAGGAGCTGTATGTCCCTCTTTAAGTGTGGTCTCCAGTACTGTACACAGTACTCAAGGTGTGGTCTAACCAGTCCATTGTACAGCAGAATCACTTCCTTGCTCCTAGAGGTGATCCCCCTCTACGATGCATCCCAACATCCTGTTTGCCTTGCTAGCCGCTCTCCTGCACTGCTCAGAGTTATTCATACATGCATCCACCATGACCCCTAGGTCTTTTCCCTATTGAGGCCTCCAGCCTCCCTCCCAGGGTGTACCTGTGTTTAGGGTTTCCCGACCAAGATGCAACACCTTGCACTTGGTGATATTGAAATTTAATTTCCATGTGAGCCCAGCTTTACAGGGTGTCCAGGTCCCCTTGCAGGGCCAACCTCCCCTCTTCTCCCTCAACTACTGCTCCCATCTTGGAGTCATCCGCGAAGAGACTCATTTCACACCCTATACCCTCCCTGATGTCCGATATGTATGCATTAAACAGGATTTTTTTTTTAAGAAAATTATCTGAGGATCAGTGGCAGGATTTTTAGGACAGTAAATTAATAAAAAGGGAACTAGGAGAGCTTCAGTAGCAGACAAGTAGTGGAATAGCAGTATAACTGCAGTATAATGTGGGGAGTGGTGCAATGTAGTGGCTGTGGGGAAGCCATATTCAGGCAGACCTTCTGGACACTGAGGTGCTGCCCTTTCTGCATGCATCTCTCTGGACTGTGGGATGAGGTAGCCAGACTCAGAGTGGAAGTAAACTGGGTCAGAAGTACCATTACCCCTATCTAGAGACCACCCAGTCCGATGCAACTGCCTCAAAGGATGCCGAGAACGAGGAGCACTTGGATGACAGTGGGCTCAGGGAGGGTTAGAGTGGTCAGGCAGAGGCACATCCAGATCCTATTCACTTAAGAACTCTATGCCACACTGGCAAATGAGGACAACAAATAAAGTACCCAGAGAAGTGGAAGGAAAGGATGTGGAGGTTAGCCAAGGAGGTGACCTTAGCGGGAAAGCAGTGGACCCCAGAGGAGGAGGAGAATCCTGGTGGGGGACTCCATCATAAGAGGGATCCAGCTAGGAACACAGGGGGGAGGACAGGGAGGTGAGGTGCCTACCATGCCATGGCATGGAGGGATGGAAGGAAGATCCTGGGGATCACTGGGAAGGCAAGACGGAGGGTGAACTGGATGTCATTATCCACCTAGGTACTAATGACCTGGCAAATGGGGAGCCAAAGGAAGTTCAGGAAGAGTTTAGGAAATTGGGAAGGGGTCTCAAGCAAGTAACTACTTCTGTCACTTTCTCAGAAGCACTACCTGTGAGAGGCAAGGGAAAGCATAGGAGTGCATGCACCAGGAACTTTAACTCATGGTTGAAGAACTGATGCTGTGAGGAAGGGTTTAGATTCATTGGTGCCTGGGGACCCACCTGGAGGGATGGAGGTTTGTTCAAGCCTGATGGCCTGCATCCATCCTGGAGGGGAATCCAAGCACTCAATGATAAGTTTAAATGATACATTGACAAACATTTAAACTAGCAAAGGGGTGGCATGCCAGCAAGGAGGTACCTACTTGCTCACCCCCAGCTAGCAGTGGAACCAGTGAACCAGAGGTGGCTATCTCTGCAAAGCAGTGTGCAAAAGATGGAGATTAGTGCCCAAGAGGTGGATAGGCAGAAAGGGGCAAAATTCAGCAGAAGGGCAGACAGCAAGGAGAACCAGGGATAAAGGACAACCAAGGAAGGGGCTGGAGTAGAACAGTGAAACAGTCTAGGGAGGTCAAATCATGGAAAGCCATGTGTGCAAATGCCAGGAGCCTTAGCAACAAGATGGAAGATCTGGAGGCTGTCATGATGCAGTCAGACCTGGACATTGTGGCCATCACTGAAACCTAGTGTAATGATAACCACGACTGGGAGATGGCCATACCTGGCTACAACATATTCAGAAGAGACAGAGCAGGCAGGAAGGAGGAGGAGTGGCACTGTATGTGAAAATGACATAAGGGCCACAGAGATCCAGGAGGAACAAAATGGGAGAGATACTGTGGGTTAAGCTGGAAAGGAAAATGGGGACAGCCATCCACACAGGTGTGGTCTATAGACCACCAGCCCAGGAGGAAGAAACAGATAGGAGCTGATGCTAGCCATCCAAAGGATGGCAGACAAGGTGGAGTAGTACTGGTTGGAGACTTCAATATTCCAGACGTGGACTGGAGCATCCCAGCAGCAGCATCAACTAGGAGCAGATTTATCCTGGACTCCCTTCAGGGTGCCTTCCTCAAGCAACTGGTCACTGGTCATGGAACCAACTCAGCAGAAGGCAATACTGGAACTTGCGCTCACAAACAGGGACAGTGTGATGGTGGTAACAGTGGGGGAGCACCTGGGGAACAGTGATCACCAGTCATTGTGGTTTGAAATCACAGAAAGAGCAGAACCAAACCACACAAAAACACGTATCCTGGATTTTAGGGGGGCAGACTTTGGGAAAATGGGGAGACACTTGAAAGAGGCATTAAGGGGAATGGGACAGGAATCAGGGGTTGAGGAACAGTGGGCAGTATTTAAAATGGGGATTACAAGAACAACAGAATTATGCATTAAGCAGGTTAGCAAGAGGAAAAGGAAGAGGAGACCATTATGGTTTTCCAAAGAGGTAGCAAAGAAAGTGAAAGCCAAAAAGATTGCATTCAGGCAATACAAAAAGACACAGGCAGAAGGGGATAGGGATACGTACCAGGAGAAGCAAAAGGAGGCAGGGAGGTCAGTAAGGGAAGCCAAAGCTCAGACAGAAGAACACATTGCAAAATCAGTGGGTAGAGGGGACAAAACCTTTTACAGGTACATAAGTGAAAAAAGAAAGACAAAGAGAGGAATAGTGAGACTGAAGGGGGAGGATGGGGGCCGCGTGGAGGATGACAACAGTAAAGCTGACATATTGAACCGGTATTTCTGCTCAGTCTTTACTGAGGAAGAGGAGGGTAATGGGTCTGAAGGGAGTACAAGGGGTGAGAATGGTGCAGAAATGCAGAAGGGAGTACAAGGGGTGAGAATGGTGCAGAAACAAGTCTCTTTACATGAGAAAGGGTCCTGAAGGAACTGGAAGTAATAAGAGTTGATAAAGCAATGGGGCCAGATGGGGTGCACCCCAGGGTTCTTAAAGAACTAAGAGAGGTGATGGCTGAACCTCTGGCTATCCTATTTAGCCGATCACTGGAAACAGGGAGGTACCCAAAGACTGGAGGACAGCAGATGTAGTCCCCTTATACAAAAGCAGGAACAAGAGGAAGCAGGGAACTACAGACGTCAGCCTCACCTCAGTAGTGGGAAGATCATGGAAGCACTACTGAAGGAGATTGGTGGAACATCTGGTTGTCAGTGGACTACAGGACCCAAAGGCAGCATGGTTTCCCGGGGAGGTCATGTCAGACCAACCTCATTGAATTTTTTGACTGGGTGACTAGGGAGGTGGATCAGGGAGGGCAGTGGACATGGCCTATCTGGACTTCAGCAAGGCCTTGACACCGTGCCACATAGAAGACTATTACACAAACTGGGGAATATGGGTGTGGGCAGGACAGTAGTGTGGTGGGTAGGTAACTGGCTGGGTGGCAGGACACAGAGGGTGGTGGTAAATGGCTGTCACTCCACAGAGGGAAGAGTGGCCAGTGGGGTACCACAGGGATCAGTGCTGGGACCGGTCCTGTTCAACATCTTCATCAGTGACATTGCACAGGACCTAGAGGCAGAATTTCACTGTTCACTGATGACACAAAGCTCTGTAACACAGTAGACACACCAGAGGGTGTAGACAGAATGAGAAGGGACCTGCAGAAACTTGAAGAATGGTCAGGGGGTTGGCAGTTGAAATTCAATGCAAAAGTGCAAGATAATGCATATGGGGCACAAAACCCTGGCACAATATATCAGTTTGGGGGGTGAGGATATAGCATGCACCAAGCAGGAAAGGGATCTTGGGTTATCATCTCTGATGACCTCAAGGTAGGAAACAGTGTGACAAGGCAGCAGGTAAAGCAAATAGGATGCTGGGATGTATAGGCAGGGGAATCACCAGCAGGAAAAGGGAGGTCATAATTCTGCTATACAAGACACTAGTGAGGCCCCACCTGGAGTACAGTGTACACTTCTGGAGACCATATCTATGTAAGGACATAGACAGGGTAGAGAAGGTTCAGAGGAGGGCAACAAAGATGTTGCATAGATTGCATCACAAGTCCTATGAAGACAGGTTGAAGGAACTGAACATGTACTCCCTGGAGGAGCGGAGGGAGAGAGGGGATATGATAGAGACATACAAGTATCTCACAAGGAGGAACAGGGTGCAGGAATACACTATTTTTAAGTGAAAAAATGTTCCAGGACTAGAGGGCATGGGATGAAGTTGGAGGGAGGACGATTCAGAGAGACAAAAGGAAGAATTTCTTCACAGAACGGGTGGTGGACAAGTGGAACACCCTGCCAGAGGAAGTGGCGGGGGCTGAAACAATCACGGGATTTAAGAATGCCTGGGATAGACATAAAGGAATTCTGGAGGTCAGGGGTAAGGGGCAACAGACTTCTAGGAAAACATAAACTGAACTTACAAGCTCAAATGGGCAGACTGGGTGGGCCATAGGCCCTTATCTGCTGACACTGTCTATGTATCTATGATATTCAATGGTGATGCACCATGGCACAGCACCATTGAATATGGCATGGACAGCATACGGTGCAGTGGTACTGCTCATGGCACAATAGCACTGCACCAGAGCAAGCCACAGATAGGGAGCATGGGGATGCACCCAAACGCAGTTGCACAGGGTGTATCACCCATGATATTCAGTAGAGAGCATGCAAATGAGGCCATAATATATGCAAGGTGCAAATGGGTACATTTGCATGTCATTAATGCTCCATTTGCATGCCTTGTGCAGGGCAGTCTGCCGGATTGCGCCTGGCGCCCTGCACAGATTGAAGTGTACACAGTGGGGGTCCTGGGGCATCCCCCCCATAGCCATGATTGCCAGTAAATAGGCAGAAAACAAATCCCTGGTGGTCTAGTGGTATCCCCCTCCCTCCCATAGCCCGATCACCATGAAAATGCTAATTCCACAATCCCTGGCAGTTTAGTGGAACCCCCATCATCCGATTGTGGTAAATCATTATGAAAATTCCCTGGTGATCCAGTGGTGCCCCCACACAGGACCCCTTGGCACCTGCTCCCCCTGCATTGGCGGGCAGCTGCAACCACCCGCATACTGCCTGGCCGCCCACCGAATGACTGGTACAGTATGGGCCTTCCAGCCCATACTGTACTAGACAATCCAAACTATGTGAATGGAGTCATTCACGCCTTTACGGCTTTATCTAGTCACAGTATGCCCTGTAAGCCCATACTGTACCTGTCATTCAGCGGGCAACTAGGCGGTATGTGGATGGGTTGCAACCGCCTTCAATGCTGGAAGTGCAGGGTGGAGCAAGGGTCCCTATGTGGGTGGGAGGGTGGGGGGCTCACTGGATCATGGGGACTTCTTTACGATGATTTATCATGATCGGGTGGGAGGGTGTCCACTAGACTACCAGGGATTGTGGAATTAGCATTTTTATGGTGATCAGGGCTACGGGAGGGAAGGCGGGTACCACTAAACTACCATGGAATGCAGCATTAGCATTTTCACTGTGATTGGGGCAACGGGAAGGAGGGGGTTTCCACTGGACTACATGTGAACAATGTTCCAGGTGGGCGGGTAGACACCCACTGTTGGCGGCTGCTGTGTTGCTCCCTGCAATACAGCAGCCCACCTGTGCTTGGCCAGGAGTTGTTCCACCATTTCAGGGGCTCAACTTTGAGCCCCATTTTGTGGCACAATGCAGAGTTGTGCCAGTATATAAGTGCCACATCCCGGGCTGAATATCGGGATGTGCCGCATATGCATGGGCACACCCCCTGCATTTGCGCAGCATACATTACCATTGTGCCCCAGTGCATCGGGATTTGTGCTACCCCTGGCAGCCTTTCCAATATCCCACTGGGGCACAGTCCGGGGTTGCACTGGCACAACTCTGTTGCACCATGCGCAACCCCTTTGAATATCTGGGCCTGTGTGCCTAAACTCCAACAGACTCTGACCCAGCCTTGGTGAGTAAGGAAATTGTGAGTTAGCAGCTGTATTCATAGACGTCACCTTAAATCTGTTGTAAGCTGTTAAGTAATTTTGGAATGGTTCTTAATTGTAATAGGCATTTTTTTGAGAGACCTATCTATAGTTTTTGGGCTACTTGACAAATTATAATTTTTTTTTCCATTGTCGCTGTACAGTGTCACTTGGCGCACACCTAAAACCCAAAGGCAGCACAGTGTTTAAGCTTCTCTGTTTCCTAGTTTGAACCATAGTGCAATAAATATGCTACAAAAGAAAAAAATTATACATAAAAATATTGCACAGTACACTATTAATAGTCCAGAACCACAACCCTTCCAAAGTTTTTGTTCTTACAGTAGCGACCACAGACACTGCCAGCTATTTCTTGAAATTTCTGTGATATTTCCAGAAATATCTCCTGCTTTCTGCATTTACACAGTAGGGGCAGCAGAGAGAAACTTTTCAGAAATTCCGTGAAATATCTGGAAATAGCTGGCAATGTCTGTGGCTACTACTTAGAAACAGAAGGGAACCTGATCCCAGGAGTCCAAAATTGAAGTAACAGCAGAGCTTGAATGTTATACAGCTTTGAAATCAGCTGCTTTCCTTCAGATAATCGTTCACTTCCTTGGCATGAAACCTTAACGGTTTCCAGCAGGATACAGCTGCCATCTTCCATGCTAGTCTTTGTCTTGAAACACGAGCCGATGTCAAGAAAATGGTAAGGATACACTGTGGATACCTATGGATTATCAGCTGTTAGTCTTTCCTATCTTTATTTACTGCTTCCTTCTTTCACCTTTTCTCTATTCCTGCATGCAATAGTTCTGTAATTCAGAATTCCTCTTTGATGTATCTGGCATATCATGAGGAGAATAAGAGCCTTCATTTTAAAGCCCTGGACTGGTCTGTCATTTTCACAAGGGAACCCTTAAGTAGACAGTTCAGTTCCGCTAATACTAGGAGATAAATTGAGACATCTTTGTGCATTTATCTTAATATGCACCATCAAATATTTATTTTATTCTCTTGCATTTAATTTCACTTTTCCTGAGAGTCCCTGGGGCTCGATTTTCAAATGTAAAACTTTGATGCAAGGTGCCTGTGCCAAAGGTGTATGATGCAAATGGCTGCATCAAGTTTAGTAGCTATCGATTTTGAACACGATTTGCAGAAAAATGGGGATGCTGTAGGGCTTGAGCCATGGCAGGGCTGCACCATTCCCTTTTTGCTATTCTACAAGCCCTGCGGTGGTTGCAACAGGAGGCTACCCTCAGAATAGCCAGGAGGTGGTCTAAGGACCATGCACCACTGCCGAGCAGGGTGGCTATGGGGGGCTGCAAGGAAGAGACTGGAGGAAGAAGAAGCATGGGGGTACCCTAGGGGGCAAGGGGGGCATGGCAGCAAAGTGCAGGGGATGAGGTGGCACCCTGTAGGGTGCCCGATGATACTACATACAGCCAATCAGACCAGGTACAAGGGGTTAGCAGAAAGGGACCAGGGCCAGGCCTCAGGAGGCTACAGATCTGGCACCTGTCCCATAGGTGCCACTGACTATAACACTGCTGGTGGGCAGCAGTGGCTGTAGGTTGCAGGGTGGAAGTGGTGGCTGGGAATGGTCCCCAGGCACTGTAGCATTTCCCTGGTCCCAGGCCCCCTGCGTGGAGCAGACTGCTGTCCACTGGTGGTGTTGTGGTCAGTGGCACCTATGGGGCAGATGCCAGGGCAGTACCTTTCTGAGACAAGGTCCCAGTCCTTTTCTGCCAGATCCCTTTACCTGGTCTGATGGGCTGTATGTATTAGCAGAGGGTATCCCTAGAGGGTGCCACCTCATCTCCTGTACATTGCCACCATGCCACTGTTGCCCCTAGGGCACCCCCCATGCTTCTTCTGCCTCCACACCATTCCCCGAAGGTAAATTTACCCATCACTTTTATGGCCCCTTGTGTATTGCGCCAGGTGGGGGGGGTTGATGGAGCCTTCCATCAAATCCCGCAGGTGTGCCACTTCTTTAGTATGACCCTGCAGATATGACTTATCTTAGGTCCTGGGTGAAAAGACCCTCATTGTTTTAAAATATGACACAGGGTCTCTGACTCATCCTGAGTCTGCCACAGCTCCATTTCACTGCAACTTGTCGTGATCTAAGAACTGTTTGAAAATTGAGCCCTCTGTATTTATTTATTAAGAATAATTGCCTGTATTGAGTGTAACAGAGTTGAATAAGGCCCTGTCCCATTTGTTATGCATAAAGAGCTAAACGTAAGGGTCTGTTCTGTTTCTTGTGTGCCTGGTTGCGCAACCAAATTTTCTTGTGTGACCTAGGAACTAATCACTCCAACAGTCTCACAATTCTTCTCCTCTCACTATCTGTCTACCTTCACTTGCTGTTTCTGTCTTTCTCCCCCTTGCATATCTGATTTAGAAAACATATGTGAATCTTTACGTGAAACTGGGATCCCTTTATTTGAAAATGTATATAGTTATACTGTTGAAATGATTGCAAAAAGCAGTTTGGAACTCAACTGGGTTAACCTGAGATGCTGAATTGCTAAGTCTCTGCAGAGCTGTGAGCAAGAGTTCAGTTCTGGTTAGCCATGCTCTGTTTGTTGCACCTGTAAGGAAACTGACAAGAACATTCTGTGAGAAGCAGGACATCTCTTAACAAGGTTCCCAGGCAAAGACTTATAAAAGAGCAGCAATGCTTTTGTTAGAAAGACAAGGAAAGTGAGAGACTGAAACTTGGAGTTAAGAGATACTCTCAGAAAAAGGACTTAATTTTCTCTGTTTGTACTGCCTTTGTAAATAATTATACTAAATCATTTTTATTTTTTATTTTGCTGTTATTGAGAAAAATAAAATGCTATTTGCGAATTTTGAAACTGCTCCTGGTTTTCCTATGCTTCCTGACCTGTGCCTCAACGACAGATTGTGTCTGCTTGAGTGGGATTTACTCTGTGCATACTCTAATCCAAGAGCTTTGTGTGTGGGTGCTGTACCTAGTACCAGAGAAGCATAGAAGAAGATATGGATTCTGCAGCAGCAAGCCCAGGAGTCATTACCAGAAGAATAGCAGCCAAACTAGAAGCAGAAACAAAAGTCCAAACTGAGACTGTACAGCCAGCACCAGTCATGGAGAAAAAAAGAATAGGCAGTGACAGAACCTGAAGTCCTGACTGCTTTTTTCAAATGGTGGGCTATACAACAATTAGAGATGAAGAAACAGAAAAAAAGAAGAGATGCAGTGACTGGAACAGCGATGGCTGGATGTCTTGCAAGTTATCAAAGTTGGAGGTTCTGGCACAGGTGCAGCAGAGCAACAAAACACCAACAACTTAAAAGACCTTAAACTTACAAAGTTGTGTCCCTCGGATGATATTGAAGTGTACCTGACAACTTTTAAAAGGGTTGCTGCAGCCTGCCAGTGGCCAAAGCAGCAATGGGCAATCAGACTGGTACCTTACCTGACAGGGAAAGCCCAACTTGCCTACAGCAATATGCACACTGCACAGTCAAAAAACTATGATGTGGTGAAAAGAGAGATCCTTAAAAAATATGACATCTCAGGAGAGACCTACAGGCAGAGACTTTGGACTCTGAAGTACAATTCAGTGGATAATCCTCAAGAAGCCTTCACCCAACTCAGAGAACTCCTTATGAAATGGCTCCAACCAGAGGGCAAAACACTCCCACAGATCATCATTGAAACATTTGGAATGGAGCAGTTCAACTTCATTAGCATCCTACCACAGATGTATAGCTTTGGGTAATAGAACACAGATCAGAAAGTGGGGAAAATGCTTTTTCTTTGGCTGAAGACTACTAAATGGCCAGACAGATGCTATAGCAGCGAGGTAACAGCCACATACAAATAAGACACTCTTTTTCCCACTTAAACTCCAACTCTGATAAGAACTCTATTGGGGGTTACAGAGCTGCACCCAAAGACTTTGTTTGCTATAACTGTAATAAGCCAGGTCATATTGCAAGAAATTGCCATAGCGAGATGAGTGACTCTGGAGCAGATTTAACCTTAGCAAATTGGGGCAAGTACTTAACAAATGTCAAGGTGGGAGATAAGACTGTGAAAGGACTTACAGATTTGGGAAGCAGACATATCCTAGTACATATTGAAGTGCTGGGAAAACAATGTCCAAAATGACCAGGTACTGGTGTCATCTGAATCCATAGGGACACTCGATACTATCCCACCAGCCAAGTGACTCTGACTATTAATGGGGTGTCGCACCAAATGAAAGTTGGGATACTACCTAAATTACCTGTAACTGTGATTACTGGAAATGACTTCCCAGGATTTAATGAGTTAATCAAAGAAGGAGTAAATCCTGATGTTTCCGCAGCTGTGGTGACAATAGCTCAGGCAAAGAAAATCTCAGATGGTGGGGACTTTTTTCCTTTTACTGATTTTGATTCAGACATATTTGAGCACAGCTCCAAGATCCGGAAGTCCAGAAAAGAAAGATGACACCTGAAGAAACAGTGGCAACAAAAGACTGATGGACATAAGGGGTTAATATATGAAATTGGTAAAACTAAACTGATAACGGATTGTGATTTTCTTTCAGAGCAAGCTAATGATGTTTCTCTCCAGGGTTATTTTAAGCAGCTGGGGATGAAACCAAAACAGGGTGAAGCTATGTTTAAAAAATGTAATGGGCTACTGTACAGAGTTTGGACTGAACCTTAGACACAGGACCAGATAGAACAATAGGTTATACCACAGAAGTATCGATCTAAGTTGTTACAGATAGCACATGATAGTTCTATGGCTGGTCACTTGGGTAGGGATTGCACCCTTGCCAGATTGCTGTACAGATTTTACTGACCTGGAATTCATGCAGATATTGCTACCTATTGCAGTTCTTGTGCTGAGTGTCAGAAAGTAGCCCCACTGATGAACAAGCATTTGTCAATGCTGAATGTTGTCTCGCTGGCATTGGCACTAGTAGTGCAGGAGTTAGAGATGCATAATAGGAATGGCAGTGAAGTATTGAACTGACATCAACCCAACCCCCACTCTGCAGAGACTGACAGGTGTTGGGATGTGCCTTTGGGTTATCAGCTATAACGTTCATGGCATTTTACGTCACCCTACCCTGTAGACACTGACAAGTGTCGTGGTGTGTTTTGGGGTTTTTGGGCCTTATACTTACCCATTCCATAAGGAAATACACTGAGATGGGTGCAGTATAGGAGAATGGGGAGAACTTTTGGGCTGTACACTCCAAGGCACACCTCGATGCCTGTCACTAGATGCAGGGTGGGGGTGGGGGTGGAATGGCATGAGCATTACAGCCAATGATCCCAAGTCACACCCCTGACGCCTGTTAGTCTCTACAGGGTGGAGTGTTACAGTTGGAAACCCTAACGTTGTAGGCGTTTGTTGGTATTTTCACTCCAAATTTTCAACATAGACTTTTTGTGACCCCACCTCATGAAGAGCGGCACAATCAGTTTGTTAGCTGAAAGGTGGTTTTGCACAGCGGCTATGCCATTTGGCGACACAGGGATGAAAACACATTTTGGGCAGGATGTGAAAAATGACAACTGTATTGTTCCTGGGAAGGTGTACAAAATTGGCAACGTTGAAAACCTGGAGTGAAAATATGACAAATTGGTGAAATCATGAGTATGCATAGAAACTGGGCAACACACTTCCGTAACCCAATCATTTTTGGAATTTTTTTAGCCACATTTTCAACATAGGCATTTTGGGACCTCACCTCATGAACAGTGGTGCTGTGATTTTGTCAATCTGTCCCAAAAGTTGATTACCCACAGCGACCACGCCATTGTGCGCCACAGGTGCGGAAACACATTTTGGGCAGAATGTGAAAAATGACAGCTGTACTGTTCATAAGGAGGTGTGAAAAATGCCAGTGTTGAAAATCTGGCATGAAAATATTGCAAATTTATGAAGTTACAAGGGTGCGTGGAAACTGCACAACACACTCTTGTAACACAGTAATTTTATGGACTTTCATCACCAAATTTTCAACATAGGCATTTTAGGACCTCTGCTCATGAACATTGTCTCCGTCATTTTCTCAAACTGTCCCAAAAACCGATTTTGCATAGCCACCACGCTTATTCTGCTACCGACGTATGAAAACACATTTTTGGCAAGGATACAAAATGACAACTGTACTCTTCTATAAGGAGGTGTGGAAAAATGTCAGTTTTGAAAATCTGGAGTGAAAATATTACAAATTCACGAAGTTATGACTGTGCATGGAAACCGCACAATGCACAGTTGTAAACCAGCCATTTTTGGGATTTTTTTCACCCAATTTGCAACATAGACTTTTTGAGGGCCCCCCTCATGAACAGTGGCATTGTTATTCCATTGATTGGTCCTGAAAGGTGATTCTGCGCAGTGACCATGAAATCACCTTTCAGGACCAATCAATGGAATAACAATGCCACTGTTCATGAGGAGGGGTCCCAATAACCCCATGTTGAAAACTGGGCCCAAAAATTCCCAAAAATGCCTGAGATATGCACCAAAGTTGAAAAAAAACCCCTATTTATGCCATTATACAGCTTACTGACATGTCTTCAGTTCGCGGTCTGCTTTGAAGAGTGCAGACGTGTTCCCAGTCCACCAAAGATTGTCGTGCCATGCTCCGGAAATAAGTATGGAATGAGGGGAGACAGAGTGCGCAGAGGGTGGGTGCGGGTTGGGGGGAGGGCCACCAGATTCGATGAGGACCGTTTTCTGGTTTGCAGGTTAAAAAAAACAAAAAACATTGCGGACCATTTTTGTTTTACAGGGACATTTGGCATGCTGGGGTAAGCTCCCAGCATGCCACCTATCATTTTGGGGGCAGTCTTGTAGCAGATGGGGTAGGAGGCACCCCCGTTGGCACCCCAACAAATGAGGGGGATATTATGCTGACAGGGTGGGCTCCCCCCGTCGCAAATTAAACTGGGAAGGGGGACATTATGCTGCGGGTATTGGGCACCCCCTTGGTACACGCTTTATATGGGGGGTGCATTATACTGACGGGGAGTGGGCTCCTCCATCAGCAAATGAAGTGGGTTGGGGCATGCCGACAGGGGGATTGGGCACCCCTGAAGTCATCTCTCCACATGACGGCAGTGAGCACTGCCATGTTTATGTGAAGGGTTTCACCAGGAAAGGCACGTAGGGAGGGCATCTTTTGGTGCCGCTGCATGACGAGCTTGGCTCTCATTGCAGCGGACCTTTCCTTAGATGTGCTCACCACATTATGTATTCCTGGTGTGGCACTTGCATGCTGGCTTATTGGGGAATGAGGGACGCACCTACTGATGCATGCCTTGCATTTGCCCATCAGTGACCGTGCCTCCAAATCTGCTTCTAATGCAATATGTTGGCTGGCATGCAAGCACGAGCTAACATAAAGAAGACAAGTTGCCCCTGGTGCCCCTACCCTTGATAGATGTGCCTTTTGAGAGATTTGCAATGAATGTGTATGGCCCCTTAGACAAAAGTAAAAAGGGTAATTGATTCATTTTGGTAGTGTGTGACTATGCTACTCGATACCCAGAGGCAGTTCCAGTGCATACTGTCACAGCCCCAAAAGTGACAGCACAGCATGCCAACTTTTTCAGCAGGGTGGGCATACCTAAAGAGATTATTACTGATCAGGGTAGTAATTTTGGTGCTGCATTACTGAAGGAATTGTACCGACTACAAGAGATCACTGCCATAAGAACCTTCCCTCATCACCCTCACACAGATGGGCTTGTTGAGCATTTTAATCAAACCCTAAAACTCATGTTAAAAAGCTTTGTAAAAGGGGAAGGGAAAGTCTGGGCCAATACTTACCTTACCTGCTTTTTGCTTACAGAGAAGTGCCACAGGCATCACTAAGTTTTTCACCATTTGAGATGTTGTGTGGTAGACAACCTGGAGGGCCACTAGATGTAATAAAAAAGAAACATGGGAAGTTAACCCCCATCAGAAACAATCTACTACATCTTATATGTGTACCCTGAAAGAAGCTGGCAAAATATGTTGAAATCGCCCATAGTAATCAGGAAGAGGCCCAAAACCAGCAGAAGGTGTATTATGACCATGGGGTAAAAGAAAACGTTTTTGAGTCAGGTGAAAAGGTCTTGCTACTGTTACCCACTACAGAAAATAAACTGCTAATGAAGTGGCAAGGGCCTTACAAAGTGTTTAGATGTACTGGCACAGTTAACTATGCGATTAAGACCCCTGATAGGAAAAATCCTACTAAGATATACCATGCTAACCTCCTCAAGAATTGGGTTGAGAAAACACCAAAAGCTGTTTTGCTGCTTTTACCAGAAACTGATAAAGAAGATATCAATGTAGTTTATGATAGACTGGAAAAAAAATGTAACTGCTGATGCTGTAAAGGTGAATATTTCCTTAACCTCTGAACATACTACAAAAATTTGTAATAATTTGCTAAAGACATTTAACAGTACTTTTATCACAGTACCAGGCTGAGCAAAAGCGGCCGAGCACATAATAGTGACAAGCAATGATCGTCCTATTAGACAAAAGATATACAGACTACTGGTTTTATATGATAAGGGCAAGTTGTTTTAGTTGCAGACCAATGACAGCAACTAAACAACTGCCCCAAATCACAACAACGAGCAAAAACAGGTCAAATGCTGCAAACAGGGACTGTCGATACGCTAAAATACCAAAACAAACAATGAAACACTTTTTTTGTGGGGGGCTGCACCTCCTCCACCCTCCTTTCCCCCTGCACACAAAAACTAACAGATTCTCAACTCCGGGAGGGGGGCAGACTTAGAAAAAAAAAATGAAAAGTCCAAGACGAACAAAAATCCTATCCTGCCCCAGGACCCAAGCCCAAGTCTTTCAGCTCTATAGGCAGTGGCTTTAGCCACTATACCAAACAGCCAGCTCAGCAGGGTTTGGTCACACAGCCTCTCTTATCATCGTCAAGCAAGTGCAGCTCACTGCTGCACTCACTCTCATCTATTTCTTGCTATACTGCAACACTCACTCTTCCCACGGGAGGTTTTATTGAGTCACTCTTATTAAGTAGCTCAATAAAACTCACTCATATTACATGATACCCAGAGGACCAGAACGGTTAAAGACCAAATGTCAATGTTCTACAGATTTACAATAAAAACATGAATTCAAGTCCCTGTGTCATTAGTGTTTCCTGAAAATATCATGCTGTTTGGTTTTGTGGTTTCCTTTAAGTCAGCATGTTAGTGTGCTCTGCAGCAACTGAAAACAGTGCAGATTTTTCTGTCTCTATCAGCGAGTGATGACATCATTCCTGTCCAGCCTGTTGCTGCAGTATTTAAGTCCTTAATTGCCTGAAGAAGCTGTTGCACTTCCCAGTCAAAGCTATCTATAGGGCTAATTGTCTTTACTCAAAGTGTGTTATTAACCCATCTGGTTTGTGTTTAGATAGATTAGTTTACAATCTATCATTCTGTTCTCATAAAGAGTTGGTCATTTGTGTTTCACTGGTTACCTGAAGTGGTATAAATGAATGTTTGTGAGAAATCTCCTGTCTGTATCACAACTGAGTTCTTTCACATCAAAACTATGCATTGATTTTTGGCTATATGAACCCAGGGTTGTGTAATGGATATAAAATAAAATTAAAGTTTGTTACATCATAGACATAGTGTGTCTTTGATGTAGCCTCCATACAGATGTTCATGTGAGAACAATTGTCGTTATGACAGATTGACAAACAGGTTTCTGCCACACTTTGCTGTTTCAGGAACATGTACTGTATGAACTCACAAAATTCCATTCTCTGAGGGATTCTGTATGGAAATACATCATGTAAGTGTGTAACTAGACATACTATATGTCATCCTGATGCTCCTGCCTCTTGCCCCTCAGTTGAGGTTACTGCACCCTGCTTCCCTCTATCCCCCCCCCAGTCGGGGCCCATGTCACCTGTGTACCCCTGTTCCAGTCTCCACAGACAGGACTGCTGTGCTCTGCTAAGCCCTAGAGCCCCAGGGCCTCTGTCTCCACAGTTGGGGCTGCTGCACCATGCTGTCCAAGGCCACCAAAGGTGGGACTTTTGCTGCACCTTGCTACCCACTTCTACTGCCCCCAAATAGGCAGGGCCGCTGCATTATGCGCATTCTGTCTCGCAGTCTGGGCTGCTGTACCCTGATGCCACCCTTTGTTCTGCCACATGGTCAAGACATCTGCACTATGATGTCCTCTGTCTCTGCCACCACATCCAAGGCTGCTGCACCCTGCAACCATGTTGACACAGTCAAGGCTGCTGTGGCCTGCTGTGCCCTAGAGCCCCATGCCTCCACAGGTAGGGCTGCTGCACCCTGCTACATGCTGTCCCCACCCTATAACACAAGTTGAAAGTATTCGTTTTTTCTTCTGAGCAGCTTGGGTAATGTACCAAAGGATCTGACTCAGGTAGCAGGGAGCAGCATGGTGCAAAAACCTAACTGTGGAAGCAAGAGGCTCCATGGTGCAGCAGGGCACAGTGGTGGCAGGGGGAAGAGGACAGCATGGTACAGAAGTTTTAACTGTGGGGCAGGACACAATGGGGCATCAGGGTACAGCAACCCTGGCTGTGAGACAAGGTGCATGTGTTGCAGCTGCCCTGCCTATTAGGGGCAGTGAAGGGTGCAGCAAAATCCCCACCTTTTGGTGGCCATGTACAACATGGTGCAGAAGCCCTAACTGTGGAAGCAGAGGCCCTGGGACTCTGGGGCTTAGCAGAGCACATTAGTCTTTTCTGTGGAGACAAAAACAAGGGGAAACAGGTGGCATTGGTCCACATGTGGGGGGCAGAGGGAAGCAGTGTGCAGCAGCCTCAACTGAGGGGAAAAAGACAAGGGCATCAGAATGACATATAGTATGTCTAGTTACACATATACATGATGTATTTCCAAACAGAATCCCTCAGAGAACTGAATTTTGTGAGTTCATAGTACATGTTACTGAAATAACAAAGTGTAACAGACAATGAACGTCAGCTGACATAACAACAATATTGTTCTCACAGCAATATATATATGAGGCTATCGAACTACTCTATGACAATGAGTGTTTATATCCATTAAACAACCCAATGTTCATATAGCACATGCAGAGGCCTGATGGAATCAATGAGATAGACGGAGATTTCTCACAACTCATTGATACCACTTCAGCACAAACTGAGCATAGGCCAACTCTTCATGAGAACAGAATGATGCAACCTATCTAGACACAAACCAGATGGGTTAGTAACACACTTGGAGTAAAGACAATTAGCCCTACAGATTGCACTGGCTGGGAAGTGCAACAGCTACAGTACTTCAGGGAATCAAGGACTTAGCTGCAACAATAGGCTGGACAGTATTGATGTCATCACTCACTGATAGAGACAGAAAAATCTGCAGTGTTTTCAGTTACTGCAGAGCACATTAACAGATGCTGATTTAAAGAACACCACAAAACCAAACAGCGTGATACTTTCAGGAAACACTACTCATGACACAGGGACTTGAATTCATGTTTTTATTGTAAATCTGTAAAACACTGGCATTTGATCTTTAAGAGCTGGCATGGCTAAGGAAATACAAAAAATGAAATAATTGGGTATCATAGAAGAGTCGAGAAGTGCTTGATCATCACCAGTGGTGATTGTAAACAAAAAATAAGGCAGTGTAAGAATATGATTTGATTTTAAGAAAATTAATCAAGAATCAGAATTTGACAGTTATCCTTTGCCCAGAATAGATGATTTGGTGGACAGACTGGGGAATGCCAAGTGCATCAGTACCCTCAATCTCACCAAGGGTTGCTGGCAAATCCCCCTAGCTAAACAATCCAGAGACAAAACTGCATTTGCCATTCCTATAGGATTCTATTAGTTCACCACCATGCCATTTGGTTTACATGGTGCACCTTCTACATTCCAGTGGTACATGGATGTAATTTTATCCCCTTACACTGGTTATTGTTCTGTGTACAGGGATGTTGTCATAGTGTACAGTCCATACTGGAAAAGCCATCGGGAACACCTACGAGCAGTTATCCAATTGATTAAAAAGGCAGGTCTGACAATTAATCCTACCAAGTGTGCATTTGGCATGCAAGGAAACCAGACATTTGGGCTATGTTTTGGGAAATGGAGAAGTCAAGCCATAGGTTTCCAAGATAGAAGCTGTAGCTAACAGCCCTGTCCCCAAAACCAAGAAACACCTCCAACTGAGGTGTTAAAATTACTTGAATTGTTACCAAATAAATTTGGTGACTATGAGAGGGGCATAGATGGAAGGTTCAGTAAATGGGCTGCTCCTTATGTTGCTGGTCCACTCTATTCCATCTATAACTTGTGCCTTATAACTGGGGTATTTCCAGTGGACTTGAAACATGCACAGGTTGTGCCAGTGCCCAAAAAGCATAATGCAGTTGTGGCTTAGGATTATCGTTCTATATCGATTCAATCTGGACCCCCTATGTAAAATTCTTGAGAAACTGATTGCTAACTAGCTTGTTAAATTTCTTAAATCTAGTGAGGCTTTGTGTACCGAACAGCACAGCTTTATACATGGGCATGGGACTGCCACAGCCCTGGTCAGGTTCACGAATACTGTCCTGCAGGGATGTGATAGGAGTGTCCTGATGGTGGCAACATTTGTGGGCTTGACCAGGGCTTTTGACTTGATAGATCATCCCTTGCTCTGTCAGAAACTTTTTAAACTAGGTCTATCAGATAATGCTGTGTCCTGGAACAGGGATTATTTGAAGGGTGGGTCACAAAGTGTTGCAATTGTGGTGGTGTCTTCTAATTCATGCTCTACTTTGTGCAGTGTGCCACAGGGGTCCATACTTGGTCCCCTGTTGTTCTCATTATACATTAATCAAATTCCATCTATCTTTAGTGCAAGTAGAAGTCTACTTTATGCAGTTGATTTAATACTCTTTTCTCATGGTCAACATATAAATCAAATTAATGCTGTTTTAGAGAAGGATTTTCACTCCATGTGCTCTTGGTTGGTCAGAAACGTAATGGTTATGAATGTGAATGAGACTAAAGCAATGTTTTTTGGGAGCTCATTTAGACTGAAGGAGAACCCTCACGTATACATTCATGACTGTTACAGTGTATTACTGGATCAGGTCAATTAATTTAAATATTTAGGGGTCCTTCTTGATCCAGGGTTAACCTTCCGTGCACAAGCTGGGATGATCAGTAGGACCATAAATCAGAAATGGGGGTTATTATATAAATTTAAGCAATTTATGACCTGGGAGTCCCGTAGCTCTATTGTGATGGGAACTTTATTGCCTCACCTTGATTATGGAGCCCCCTTGTACCATCGATTAGGTATGGTGGATAGTCATGCTTTGCGCATGACATATAACAATATTTGTCATTTCATACTTGCTGCCCCTCTGAAGACTCATCATTGTACCTTATATTCTTCCTTAGGTTGGTTAGCTCCAAAGTCTAAATGTGACTATTTCTTCAGTTGTTTGATACAAAAAGCTATATACCAAAGATATTTATTTCCACTGCTAGAGCTAGTGGAGCTCAGAGAATCTCCTTCTAATTTGAGATCCAACAAGGGTGTTATATTGGAATCTAAAATAGTTAAGAATAAGTATGGTCTTTGTCCCTTTGAAGCTGCTGCCCCAGTTTTATAGAATGGGTTACCATTGTTTTTATGATCTATTACCTCTTTGACAGTGTTCAAAGCTGAGTTCAAAACTTATTTTTGTCCACTGATGTATGTAATTGTTATATGTGGTTTGTATTGTTCTATGTGATTTTGTATGCTTGTATTCTATACTCTGTTAATTTTCCCAGGTCAGTACGGAAGGAGGGCTTCACCCAGTGTCCTTACCCGGTTAACAAATTTAAAATAAAAAATAGAATAAATAAAAATGTCAGGTCATTTTTTGGGCTGGCTAGTTATTATTGGAGATTTGTTCCAGCTTTGCTGAGTTAGCTACTCCCCTCACTGAACTAACAAAGAAATGGTCCCTGAATAATGTGAAATGGACCCCAGAGTGCGACTAGGCTTTTTGGGCCATTAAAGCCCCTGTTTTATGAAGCCCAGACTTTGAGAAACAATTTGTGTTACAGACTGATGCATTAGAGGTAGGCCTAGGTGCAATCTTGAGTCAGCATATAGATGGGAAAGAACATCCTATTCTGTACATAAGTAGGAAATTGCAAGACAGAGAGAAAAGGTACTCCACTATTGAAAAGGAATGCCTTGCGGCAAAGTGGACCATGGAGTCCCTTAAGTTTTACTTACTAGGAGCTGACTTTGTGCTTGTAACACATCACAATCCTCTCTGTCGGCTTAACCAAATGAAAGATAACAATTCTAGAATCACGTGGTGGTACCTGTCACTACAGGCATTTCAATTTAAAGTGATGTACACATCTGGGAAAGAGAATGTCAATGCTGATTTTCTGTCAAGATATGGATCAGGAATTGAGAATTTCAGAGGTTGAAAAAACAAAATGTGTGAGTTGAAACGCCACTGTTTGCAGTACTGTAGTGTTGAAAAAAAGATATTGTATATCTGCTTAACTGTAAAGGTTATAAACGAATATCTAGGTAGGCCAAGCGGTCCTTATCTGCCATCAAAGTCTATGTTTCTATGAATTAACAGAATGCTTTGGAAACCAGTTTTTGTTAAATATGTTCCCTCTTAAAGAGTGAGGTATGTGACAGGGTTGAATTAGGCCCTGTCCCATTAGTTATGCAGAAAGAGTTAAATGCAAGGGTCTGTTCTATCCTGTCCTTTTTGATCTCTTGTCTGTCTGGTTGCACAATCAAAGTTTCTTGTGTGACCTATGAACTGATCACCCCAACAGTCTCACAATTCTCCTCCTCTTGCTCTCTCTCTACCTTCACTTGCTGTTTCAGTCTTTATCCTCCCTTGCATATCTGCATTCATAAAACACAAGTGAATCTTTATGTGAAACAGGGATCCCTTTGTTTGAAAATGTATCTAGTTATACTGTTGAAATGATTGCAAAAAGCAATTTGGAGCTCCTGGGGTTAACCTAAGATGCTGGCTTGCAAAATCGCTGCAGTGCTGTGAACAGAGGTCAGTTCTGGGTCATTATGTTCTGTTTGTTACACCTGCAAGGAAACTGGCAAGAACATTCTGTAAACTGACAATAACATTCTGTGAGAAGCTGGACATCTCTTAATGAGTTTCCCATGCAAAGACTTATAAAAGAGCCGCAATGTTTTTGTTAGAAAGACAAGGAGAGTGAGCGACTAAGAGACTGAAACTTGGAATTAAGAGATACTCTCAGAAGAAGGACTTAGTTTTCTCTGTTTGTACTGCTTTTGTACATAGTTATACTAAATCATTTTTATTTTGCTGTCATTGAAAAAAATAAAACGCTATTTGTGAATTTGAAACTGTTCCTGGTTTTCCTATGCTTCCTGACTTGTGCCTCGATGACACTGAGTTTCTCTGAAGCATTTCAACCAATAAAAATAATTTACTTTTAGAATAAAATGATAAAAGTCAGTATAACAACTGGAAGACTGGATATACCATATTTAAAGAAGAGAAAAAAGCTATTCAAACAGAGCCAGTTTAAGCAAGTACATTCAACAGTTTTTATAAATGTGACTAAGCTGCTCTTAAAACAAAAAAAATACAATGATTTAGTAAAGTGATTTATACAAATGATTATATCAATAGTTATATCAACTTACTTTTAAAGTTTCCAAAATACAACCTTCAGGTGCCCTCTCACTATGCCAAGTACCTTTGGATCTAATTGAGACTGCAGTAGTATCTGAAGCAACATGGCTTCCAACACACTGCACATGGTTTTTGTACTTATCCTGGAGATATAATCCTGTATCTCATATTTACCACAAGTAAGTTATAATCAGGGTTTCTCTTTAATTAAAAGTTTCTCCAGTTTCTGAGGATATAACGTTTTAATCAGCTTGGATTACCAACTAAATAGAGCTAACAATTCCAGCTCTGTTGAAAGCCGAACTGCTCACTGGCATTGTGTTACTCTTCAAACTGCCTCCGTTTGAGAGCTGTGCACTAGGTGGTTGGTCCGCTTAATTAGCCTTAGAAAATGGGTCCAGCCTATGCTGGTTTCTGATTGGCTGATAGATGCAATGAGCCGGTCTGGTATGAGGAGATAGAGACTGGTAAATAATTAGTCCCAATCTCTGTTGCCTTATACCATCAAAGTATTATTGGGCTAGTAGAATGTTCAGATGACTAGCGCCACCATGTTTGTTTTCTCTGCTAGCAACTGAGTGAGTGCCTCCTCTTCCCCTTCGACACACATCTACTATAATCACTCAGTTTAGTGAGTCACAAAAAAAATTGTAAATGTTTTGTACGGTACCATTGACTTTCCATTAATGGCTTCAGTCCTAATGTCCCGCTCCATCCAGACAGTACAGAGCTTCTCAGCTCGACTGCTTGCTGCCCGCTCTTGCTCACACATACAGTCAGTAGTCCCGTAGTTTGCGGCTGTCTTTGTTTTTAAAAAAAGCGATCGGCAAAATTAATCTTTTTTTTTTTTGTGAGCGCCATTGCTTCTTATCCCGCTTGTAGTCTGGCCCCGCTACATTACCCAGTGCCGCTACTAACATAATGTTGTTTGGGGCAAAATAAAATCAATAAATAGAAACTTGCACCTCAGTACATGATGCACCATGAGCTGCGGTGTTCTAATACGTTGTCCCTCTCAGTGAACCCGTGATCTTCCCGCTACGGCGAGACTCAAGAAAGTCCTATGACCGACCGCCCTATCAGCCTTCTCCAAAGGTTTTTCCCAACAGTCTCTCTCTATTTTCAAAAAGAAACTCGCATCTAATGATGAAAGGAGAGCTCCCGATGTTCCGCTTCCTCATCGCCCTCGGGGCACTCGCGGTCTTCCCGCTACTACAACCCTAGCACGGCAGGCAAAATAAAATTAAAAAAACACATAAAGAAACCATAGGCAACAGAACACACTTTCCCTTTCAGCTAAAATATATACACTTCATCACTTACTAGCTCTACTGATGATACTGTGCTCTGTTGTGGACACACACACACACACACACACACACACACACACACACGGAGGAGTAACCAGGACAACGATAGTGTTAGTGGAGGAACTATTTTATTAAAAAAAATATCTTAAACTAATATTCTACAATCATGTTTTTATTAAACTAATTTTATTTTGCCGTGCCCATTTTCTAAGTGCAATAATACCCTCCATGGCGGCTGTATTGGGCAATACCGGATCTTCCAAGGGCTATGAGGCACTCCGCCTGTGGCGTCGGGCCTCATTACGCCACTGGGAGGTCTGGTATTGCCCAATACCGCCCACACTGTCGGATATTATTGCTTGCATGTGAACCTGGCAACACTGGTTACCATGCCAATGAGTGTACCCTGGTCCAAAACAGCCTATTATAGAAGATGCCAAGTCTGGTGAGCACATGGGAATTGAAAAAGTAAGATTTAAAATCTTTAATACCTTTTACACCATGAAGTATTAACTAAAGATCTTAATTCAGAGATATCCTAGTATTGCTGTGTTCAAAGTTGATATCTTCAGCTCCAAATGATAACCACTAAAACCCCAGGATTTGTTAAATAGTTAAATTCCCTAAAACGCTAAGATGTTATACAGTGCTTCCTAACTTCAAACTCTAGCCATGTTAAAAACAGGTTTAGGTTTCTAGGCATTTAGATATCCTGCTACCAGATCCACTCCATGTTTCCTGATAACCAAGGACCAGGTGCACTAGGACAATAGCTGACAGTTGCACTTGTACCTGGGTGAGACTGGGAGTTGGGATTTGTGGACCCCAGAACTGTATTATCGGAGCAGGTATCTTACTCTGTATCCTATGTTATCTCTTCTTGTCTATCCTCCTACTTAAAGGGGACAGGAAATTTGTGCAGCTGTTCATAAAGTTCTTTTTCTCAGAAATAATATGCATTTCCCTAATTTATACATATTTAACTGTATCTGAACAAAAAGTGATATGAAAAACTGTATTTTGCATTGTTTTGTTTTTATGGGCAGCATTCTTTTTTTTTTAACTCTTTTTTTTGTGCACCTTCCCTGGGGAACTCTCTCCGGCATCCACACCATCTAACAGGCTTTACCTCCTATTTGAAGTGCCTCCTACTCCTGTCATCAACCCAACACACCCACTGTCTCTGAACCCCTTGAGGTAGGGCTGCCCTATCCACCCAGGGTGCTCTATCTAGAATCTTATAAGCTGGGCTGGACGACTGCGGAAAGAAGAGTGCCTGGTATGCTGGATTGTGGCCTGGAGGTATGTTGCCATCACCTAGGGGTTGCAGCTGCATGAAGAGGGCCCCAGATTCCACCCCTGGGAGAGGAGAGCAGTCCCCTAGATGCTCAGTCCTCTCCCTCCCCTGCCGACCCCTGATGACCCAGGCCCATTCCTGAATCCAGGTCACTGGTGTGGCGCGAGGTGTGGCATCCGGCGCCTCAACCCTCAGTGCCACCGGGCCATATGGGCAGCATTCTGCAACAGTTCTCTTCATGGAACCAGTGATCTGGAGTTTTAACTGTGTCATGGTTTGTGCACAGAATGTTAATTTTGAGCTGTTGCCCTATCAGAACAATACTTAGAGTTCTGTGCACAAGCTGTAACATACAGTAGTTAAAATTCCAAGTTATTGGTTCCATGAAAAGAACTGTGACAGAATGCTGCCCACAAAACCAAAACAATGCAAAATACAGTTTTTCATATCATTTTTTATTCAGGTACAGTTAAATGGGGATAATTTAGGGGAATGCATATAGTTTCTGAGAACAAGAACTGTATAAACAGCTGCCAATTAGAAATGATTTCCTGTTCTCTTTAATATTAGCAACCAGCTAATAGCTGACAATGGACTAACAGTACACACATTTAAAATTATAATAAAATGAGAGAAATAAAACAAGAGAAAAGCCAACTAAAAAGCCAAGATGCAAAGCCAGTTCTTAAAGTTGTAGAATCTTCCTCTCCACAGTGCTCTGCTCTCCCAAGTTGAGGGTCCATCACTCCCTCTTTTCTTCACACTTAGGAGCAACCTGTTATTAGTTCTGTCTGCCCTCTTGGCCAAAACCTATCAATAAATAAATATCAGTCTGATGCTAACTTTTACATGATATGATATGATACATTTGAGCAATAAGGCCTGAGTTCAAAGGCCTTTCTAAGGGGAAATGCCCTGTAGAAAGAGTTATGCTTTGACACAGAAACATAGAAACAGAATTTGATGGCAGATAAGGATCGTTTGGCCCACCTAGTCTGCCCATTTCCCTACCTAATAGAAAAGCTGAAGATCCTAGTTAACCAACAGCCTACTTCCTCCTACCCCCACTAGAATAGAAACATAGACCCTTAAACAACCCAAGGATTATTATCGTTTTACAAAGACCGAAGGATGAAAGCCTTATTGCTGTTATTTTTTATTTTTATGTTGCTTGCACGCATGTGCAAGAAACATAGTGCCATCATCGGAGATTTCGGAGGTGTGTCACCTCCTCCTCCAATTCAGTCAGTGAGCTGGCAGGCTCGGCCTCTGTAATGCATTTTGGAGCTGTCTATGACACGCTCCAAAATGCAGTGCATCAGTTGAAAGGGGAGCTACGCTCAGTGAGCACCGATAAGCGTAGCCCCCCCACACGCGCAGGCATGTCGCCCGCCAGAGTCCTGTGTAGCCCGACGGGTGCCCAATCCCGCGCGCTGAGCTATGTCGTCCCCGTAGCTGGTGCCGCGTGAGGCCCACCCCAGCGTGGCAATCACTGTTGGCGGCCAGGGGTGCCCAATCCCCATCAGCTGAGCGGCCCCGTCGCGGCGCACGCTGGGGCCCCCAGCGTGGCAAATGGTCCCACAAAGTCTTTTTGTTTTAACCCTGTAAAACAAAAACGGTCCCTGACCGCCTCCCGAACCCCTCTCCGCAACCCGCACCACCCACTGCGCACCCAGCCTCCCCACCCCTCACCCCATACTTACCTCCGGACTCGCGCGCGATCTTGGTGGACTGGGAACATGTCTGCACTCTTCAAAGCCGACCTCGAACTGAGGAAATGCCGTTAAGCTGTATAATGGGCTAGATAGGAGGGGTTCAACTTTATTGCATATCTCAGGCATTTTTTGGAATTTTTGCACCAAATTTTCAACATGGAGTTTTTAGGACCCCTTCTCATGAATGATGTCACTGTCATGGCATTATTCGGGCTCAAAGGGTGATTTCGCGCAGTGACTGTGCAGTGACTGTGAAATCACCCTTCGGGCCTGAATACCACCATGACAGTGACATCATTCATGAGAAGGAGTCCCAAAACCCCATGTTGAAAATTTGGTCCAAAATTCCAAAATGACTGTATTAAGCCGCAAGGCTATGCAGTTCCTATGCAGGCTCGTAAGTTCGCGAAATTTCAATATTTTCACTCAGATTTTCAACATTGCCATTTTCCCACACCTTCTTATGAGTAGTACAGCTGTCATTTTCACATTTCATCCAAAATGTGTTTCGCCATATGGCGCAGAATGGCGCAGTCGGTGTCTTGAAATCAATGTCGCGGACAAATTAAGAAAATCACAGTGACACTGTTCATGAGCAGAGTCTTAAAATGGCTGTGTTGAAAATTTGGTGAAAAAATTCTAAAAATGACTTTTACAAGCGTCACGTTAACATTTCCTCATGAGCTCGTAAGTTCACAATTTTTCAATATTTTCACTCCAGATTTTCAACATTGTCATTTACCACACACCTCCTCATGAGCAGTATAGTTGTCATTTTGCATCCTATCAAAACATGTTTCCGCCCATGTGTAGCACACAGCAGGCGCAGTTGGTGTCCCCGAACTCAGTGTATGGGACACATTAAGAAAATCACAGTGTCACTGTTCATGAGCAGAGATCTTAAATGGCAATGTTGAAAATTTGGTGAAAGAATTCCTAAAATGACTGTTTTACGGTTGCGCGAGTTCTATACTGCGGCTCGTAAGTTCGCAAATTTTCAATACTTGCACTCCAATGACTTCCAAATACCTAAACAGCACATAGAAGCAAGCAACATTCAGCATTGACAAATGCTTGTTAAATTATCTAACACTGTTAAAAAATTATTTTAGATGTTGTTAGGTTCTCTGTACAATTGGACTGTAAGGCATGCATCTGGTCCACTTCTGCCCTCTAGGCCACCCCATTAATTCCTCCATGCGTAGCACTTGCGTATTTCGGGCTACCTGCATTACAGACTCGTGACCCTCTGTGGTCCACAAGCAATGAGTGCACAGTGCATAGCTGCATGGCCCAATATACACCTCTACTGGTGCATATCAGGCCCATTAGTGCATATAGCCAATAATGCTTACCATAACAGACTGTGATGTTAGTGACACAGCAGCTGTGAGGTCAGTTGGGGACAATCAGATGTGTTTGAAACAGACAGTGGCATACCTCCTTGTTAATGTGAAACCTTTAAAAGACTGAAATGGAATGAAGCCAAAACATAAAAAACATATAATTTCCCACAATTGCTGTAAACATGATTTTAAGCACATTATTTTAGCTGATGCTTGCTCTTGAAGTTCAAGGTTGCTACAATTTTGGATGCGTGCCATGTACTGATCACAGAAGGTGTGTCCTGTTGCAAAACATATGTGCGTATGATAGAAATATAGAAACATAGACTTTGACGGCAGATAAGGACCGCTTGGCCCACCTAGTCTGCCCATTTCCCTACCTAGAAGATAAGCTGCAGATCCTATTTAACGAACAGCCTATTTCTTTCTACCCCCCCCACAAAAATTGCCTTATGTCTGTCCCATGCATTCTTGAATTCTCCCACAGTTTTAGACCCCACAACCTCCTCAGGAAGGCTGTTCCATGTGTCCACCACCCTCTCTGTGAAAAAATACTTCCTCACATTGCCCTTGAGCTGTCCTCCCTCCTATCTTCAAATTGTGTCCCCTTATTCTTGCACATCTCTTTTTCTGAAAGATGCTACCTTCTTGGACTTTGTTGATTCCACTGAGGTACTTAAATATTTCTATCATGTCCCCCCTCTCCCTCCTTTCCTCGAGGGTATACATATTAAGCTCCTTTAGCCTCTCCTCGTATGGCTTCTCTTGCAGGCCTTGCACCATTTTAGTTGCCCTCCTCTGAACTGCCTCCATCCTGTCTATGTCCTTGCGGAGAAGGGGTCTCCAGAACTGGACACAGTACTCCAAATGGGGTCTCACCAACTGTCTGTACAGGGGGATAACAACTTCCTGTTTTCTGCTGGTGATGCCTCTCCCTATGCATCCCAGTATCCCCTCAGCCGTCCCTACTGCCTTCTCACATTGCTTGCCAGCCTTAAGGTCATCTGATATGATTACCCCTAGGTCCCTTTCCATTTTTGTTGTTGTTAGTACCTCCCCCCATTGTGTAATCTTCCCCATGGTTTTTGTTTCCCATGTGCATTACTTTGCACTTCTTTGCATTGAATCCAAGCTGCCATACTTCTGACCATTCCTCCAACCTTGTCAAGTCCCTTCTCATCCTTTCCACGCCTCCTTGTGTATCAACCCTGTTGCAGATCTTTGTGTCATCTGCAAAGAGGCATACTTTTCCTTCCAGTCCCTCTGCAATGTCACTTATAAAGACATTAAAAAGGACTGGACCCAGTACTGAACCCTGCGGTACCCCACTAGTAACCCCTTTTTCTTCAGAGTGGACTCCATTTACAATTATCTTCTGTGTCCTGTTGTTCAGCCAATGTTTTACCCAGGCTACCATCCTGGGGCCCACTCCAAGGCTGGTTATTTTGACTACTAATCTTTTGTGTGGGACTGTGTCAAATGCCTTGTTAAAGTCTAGGTAGGCCATGTCCACAGCCCCTCCCTGGTCTACTACTTTGGTCACCCAGTCAAAGAAATCAATTAGATTCATCTGACATGACCTTCCCACTGTGAACCCATGCTGCCTTGGGTCCTGTGCCCCACTGGTCTGTAGGTACTCAACAATTCTTTTCTTCAGAAGTGATTCCATCACTTTTCCTACCACAGAGGTCAAACTGACAGGTCTGTAGTTTCCTGCCTCTGTCTTGCTCCCACTTTTGTGAAGGGGAATCATATTAGCCTTCTTCCAGTCCTCAGGTACCACACTATCCTCCCATGATTTGTTATAAAGTGTAGTCAGTGGTGTCACTAGTTCTCTGTTTAATTCTTTTAGAATTCTGTGGTGAATTCCATCAGGCCCCATTGCTTTGTCCACCTTCAGTTTTAGGAGTTCTTTCAGAACCCTTTTTTCTGTGAAAGGACTGGGATCAACCCCACTCTCCAGAGTGCTTCTGTTAATTGGATTCGGCACCTCCCCCATTTCCTCTTTTGTGAATACTGAACAGAAGTATTCATTCAGTATCCCTGCTTTTTCACTGTCACTCTCTGCCCACTCACCATCCATTCTATTCAGCCTCACTATCCCTCCCTTTGTCTTTTTATGCTCCCTGATATACCTATAAAAGGTTTTATCCCCCCTTCTTAACCGAGTTGGCTATCTTTTCCTCAGTTTGTGCCTTTGCTATTCTGACTACCCTCCCTGCTTCCTTCTGCCTTAACTGGTACAGTTCTCTGTCCTGCTCCTTCTGTATTTCCTTATACTTCCTAAATGCTATCTTTTTCTCCCTAACCTTCACCGCCACTTGTTTTGAGAACCATAGTGGCTTTTTCTTTCATTTTGATTTATTTGCATCACACAAAGGCTTGTTGCCTCTGTGATGGAGTTTTGATATTTCCCCATTGTTGCTCCACCCCTCCTTCTAGCCTGTTTGTAGTGCTTTCTAAGGCACTCTCCCCATCTTGCCAAAGTCAGCCCTCCTAAGGTCCAGAACCCTCACTTTTGAATGGCTTGACTCTGTAGCTGAGTTTATTATGAACCACACTGTTTGGTGGTCAGTTGTTCCCAAATGGCTACCCACTTCTAGATCTGAGATCCTCTCACTGTCCCCATTTGAGAGTACGAGGTCTAAGATTGCTTCTTCATGAGTAGGTTCTAAAACTAGTTGTCTGAGGCATGCCACCTGAAGGGCATCAAGAATGGCCCTGCTTTTGGATGTGGCTGCAGCAAAGTTGCTCCAGTTAACATCTGGCATATTAAGGTCCTCCATCAACAGCATCTCCCCTTTCTCTGCCATCCTAAGTATGCCTTCTATCATATCCTTGTCCATTCCCTTCCCCTGACATGGGGGTCTGTATACAACCCCTGTGCAGATTGTGGTGCAATGTCCAGTCTCTAAGGTAACCCACAGTGCCTCCTACTCCTGTTTACTCTTTTGTTCAGTTGCTTTTATCCATTCCCTTACATAGAGAGCTACCCCCCTTCTGCCCTCCCTGTCTCTCCTGTAGGTTGTGTACCCTGGTATGTTAACATCCCAGTCATGGTTCTCTGTGTACCATGTTTCTGTGACTGCTACAATATCCAGGCATCCCTCTTCCATCAAAGCCACCAGTTCAGGGAGCTTGTTACCCAGACTATGGATGTTGGTACTCATTACCCTCCATTTCTTGATGGCCTTACCCCTTTTTGCCCCATTCCTGTCCTTACTGCGTTTGTCACTTCCTCCATTTACCCCTGCGCTTCTCCCTATTGACATCTCTATGTTGGTGTCTACCTCACTTAGTACTCTGATTTTTTGGGGGAGGCTAGGATTTCCCTGCTCCTTTCCAGTGCCTCCCCTTGGCTAGTTTAAATGCTTGCCAATGAAGTATTTAAACCTATCACCTAGGATCCTGGTTCCCCTACTGGACAGATGCAGACCATCATGCCAGTATAGGCCTGCATCCATCCAGGTGGACTCCCAGTCCCAAATGAAGCCAAATCCCTGAGCTCTGCACCAGTTTTTCAGCCACTGACTGAATCCCATGATGTGGAGCACCCTAACCAGGCAGCACCTCTGAGAAGTTTACCGTGTGTGCTTTTTGTCTAAGGCCCCTCCCCATCTCCATAAATGCTTCCTGCACTGCTCTGATCCCTTTCTTAACCAGGTCATTTGTCCCTAGGTGGACAATGACATCCAGCTCCCTCCCCTATGCAGCTGCTCCTGTGATCCTGAGGATTCACTCCCTGTCCCTCCAAGCCATGGCGCCAGTTCTACTTTTCTAACAATAGAGTCCCCCACCAGGAGTTGTTTCCTTCCCCTGTGGGGTCCCATGCCACCCTCCTGTGGGTCTCCTTTGTGGAGGTTCCCAGCATCCTCCTTGGTCTCCACTGTGGGTGCGTCCATAGAGGAACTACACTTTTACAGAATGGCATAGTAATTGTGGAGAGGTACAACTGGAGGGAGGTGCCTCTGTTCCACCACCCTCACCCTCCCTGAGCCCAATGTGGTCCAACCGCTCCTCTTTCTTGGCACCCTCTGAGGCAATGGCAGTGACTCTGGTGGTCCCTGGGTGGGAGAGGTGGTCCCACAAATCCTGGTCAACTCAGCCTGGAGATGAGCAACCTCCTCTCTCAGTCCAGAGAGGTGCCTGAAGATAGGATAACACTGCATCCTCCAGAATGTCTTCCGGAAGACTGCTGCTCCACAGCCACTGCACTGCACCACTCCCGTCATGTCTTTTTTTCTGGCCCCTTAACTGTTATTTGGAATACTTATTCTTTCCTCTGTTTGTTTATTTTCTTTTTTTCTTCCCCTACTAACTTACTGCCTCTGTGCCCTTTTAGCTCCTGATCTTCCTGTTCTAAGACAAGAAGTTCCTATATTTCTCAGTAGTCTCCTTACTTGCTCAGAGTCAGACCTCCAGCAGCTAGGGTGGACGGAGAGCTACTCTTGCCCTTCTAGGATGGTGAGTCTTTGGTGGCTCTGTGATCACTCACTTCCTGCTCCCAAACAGGAAGTTCCTGTTGTCAGTTAAATCTTACGCCTTTAATAGTAGAACTAGTTTAGGGTGGGAGTGGAAGGGAGGGAAGGAGGGCAATATAGTCCCAGTAAAGAAGTTTTAGTTATTCCAGCAGCTCCTTCTTTCTGGTATTCTGTCTGTTCTCTGGCAGAAGCTATCTAGGATAGTGCTTAAATCTGGCTTTAACCTGGCTCCTCCTGGCTAAGCCACTCCCAATACTTTGCAAATCTTTTTACACTTAGTTAATTTCACAGATAACAATTCCCTTCTGACACCTGTGACAAGCACCTAGATAAGTACACAGATAACACAGAAAACATTACAATTTACTTCAAACTACCTCTGACAAACACACTAACCCTTTTTTTTTACCCTAAATTGAAGGTCCCAGTACAAGATTTCTAGTTCTTAGTCCTAGTAGAGAAGGTTTAGTTATACCAGTAGCTCCTTCCTCCTGATGTTCTGTCTGTTCTCTGGCAGAAGTTGTCTAGGGCAGTGCTTAAATCTGGTTTTAACATGGCTCCTTCTAGCTAAGCCACTCCTCCTACTTTGCAAATCTTTTTACACTTAGTTAATTTCACAGATAACAATTCCCTTCTGACACTTGTACACAGATAACAGATAACAATTTACTTCAATCATAGCCTTCATATTTTTTGACAATTTATATTAAAATAAAATACTAGTTTCCAGAATTCTGGACTCTTTTCCTCTCTGTTTGGCTCTTAGAACCCCCCCCCCCAACAATGACATTGATGACATCACATTGCATGTTAGCGAATGGCTACTTAAGCAATAAACCATGACAGGGTGTTGGTGATGCTGGGTTTACCCACATCTGGTGTGGTTGGGTCACGAGGCCGCAGGTTGAGTGACTAAACCTCATCAGGCATGGGTAAATCCCAGCGTCACCAACACCCTGGAGTGGTTTATTGCTATTATACAATTGGCACTAAGTAAAAGTTTAAGAAAAAAAATATTACAGAGTTTTGATTTAAAAAATAGTGTTTTTTTATTGCTTCTTAGCTTGATATCCTTCCTCCTTAGAAAAATAGTTCCTGTTGTAAGGTAGAAAATGGTGGAAGGCATCAGCCACTTGAAGTAGTAACACACACAGACACATGTTCCTTTTTTTAATTTAATAACATGTTTATTCTGGGTAGGGGGTGCATGAAACCTCTCACCACTGTCAAACTGTTTTTTATGGTAAAATTCTACACCCTTCATCCCTCCCGCTTGCCAAAACTGTCTGAATTATATAATTGGATTGATCACGTCACTGAAAGCTTTCTGATAGCCAAAGACTGGGTTGTTGCCTGACAGCCTGAACAGCCAGACCGGGTTGATGTACTGTTTTTTTTTTTTTTTTAATGTGCGGAAGTTGGAAGCGGTAAGAAGACGGGAGGCTACTTAGGAATAGGGAAATCAGCTTCGGCATTCTAACAGGCACTAATGAGAAGGCTGGGATAGTTGGCGGTGAGGAACCTCTGCGTGGCAGGCAGTTTTTTTTAATTTTAAGACCATCCTCTGCTTTTGGCCCAGGGGTAAAAAAGTATGCGGCATGGATTTTTGTTCTCATCTCTGCCTTGGGAGATGGTCTGAGGTCAGGGGGCTCCAAGCCGGCTAGTGAAATGAAAGTAGCTAGCTGCGAGAGAGTAAAGTGTGGAGCAGCAGTGACAGTTTGACAGGGGAAAGCTAAGGAATTATGTTAGGTAGATCCTTAATGGAGAAGGAGGAGGATTGAACTTTGTACTAATTTACAAGTTGTTGCACACTGCAGCTTGTTTTCTAACTCCCGCTTTCATCTCACTTTAGCGGAGATTCATTATTGCCGGTAAGGCGGTGAGACAAGATGGCGGCATTTGAAAATTAAAATGGGGATCGGATGATTTTCTTTTTAGGGGGCTTGAGCCTTAGCACAGCTGGCACTTCTTCCTGTTGGTAATGTTAAAATTTACAACATGCTCAGGGTACCAGCTGACCAATAAAATTAAAGGATTTCTACTAGCCATTGTATAATTGAAAATCTTCCATGGGAGAGTGAAATGTAAGAAGTGAAGCAAATTGTCTATAGGACTTTAGGAGTTCAGCTGAAGAATTTGGGTCTGAGGTGCTGTACACAACCACCTGGGAAATGTTAAATTACAATAGGTCATGGGTGGTAAGAATGCCTTTGATAGGAATTTGCAATGAACTAAAAATAGAAGAATCAACAGGTATGTTGCATGGTGACATTTGTATGCCTTTGGATAATGCTAGTACTAAACACATCAGCTTCTCAGTTAATTACTATTGCTCGGGGGCTGCTGTTTAAAGAAGAGCTATTAATACCTACAGTACCTCAGGAAGAGTGACTTGAATTCTTAATAGGGAGCATTCCTACAAGTGGTAAGTGATGTTTAGTTAGACAGTGAAAGGACTTGCAGGCATGCCTTGATAATCTGACCACATTTTTTATTAAATAGTTCTAAACTTCTACCATATTAAGAAACCACCTGAAGGTGGAATGCAACAGTGAGTTCAATGCTTATAGCTCCTGCCAAAAGTATCTTCTTTAACTCTGTTGATCTTGGTCTCCACTCTTTACTGGCTGATCGCGCCAGCTTAGACTGATTCCCAGTCTCACAAGCTCCTAGTGTTGACAGTGCTCTGGAGTACTTCTGTAGCACTCTCCTCTTGGTCTGGGATTCCTATGCCCCCTCCCCAAATCTAGACTGAAGAGATTCCATCTCCCTTATGTCTTTGCTGTCCTTACTGCACTGAGATAGGAGCATGTTACAGCCTGGGCCTAGCACAATTCCTCCAGCTCCCCACTCGTACTCTTTCGCTATAAGCAATTCCACAATGCTTACCTTAAAGAGCCCCTGACACCACTGGGAAAACTTTGATAAGCTTTAGCACAATTCAGTTTTCCTTTCATACATTTATTGTTACAGTTTAACCCACTTAAGTGCACATCCCACTTAAATGCAAATGTTTTCCATATCCTGATTTTTTTCCTATTCATCCAATGTTAAATGCACCTCTTAAGTGCACTACATGTAAGTGCACATTTTGGTTAAATGCACATTTTTTTGTGTTTACTTTTCCTATTGATTTTCAGTCCAGTCCAGCATTTAAGTGCACATTTTTGTACAGTGCCACCTTAAATAGTCCACCTTAACATCTTAACTGCAGCCATGGTGCTGTCTAGCATGGCCACAGTAAGAAAATTAATTTTGTAGGAAAAAAGACTGACTTTAGCCTTCTGTTTAATTTTGAATCCTACACTGAAACACACAAAACAATGGGAGATTACTGATTTTTTTTAAGTAGTACTGTGTTGCAGGACAGTGCAGTAATGTCATTTTACCTTGAGCGCCTGTTATTTAATAAAGAACATTACAGACACTGGGAAATGTGCCTGGAAGTGATTTTCTGGTTAAATGCACAGCCCACTTAAATGCACAAAAAACTTTTACCCCAAGGATGTGCACTTAAGAGGGCTCCACTGTATTATTATTCCATTTTTTGTTTTCAGAGGATTGTTGCATGACAACAAGATCTCTATACCTTAGACTTCACCTGCATTGGCTGCTCGTCTACATCCAGTATCATAATGCCCTGTTTTTGATATCATAGTTATCACCACAGAAACAGACTGCGATGCTATAAACAGAACTGTCATGTCGGGCCTAGAAAAATAGCCAGACCAGATAGTGCAGAGATCCTCAGCTTGATTTTCAAAAGAAAAAATGCGACTGAAGGTGCCTGCGCCAAAGGGTATGATGCAAGTGGCACCTTTTATCACATTTTGCAGCCATCCTGATTTTTGAATGCCAGCTGTGTAGAAATCAGGATGTAGTGCAGTAAAGCCACCCTACACCACCCTTGCAGCAGAAGTGCCTGTGCATCACGTCGCAAGGGTGGTTGCGCCACGATGGGGCAGCACTAGCATCTTTTTTTCAATTCCAGAAGCCCCACCATGGACACAGCCGGGGGTTGGCTTTAGGCCAGCCAGAAGGTGGTTAAGGGCCCTGTGCCATTGCCTGGCAGGGCTGTGATTAGGGTGGTGGGGACCTGGAAGGCAGGGACCTGGAGATGATGGAGCCCTGTGGTTGCCATGTGGGGGCAAGAGGGCACGGCAGCAGTGGGAGGGACATATGAAGGTATCCGACAGAGGTGCTATGGAACTTGCCACACAGCTGATTGGGCCAGGTGGGGATCATGACTGGACCATGATGGGCAGGACCCCAGGTGACAGCAACCCTGGCACCTGTCCCACAGGTCCCACAGTCCCTTAAAGACAGCGAGTGGCAATGGGTAAAGGTTGCAGGGTGTAGCTGGTGGCCAGGATGTGCCCTGAGTACTACAACATTCCTATGTATAGAACCCCTGTGTGGTATCTGGCAGATGCCCAACTACAATGTCAGGGACTGTGGGTCCTGTGGAACTGGTGCCAGGGCTGCTCTCCACTGGGGTCCAGGTCATCATGGTCCAGCTGTACGCCCCTCACCCAGCCTGATAGGCTATGTGGTAAGTCCCATGGCACCTCTGCTGGGTACATCCACACATCCCATACACAGCCAGTGTGTCTCCCTCATCCTCCACAGCACACTCAGGGCTCCATCGACCCCCGGTCCCCACCTTCCTGGCAGAGATATCCCCCCAACCAACCTCCACAGGTCATTTCAGCTTATGCTGGGGGGGTGAGGAATCCATCCCTCAAACTCCACAGGTGCACCCAAAGTCTGGTGCAGTACTGCAGCTGCAGCAACTCCCCGGTCTTTGGTGCAGGGACCCCCTGTTTTATAAAATAGGGTGCAGAGTCTCTGATGCACCCGGAGTTCATCGCAGCCATATATCAGTGCAAATTGCATTGCTCTACAAGTGCTTTGAAAATGAAACCCCCTGTTTTCGTGCAACTTTCCTTATTAATAAGGGAAAGAATTATGGGAAAAAAGATATACAAGCTAAATTGTGTCTAAATATTATAGTTTTTCTAAGTTCTTCCAACTGTGGAAGGGGCTCTGTAAGCAACTGTTAGCTGTCAAAGTCATCTATTTTCAAGCCACCCTTCAATCAAACATAAACTGCCCATCTAAATTCTGGAAGATGGTCCACAAGCTCGTTGACCCCTCCCCTCATTCAGTTGCCCCCTTTCTGCAAGTTACTAACTCTCTAATCTCTGCCCCACCAAAAGTCACTTGACATATTTTAAAAAGTATTTCACTAATGCTAAATCCCTCATTGCGCAGCTTGTTCTACTTCTTCCCTTTCTCATCTGTAACATAGCCCCCAACTAACTGTCATACTCCTCCATATTTTTCTTTCTCCCCTGTCTCTCCTACTGTCACCCCAAAGCCTTGCATGTGCTTGATCCCATGAACAGCAACAGCTCAGATTATCTGGACCATGCCTTGATCCTCTCTTGTAATGGTTCTCCAGTCACCATCCTAATCTCCTCCCTCCAAACCTCTTGTTCACCTCTTGCACAGTTCCCAAGGTCTGGACAGTGGCAAAAGTCATCACTTTCTTTGCAATGGGGGTGATGCAGCTCCACCTGGCATCTACAGACCCTCCTCCATGTCATTCAAGAGCCCTCTGTTTACTCTCAACCTAAATTTGCTTTCCTCAACTCTGTACAGTCAGGTATCAGGGCACATCACTCCTCCACCATCTCCGTATTAAGAATCATTTACCACATCCTTAATGCACTGAATCAGGGTCTCCACACAGCTGCCATTGCCCTCTTTAAGGCCTTTAACACAATCTCCCATCCTTTTGTGTTAAACAAGTTGTTAAGTGCTGGATTGTCTGCAGAGGCCATCTCCTGGTTTGGTGCTTACCAGCCCAACAGAGTCCATTCTGTACTTGAAGGGGAGGCCAACTGCTCCCTACCCACTGACATGAAGGTCCCCCAAGGCTCTCTCTTTGGTTCCATTCTCTTCAATATTCTTTTAAAACCTGTCCCTTATCTCTCATACACATGTATGCAAACAATACTGTTTTGTTTGCCAGCAGCCCTGATATTTCATCTCCTTCCTCAAAGCTAGTCTGCAGTCTGATTTTGAGGTTGTTCAGTGCTGGTTTCAGTCAAGCCAGCAGACTCAGAATGCCAAAAAAAACTATGGCCATGACCTTCAGTATCACATTTAAGCTGATATTGCTGTTCTTCCACCATCTACTTTAGACCTGTGACAGCTCCTCCCTGAACCTCATCACATCTTTCCAATATTATGGGTGTGGCTAGACCAGTCATTGGATGTCTCTGCCATACTTAATGCAATCTCCCCTAAATTTTTCCATGAGCTTGACACCCTCACAGGAACAAAGCTTGCCTTTCAAATGCAGCTAGGTGGGAGATCAGTCAGAAAATGATCCTCCCTATCATAGACCATGGTGAAATTGCCTATTGTGCTGCCTTAAGACCCTGTTAGCAACACTGTACCCCTTGTACCATTCCTTTCTGATGATTTTCCCTCTACTGACCACCTCACACTCACCACTGCGATGTCTACTCTGCACATGGATAGCCTTCCCTTGAGAGCCATCATCACATGCATGCTGCCATTTTAATCTACAAGTACTGGTCCAGCAGCATCCGTGAATATCTTTCCTCTCTGCTGACACCACCCCACCTTACATCTATCTCCTCTTCACCCACTGTTACTTCCTTACCTCCAAGTGTAGCAGGTCACTTGGGAAAGGAGTTCTCTTGAAGGCTCCCCTCATATGGAACTCCCTCACTCCCTTCCTTCAAATCTCTTCATCAGATTGGTCACTGAAAAGGCACTGAAAGGAACTGCATCCCATGTCCCACATTTGCTGATCTGTGGCTCACTATGCTGGTATCCACTCATTAGTTTCTGTCCACTTGCTTGGCTTCTACTTCTAATATTTGATGCAATGGCTCCCTTTAGTGTGTTTGTTTCTTTGGGTGTAATAGTCCACTTTGTAGGGTTTATTTGCTTAGAGATATCTTGTTCTTTTATTGTGTACCAACTCTTTGACTTGCTATGATTTGCATACCCTGTGGGTTTACTGTCATCATTATATATGGCTGTATTAGCTTAAGCATTTGTATTAGTCCATTCTTCCATTTTCCAGGACCCACCCAGAAACAAGCTGTATGGCTCAGTATGCCTTTCTGGCCAACACATATAAATGAATGAATGAATACATGAACATCATCCACAGTGCAGTACAACTTTTAACCATGTGTCACCCAAATGTGGAGCACTGTCCCTTAAACTTTGGGGCACATCATTATGATCACAGAGACAACAGTTTTGATCACTGTTGAAATGAATGGGAGATGGTAATCCTGATAGAGTTTAGCATTTGCTCAGCATTAGGGACTAACAGGAGTTTACTTTTTTAGCCCCCTCCCCCACTAGGGGGCTGCACATGCCATGTGTTTTCTTCTCATATAAACTGGCCAACCAAGGAACTATCTTGCAGTCAATGCCAGTTTTTTCCATGTGACTGGCTGCCCTGAGTACAAAAGGAGCCTGGCATCAAACTAGAAGGGGTGGTGTGTAAGAGAATTGAAGTACCAGAGGAGAGTAGGAGGCAATAAGTAGCAGGGGAGTCTCCTTTAATAAATGTCCCTTAGGGGCCCTTGCAGGTCCCAGTGCCAGCTCACAGGTAGGGTTCCAGCAAAGGTGGGAAGGCAGAAGAAGGGGTGCATCTCAGCCTGCTGTGAGCAATTTGTGGGTCAGGTGTAAGGAGTTCACTTTCACTGATGTTTGGACCACCAATTATGGTTGGGTGGCAGACCCCTACACAGGGTGATTGGTAAATGTGGAGTTGTGATAGTCCAGGGCAGACATGTCCTCCTAGACATTGCACCACCTAACACTCTGGTAGGGTACCTCAATATGTAAATGAACTGCTGTGGAAGGGTCACCTGGAAAGGGATCCCTACCTGGGTACACAAGCAGTAACCATCTGTCATGCACCCAGTCACAGAGCACCATCTCCAGTAGTCCTCAGAAAATTACTGGCCCCATGGAGAACAGATTGCATTAAGTAGATTTGTGGTGAGTAAGACCTTCATACAGGATCACAGTGACTGGTTAAAGTGGAAGCTACCAGTGATCTGGGAATCAGGGATGCTTTGGAGAGCATTTTGTTTGTAATATCTGTTTACTGGTAAGCAAGAAACACAAACATACAATAAAGACAACTGTATGTAATATCTGAGGTGGTGTGAGTGAAAGTGGAAAACTGGTCAATCCAGAACATACATGCAAGGCTATATCGTAGATCACATATATTCAGAAACATCAACAGACTTCATTTCTATACAGAACTCAGTGAAGAAGGATACCTCACATATATAAAGTGGTTAGAGTTCTAGGACCACTCAGTCACCCCCCCCCCAAGTTAAGGGCTAATAGGTTGGGAACCACGGGGTGTCAAGAGCGGCCTCAAGAATACTCCAAATTTTCTCATACTCAGGCAATTTGTGTAGTATTGAATTCTGTGTTTTTTCAGTTTTCATACAATATGGCAGCATTGTCAGAGAATAGGCAGTGATAGGGGCTTTGTCTTTTCTTCGATCCTGGACCATTAACATTTTACCTGTGGTAGTCTCTAGTTGCTAAAAAGGATGGTTGTGCACTGGCTGTGAAGGCCCCCCTGGTGCAAGCCCCAGCAGTATACCTCTGCATAAAGTGTAAATGGGAAGTTAAGGGTTTTAGCTAGGAGAGAAGTGGTTTCCTCCCAAACGGCCTGGATGTGTGGACAGGTCCATACCTCCACTTTACATCTGGTGCAATCACTTATTTTTGTGGGATCAATATGAGGGAATAAGGTAGGGCAGTAATAGACCCTGAGGAGGAAATGGAAATGACTTTGCCAAAGTCTTTTATTTTTAGAGCATGTCTACTGCACTCAGTATTGTGGTCCCCACCTGTCCTCCTAAGTCCTTTTCTCATTTAGTGTATGGCAGCTTCAAGGGATCCTGGATGCGACTCAATAACATGATGCAGCATTGCTGCAAAGATCTAGCTTGTGACCCTTGTATAAATAGAGTTTTCTCCTCAGTGAGCTAGTTGGGGGTGTCAAGGGCTCATGTCACCCCCACACACACACACACACACACACACACACACTCAAGAACACACTTGTAAATATACAAAAAAGTCACTGAGCTTAAGGGAAAACTGAGATGAAAGCCCTAGGCAGGACATCAAGCTACCCTCGTCATATAAACCCGCTATCCTAGTCAACCCTTTTTTATACCAAGGGTGGAGAACTACTTCTGTCTGGTCAGGAGCAGTCATGGACCTCCAACAACTAACACACTGAAATCTGGCAAATGGAAAATCATGTACTCAAATGCTCGCAGTCTGGGAAACAAGATCCCAGACCTGCAGGCAATAATGATGGAGGCTAAACTGGACATAGTAGCCATTAGCGAGGCATGGTTTACCAGTAACCACACTTGGGAGACTTCAGTACCTGGCTATGTACTGTTCAGTAGAGACCGAGGTGCAAAAAGGTGGGGGGTGGAGTGGCTCTTTATGTCAATGAAAATATCAAAGCTATAGAAATTCAGAATACACATAAGGAGCCAGAAGAACTGTGGGTCACCCTGGAGACAGGAAATGGGACAGCCATACGAACTTTGGTTGTCTACAGGCCTCCAGACCAGGGGGAGGACATAGACACATTACTGTAAGAAGATACACAAAACATGACAGCTAAAGGGGAGGTTCTGATAATGGGAGATTTCAACATGCCAGATACAGATTGGTCAATACCAGCAGGGACGTCTGCCAGAACTAGACACATGGTGGATTCCCTGCAGGGGGAGGGCCTCAAACAACTGGTACAGCAACCCACAAGAGACAGGGCTATTCTAGATCTAGTACTGACTAACAGGGAAAGGATCACAGGTCTCCAGGTAGAAGGTCGCCTGAGGGCCAGTGACCATCACAAGGTATGGTTCAGTTTGGCCACTAGAACTAAATCATCCCATTCCAAGGCAAAAATATGGGACTTCAGAGGAGCTGACTTTGATAAGATGGCCAACAGAGTTAAGCTAGCCCTGGCAAGAAGAAGTACAGGTGAGGGGGTACAGGCAAAGTGGGCAAGCATTAAGGATACAGTACTTGAAGCAACATCCCATTGTGTTAGAGAGAAAAGAAAGTGCAAAAGAAAAAGCAAATCACTTCTCTCTCAAAGACAGTAGCAGAAAAGGTCAGAGCCAAAAGGCTGGCCTTCAGGAAATATAAAGGAATGCAGTAGGATGAAGATAGGGAGGCATACCAAACTTCCCTAAGGGAAGCAGGGAAGGCAGTAAGCCAGGCAAAGGCCCAAACAGAGGAAACACTAGCACGAACAGTAAAAGAAGGTGACAAGACTTTCTATAGATACATTAGTGAAAGGAGAAAGTCCAGAAGGGGTATTGCTAAGATCAAAGGGGAAAAGGGGGCGTGTGAGGAGAAGGACCATGTAAAAGCATTCATTCTAAATAGATACTTCTGCTCAGTATTTACTGAAGAGAAGGTAGGGCAGGGACCACAGCTCAGCACCATGGACACAGGGGGGAGGGAGATGTGCACTAGTCCTATCACAAAAGAAAGGGTCCTACAAGAGCTCGATAAGCTCAAGGTGGACAAGGCAATGGAACCTGATGGCATACATCCTAGGGTACTAAAGGAGCTAAAGGTGGAACTAGCAGAGCCATTAACAGAACTGTTTAGTGAGTCTCTGAGCACAGGAGAGGTCCCAGAAGACTGGAGAAGGGCTCATGTGATCCCGCCCCACAAGACTGGTAGCAGGAAGGAGGCAGGGAACTACAGACCAGTCAGTCTTACCTCAGTAGTGGGCAAGATTATGGAGGCACTTAAGGAAAGGATAGTACAACACCCGGAATCCATAGGAGCACAGGATCCAAGACAGCATGGGTTTACAACAGAAAGGTCCTGTCAAACTAATCTCATAGATTTCTTTGACTGGGTAACCAGAGTGGTGGACCAAGCGGGAGCAGTTGATGTCTCCTACCTTGACTTCAGCAAAGCTTTTGATACTGTTCCACATAGAAGATTGATTAATAAGCTGGGTAGGCTTGGGGTGGGTCAGAAGTTGGTCAACTGGGTGGCAAACTGGTTGACAGGCAGAAAACAGAGAGTGGTGGTAAACGGTATACAGCCAGAAGAGATGCAAGTCACAAGTGGGGTACCTCAGGGATCAGTCATGGGGCCAGTTCTCTTCAATATCTTCATCAGTGACATTGCAGATGGACTGGAGGGTAAGGTTTGTCTGTTTGCAGATGACACCAAGATCTGCAACAGAGTAGATGATCCAGATGGAGTGGGCAGAATGAGAAGAGATCTGGATAAACTAGCAAAATGGTCAGAACAGTGGCAACTGGGATTTAATGCAAAGAAGTGCAAGATCATGCCCATAGGGAAGAGAAATCCTGAAGCCACATATAGGCTGGGAGGGGAGTTGCTGGCATTCACTAAGGAAGAAAGAGACTTGGGCATCATCATCACCGATGACCTGAAATCATCCAAGCAGACCTCTAAAGTAGTAGGTAAGGCTAGGGGGATGTTAGGGTGTATTAGTAGGGGTATCACAAGTCGTAAGAGGGAGGTAATAATCCCTCTTTACAAGACACTGGTTAGACCCCATCTGGAGTACTGTGTGCAGTACTGAAGGCCACACCTTCACAAGGACATTAACCAAACTGAGGCAGTCCAGAGAAGGGCAACCAAAATGGTGCAAGGATTGCATCAGAAAACATATGAGGACAGATTAACGGAGCTCAATATGTATACCCTTGAGCAAACGAGGGAGCGAGGTGATATGATCAAAACATTCAAACACCTTAAGGGCATTAACAAGGTGAAAGAGTCTAACATGTTTCAATATAACACAAATAGCAGGACAAGAGAACACAGCATGAGATTAGAGCGAAGCAGATTAAGGGGTAATGTGAGGAAGTTCTTTTTTCACAGAAAGGGTGGTGGATGCATGGAATGGCCTACCTCAGGAAGTGGTGGATATGAATACAGTGCAGGGCTTCAAACAGACATGGGATAGGCATAAGGGAGCAATACAGATGAGTATGAATAGATAGGTCATTGACAGAGCAAAGGCAGATGGCACATTCATAAGGTAGAAAAAGAAATGGGCAGACTGGATGGGCCTTGTGGTCCTTCTCTGCCATCAACTTCTATGTTTCTGTTTCTATGTTTCCACAAGGCCACCTGAATAATGGCTTTGGATGAGACATCTTGAGGGTAGCCTGTTAGGCTATGGACTGTCAGTCACTCTCTGGCCATGGTCCTAGTGAATGAGCTTTGAACAGGCGTTATCAGGCCATCTGTTAAGGTAGGTGCCAAGAGATAGTTAAGAGGGGAGAGCGCCTCTAGCACGTTCTATTTCAAAGGACACCTAGGTGGGTCTGGTGCTCTCAGACTAAAGCACATCTTTTATGAAAGACATTTGGTTGGCTAGGCAGTAGAAACAAAAAGTGGGAAGACCCAAGCCTCCTTTTTTCATTGGCTGCCTTAGGAGAGCATGTTAATAACTCCAGTAGGAGAGTAAATCCTGGAGCCTGATTCCAAGATGCATGGCACAACTCACAGAGTGTATGCAGGTTGCACCATGCAGTGCTATGCCAGGGACCCTGTGCCCTATTACAGAACAGGCAGGGTCCTTGGCACTTACATTCTGTGACTTGTGGCAGCTACTGGGTTGCACCACGTGAATGGTGCAATGAACCTGGGTGCTGCAAGCCACAGACCACAGTTGACAGCCTCCCAGAGCCCCCATAACAAGCCCACAATTCCCTGGGGCCCTTGGGAGGTAGGCTGGGTGGCACAGGTGCAAGGGGGGGGGCACAGCACAATATGGACCCAGGTGGCAGTTTGAATTGTGGGGGGGGGACATCACTGTGTTGGAGTGGTCCGTGGGGCATGGCAATGTGCATTTTGCAGCACTGCGGGGGGGCATCCATCGTTTTGCCAGGACGGATGCCCCTTAGACCAGCTAAGTGCTGGTCTAACCCTGCAGTGCTGTAATGGGACCTAGAATGGAGTAGGCAGGTTATGGCAGCTGCCCTTTCGGAATAGGGTGCAGTCGCTGCCATAACCCCACTTCTGCCATGCTGTAGGGGCTGCAGCTGGTTGAAGGCCCCTTGGATGCAGGCTGCAAGCACCATGGCACAGGCTGCGTCTGTGAATAGTAAAAGCTAAAACACGTCACAAGATGCGATTTGTGCCAAGGGGTTTGGCGCAAGTTGCCTTGCGACATGCGTAACCCCTTTTGAAATCTGGTCCCCATTATGTAAGAAACCCCAGATTTAGTATTAGGGTACCTGGGACTGTAAATTCTCTAGCAATATGAGTGTGGAACTATGTGAGTTATAAGAATGGATCTGATTATATAGTATGTTTGCTGACAGTTTTTCATATGTGAAGAATAATGTACTGTAAACTAATTTGCTGCACTGACTTGATCATGATTTCAAGTTGTGGATAATTAACTTATTTTTTTAATTCCTAGAATTGTTAAAGTGTTTTTATAAAATGGCAAGAAAAAAATCTAGAAACTTCATCGACTGAGTGATATCACCTAATAGTGCATTAAATTCCTAGCACCACAGTTTCGGGAGGCAGATCTCATTACCAAGGCAAAAAATCCTGACTACCTACATAATCAGGGACTATTTCATGTATATATCTTGCTATTTAAAATGTATTTACACAATTGAGGTATATAAAAAAATATAAATAATTGTCACATTACTATAATATTAAAGAGCAGTAAGCCATTTTATAAGTGCAATAATCCACTCTAGGGTGTGTATTAAAGGATCTAAAGCACTTCTTTGGGATGTAAGGACACTTGGTTTTTGGCCTCATGCCTTACTTCCCTGGGGTATGTTTTTAAAATCTATTAATGCACATCAAGTCATGGCTAATTGCTTACTAAAGACCCTAAAGCTACATAATGTGAAGTCCAGATCTTTTCTGAATCCTAAACCTCCCCCAGTCCATGAGTGTAACCATGGGCTGAAATATTGGGTTGGGGGGGGGACATGGATCTAATAAGTCTTGCACACAGATACCATTGTCATTGGCCATTTTACAGGGTCTCAAAAGCTGATAGTGACTCACCCCCAGTGGTTGTGTCCATGCCCCAATCTAGCTCCATTTAAAGCAAGATGTACCTGAGACTCGATTATACTTTTAAATCCTGATGTCAAATGTTCAAATTATTTTACAGTTTTATTTACCCAGAATAGCCCAACTAAGATGTGGCATCTCATTCTAACAACATGAATTAGAACTGCCCTGTGCGGCTTGTGCATCATCTCTAGCTGGTGCAAGATGCCCTGGAACTTAGAATGCTTTTTCAAAGATGCTCTCACACTGTACCAGTTGTTTGTCCCCCAGCATTCCAAAGGCAGATTTTAAATTTGCACTGATGCGAGTGGTCACCCTGGTTCAGTGCTTCTGCTGTTTGATAGCTAAGTAACTAAAACTGATTGTTTTAAACATTTTAAAGTTTATTGCTATGTAGATATAAGTCCCCTCAGTTCCCACACTGCTTTTGGGACAAAAGGTGCATTCTTTGTCTTTTTCAAGGCTCCTGAATGGTTCGGGAACTGTGGCCTAAACAGCATTTCACATTCTGCTCATAAAGGCTGTGGTGGAGTTTGTGGTTTAGTAAATAACAGCTTAACAATTCTGTATAATGGTTCTGTTTTAATGAAAAATAAAGTTCTTCTGTCTCATTTGTTTAGCACTTCAGGCTGTTTCTCTCAGTTCAGAATGACTATGGTCAAAATTGACAAATACTGCTCTCGTCGACAATGACTATGGTCAACATTTAAAACTGGCTCTTAAAGAATAAGATTAGAGTTACTGTCGTGCCTATTTCAGGTCTCATGTCCGAGTCCAAATTAGAACAAAAAGCTGAAAAATAGAATTGGCCCCACAGGCTTTACAAAGTGCTGAATGTGTGGCCAATGTTTGCCCTTCTGGCCATCTGTGCACCTGTTGGAGTGCTCCCATCATTAGGGCACCAGACTTTGAAATTTGCAGCCCCCTCCCTGGGGTCTGCCGCCCCCGAAGTTGGAATATTTAGTTGGAGGTATAGGGGGCACAGCGCCCCACATGGGGGTGCGGGGACTGCATATAGGGTGATCAGCAAATTTGAATCATGGCACCCTAATGACGGGCGCACTCTGACGAGCATATTCTAAGGGTGGAACCCAATGTTTGTCTAAGGTAGATCCGCATACAGGGTGCTAAAAATGTTTGGGCCCAGATCACGATTTGGCACATTGTGATCTTCGCAGATTTGTTGTCCAAATACACAGAAAAGGAGACAAACAAAAAGGCAATTTTTTATTTATTTTTTTTTTTACCAGAAAGTGGACTGAGACATGTCTTTTTTCAGTAATGTCAGATATAGAATACTACACAAAGAAGATAATATCATTAGTGCACATAATATAAAACAATTATATAGCACATGAAATTATTATAAGAATCTGCATAAATATGACCAAGAGAAGCTTGAAAACATGATGAGGTATTAACAACTGATGTCAGATTGCTTAAAAGGTATCAGCTACTGCTCTCTTTCTAACTCCAAGGATTTCTCCCCTGTTAAACAGGTTGAGACTGTCTTTGTTAAAATGTCTTCAGAGTCATCTTCTCCTGAGGACTAGTCTAAAGCAAAGTCCTCAAGGAAGCCAAGTGAGGAGCATAAATCCTTACCTGAAGTATGCTCTGATACACACACAAACACACACACACACACACCTCATGCTGAGGAGTAATTCTCACATCCTATCTAGTCCTGACATGAGAAGAAAGGAAAAACATTTAGAGCATGAAAAGAAAAAGGCACGTGACCCATTTGTCCAGCCTGCTAGGTAAGGTCAAATGTTTCTGCGGAGTAACGTAACGGAGACATAAAAACATACCTATTGTAAATTTTATATGTTTATTTGTTATCAGCAAGTTCAATTTCTGTAACGTTAGTGGTTTGAAAACTTTGAGTGATTTACTTTTACTGTCAACAGTAGTCTCCTGTAACTATCCTGGGTGTTTCCATTTGCTGATAGATGAAATCTCCTTTATAATGTATGGTAGATTGCTGTTGCCAATGGAACTCCATCTCTAGAATCCCCTTGTTATGCTGCAGTAGCTACATCACAATGCTGCGCGCTGCCCTGAGGATGTCACTACTGCAGCACAACAGAAAAGAATGCTCCCATGCGGCTGTCAAACTTGAGCCATGGCTGCTGTTGCTAGCCTTAAGTGTTCTGAAATTCACTTTCTTTGACAGTGCTAATGACAGCAGCACACAAGGCAGCCCAAATAATTGCATACAGAAATATGACATGGATGTGTGATTAAAGAAAAGCCACTGCACAATTGCAAACAGCAGAATCTTTCAAACTTTACTGCTTATTGATAAAATGGGCACAGTGTTATAGCTCGTTCCAGTTTCTGTTTTACACTGATGGCAACTATTTAAAATAAAGAGATTTGATTAATTCAAGCATCAGACTCATCTCTGTTTTGTGTATAGATTACCATACACTATATAAGATTGTGTATGGTTCTCCGTACACAAGCGAAGCTGTGTCAGAATCTTTAGGTTGTTAGGCAACCAGTGTACCTCTCGAGCTGTGCTGTCAAGGTCACCGGTTGCCCTGGCAATCTCTCAATTCAGACACAGCCTTGTTGTGTATGGAGAACCACTCACAATCTTCTGTGTTCTTGACAGCCGCATTAGCAAGATGATGTCACTTTGCTTATTAGTCTTTTCAGCACGTCTGCTAATTTAGACTAACAAAGCAGGGAGCAACAGAGATGTAAAATACCCTTGTTACCTTCAGTTAGTTTTAAAACGTTTTTACAATAGTAGAGCAGGATATGTTCTGATACTTGTTTTCACTATGTTGTCCCAAGACTGTGACAGCAGTGACACCACAAGCAGGTCAACGAGACAGACTCAGATATGCAATCAAGCATAATAGACAATCCCACCCCAAGCATCAATAAAACAAATAAAAATTAAGGGAATGGTCAAAATCCATCTACTATTAGTGGGCATGTTGGTAATGTTCAGAAGTAAGTGAATAAAAGATAAATGACTTAGTCAGCTTATTGTAATGTTACACTGGACAACTGTAAAAACTAGGGTAAGCCTATGTCACAGTCTCATAAGAGTTGGGTATCCTGGGCAACAGGATCAGAGAGCTAACATACTAACATACTAAAATGCCAGCAGAATAGGCCTAACGGTCTTTCGTGTCTGCTCGTTTGGTCAGCCCCCACCCTGGGTGCTGACCTTGCTGCCCCCCTCGCCTTCTCTGGCTTCTCCCTTCCCAGTTCTGGATATTCTTGCTGCATTGGATTTTGCTTCCAGAACCCTTCCCTGTACCTGTCCCACCCCTCTTGAACTCCTCCACCGTCTCTGCCTCCACCAGCCCCCCAGGCAGCGTATTCCATGGCTCCACCACCCTCTCAGTGAAGTAGCACCTCTTCCTTTCTCCCTGAATCTTCCCTCCAGCTTCCACCCATGCCCTCTAGTGGCCCCTCCTCCTTCCTTCAAGCACCCTGACTATTCCTCCCTATTTACCCTCTTCATGTACCTGAAGACCTCTATCATGTCCCCCCAGTCCCTTCTCTCTTCCAATGTGTACATATTTAGCTCTTCGAGCCTCTCCTCATAGGTCCTGTCCCCCAAGCCTCAAATCATTTTGGTTGCCCTCCTCTAGACCCTCTCCAGGAGGTTAATGTCCCTCTTTAAGTGTGGCCTCCAAAACTGCACTCAGTACTCGAGGTGCGGCCTCACCAAGCAGTTATACAGAGGGAGTATCTAGGCTGCTGGTTAACTAGGAGCTGCAGCTTATCTAGTAGGTAGGGAAATGGGCGGACTGGGTGGGCTAAGCGGTCCTTATCTGCTGTCAAATTCTGTTTCTATGTTTCTATGTTCCCTCCTTCTGGAGGTGATCCCCCCTAGCGATGCATCCCAGCATCCTGTTGGTCTTGGCTGCTGCCCTCCTACAAGTCTCAGAGTTGTTCATCTTGACATCCACCACCACCCCCAGGTCCCTCTCAGCCATCGAGAGTTGTAGCATTTCCCCCCCCCAGGGTGTACACTTGGCCCGGGTTTCTGGCCCCCAGCTGCAGCAGAAACAATAAGAAATGGAGATCCCCATACTGAAAATAGAGGTATGCATATTGAAAAAAGTCAGCAAACAAAATGCTGCTGCTGGCACAGACAGCATAAATAGACTCAACTGGGCAGACTGGAAAACATATATCTCTCATTTGTTTTGTTACTTTGGGGTTCTTTTAAACTATGTGCCAGTTCCTCCGAACAGTGAAGGATCAGACCACAACAAATGCTGCCCCTAATACACCTAGCGTAGTGAAAGTACTCATGTATTATGCTCAGGAGGATGAATCTATCACCCCAGAGGTCACTGGTGATGAGAAATAGGCTCATCTCCTTGAGCTTAAGATGATTATTCATCCTATTCTTCTGGCCGAAGCCTATTTTTCTCACCTAAAGCAGTGTCTGCTATGATATGATTAGTGGGTTAGCAGGGTAAGGCATATGAGGAGAGGTTGCAGGCAATGAACATGTACTCCTTGGAGGACAGGAGAGAGAGAGGGGAGATGATTGGGACCTTCAAGTACTTGAAAGGTATAAATAAGGTGGATAAGGAGGGTCTCTTAAGGCAAAGTGGCAACCATAACAAGAGGGGGCACAGTCTTAAGCTGGAGGGAGGTTTAGGATGGAGGTCAGGAAACACTTCCTCACAGAGAGGGTCGTGGACACTTGGAATGTGCTGCAGGAAGAGGTGGTCTTGTTGAAGACAGTGGTAAGCTTCAAGAGAGCTGGGCTAGGCATAGGGGGAAGGTAAGGATCATGGGTAGGGAAGATGGGAGGAGTGGGCAGGAACAGTAGCTCAAGCTGTGGACCCTGCAATATGAGCAGACTAGACAGACAAAATGGCCTCCTTCTGCTGGCCTCTTTGTACGTTCATATGTTCTATGATTAGTATCCCCACTGCAGAAAGAGACAAATACTGGGGAGTTTGAATTCCTGAGAATGTTGGGTCTGACTTCAACAAAAAGAGTCAGCCTACCCATCCATGATACCTTTAAAAGCATGAGTAAGAAAATATTGCAATTTCTGTCATCTGCAACTGCTGTTAACTACAAGGTTGCATAGAGGTAAATGGTAGCCAGGCAGGGTTCAGAGTACTTCTATGTTCACCCAAATCCAAAGGGACTAATTCAGGCTGCTGCATTTGAAAAAGCAAAAGCTACTTTTTCATCTGCAACCCCTGATCAGTGCTTGAGAAAAATCGATACACTAGGAAATAAACCATATTCTTCTGCCACACTCTTTAAGAAACAGACAGCATTTCTTCTCTACACATCGTCTACCAAGAAGCACCTTGCAACGCTGTCAGTGGCACTGAGCTGAAACTGTGGGAGTTTTAAGTCCTTGTGTAAACCCTCCACATGAACTGAAGTGCTGCACTTGCAGTTAACAAAGGGACACAAATAAAACACAAGGCGGAGGGGGAAACCAGGCTGCCTGCAGCACTTTCACAGATTCTGCCTCGCTCCACAGCTCCTGTGTGTGGATGAACTTGAAATGACTACAACAAATAGAATAATAGACAGGAAATCATCAGTAACAAGTCTATAATTTCATGAAAGGGATTCTGAAGACATAAACTACAAGAGCAAAGCTCGAGTGGTTTATGATTTCACTTAGATCCCAAAATGGAATAACAAGTCTTGTTACTGCTAGTTTCTAATCTGTTATTTCTTTTTGTAATATAGGGAACACTTATACATTCTATCTCATAATACCATTACCTGATATTAGAATGACAGTATTATGACTTTCTGATGTCAGAGTGATGGTATTGTGAGTTTTTGATATTACCAATTCCCTATGGGAGAAAATGACACCTATATATTACAGTTCACGTCACACGCAGGTTCTATAATGGTGCCAAAACTCAGTGTGTTAAATGCATAAATTGAACCGCTGATGAGATAAATTGTACTACACATTACCCCCAGTGGGAGGACACCTCTCATACCATATCCATATCCATTAGTGGCAGTCTGTCACAAAAACACTCAAACTAAATTCACCCCCTCCCCCAAAATTCAGTAATTAAAATTTGAGGTTCAAAAGTTGCAATTTCTAAATGCACTGGAAAAAGTTCCTGCAGCATAAATGGGAAAATTATTTTTCTTAAAGTATTTCCAAACAAAGAAAACAAATCAGGTGAATAGTGACCAATCCTCAGCTTCAGATGTTTGAAGAGAAACCTGAAAAAAAGAAAAATTTAGTATGGTCACCTTGCAAACAGGAATTCCATCTCTACAGCAGGGAGACTGGCTATGCTCCCTGGATCTGTAGGATACTTGCTTTCCCATCTCTATAAGTGGAAGCCACAGAAAGCAACTATGCTTTAAGGCAGGTCTGAGTCAGTACCAGTACAGATCAATGCACTTCTGGACTGAATTTAGCACCCTGAGTAGTCACAAAGTGTTTTGCTGTAGTGGCTGCACCACTTCAGAGAAATGGAGTGACAAGTTATTCATAATTAGATGACTGATTAGTGTGTAGGTGAACCAGGGAACATGTTTGATCATCAGTGGAACAACCAATGTCCCCGATGAGAAAATGGGGGTTCCACTGGATTTGGAAAAAATCCCACCTGGAATCCACACAAAACTTAAACTTCACTGGAGCAGAACTGGACACAGTACAAGCAAGGGCTTTTCTCCCTCGGGAGATGATCCAGACCCTTGTTCGTTATGCAGCCTCATTCCAAACTAGAACAAAAAGGAACTACACAGGATTTTCCGAGACTATTGTGCCTCATGTCAGCCACAGCCTCTGTAGTACTATGGGTAAGGCTGCACATGATCAACATACAGTGGTCTCTGAAGGAATTCTGATCTCAACTCAAAGATCCTTAGATTGCTCTGATCCTAGTGCAGGAAAGGCCTTTAAGCTCTCTCTGGAGGTGGCAGGAGGTAGCGCACATAAGAAAAGGAATTCCTTTTCAGCCAACACTGCATCCACTAGTGCTCACCACAGATGTCTCCCTTCTAGGCTGGGCAGGTCACAATTCAGAACCCACAGTGAAAGTGGTCTGGAGTTCAAGAGAGGGAATGGAACACATCAGTCTTCTGGGGCTCAGGGCTGTGCATCTGTCCCTGAAGTCCTTCTCTGTAATTGTCGGAAACCAGATCTTGTAGATAAGGACAGACAACACCATCATCACAGTGTATTACAAATAAGGTGATGCAAGATACTCAAAACTGTACAAAGCAGCACTGAAAATGTGAGATCTTGCCGATACTCTCAGTGTACAAATGTCTTCAGTCCTTATTGCAGGAAACAAAACTGAACAGGTAAATTCATGCCACAGGATGGGTCATGTGACTCATGAGTGGTCCCTGAAACAGACAGTGGGTTTTCCATAGGTGGATATTTTTACATTATGGGAAAACAAAAAAGCTACTGTAGTTCTGATTCTGAATCCTAAGGAGATGGCACCCACATCTGGCTTAAAAACAGCATTTTAGACCTTGCAAGAGTAATGACTGAGAAAATAAAAAATTAAAAAACTCATGGGCCGAGATAGTCAGAGCACTGCACTGGGCTCGGTGGTTGCACCCATACTGTGCAAGTATTTGTAATGGAATCCCATATTCAGAGAGCATTGCTGTTCATGGTATTAGTGCCAGCATACTAGTGCAGAGTTAATTTATACAGTACCCAGGGACAGGGGCTGTATCCTACATAACATGTGCAACATGATATTTAGCGTGATAACACTGCGCAAACAGGACCGTGCAGATTACATGGAGCTGCAGAAATACAGCCTATAAAAAGCCATCTTAAGCCAAAGCAAACCCTAGAGGCAGAGGGAGACACTACAGGCCACACATCAAGATGGCGCACACGTCAGCACACATTGTGTACCTGATGCTGTAGGTCAAAGATGAGATGAGGGGCAATGGCCACCTGGGCCCAGGCGTAGGCCATGGAGGCACTATGCTGCAGACAGACAGTATTGTCCATGAGCCACATACAAAGTCCTCAGACAGGCCCATGCTCAGGCAGCTGTGAGAGCTGCTGCAAGACCAGCTCCAGAAAGACACCAGTACAGCTATGCACTGTCCACAGAGCTCAAGGTGACAGCAGCACTGTGCTTTCTGGACACTGGAACATTCCAGATACCAGTGGGGGACATCACCGCTATCGCACCATCTGCCATGTTGTGCCTTTTGGGACAGTTCCTAGATGCGCTGCTGGCCCATGCTGGGGAGTTCATTGTATTCACCAGTATGCCAGGCAACAGCAACCATGCAGCAGTTCTTTTGAGTCGCGCACCTACCATCTATACTCGGTTCCATTGAGTGCACCCATTTGCCATCTGGACACCCACTGCTGATAGAGTGGAGGCCTATGTGAATTGGAAGGGGCACTACTCCATCAATTGACAGGTAGTGTGTGATGCACTGGCATGGTACCTGACAGCACCCACAACACCTTCATTTGGTACAACACCATTCTGTGCCAGAGGTTTGAAAGTGGGGACATCCCTAGTTTATTTATTTTAATTTATTAACTGGTAAGAGCACTGCAACGAGGGTCCTTTTTCAGGCTAGTGACCAGAACACTCCAAAGGCCTCCTCCGCAATGTTGCAGACGATGACACTAATCAATGCCCTTTACCTACACAGGGGACGGAGCATATCTTCTATGTCCCTGGCTCCTCACACCTGTTCCATGGCCTGTATCTGTTGCAGGGGACAGGTATAAGGAGGCACACAACACCATGCACAGCATAATCGAGTGTGTCTTTAGAATACTAAAGGTGTGGTTTAAGTGCCTTGATTGTTCCGGTGGCGCCCTACAGTACACCCCTCAGAAGGCCTGTGTCATATTCCTTGCCTGTTGAATACTACACAACATTGCACTCAACTGTGAGATATGCATGCTGGCCCCAAAGGAACAACCTTCAGTGGATTCTGAGCTAGAAGACCGGGGGTACAGGAGCAGCTCAACAGGCGTGACCCAAGGATGGCCAAGAGGGCCCAGGATTACAGAGCCTGCCTCATAGCAGACTTTTTTGGACATGGAGGTTGAGTACAGATCACACAGGAGACTGTAATGTGTTTTGTCAATGTATTATCACATAACAATATCAGTACATACATAGAAGCAATCCAGAGGAGCATCAAAAGGGGGGGCAGGTAACAGAAATATGGTCCAACCAGGTGGGGGGTAGCAAATAGGGTGCACATACATATACAGTCCATTGTGACAGGGGTGTCATAAAGGAGTGTAAACATAAATACATGCCAACCTGACAGGGGGCTTCAAAAGGGGGCATTGACAGAAATACAGGCCATTAAGGTGGGGGTAGCAAATGGTGTGTACACACAAATATAGTCCATTTGGGGGTTCCAAAGGGGTGTAAACATAGATAATGACAGCCAGGTGGGAGGGCTTGGGGGGGGAGGTAACCGTAATACTGGCCATCCATGCAGAGAGGAAATGAATGGGATAGGCCACAGGGGCAGGGGGTTGTGACCCATAGGTAATGTTAGGGGGACAGAGGGGGCACATTTTGATGAGGGTTAGCAATTCACACCCTACGTGCATCCTTTACCACCGCCCCAGGTACGGACAGTATGTATGTGCTGTACCCAGACCCAGTATGTTTGCGGGGGTCATCGTACATGATATGGGGGATGAGCATGGGGATGATGTTACCTGCCCCCCAACCACAGCTCCATGGGGTGCTGACTCTGGTGAGGAGGAGGAGGCCGTGTCCTGGTGTGTGTGGTGTCTTTGGTGTCCTGGGAGTCCCAGCTGTGCTGGGCATTCTCATTCTGGCACTACATGGCGTGGGTGCATGCCATATTGTCTGCTGTGGGGTGACACTACTTCCACTGGACAGGACGGGGCTAAGAACAACCCCCATGGAACCTGCCACCATGGCTGCAGCCTCCAGCATGGTGGTACACAAGTGATCCATGCTGGTGACAATAACCTGATACAGGTCACAGATGGTTGTCACATGCTCTGCATGGTATGCCTCTGCCCGCTCCTTAGCATGCTGCATGTCGTCGTGCAGCTTGTGGCAGATAAGTGTCAGTTGCTGCTATGTGACACTCTGTGCTTCCATGGCTGACAGCAGCAGCTGTTAGTTGGCAGCTGCATCCCGCTGTTATTGTGGACTGTCCATTGAGACATGGTCAGGCTGCACCTTCAGCCGTAGTATGGCCTGGGGCTGTACCCCAGTTGGTGCCAATGTTTGTTGTGGGAGTTGCAGGCCGGCTGTGGGAAGCCTGTTGGGATGGGCCTGGAATGGCAGGGCTGTGGCCATGCCAGAAGATGTATTGGGGGAGGCACCGTGGTAACTGGCCCTGTAGTATCAGCCAAGGATGGCAGTATGATGGCCATGCTAGAGGTGATGTCATGGGGTGGCACAGAGGTGGCTGTGCCAGAAGTTGTGGAGGCTACCTTACTGTGACTGCAGTGCTGCATGGTTAAAGTGGCTGGGACCCAGTGTTATGGCAGCTGGCAGGGGTGGACAACTGGGCAGACCCCAGTTGTCCCCAGCTTCTGATGAATGCCTCATCATCATCATCATCATCCATTTCACCCTCTTAGCTGGTGTCCATCAGCAGGTGTATACAGGTGGGTGGCAGGGGCAGCTGCCACTGAGGTGGACCTGGAGTGTCCTCCACTCTGTCCAGAATGACATGGTGAGCTGTTAAGAGAGGAGAGTTATATAGTAATGTACCATGCAGAGCTGTGTGCCAGCTAAGGTAGCATGCATGCCTGGTGTACAGTGACACAACACTCATGCTGGTTGTGCGGTGTACTGTCTATACCCTCCATAGCCATACACACCACACACCCCTATGCTGGTGAGTACACACTCCATCACCAGGGAGCACACATCCCAGCACCAGTGAGCACAGAGGTGCCAACACATGGGTCACAGTAATGGAGTACCACCCAGATAGCTACAGACCAGGAAACATGGAAAAAGTAGTGTGGCTTACACCCAGTATGTCACACATCACTGGCGCGTGCATGCACCTATACATATACACATATGTAGTCAATGGGATGATGCTCAGATGGTCACTCAGATAAGTCCCACTTGACTCTCATAGCCACCTCCTGGCACTCCCATCACCTCTACAGGTTGCAGGGTGGAGGCTCTTTTCTCCTCTACAGTATCTAGGGTACAAGCAACCACCAATGCCTGTGGCCCCCACATGCTGCATGTATCTCCCTATGTGTCATCAACAAGACCTTGTTTGTCTGTCTCCTCATGCCTCTGAAGTGCTTATGCACAACCTCTATGGGCCTGTTCCACCTGCCGACGGCATTAATCATGTCAGTGATCTCTACTTCGGCCTCCTGTACGTGGGCATTCATGCTCTGACTCTGGGACAGGACCTCCTCCATCCCCATGTAGGCCTGTGCCAGTGCCTGCAACTCTTCCTCAGAGAAGCGGTGGGCCGTTAGTCTGTCCATGTTATCCATGGTACCTGCCAGACAGGACTTCTACTTGGCCCCCACAATCTCTGAGGCCTGCAACCTTTTCCAGCACCTTGTTTTGCAAGTGATTAACAAACATGCCCCGATGGTTAAAGTTAGAGTAAGGAAAAGAACATGCCCCTGGTTTACCAACACACTAAAAACCTCTCTACTCTACAGGGACAAGTTATGGAAGAGAGCTCGTAAAACTAAATCAGATTCTGATTTGGCTGCTTTCAGAGCAGTCGGGAACCACTGTAGAAGACTTGTTTGGGCAGGGAAGTCTATGTACTTCCAGTCAGCACTGGAATCCTCAAAAAAGAATGCTGCCAAATTCTAGCAAGTCCTCAGGGAAGTCGAAGGGCATAAACTGCCTTCATCCCTCCCAGCTAAAATAGTATCAGGGGCCAATACCTACACAAGCAACCATGATATATACTAGACCAACTAAACAACCATTTTGACTGCTGGGCTAGCCTTTGACTCTTCACCCGCTAGCAAGCTTCTCCCCCAACCCTCTATTGGTGACCCTCTGCACCTACCAACTAAAGCCCATCTTTGCCAAAACCAATTCAGTTTCAAGCCAGTTACTCTCAAACAGGTTGAAAATCTTTTACTTGCCCTAGATAAAAAGAAAAGTGCTGCGGCCAAGCAACTTGAACCTTTTTTCCTAAAATTAGGCTACTACACTCTGTCCCCACTTGTTACCCACCTCTTCAATCTGTCCCTTGCTCAAGGCGCACTTCCCTCCGATTGGAAAATAGCGCATATTATTCCCCTTTTCAAATCTGGTGATCCAAGTGATCTTAATAATTATAGGCCAGTCTCCTTGCTACCCATCCTATCAAAACTTCTTGAAAAACTGTTCAACTCCCAACTTAGAGATCACCTTGAATCTACAAACCTACTGAACCCCCTCCAGTCCGGATTCAGGCCTAAACATAGCACAGTGTCGACTCCGGGAAAAGTCACCAAAGAATGACAAATCTCCCTTGACATCAAAATTTCTGTCTGTGCTTTCTTTTAGATTTGAACAAGGATTTTGACACTGTTGACCATCAAATACTTTTAACAATGCTATATAACCTTGGGTTGGACGACATTGCTATAAAATGGTTCTCTTGCTACCTTACTGGTAGACAGCAAAGGGTAAAAGGTCATGGCACATTCTCTTCTCTAAAGCCTTTGCAGAGAGGAGTTCCTCATTGGTCCATCCTGGGGCTACTATTATTTGCTATTTATATAAATGACATTGACTTTAATATTAACACTGCAAGCATCCACCTCTTTGCGGACAACAGTTCTCTACGTTGCTAGGCCCTCCTTACATTTTGCCTGCCTTGAATTGCAGCACGAATTTGACCTACTCCAACAAAATCTGCTTCAACTGAAACTACTACCCAATGCCAAAAATACCAAAATTATGCTCCTGTCCCTTTACACCAAAGAGCCAACCCCCTCTCCTCGAATACTAACCCACTAATCATCACAATTCCAGGGGAACCACTCGAACTAGTAGAAGTTCAAATACTGTATCTAGGTTTCTGGCTGGATTGTAAACTTTCCTTTGTTACCCATATCAAGGAACTAGCTAAAAACTACGCCAAAGACTTGGACTCTTCTACCGTATCAAGCACTTGCTTACTTACTTATGAAGCCAAATTAAGACTGGTCCAGTCAACCTTCCTCCCCCTAATTGACTATGCAGATTTCCTCTACAGCCAATGCCCTAAAACAGTCCTTGGTACTCTAGAGTCAGACACACTCCATCACAGAGCCTTGAGATTTATCCTAAATGCACCTTTCAACACCCACCACTGTTCATTTAGCTACAGATTAATTGGCCCTCTCTCAATGCTAGGAGGTGGCACAATGCTTCCCTCTGGGTATATAGAGCTATCATTCTGAAGCGTCCTCCTTACATCTGCAACCTTTTTAAATGCTCCCCTTGCAGGTAACCCCTCAGAAAACTCTCCTATATTACATCTGACACTCCTAAGATAAGAGCCCATTTTGGATCTGCATCCATGGGATATGCACTACCCACTCTGTAGAACTCCTCATAAAAAAACATTAAAACTTACGCATGCTGTTGGGATGTATACCTGTAAGTCTCTGCTTAAACTCACTTTGCAGGCAAAGGGCAAGTGCACTTGCTTTGCAAAATAACAGGCCCATCTCCTAAAGAGGCTCTCCTGCACTTATTGCTCCCCTGGTGGCGTGTGCTCTACACTCTACCTCTTCTTTTCTTCTTCGGTGAAGGGATCCCGTAGTATATTCCTCTTTTTCTAACCTGCTTCTTACACTAATCCTAAATATCTTCTACTTACTCCCTATTCTCTGGACCTTCATTTTCCTAGTTTTGCTTATCCCTTTACCCTTCCACTATTTTCTACCTTCCCCTTTCCCCATTTGTCTCTTGCTTTCTTGTTGCCCCTTCCCCATACTCTTACACCTCATTCCAGCAACTCTTCCTGTTGTCCCACTCTTTTTAGTGTTAGTTTCCTTTCTGTAATTATTTTGAGTTGTACCTGCACATTGTCTGTCTCGTATGCCTTGTATGGTTAACATTGTTTTTGTATCTGCCGCCCTGATTTCTATGTATGGAACGTAAGTAAGCTGTACTTGCACATTACTTGTTTTATGCCACTGCTTTGTTACCACAGTTGTTGAATCTGCCATTGTGATTATTAATTCTATGTACCTCCTATGCATGTTAGTCCTTCTAGGACCACCTTGCAAATGAGCTGTCTCAATGGTGTTATTTTGATAAAAAAATGAAATTGAATTGAATTGAGAATGGAATACAGGTGAGCAGGGAATACACACAGCAGAAAATAGATGAAAGGTACATTGGGTAAGGTCTCCCAGCCCACCAGAATTAACCCGGCTAGAGGAACCTGCACCCTCCTGGACTTCATTATCACTAACCGCCCCCCAAAAATTCAGGACATTCAAGTCCTCCCTGACTCCTTAAGTGGCCACTCCCCTGTCTTATTCCTCTGGTTTTCCCCCACCCCCAAACCTGTCACCCAGACCTTTCTCCGCAGGCGCCTTCGCCTGGGTGGGTTGATTAAACTCAAACAGTATCTTGCTCAGTTTAATTAGTCACTCATCCACCAGGCACCCAACATTGATGCTGCCCTCAATCTCTTCTCACAAGCCTTTAACAGGGCCTGTGACCTCTTTTCTCCCCTCACCAAAATCTGTTCCAAAAAACAAAATGTGCCTTGGGTTACTCCAGCCCTACTCCAAATGCTCAGAAATAGGGACAACCAGCGAATCTGGCTGACCTGCTGACAGACAGGCCTACAATACCGCATGGAACAGGTGCACATGGGTCATCTGTAAAGCCAAGGCAGACCACTATCAGACCATCCTCTTCTCCTCTTGGGGGTGTGCCTGGACCTTCTGGGACAACATTAAAAAGTAAAACGGGAAGTCCCACTCCCCCCCCATTCCATCTCACTATTGACGGCTCTACCACTACCGACCCAGCCTGCATTGCCAACTGCCTCAACTCCTCCTTTACTGACCTTAGCTCTGTCCTCCCTAGTAACTTCTTCGACACTACCCCTGACCTACCCCCACCAGTCCCCTAGCACCCCTGGTTCTACCTCCACAAAGTATCTGCCCTGGAAACCAAACCTCTCCTACCAAAAGCCTTAAAAAGCAACAGTCCTAGCAGCGACTCCTTGGACCCAAAAATACTCTGGCTGGTCCTGGATGACATCCTTGTCCCACTCACCGGTCTACTTAACCGGTCCCTCTGCCTGGGGCAATTCCCCTCTGCATGGAAGACTGCCATAGTCACACCTATTCACAAATGGGTGACAGGTCCGCCCCCAACAACTACCATCCAATCTACATCCTTCCCCCCACTCCAAAGCACTAGAAAAAGTGGTGGCTAATCAACTCAATGAATACCTGACTAAGTACGACATCTTGTGCCTGGAGCAGCATGGATTCCGTGTTGGTCACAGCACTGGTACAGCATTAATGGAGTTTTTCAACTTCCTGCACTCCTCCCTGGACTCCAGCTCCCTCACTGGAGCAGTGTATGTCGACTTGTCTAAGGCCTTCGACACTGTCTCCCACCCTCTGCTACTGGATACCCTCTATCACATTGGTTTCTCAGCTGGCCCCTCACCTGGTGCTCAAGCTACCTAATGTCTCATTCCCAGTGTGTAAAAATCAATGGGACTCTCTCGGAAGCCCGCCCTATCCGCTCTGGGGTACCCCAGGACTCTATCCTGGGCCCTCTACTGTTTAGACTATATCTAAACACCCTGCCCAGTTCCTGCTGTGGCAACATCCTCATGTACGCTGATAATGCTGTCATTTTTGCCACCCATCGAAATCCTACCTCCCTCCAGGACACACTCCAACACTTCTTCCCGGAGGCTGAAAACTGGTTTAGGGAGCGCAGACTCATCATTAATCACAAAAAAACTAAGTCAATGCTCTTCGCTCACCCCAAAACAAAGCTTGCAACAGCTCACTCAGCATCCTCCCCAGCACCCAACAACTGCTTGAACAAGTTTACTCCTACAAATACCTTGTAGTTACTTTTGACTCAGCCCTCACCTTTCACGCCCACATTAATGCCCTAGCATCCGCCACTAACAGCAGCTTTGGCATCCTCTACCGCCACAAGGACTGCCTCCCCCCTGATACCCTCCAACTTGCCGTTATATCCTCAGTACTGTCCCTTGTGGATTATGGTCTACCAGTTTATGGTGCTGCTGACACCTCTGCCCTCAACATGATTCACCTCACCCTAAACAAGGCCTGCAGACTAATGACTGGTGCCCCCAGGCTCACCCACATTTGTCAACTCTACGACATTGCCAATCTCCTTACCCTGGATGAATGACTCTGCTACCAAACCTGCTTTCTAACTAAGAAGATTCTGCTTGGGCTCGCCCCACCTGGGATGACTGCCTCCTTCCAACCTACCTTGTCCACTGTCCCAACCTGAACTGCCTACAAAACTACTCTTCGGGTCCTCAGAACCAGGACTACCAGGGCGCAACGGTCCTTCTGTTACAGAGCCCCATCCTGATTTAACTCTCTCCCTGCATCCATCTCCACTACTCCCAAACTTGCCACCTTCAAAACCACCCTTCAGAACCAACTGTTCAACTCCCGTAGCTGCACCTGTCACTAACATGCTGCAGCTTGTACCTCTAATAGGTCTCAGCTACTGCATCTGTCTCTAACGGGCCTCAGCTACTATCACCACAGACAAGGCCCGATGGGCTGAACTCCCAACTCACTCCCCCCCACTACACCTTGACCTCTCCCCCCTCTGCTTGTAACAGCATGTGCTCAGTGTGCAACCTAGGAATGTTCTAATCAGCTAATTGTATGAAAACTACTGTATTATCATATGTCTCACTGTTCTATGGTATTCTGTAATTATGTACCACCATTTGTCCTCTCTGTGATGAGGTACCTTTTTAAACAAGCCTCTGGCTCAAAGGTTGTAAACCAATAGTATAATAAATAAAAATAAGGCCCTTGCTGCCCCTGTAAGGGACACATGGGTGTCCTGGTAATGCATGTCCTAACATAGCCAATGGCATGCCTGACACAGGGCTGCCCATGTGTAGACACAGTCATAGCCATGGGCGCAGACAGACAAGGGTTGAAATAGGCAGGGACCCAAGAAACTCAGGGTCACCACTCTCTAAGCATGTATGTCTGGGTGCCCCAGCCTCAGTTATTGGTCACCACTGACTACTTTAGGAGAGATCATCCACCTACACATGATACCACCACCACTACCAAGAGATATAGATGTGAGTTCCACTACCTCAGCACGTCCAATGTACAACTGCATACAGCATACACACAGTTCAGTGATCACACATGTCCCTTTCTAGGCCATTCCACAAGACACATACCTCTAGCCATCTGCAATTCAGCTGTGGAATCTAGGTGGTGTGCTTTGCTTCTGTTATATTTTCAATTAGGTATGCTAATGTATGCATACTTGCCAGGTATGACATGTAAATGTAGGTGTTTGCCCTTGGACTACAAAATCAGCTCATTTGCTTACATTGGTTGAATATTGCAGGTCTGCCCCATGCACTAATGTATTTGTGTTAGTGCATGCACCTGCACAGCACCTGCACTTGCACGGTATCAGTCTGCTGTACATACGTGATGTCACACACTGCATATGACATCATCACACAGCATGGCCATGCGTGCCATGCCATTGAGCAATGTATATGCACAACCCTGCCCAGGGCTGCGCACGTGCACAACATGCATGCGCACCCTGCACACATACTACCCCATGCCTGGTGCGTGCTCAAGGTACAACCCCCCCTGCCAGAAGTATGCATTGCACTGTGCAATGTGACGTTAGCACAGCGCAATCATAGAAATCTGTTGCACAAACAGACAGGCCATACCCAGACAGCCCTGAAACTTGCAACAGTGTGGTGGGAGGCCTAGGCCTAGACTGAAGTAAAACATGGCAGGCAGATGGAGCAGGGTTGTGCTGCAAAGGCACTAAAGGTGGTCCACCATAGAGCTGGTCCACCACAGAGCTGGGCAATTTGACTGACCTGGTGGTGGCCAGGTAGGACCAGCTACTAGGTGAAGGGGTGTGGTCTGACAGGCTAAGGTGCGAAATGTGGGGATCCATGGGGCAGTGCATCACATGACACACAGGAGTCACATGCATCAGTGACCAGTGTCGGTACTGGTACAATGACCTGCAGCAGAAGGAGGTACACCACCTGCAAATACTGCAGGAGATGGTGGAGAGTGGCACCATGCCAGGCCAGCTAAGTAAAGATGGCTCTATGTATGGTTCGGGTAGTGTCCTGTGTGCAGTACTGTTCCATGATAATATACCTCCAGGGTGCTGTCCCTGAGGGAATGTGCACTGTGCCTGTGTGTCCCTGCTGTGTCCCCTTTGTCCTATATGACCTGCTCCTCTGTATGGCCTGATTGTACCAATGCAGGTGTATGGGCTCAGTGTCTCAATAGATATCCCTGTGGGCCTGTACATCACATGATTCACTGTGGATCCCTGAGGCGTGCACCTGCCATAGCAGCATGGTTATATGCTGACAAGGTGACATGGCTGCAGTGTCAGGGTGGATGACAAGGAAATATATAGTTTCACTGATTGATATTCAGGGTTTGGTTGCTGGGTACGGTACACAAGACATGTTAGTGCCTATTGTCAAGTACAGTCTGGGAGGATGTCACATGTATTCTACATGTAGCTGTGCTGGTATGTGTACTGAACAGTACATGGATGTGGCCACTGTCTGTGTTGTGTGCACTGTCCGAGTTATGCTGTATAGGTACTGGCAGGCATATGCTAGGTAATGCATGGGGTACTATTATATTGCACAGGGTGTGCCAGGCATGTACCTGCCACTGTGAGGGGCTACACATGTGGTACCCTACACTCCCCTATTGTTGCACTAGTATGATTCTTTTGCCCCTGTTGTATGAGACCTGATGCACCATGTATCCAAGTGCATACTATGAAGTGTACAGGACCTGTAGCTAACATGCATAGGTATGCTGTACAGGGCCGGGGAGGATGGCAGGATATGGGCACTATGCGGGCCAGAGTACACTGTGTTAGGTCATACCTACTATAGTGGAATGTATCATTCCTGCTGCAACTGGGCCGTTGAACAGCTGTGTGTGGTGCCACAGCTATGCACATTGGTAGGACATGGCCCTGCATGGTCCTGTCCATCCACAACATATACCTGTGGCTGTTGGTGCACTGTACAGATATATAGGTGTGTGTAATGTGTAGGGTTTATTATACTGTACCATGTGTTCTGCTGTATGCTGTTTCTCATGTCTCCCGTGTCCTCTTCCACAGACACTGGGGCCCAGCAGGGCCAGACCAAGGCCACAGAGCAACAGCACTCCCACCAGGACCAGCGCTGGGAAGAGGGCACTTAAGGCTGTGATGGGACCCAATGTGGGCAGCCAGTGGAGGGACATTCTGCAGACACACATCCACATAAGTACCCTGTACTGTGTGTTTTTCCCTCTGGGTTGTATATTTTAACACTATACTACATGATTCTGATGTGGGAGGGGGATATTCATTTGTTTCTTGGCAGGCTGCACACATACCTGTGGATACGGTACCCATGCAGTTGTGGTTGGTAACACTTACCTGTCCCTTGGGGCATTGTCCCACCACTGACACTGTGGTGTGTCAGGGTCAGTGCCATCTACTGTGTTGCTCACCATTGAGACAGGTATGTTGAACTGTATATGTGTATTATGCCTTGGCATGCATTACATCATGTGGTGGCATGTTCCCTGTGCCACAGATCTGGTACACTAGGGTGAGGGCAGTAATGTACACAGGCCAGGGTTGTACAGCTGTTGTTGTAAGTTGGGTCTATTGTGCCACATTTTTGGGCCTATGTATGCATGTGTCTGTTGGTGATAGGAACTTGCCTCTGTTGCATCAGTACAACCCTGTGACATGCCATGTGTGGCATGCAGCACCCGTGGCAGCATATCAGCATCAGTGCCAAATCCAGTGCTGTCTGCACAGGGCACCATGCCATTACATCCCACAAGAGCTGACATTATGAGGAATGTAATCCACAGCAGGGCTAGTCAGTAATGGGCCTCTACTGAACCTTCGTGCTGCATTCTGATTCATAGTAGTGTCGACCCAAAATTAGATCAAGCACCTTGTATGCCTCAGAAATATGGGGACTTGCTGATTTTTCAGTTAGAAATTATCCATAACAAAATATTAAGATACATGATGTATCTAACTCAGTACTTGCAGAAGTAGTTAGAGCAGAATTTTGACAATTTTCGCTGTCCTCTTTAATCAGCGAGATAAATCTTAATTTTGTATTGGGTCTTTTCTCCCTTTCAGAAATGTGGTTACCAAGATTGTGCCTAGAAGCCCAAATTAATTATACTCATCATGGCTTTATATGCCCTACAATTAAGCTAATTAAAGAACAACTTTTTCCAATTGGCTTAGCCCAACTTCTATATGAAATACATATTCGCCCTAATGAGGAAATAATTACCATACTTAAGATCAGAATACGAGATGCTGCTACATCCTAAGACTTTATTGGAATTTCATAGTTATAATGTTTTACCTGGTACAACACTATCAAAACTCATCACGATTTAGAACCTTATTTAAAATTGATAGCTAATCCCAATGATTGCAGAGTACTCACTTTTAGGAGGCAAGCAAAACATGTGGGCCCCTAAGTATTGTAGCAGTGTTGTAGACTCCCACCTTTTTCCAACTGTCCTCTTCAGTTGTCTACCAATGGCAGTGGTCTTCCCTCTCCTCATTATGGGTTGTGCACCCCCTATGGGACAATCTGAGATTCCATATGGGATACCTGGTGAGAAGGATTTTACCTTCTCTAACATAATAGCCTGTGACAGGCATTCTCCCTGGCTCATCTGTTGCCTTAATCTGCGGAGCTTCCAGTATTTTGTCACAGTGGTCAGGCATTCTGGGTGCAGACCGCTCATTAGGGTTGGCTCCCCACATCTGAGACATCTTCTCTGGCTTCTCTTGGTGATATTAGCCCTTGCTGGGGATGTGGAGCCGAACCCTGGTCCTCCATGCCGCTCCCTCTTCTCTCCTGTGGGTTGGCTGGCTGGCAATGGGTTGAAAATTGCCCATTTTAATGTACGTAGCCTTCAGCCCAACATGGCAGGACTCCTTGCCTGGGTCACCTATTATAAGCCTGACATCCTTGGGATAACCGAAACTTGGCTGAAACCCTCTACCCCAGATTCGGTCAGTGCGCTCCCTGGCTTCGACCTTGTTAGACATGACCATCCAGGGAAGGGGAGGTGGTATACTGGTATACTAACAGAGTCACCTTAACCTCTCGGTGCTGGTTTGCTCACAGCCTGAGCAGTCTTCCTGTGAACTGCTGCACAGTGTGCTGTTGTTGGGGAATGCTAAGAAACTGCACATTGTGTGTGCCTACAATCCCCTCACTGGTGGAGTAGTGGGCTTATCCTCTCTTCTTGACTCTGTAGGCACTAGGACAAGGAATAATGAGCTATTGATCCTAGGGGACCTCAACCTGGGTGGATGGAAGAGGCGAGGGACCAGGCAGAGGTATTAAATGAGTACTTTGCCTCTGTGTTTACTAGGAAGGGGGATGGGATATCTACAAAGCGAGGCACGATGGGGATAGAAGCGGCAGTGAGTGGGATCAGAGGAGCAACAGAAATGGAGCAAGAGGGAGGGAGAGGTGCCCCAGGGGTGTCACATCAGGATAAGAACAAAAAGGCCAGTAAGGTGGAGGGGACAGATAATGCTATCTCCACCGAAAGGGTGTGGGTAGCCCTCAAGGCCCTAAAGAAAGATAACTCTCCTGGGCAGGATGGCATTCATCTGAGAGTACTATGGGAATTGGCGGACATACTAGCTGCACCCCTGGCAGAGCTCTTCAACAGGTCGCTTCAGACAGGGAGGGTACCTAGGGATTGGCGAAAGGCACATGTGGTGCCAATCCATAAGGGGGGGGGGGTCGAGGGAAATACCAGGTAACTATAGACCCATCAGTTTGACCTCGATGGTGGGAAAATTAATGGAGATTATACTAAAGGAACTATTGGGGGTGTACTTGGAGGAGGTGGAAGGTCTGGATTGTCGGCAACATGGGTTTGTGCCAGGTAGATCATGACAAACTAATCTTGTGGAGTTCTACGAATGGGTAACATCAAAACTAGATAGGGGAAAGCCTGTGGATATATTATTCTTGGACTTCAGCAAGGCGTTTGACTCTGTCCCCCACAATGGTCTGGTGGAGAAACTGACGGGGTTCAGAGTAGGCCCTTTGATGGTCAGATGGATTGAAAACTGGCTAACTGGATGCACCCAAAGAGTAGTGGTCAGTGGGGAGCTCTTGAACCCTAGAGAGGTCGGTAGTGGGGTACCGTAGGGCTCAGTCCTGGGTCCGATCCTGTTTAATGCATACATATCGGACATCAGGGAGGGTATAGGGTGCGAAATGAGTCTCTTCGCTGATGACTCCAAGATGGGAGCAGTAGTTGAGGGGGAAGAAGGGAGATTGGCCTGCAAGGGGACCTGGACACCCTGGAAAGCTGGGCTCACACATGGAAATTACATTTCAATATCGCCGAGTGCAAGGTGTTACATCTTGGGCGGGGAAGCTCTAAACACAGGTACACCCTGGGAGGAACTGGAGGCCTCAACAGGGGAAAAAGACCTAGGGGTCATGGTGGATGCATGTATGAATAACTCTGAGCAGTGCAGGAGAGCGGCTAGCAAAGCAAGCAAGATGTTGGGATGCATCGTAAGGGGGATCACCTCTAGGAGCAGGGAAGTGATTCTGCTGCTGTACAATGGACTGGTTAGACCACACCTTGAATACTGTGTACAGTACTGGAGACCACACTTGAAGAGGGACATACAGCTCCTGTAGAGGGTACAGAGGAGGGCAACTAAGATGATAAGAGGACTAGGGGATTTGACATATGAGGACAGACTTGAGGAGCTCTGCCTGTTTTCATTGGAGGAGAGGAGAGACGGGGGGACATGATTGAGGTCTTCAAGTACCTCAAGGGAATAAATAGGGTAAACATGAAGGGGGATCTTTAGACTAAAGCAGAGAGGTATCACCAGAGGGCATGGTTTGAAGTTGGAAGGTGGAAGGGTGAGGGGGGGGAAGAGGAAGAGATTTTTCACTGAGAGGGTGGTAGAGCTTTGGAATGCGCTGCCTGGAGAGCTGGTTCAGATATCCACAGTGGAGGGCTTCAAGAAAGGGTGGGACAGACACAGAAAGTGGATGTATCAGATGATGGCCTGGCCCAGGGGTGGGGATGGATGACAGGGATTTCTGAACATGGGGGGGTGGTGGCCTCGGCACCCAACTAGGGATCTGAGGTTTGAGCAGGCTTGATAGACTGTAAGGCCTAATCTGCTGGCAATTAGTATGCTACTATGTAAACTGGCTTGGAAGCAAGACCAAGCAGCAGTATGAGACTATGCTCGCAGGTCTCTCACTGACCCAACTCATTAACGATCCCACCAGGTGGACGTCTGCTGGGGGTACCGGCTCGCTTCTGGACTGGGTCCTGTCCAATAAGCCGGAGAGGATCAGCTCTTCTGGTACCCTTCCTGACTCTGTCTCCGATCATGCCCCTGTGTATTGCATATGGAAGATCTTGGCCTATAAGATCCCCCCGAAGATCATTCGTGTCAGGGATTTCTTCAGGTTTGACCTTGGTACTTTTCAGGAGGATCTTATGATCACGGACTGGTCTGCAGTGATGGAGGCCCAGTGTGCTACCTCAGCTGTCAGCCACTTTCTTAGCATCTTTGCGGTGCTACAGGACAAGCATGCCCCTCTTGTCAGACGGAGAGTAAGGGGGGCAGCTACAAAATGGCTACATGGGAGCCTCCTTGCTCTCATGAGGACTAGGGAAAAATGCTGAGCCAACTTTAAGGTCTCAATGGACCAGGCCATTTTCCAGCAAACCAGGAGACTCAGGAATGAATGTAAAATGGCTAACAGGGCTGCAAAAAGTGAGTTTTGTAAAGCTGCATTACGGACCTCAGCTAAGGACCCTAGGAGCTTCTGGAGAAATATTAAAAACATTGTGAATGGTTCCTCCACTTATGAGGCTCCTGACATGCTTATTGAGGGTGCCAGCTGCATGATTCCACTGACCATAGCAAATGTATTTAACTCACATTTCTCGGACTTGTCTGCCTTCACCCCATTATTCTTCTCCAGTGATAGCGACAGACCTGTCCAGGCCCCTTCATCTCAGTCGGTTCTTTCCCCTCATCCTCTGTTCTACTTCAAGGCTGTAACGGTGCATGAGATGCAGAGATAGCTCTCTGGTCTCTCCCCCTTTACTAGTGTAGGTCACGATGGTATCTAACCAAAGCTTCTCTGCCTTGTGGCCACCTACGTTGCCTCCCCTGTGGCCCATATGGTCAACCTATCTCTAGCCACTGGGGTTATTCCTGACCTGTGGAAGGTAGTGAGGGTTGTGCCTATACTCAAACAGGGCAACCCTAGGATCCTAGATAACTATCGGCTGATTGCCATCCTGCCCGCTATTGGTAAGCTTCTTGAGAGAGTTGTGTCGGGGCAACTCACAGACTATATCCAGTCTCAAGAGCTATTGTCTCCCTCACAGTATGGCTTCTGTAAAGGTCATAGTACTACTTCTATCCTTGTCACTGTCACTTCTGGGATAAGGGCTGCTATGGACCAGGGTAGACTTTCTGGGGCCATCTTTATTGATCTCTCTAAGGCCTCTGACCTAGTTGACCATACCTTACTATGTGCACAACCTAGGACATTGGGTCTATCCCCGCCTGCCCTTAGGTGGTTTCACAATTATCTTCAGGGCAGGCAGCAACTTACTAAATATAGTAAGATGCTCTCTGACACCACTGCTGTGTCCTCAGGGGTTCCCCAGGGGTCAGTCCTTGGTCCCCAGCTCTTCTCCGTATTTGTCAATGACCTCCCCTCCTCTGTTGCCTCTTGCAAGGCCATCCTGTACGCTGATGACCTCATTATTTTTACTCATGCCCAGGACATTGGGGTCATTAATCACCAATTGAGTGAAGATTTTATGAGCATCCAATCCTGGATATCATCCCACAAGTTGGTCCTAAATCTTAGAAAGACTCAGGCCATGCTGTTTGAGTCCCAGGCTAAGTTAAAGGCCTCCTTGGCCCCCTTGTGCATCTCGGGGGTTGATGGTGTTCCAGTGCTCACCACCAACTCTGTCAAATATCTTGGGGTGACACTTGACCTTCAGCTTGACCTTGGTCACCATATCCATAATGTGTGTTGGGCTGTTAACTGGAAATTGGGACTGGCTTACAGGGCGAGGAATAATCTTACCTTGGCTGCCCGCCTTGCACTGGCCAGAGGAGTGCTCCTCCCATCTCTAACCTATGGGCTTCTTTTGTTTGCCCGTACTACCAAGGCTTACCTCAATAGGTGGACCACAGCATACAATAATATCTGCCACTTTGCTGTCGCAGCCCCTTGTCTCACTCACCATTGTGATCTGTATAGCAGGCTAAACTGGCTCTCCCCATCCAACCACATAAACTTCATCCTGGGCTGTTACATGGGCAAGGTTCTGGGCTCTAGCACCCCCTCTGGATTGGTGGAGCTTCTTGTGCCAGCTACCTCCACTCCCTACTCCCTAAGATCCCTGGGTCCTGCTATCCTCAAGATTCCTGTGATGCACACCCAAATGGGGGATAGGGATTTTGCATCCTGTGCCCCGAGACTACGGAACTCTTTTCCTATCCAGGTCAGGTCTGCCCTTCCCAGGCATATCTACGAACCTCCCTATGGAAGCACTTGAAGTTCTCCTCAGTATGCGACTGTCTTAGATCTCCCTGAGTACTCTGGTCCCTGCACAGTACTCGAGCACAGTATCTCCTACACCTGGCTTCTGTCCTACTGTTGTTGCCTGCCCGCCTGGATGTGGCCCTGTGTATGTTGTGTATATACTGTATATTCTTGCTAGGCATATTGCTATAGAAACTGTACTGCTACATGTTCGCATTTGATGGTGTCCACTGCTGTAATCTGAGCTATTCCACTATGTATGTTATGTCTCTCTGACTTCAGTGTATGTATGTGCCTTATTTGCATCAATTTGTACTCTGTATGTTCTTTTATTCTCCCGTACCCTCCCGGGTTGTACCTGAAAATAAGCATATGTTTTGTCTAGTGTACTTACCTGGTTAACAAAAGCTAAATAAATAAATAACTATAGGATGGAACTGTATGATGCAACTTATGATTACTTTAAGTAGCATAGGCCTGGATACAACTCTCCTTACTGTAAATGTTGCAGTGGATCTGAGGATGACTTAAAACATGTGACCGTATTATGTTCTCTTTTTAAACACTGAGATTATTTGCTTGGCTTTGTTCTTGCAAATGTTGGGTCTGGACCTGATGACATTATTTTTATGTTATATAACTCAAATGATCCTATAACTTTGCATTGTCTTTCACAATTTTTAAGGAATCTAAAATCAAAACCTTCTCTCCCACAGACTAAATATTCTAAATTACAAATATGCTGATATTCCTATGTGCACCAGCTCTTTAGCTGATGAATTTTTCAGGTTTAAAATAATTTAACATTTAATTTCGTGTTTATGTTTCTTAATAGGACTAATATGATTTTCTTTTGATTTTCATATGTACTGCAAAATGATATGGTTGATTCTCGTTCAACAAAATTTAACTAAATAAATGCTCAATTTTACAGTAAGAAAGAACCCATGGGTTAATCTTTTTTAAGGTCCATTCGTTGACCTCTTTTGCCAGGTTGGACTAGAGATTACAGGTGACAATACTCTTTTTTTGGGGGGTGGAGGCAGCCAGACCCAAACCCAAGGGAGTCCTGTTTAAATTCATGTAGTTTTGAATTAGCTAAAGTAGTTATCCATGGATTCTTTCTTACATATAGTTTTTAGAACTACTAGATATTAATAATAAAATTCATCTGCACTATCTAGATAGTATGCTGTGATAGTCAGCGGTTGGAATGTATAGTTATACAAAGGGAAATTTTTTACAGATGCTGTATATTCTTGTTATTATGTTTTAAATGTTTATATCAATGTAAAGGCTCTGAAAAGTCGAACTAATAAACATCGAACTTGAACTAGCATTGTCTATCCAACACAGTGATGTCCATTGTGTGATCATTCCACAGAACACGAGTGGTGCCATGCATACATTTCATGGCGTTGCATGATGGTCCAATCCATGTACAGCTGTGTTGTGTGTAGCACCATTGTGTGTGCCTGGGTAACACCCCTGCTCCTGGCCAAGGTGACTCTTGCATGTTCAATGTCTTGAACACCTGTGTGGGCCTGTGCGCTGAATGTCTGATCTGCAGGGCACCAGGTATGTGGGTGTATCTCATGGCCATGTGCTGTCGCATTGCTTACTGCGTTCTGCTTTTTTGCTTCTGAGGTATGCACTGTGTTTACACATCTTGCATGTCTGCATGTACCAAGTGTTCATTGCACGCCCCTGTCCTGCGCAGTGCACTCATTGTATGTGCAGTCCTCTACTGTTCAGGCACACAGTGCTCTCATTGGTATGTCATGCACATTCCATTGTGGCTGTGTGACTCTGTCCACTTGCGTGTGACATGTTGACCTATGTCTCGTCTGGTTGTACATCTGTTGTGCATAGTATGCCACTCTTGTGTCCCTCATCTGGTGTACATAGCTAGCTGAGTTCAGTGTATTTCTTTCACTAGGTGCAAGGACAGATGCAGGTGGTAGGAGGGCTTGGATGCTGAATAAGAGAAGGCACAACCTATTGCACAGACAGATCTACAAGCAGCTTATCATCCCATGATTAGAGGAGAACACAGAGGTGATACTGGATATGGTTATGGTGTTGCAACAGCTGCAGCCAACACCACCTCCTGTAGCTGCTTGAGGGAATGGCCTTTTCTTGTTTGGTTCCTCCCCCTTTCTTCCTAGTATGGGCAGTTGCCCTTTTTGCATTTTCTCCTTCCCCTTCCTTGTATGGGTGGTTGCCCTTTTCCTTTTACCCCACCTCCCCCATCCTTGCACGGGCTGTTGCCCTTGCTTTTTTTTTTCTAGTGTATATTCTACTGTATATAGTAAAGCTTATTTGTAATACCTATGCTGCTGTGTTGGGTATCTTTCATTGGTGGCCTTCTCATACCCACTGCTGCCCCCTGTGTTCAGTGTTGTCCTCAAAGCTATATTCAGTGCTCTGCACATGCATTGCACTGCACCAGTGCATTTCATTTGCATGGCATACAGTCTGCACAATATTCATAGGATATAGTACCAGCAGACTGCATCTGAATATACCAGAGGACCGGCGCAAGCACTAGCACAGGTATAATGCAAGTACAGTGCTGGTGCACTTTTCTGAATATTGAGCCCATAGTGCACAGCTTAGGAGGTATCTAGAAAAGTAGATTTGACAGGTATGATACTGTTTGTATTAACTGTGGCTGAAGGCAGCAATGCAATGAAAAATGTTATCCCAAAAGGCTAGTGTCAGCTACAATTAATAAAAACATTAGCATACCACCAGCCCAGTGGTGCTGAGGGTTGAGGCGCTGGACACCACACCTCGCGCTGCACCGGCGACCCAGATTTGGGAATGAGCTCAGTTCATCGGGGTCGGCAGGGGAGGACTGAGATTGAGCATCCAGAGACAGCTATCTCAGTCCTGGGGTGGGCTGGGGACTTTGCACCATGCTGCGGTGACCCCTGGGGATGACCGGAGGTACCACAAGCAAAGGTGTAACTGGATGGGGGGACCATGGCAGATGTCTGCACATATGTGCAATGTCATTGCATGTCCGGGTTCCCTACGGGAGAAAGAACAAGGAAAAATATGGCAGCATGGTTCCATGTCAGCTTGATGGCCACAGCTCCACTGTCCAATGATGCCTGGAGGCATGTGCCAGTACTGATTTCCTCAACGGGCGCGGGGGCCATGGGGTAGCCCCTTTCGTAGGTGTAGCTGCATCTACCAGCTGGGCACGTGAGCTTCAGGGTCGGCGGCGGAGTGGAGCGGTGGCTGGATTTGAAGCAGGGACTGTGGTTGCAGGGAGGTAAAAACTGTTAAATGAAAAAAAAAAAATTAGCATACCTGTCAAATCTACTTTTCTAGGGCTGGCCCGGTGGTGCAGAAGGTTGAGGTGCTGGACGCCACACTTCGAACCACGTCGGTGACCTGGGTTCGGGAACAGACTTGGGTCGCTGGGGGCTGGCAGGGGAGGACAGGATTGAGCGTCCGGAGGACTGCTTTCTTCTCCTGGGGTGGGTTGGGGAAAGTGCTTTGCTCTGTAGTGGCCCCCGGTGGAGACCGGAGGCACTACAAGGAGCATTGCAATTAGGGCTCTCCAGAAAACTGTGAAAGATGGCATGTCTCCAACTGGATGACAGCAGACCCACTTCCTCGTGCCTCTCTGCTGCGAAGCATCCAGGGTTGCCATATCCACGCTTCGCCCAGGAGCAAGAGAAGGCTTAAGACCATAATCCTCCCAGTCACCCTTTCCAGGGCAGGGGGGGCCCCCTCGGAGAAGGGATACACCGAGTCAGTGGAGTGTTGGAGTAGCAGGATGGCGGGTCGGCGGCAGAGGCAATGGCAGGACTAGCTGCCCGAAGGAGTGGATGGAATGTGCCCAGTAGGCGGGGATAAAATAATATGTAAAAAAAAAAATCTACTTTTCTTGGTACCTCCTATGCTGGACACCATGAGTTTTTTTTTTATCGTTTCTCGATCCTACTCTTTGCCATGTCTACAAAGGTATTTCTAAGCCAAATGTGGCAGCCATCATTTTTGAGAAAGCTAAATTAAAACATTTATAAAATATTCAAATTTTGGTGAAACTAATAAATTTTAACACCAAATAAAAGAAGAAGATGCCCGGAATCTTTTATTGTGAAAAATGGTAGGGTCAAATGTTTTGCTCAGTTTCATTGTACTGCTGCTTGAGAGCAACTTTCTTGGAGAACATTTAGCTTCTTAAAAAGAGCACTTGTCTGCTATTTCCACGGTCAGGTCCAATGCCTTAGCAGGAGCACTATTTGCACATCCAGGATGGTATTGTCCCAAAAGTAATAAAATGGACAAAATACCTAGTTATGTCAGATCATAAAATGGTGCAACTCCTAGGGGTGGAAGTTTCAACAATTATAAAATTGACATGACTCCTAGTTGCATTAATATTAGAGACTGCCCTGATATGTTTAGATCATGTTCTGTGTTGTAGCTAGTTTCAAAAGTTGGACTTAATATCTGCAGCATTTCTAGCTGTTTTATGGTACTTTACTGTACATTCAGTTTTTGATTAAAGAAAAATACTAGACATAGATGTAAATGATAGGCCAGGATACATTTGGTCTGAAAATTATGTCCAGGCATATTTATATCTGACCTTTGCTAACTGGACATAACTACGTCAGTGTTTTGAAATGTAGTCTTGTCTGCTGTAGCTTTGAAAAGTGGACATGGGGACAATGTGACCTATGTCCAAAGTTGTACAATAGAACACTGCATCTGGACACAGGCTTTGAAAAATCCCACTACCAGTGTTTAAGAGGTTCTGTAAGCACCTCTTTCATATACATATCCCCTATATATATCCTTTCCTCTGTCTGTGGCTTTGCTCTCTCACCACCTTTCCTGCTTCTCAGAAGCAGCAGCGCTAGCAAGAACTGCAAAGCGTTAATTGTGGATATGGATGTCGATTATGAGGTGTGTGTGCTAACCTTGACTGGCTAAAGAGTAGCGTTTTTTGCAGCAGTTTTTCAGGGGGTACTTTGGGCATTCTGATACCGAAGCCAAGACTGTTTCTGCTCCAATCTCGGCATCGGCTTCTGCTTCAGCTGCAAGAACTGTGGACCTAACCTCACATTTCAAGATCTGTGGAGTTAGTAATGGAGCCTGAGGCATGTACTGCTCTGCTTGGTGGGGCTTGTACAGTTAAGGGGGTTCTGTGCCAGATGCGGTGAAGACCTGAGTGTTGAGTCTTTTTCGGGAGCCGCTGCCGGTTTTGGCATATCTGGGTGACTGACTTCCCGGGCAAGTGACGTGTAAGACCGTTGGAGTTTCCGAAGAAGTCTTTGGGAGGTAATCTGCTCCAAGAGCTGCCAGTGCCAAGTGGATTTAATGACTTTGGCTGTCTGCTGTAAAATGTGACCGGGAGGATATTGACCTGTCGAGAAGTGTTGTATATAGCTCCTGTATGGTGAGATTGTTCAGGTGGGGAAAGAAGGTTGTGAACTGTTTTTTTGGAGTGCTCTCTGAGCTATTCGGGAGGAAGGCTTAACCACAGAGGCCTAACAAGGGTTAGCTGAACTGACTAACCCTGAGGCAAGCATTAGGGGCAGCCATTTTCTCTGGGGAGTTCAGGGTTGTTAACCGGAGGGTTTACACTCCCTGAGTTCCTGGAGTGGTGGTGGACTGACTGACGGGAGTTGATTGCTCCCACTTCTTAGGTGGAGAGAACTGGTGGTGCTCTGAGGCCCTCCTTGGGGTGGTTTTCGGGACTGGCAATATAACCCATTGGTGGCCTGTGACAAGAAACATCTATTCTTACCAGAAGTCTCTTTAAAATTGGAACAGTGGTGCTGTGGACTTTTAGTTGGACATCAAGGTGTTTTTACTTTCATTTTCTGGATAGGCTGTGAGAGAGCCTTTTTTGATAGTAAATATATATCACACAACCTGTTTTAAATGTGGCAGTGAGAAGGCCATGTTTCTGTTCTAAATTCATTCATTGTTAGGGTGTGGTGAGAGCCCCCCTACAGGACTCATTATTTTCCTGGTTATTATTAATTTAAAATTTACAGTTGGAGAGTCTATGCAAGACACTTATCCACTTGCTGCTGTCATTAAAGTTAAGTTATATTAAGTTCGTGCTTGGGGATGGGGGTATATATGTTGCCGGGTATTTATTGATTTATTTAAAATGGGTAAGAGTGACTGTTCGAGTGGAGCTATCTTGGAGTAAGGGAAAGTTTTAATTTTTGTTTTGCTTTGGGCTTTTATTTATTTTATTTATTACTTATTTTGAGTTTAGTTGGTGAGGGAAATTTTTCTTTATTATTATTTGTTTTTGAGTTTTTCTTTCTGGAGTCAGATGCCTGTGCTTTGTGCTTTTTGACTGTTGGTTAGCCTGTGGAATGTGTAAGTCCTCCCCCCCAGCTATGCGCTATTTGTCCTCTGCTCTCCATGCCCTTCGCCCGTTCTCCTCCCCACCTCTGACGTTTTGCATCTACCAGCGTTGTTGAGTGCTGGGTAGTATGTGTAGGAGGAGGGGTGTGGGTGGGGTGTGCGGACATCAGAGGACAAATGAGCGGGTCTCTCACATTGGGGTTGTTAGGAGCCTGGAACGTGGTGTTCCATGTCTTGTCCCCATATGCAAGGGCACCAGTTTTGGTGGGCAAGTAGCTGGGGCAGCTCTTGAAACCCGTCCAACTCAAGCAGTGTTATGCAATGCCAGATCTATTAAGAACAAGATAGCAAATATTGCAGATCTTGTTGGAACAACTGATCTGGCATGCATCACCGACACCTGGCTAGATGAAAATGTTGGCCCTTCATTAGAAGTGGCAATTCTGGCTGGGTACTCAGTAATACACCGCTTGAGATTAGACTGCGTGGGGGGGGGGTTGTGGTCTGTTTCAAGACTGAGTTGGGCCTCACAAGTGCACCAATAGAGGATACCAAATCTTTTGAGTGTACTGTGGTAGCAGGTATGGGTTGTAGGATAGCTCTCGTCTACCATCCACCCGGGGCCAAAAAGCAATTCCTACAGGAAGTAGCAGATTTCATCATCAACATGGCATTGGAGTCACCCAGATTGATGGTTCTGGGTGACTTCAATGCCTGGGTCAACAACAAACTCTCGCCTTTTGGATAGCACTTCCTCCAGTTGATGACATCTCTGGACCTCACACAGATTGTTACCTTTGCTACCCATAATCATGGTCACTCCTTGGATTTGGTTTTCCTCCTGGGAATTGAGGTCTCCGACGTGGGGGTGGAACCTGTTGGTTGGTCCGATCACTACACTGTGAAGTTCAACTTTTGCACCCCCCTTTCATAGGCCTGCCCCTGTGGAGATGGTCAGTTACTGCCCTTTAGGATGTGAACCCTGAAGGCCTAGCGGTGGTGATTGACCTCTCAGAGTTTACTGTGGCCAGCTCGAGTCCATAGACCTTGGTCTTGGCCTATAATAAGGCCATCTCCATGGCCCTGGACTTGATTGCTCCTGTCTATGTTCGTCCTCTCCCACTTTGCCCTTGGGCCCCTTGGTTTGATGGGTCTTTAAGGGAGTTGCGGTGACTAGGATGAAGGTTAGATCGGCGCTGGTGGAAATTCTGCCCTGGAGGCCAACCTCCTTAGATTGGTAGAGCACTATCAAGCCCACCAATCAGCGATCTCCTATAAGAAGGCAGAATTCCTGTCTGGGGAGATTGCTGTTGCTCAGAATCAACCAGCTAAACTTTTCCAAACTGTGGACATGTTGTGCAGCCCAGACTGCCTGCAGCTCTAAAGAGTTTTTTCGCAACTGGAGTGCAATGAGCTTGCTCGATTTTTTGCGAATAAGGTGGCTGACATCAGGTCGGAGATCCTCTTGACTCGCTCTGTGGGGGATGCTGTTGATCGGTGCTCAGTCACTACACTTCATGTTCCCTGGAGTACTTTTGACCTGCTGGAGTTCATCACTGTCATGCAGATTGCCCAGGGTATGTGCCCTATGTGCTGTAGTTTAGATCCGGGCCCAACTTCCCTGATTATGGATTGTTGTGATATTATAGGCCCAGTCCTGGCTCAGATAGTCCAGTGCTCCCTTGCTTCAGGTGAGTTTCCAAGCTCCCTGAAGGAGGCGGTGGTAACACCCCTCCTGAAGAAAGCTTCTTTGGACTCGGACGCTCTAGCAAACTACAGACCAATCTTGAACCTTCCCTTTACAGGGAAGGTTATTGAGAAAGTATTGGCAATACAACTGGAGAACCACTTGACCATCCATAATATCTATGAACCTCTCCAGTCCGTTTTTCGAAAGAGGCATAGTACCGAGACGGCACTGGTTTGGGTGCTCAATGATCTCTTGATGGTGAGAGATTGGAGAAACCATTCCATTCTGGTGCTCCTTGATCTCCCCGCAGCCTTCGACACTGTGGACCATGGGGTGCTGCTTGAGTGTCTGAGGTTCATCTGTGGCCTGACATGTATGGTCCTCAGGTGGTTTACATCAGTCATGGCCAAAAATATTGGTGCCCTTGCACTTTTTTCAAATAACTCACAATTTCCTCTAAACATAAGTTGAAATTAACAACAGTATTTGGTCTCCACAATTCTTTATTTCTCTGTTAATATTACAGAACCTTTGTTTTGATTCAAAATTTAATATATCCTTTTAAATCAGAAAATGAAAAGAAATGGCATTGACAAAATTATTGACACCTAGACTTAATATTTGGTAGCACAGCCTTTGGTCAAAATAACTGCAATCAACCACTTCCTATAGCCATGGATGAGCTTTCTGCACCTCGCTACTGGCAGTTTGGCTCACTCTTCTTGTGCAAACTGCTCCAGTTCTCCCAGATTTGAAGGGTGCCTTCTCCCAACTGCTGTTTTCAGATCTCTCCACAGGTTTTCAATGGGATTTAGATCTGGACTCATTGTTGGCCACTTCAGAACAGTCCAGCGTCTTGTCTTGAACCATTCCTGCATGCTTTTTGAAGTGTGTTTGGGGTCATTGTCCTGCTGGAAGACCCATGACCTTCGACGGAGACCCAGTTTTCTGACACTGGGTTCAACATTGCCCTCCAAAATGGCTTGGTAATCTCCAGATTTCATGATGCCATGCACACGTTCAAGGCACCCAGTGCCAGAGACAGCACAGCAACCCCAAAACATCACTGAACTTCCTCCATGTTTTACTGTAGGGAAGGTGTTCTTTTCTTTGAAGGCTTCATTTTGTTTTCTGTAAACATAGAGATGATGCGCTTTACCACAAAGCTCTAATTTGGTCTCATCTGTCCACAGGACATTTCTCCCAGAAGGATTTTGGCTTGTTCAGGTGTGTTTTGGCAAACTCCAGTCGGGCTTTCTTATGTCTCTCTCTCAGCAGTGGGGTCCTCCTGGGCCTCCTACCATATAACCCCCTTTCATTGAGTTGGCGATGGATGGTGCGAGTTGAAACTGTCGTACCTTGTGTCTGAAGGTCAGCTTGAATCTGTTTGTCAGTTGACCAAGGTGCTTTCTCCACTATTCGAACAATCCTGCGATGCAATCTTCGATCAAGTTTTCTCTTGCAGCCACGTCCAGGGAGGTTGGCTACAGTGCCATGGGCCTTAAACTTCCTGATAACATTACGTACAGTGGAAACAGGAACATCAAGGTCTCTGGAGATTGATTTGTAGCCTTGAGATTGTCCATGCTTGGCTACAATCTTCTGTCTGACCTCCTCAGACAATTCTCTGGCTTTCTTTTCTTCATGCTCATTGCGGTACATACAGTGACACAAAATAGGATAATGAGTCCTTTTCTCTATTCAAACTGGTTGAATGAGTGTTTTTTATATTGCAGGCACCTGCAACTCACCACAGGTGAGTTCAATTCCAAAGTGAAGGAGTATCACCTGCTTGATATCTAATTATTTCTAACTACTTCTAAAAGGTGCCAATAATTTTGTCCGGGCCATTTAAGGATTTCTGTGCGGAATAAGCTAAGACTTGGTAAATTTTTCTGCTTTTTGTGTTTTATTCCACTGCAAACCAAAGAAATACAGTATGTGGATCCCACAATATTTTTTAATTTCAACAATTTCCTGGAAGGAATGGTGCATTATTAGAAAAAACTGCAAGGGTGCCAATATTTTTGGCCACGACTGCATCTTTCCTCACTGGTAGAACGCAGAGAGTTGTGTCTGGAATTTTTTCTTCAGACTCACTCTCTCTGTCATGTGGGGTACCTCAGAGCTCAGTGCTGTTCCCAATGTTGTTTGCAGTGTATATGCTGCTCCTTGGAGACATTGTAAGATGATTGGGGCTGAGGTTTCACTGCTATGCTGATGATACGCAGCTCTGCCTGTCTTTTGCACCCGACCAGAATAGTGCACTCTCAGTATTTAACAACTGCCTCGCTAAAAATCCAGGATTGAATGAATTTCAGCTGGCTAAAGTTGAATGTGGGAAAGACTGAGGTGATGGTTGTGGATCCGGGTTGCCGGATAGAGGGGTTGAGGGCTGGTCAGCCCTCTGGACTTTAGGGGGCTCCCAGATTCTTACCTCTGAACGGGTATGAGACCTGGGGGTGGTGCTTGATGATGGCTGACCCTACGATTCCAGGTGTCGGCAGTCATCAAGTCTGCCTTTTATCATCTTAGAAATATCACCAGGATCAAGCACCTTGTTCCATCCAGGGATCTGCCTACGTTGGTCCATGCCTTTGTGACCTTGCACCTTGACTACTGCAACTCCCTACACTTAGAGCTTCCTGGGGTTGATATCTACCACCTGCAGCTAGTGCAGAACGCTGTAGCACAATTGTTGCATATTACCCTGGTGCTGCGCGATCTGCACTGGCTGCCGATACAGTGGTGGATCACCTTTAAAGTTGGTTTACTGACTTATAAAGCCCTACATGGACTTGGCCCTGACTACCTGAAAGAGCTTCTTGTTCCCTACTGCCCTGTGCAACAGCTCCGTTCGGCTGACGAGGGTTTGCTGGAGATTCGGAAGGTGACTTTGAAATCTTCTGGGGTCCAAGCATTTATGTTTTTGGCCCCTACCCTCTGGAATTCTCTACTCCGTCAGCTCTGGGAGTGCGCAACTGTGGGGGATTTAAACAGGAGTTTAAAACCTTTCTGTGGCATCAGGCCTTTCAGTGATGCATAGATGTATGGATCTGTTATTTTATTTATTATTGTATTTGTTGTTTATGAAATGATGTTTTAATCTTTGTACAGCGTCTTGATATTTTGAAAGGCGCTTAAAAATAATTTTTTTTATTATTATTATAAGGAAGCTTATTCTTGTTTGGGACTTTAGTCTGGTTCTCAGTTGATGGACTATACATTTTTAACCTATGACCACTTCTGAACTGAAGTATCTGACCTGAAAAACTTTATTACTGGTGGCTATTATTTCAGCATGGTGAGTTAGTGAATTGCAAGCACTCGATACTGATTATTCTTACTTGATTTACCATAAAGAGAAAGTGGTAAGAACAAATATTCAATTCCTCCCATGGGTAGTGTCAGAATCTGAATCAGCCCATTAATTTGGAAGTATATTTCTCAAGGCTGCATGCCAACATAAGGTAGGAAAAACTCCACTCATTGAATGTCTGAAGAGCCCTCAGTTTCTATGAGTCCAGAACAGAGGACATCAGGAACGAAAACAACCAGCTGTTTGTTATCTACATGCACAGTATGGTGATGTGTCACAGGGACATGTGGGGCCGAATTCTCAAAACCCCAGAAATTGGTGCAGGTGCAGGAAAACTAGTGCAAATAGGTCTTCACTTGTGGAACTGCAATTTTTCCTTGCATGCACTATATTTTTAAAGATGGAGCCGTTTTACAGCTGGCTGTATGATTTGTGGCAGCTTGCGACTGTTTTTTGGTGAAGCTGTGCCTAAATGTCACATCTGGTAGGACCAAGTGTAACATCCTCCACAGCTGCACTTGCCTCCCGTGCAGAGCATGGACTGATGATTGGGATGTCCGCAGGTGTGGTAATTTTTTACCACATTGATGGCTGTGGAGTGGTCATAGTCCTAGGACAGCTAAAAATCTGGCCCTCAGCCTCTCAACAGACCATATCAAGGTGGATTGTATCCACAATAAATTTCTGCTACACTAAGGCAGGGAATATTTAGCTTTAAAGCCCATTCAAACATAGAAACATAGACTTTGATGGCAGATAAGGACCACTTGGCCCACCTAGTCTTCCCATTTCCCTACCTACCTACAGGATAAGCCGCAGATCCTAGACAACCAACAGCCTATTTCTTCCTACCTCCCACTAGAATTGCCTTATGTCTGTCCCATGTATTCTTGAATTCTCCCACAGTTTTAGACCCCACAACCTCCTCAGGAAGGCTGTTCCATGCATCCACTACCCTCTCTGTGAAAAATACTTCCTTACATTGCCCCTGAACCGCCCCTCCTCCATCTTTAAATTGTGTCCCCTTATTCTTGCATGTCTCTTTTTCTGAAAGATGCTACCCTCTTGGACTTTGTTGATTCCATTGAGATACTTAAACATTTCTATCATGTCCCCCCCCCTTTCCTCAAGGGTATACATATTAAGCTCTTTTAGTCTCTCCTCGTATGGCTTCTCCTGCAGACCCTGCACTATTCTAGTTGCCCTCCTCTTGACTGCCTCTATCCTGTCTATGTCCTTACAGAGATGGGGTCTCCAGAACAGGACGCAGTACTCCAGATGGGGTCTCACCAACTGTCTGTACAGGGGGATAACAACTTCCTGTTTTCGGCTGGTGATGCCTCTCCCTATGCATCCCAGTATACCCCCAGCTCTCCCTACTGCTTTCTTACATGGCTTGCTAACCTTAAGGTCATTTGATATGATTACCCCCAGGTCCCTTTCCTTTTTGGTTTTTGTTACCCCCATTGTGTAATCTTCCCCAGGGTTTCTGTTTCCCAGGTGCATTATTTTGCACTTCTTTGCATTGAATCCTAGCTGCCATACTTCCGACCATTCCTCCAACCTTGCCAAGTCCCTTCTCATCCTTTCCAGGCCTCCTTGTGTATCAACACTGTTGCAGATCTTTGTGTCATCTGCAAAGAGTCATGCTTTTCTTTCCAGTCCCTCTGCAATGTCACTTATAAAGACATAAAAAAAGACTGGACCCAGTACTGAACCCTGCGGTACCCCACTAGTAACCCCTCTTCTTCAGAGTGGACTCCATTTACAATTACCTTCTGTGTCCTGTTGTCCAACCAATGTTTTACCCAGGCTACCCCCCTGGGACCCACCCCCAGGCTAGTTAATTTGACTATTAATCATTTGTGTGGGACTCTGTCAAATGCCTTACAAAAGTCTAGGTAGGCCATGTCCACAGCCTCTCCCTGGTCTACTACTTTGGTCACCCAGTCAAAGAAATCAAATAGATTCATCTGACATGACCTTCCTGCTGTGAACCCATGCTGCCTTGGATCCTGTGCCCCACTGGCCTCTAGGTACTCAACAGTTCTTTCCTTCAGAAATGATTCCATCACTTTCCCTACCACAGAGGTCAAACTGACAGGTCTGTAGTTTCCTGCCTCTGTCTTGGTCCCACTTTTGTGAAGGGGAATCACATCTGCCTTCCTACAATCCTCGGGTATCACACCATCCTCCCATGATTTGGTAAAAAGGGTAGTCAGTGGTTTCACTAGTTCTCCCCTTAATTCTTTTAGAATTCTGTGGTGAATTCCATCAGGCCCCATTGCTTTGTCCACCTTCAGTTTTAGGAGTTCTTTCAGAACCCTTTCTTCTGTGAAAGGACTGGGATCAACCCCCATATCCAGAGTGCTTCTGTTAATTGGATTAGGCACCTCCCCCTCCTCTTTTGTGAATACTGAGCAGCCATATTCGTTCAGTATCCCTGCTTTTTCACTATCCCCTTCTGCCCACTCACCGTTCATTCTATTCAGCCTCACTATCCTTCCCTTTGTCTTTCGACGCTCCCTGATTTACCTATAAAAGGTTTTGTCCCCCTTCTTAACCGAGTTGGCTATTCTTTCCTCAGTTTGGGCCTTTGCTATTCTGACTTCCCTCCCTGCTTCCTTCTGCCTTAACTGGTACTGCTCTCTGTCCTGCTCCTTCTGTGTTTCCTTATACTCCCTGAATGCTATCTTTTTCTCCCTGACTTTCCCCGCCACCTCTTTTGAGAACCATAGTGGCTTTTTCTTTCATTTTGATTTGTTTATTTGCTTCACACAAAGGCTTGTTGCCTCTGTGATGGCAGTTTTGATGATTTCCCATTGTTGCTCCACCCCTCCTTCTAGCCTGTTTACTAGTGCTTTTCTGAGGCACTCTTGCATCTTGCCACAGTCAGCCCTCCTGAAATCCAGTACCCTCACTTTTGTATGGCTTGACTCTGTAGCTGAGTTTAACGTGAACCCGCATTGTTTGATGGTCACTTGTTCCCAGATGGCAACCCACTTCTAGGTCTGAGATCCTCTCACTGTCCCCATTTGAGAGTACGAGGTCTAAGACTGCTCCCTCACCAGTGGGTTCCAAAACTAGCTGTCTGAGGCATGCCACCTGTAGGACATTGAAAATGGCCCTGCTCTTGGATGTGGCTGCAGCAAGTGTGCTCCAGTTAACATCTGGCATATTTAGGCCTCCCATCAACAGTATCTCCCCTTTCTCTGCCATCCTAAGAATGCCTTCTATCATATCCTTGTCTATTCCTTCCCCCTGACCTGGGGGTCTGTATACAACCCCTGTGTGGATTGTGGTGCCACTTCCAGTCTCCAAGGTGACCCACAGTGCCTCCTCTCCTCCCTGTTTACTCTTTTGTTCAGTTGCTTTTATCCCCTCCTTTACATAAAGAGCTACTCCTTCCCCTCTTCTCCCCTCCCTGTCTCTCCTGTAGGTTACATACCCTGGTATGGTAACATCTCAGTCATGGTTCTCTGTGTACCATGTTTCTGTGACTGCTACAATAGCCAGGCATCCCTCTTCCATCAAGGCCACCGGTTCAGGGAGCTTGTTGCCCAGGCTACGGGCATTGGTACTCATTATCCTCCATTTCCTGATGGCCTTACTCCTTTTTGCCCCATCCCTGTCCTTCTTGCCTTTGTCACTTTCTCCATTTATCCCTGTCCTTCTCCCTATCAACATCTCTATGTTGGTGTTTACTGTACTTACTACCGTGACTTTTTTTGGGGGGGTTAGGATTTCCCTGCTCCTTTCCAGTGCCTTCCCCCTTGGCTAGTTTAAGTACTTGCCAATGAAGCATTTAAACCTATCACCTAGGATCCTGGTTCCCCTCCTGGAGAGATGCAGCCCATCATGCCAGTATAGGCTTGCATCACTCCAGGTGGACCCCCAGTCCCCAATGAAGCCAAATCCCTGAGCTCTGCACCAGTTTTTCAACCACTGATTGAATCTCATGGTGTGGAGCACCCTAGCCTCCCATATGCCATAGACAGGCAGCACCTCCGTGAAGGTTACCGTGAGTGCTATTTGTCTAGGGCTCCTCCCCAATTCCACAAACTCTTCCTGTACTGCTCTGATCCCTTTCTTAGCCAGGTCATTTGTCCCTAGGTGGATAATGATATCCAGCTCCCTCCCCTGTGCAGCTGCTCCGGCAATCCTGAGGATTCGCTCCCTGTCCCTCCAAGCAATGGTGCCAGGCAGGCACCTTACCTTCCTCTCCCCTTCCTCCCCCAGTTCTACCTTCCTAACAATGAAGTTCCCCACCAGGAGTTGTTTCCTTCCCCGTGGGGTCCCATGCCACCTTTCTGTGGGTCTCCTTTGTGAAAGTTCCCAGCATCCTCCTTGGTCTCCACTGTGGGTTTCTCCATAGAGGAACCAAACTTTGACAGAGTGGCACAGGAATTGTGGAGAGGTACAACTGGAGGGATGCACCTCTGTTCCACCACTTTCACCCTCCCTGAGCCCACTGTGGTCCAACTGCTCCTCTTTCTTGGCAACCTCTGAGGCAACGGCAGTGGCCCTGGTAGTCCCTGGATGGAAGAGGAGGTCCAACAAATCCTGGCCAACTCAGCCTGGAGATGAGCAACCTCCTTCCCCTCAGCCCAGAGAGGTGCCTACAGATGGGACAACACTGCATCCTCCAGAACGTCTCCCAGAAGACTGCTGCTCCACAGCCACTGCACTGCACTACTCCCATCATGTCTTATTTCTGGCCCCTTCACTATTGTTTGGAATCCTTACTCTTTCCTCTGTTTTTTTTTTCCTTCTCTCTGTACTTACTTACTACCTCTGTGCCCATTAAGCTCCTAATTGTCCTGTTCTGAGACAAGAAGATCTTAATATTTCTCAGTAGACCCCTTACTTGCTTAGAGGCAGACCTCCAGCAGCTAGAGGGGGCTGGAGAGCTACTCTTGCCCTTCTAGGATGGTGCGTCTTTGGTGGCTCTGTGATCACTCACTTCCTGCTCTGGAAACAGCAATATCAGTGGGAGGTAGGAGGAATGTGACACTAGCAGAAATCTGTGAAGCTGCTCTGTGGTCCACACATTCCCATCTTACTGTTGCCTAGCCACATGGACAAGAGAGGATACTAGGTTCGGAATTCTGAACATCAGAGCCTTTTTCCAAAGCAATCCTAAAAATGCTCAAACCCAGATACTTTTATTTTATTTATGTCTTTGATTACTGGGTAGGTGCACTGATCTGAGGGACCATTTTCAGGCATGATCCAGGCCATATAAGATGGCATAGATAAGCAACAGTTTCAATCACAAGGCACAGGAATGGTACAAATTAAATAAAGGTCAAACACATTTCTACATACAGGGATAATAAATACAGGAAAAAAATAGCATCAAGGTACTGTTTAAAGTCTGAACAAGCTTGTCAGGGCAGTTCTAAGTTATTTTTTTTTAATTCTATTTAGACTCCTTTGAGCTGGTGGGGATGTATGCCTTGTCAACCTTTTCGGTCCCCAGCCTCCCTCACATCTGGGACTTAACAGCAGATAACTTTGACCGGCACAGTGGGCTCCTTCCCCTCTGGAGGCTGAGCGGGGAGACAGAAATATGCTCATCCGAGGTCCCATAGTGACAGCGAGATTTGAGCTGGGAGTTGGGCTTCATACACTTGGTTTAGGTTTTGTTTTTAACTTTGATAGGATCCCCAGTGGGGTGGATGTGCAATGGTGTCTGGGCCATGTCAGGCATGTTCCTGCACCTGATATGCCAACATCCAGCACTGCACCAGCCCAGCAGCTCAACTGGACCCAGGAGCTATTGCTAGGGATTGGATTATTGCTGGGTGCTATGACCCACCCACTATGAAGGAGGAGAGCTGTCCGATGGATATGCGATCCTCCTCCCGCATGCCAACCCTCTGATGCTCCAGGCTCGTTCATGAGTCCGGGCTGTTGGCATCACAAGCTGTAGCACTGTCTCTGTGCTTAAGACTGGCCAGTTTAAAGTTATATTGTTAGAAGGAAAGGAAAAGTTACTCACCATAGTGACATCTTTTTTTCTAATGGATAAGTACTGCCAGTCAAAACACTCTTATCTGCCTCTTCTTTTTAGGATAGGGCACTGTAATTAGGTTATTCAGAATCATTTTATTATTTGCACTGCTTGAGCTTTTAACAATTGTTCTTGTTTTTCTGTCTCATCAAAACATTTTTAAGCTATAACTTGAATTGCTATAATTGGAATTTTTTTTCAAATTAGGTCATGAATTCTCTAACCAGTTTAGATCAAAGATCTGTCGTTGGGATGCTGGAAGGGCCAGGACCAGCACAGTGTGGTAGCATCTTTGAAAAAACATTCTAAGTTCTGTGGCATTATGCACCAGCTGGAGATCATGCACAAGTTGAACTGCCAATTCCAATCTATTAAAAAAAAGGATGTTACCATGGTGAGTAATTTAAGCAATAATGCATGACACGGCATATGTCGTGCTGGGATAATGCCATGCCTCGGGTGGTTGGGCATTAGGTTGCAGGCTAAGTGGGTCCAACACCAGAGAAATTATGTTATCCCCATGACAAATGCCCTAGGATGCATTTCTGCAATATAAAATGGCTTGCTTATTGAAAGAAAAAAAAGGTGAAAAATAATTCTTAAAATTCATGTTTAGTTGCTTTTTTTAAATGATTGATGTTGTGCTGGGATAACATCGCTGTTGAAGGTCAGCACTAACCAATCAGATCCCAGGATTTGTTCTTGCCATTTAATAATTTTCTTTTTCAGTGAAGTCCCACACTATGTATTTTTTTCTCCCCTCCCCCACCAGCACCTCACCTCTCTGGGCTCCTGAAGCTAAATGTTGTCTAATGGCCTCACCTCCCACTGTCAACAGTTGCCTGCAGGCTCCCCGGGTGTTCTGCCACTCCAAGATATTGCATATTTCTGTGGGGGAGGGGAACGGATGTAGACTCTGTGTTGCCAGAGAATAATGGTGGTGCATAGACCGGCTAGATGGTATGAGGGGAGCACAGTAACCTTCTTGGGTTTGGGTGCATCTTTTTCCAGTTTTCCCTCCCTGCCCTCCTTCACATGTAAACTAGTAGCATACACATTGGGGTTTCCGGGTGTCAAATGGTGGCGTGTGACTACCCTCACTGTCTAACACACCTTCACCTCACCACCATCAGGAGCCATTCCAGAGCAGTGTGTTGCCCAGCCCTTCCCTGGGAGGATAACATCACTTTGGATGCTCTGTCACCTTCTTTGCTGGATCCTGCTCCTGACATCCCAGGCTAAGGGCACAAAACCTGACAAACTCTGTAACACTGATTGCATTTATGTAACTTGTGCACAATGTACTCAGGTCACTCCTGTAAATGGGAGTAATATTCAATATTGAGTTTACTAGTCAATAAAATATAGTAACTAATTAACTAACTAAACAAACAAACTGACCTAGGTCACTAGCGTTCCTGAGCGATACCTCGCCACTCAGCACTATGGAGCTGGATGCAGGTATGTTCACTGACATCAATATAAAATCCTGGATATTTTTCTAAACATCTGCAGTGGGTGGGCTGGGGTGGGGAGTATGAGAATGGCCTGATTGGGGCGTGAAAGACTACAGCCTCTGAGTCACTGGAGAAAGAACAGTGCAAACTTTATTTCTTACAGAGAGCCAATGGGATTCAGTTTGGATTCTGATGAATTTCTCTGTGATTTTCTAGGAATGTAGGAACTGTGGAATCAGATGCAGAGGGCCCTGATAGGTTCTGCTGGTCCTCCTGTGCATGTACGTACCTCAGAGTCAGGAAGAAATGGGACCCTTTCTGCCACATCCAACAAGAGTGAAAAAAAACTCTTCCTAGGACATAGAAACATAGAGGTTGATGGCAGATAAGGACCGTCTGGCCCACCTAGTCTGCCCATTTCCCTACCTAGTGTATAAGTTCCAGATCCCATTTTACCTGCAGTCTACCTCCTCCTTCCTACCACTACTGTTGCCTTCTGCCTGTCCCATGCATTCTTGAATTCGCCAACCATTTTTGCCCCCACAACCTCCTGTGGGAGGTTGTTCCATGCATCCACCAACCTTTCATATTTTATTATTTCTTATATTATTTATTTAAATGTTTCACCAGGAAGGCACACTGAACAGCAAGTTGCTCGTCTCCTGGTGCTACCTGGGGGGCTTTCTGTGAAAAAATATTTCCTCATGCTGCCCCTGAGTATTCCTCCCTCCAACTTCATATTGTGGCCCCTTGTTCTAGCACCTCTCCTTTTCTGAAAGATGCTGCCCTCTTGAATTCTATTGAACCCCTTGAGGAATTTGAATGTCTCTATCATATCCCCCCTCTCCCTCCTGTCCTCCGCCATATACATATTGAATGTTCTCAATCTCTCCTCGTATGGATTCTGGTGTAGCCCCTGCACCATTTTCATTACCCTTCTCTGGACTATCTCCATCCTGCCAATGTCCTTTTGGAGATGAGGTCTCTAAAACTGAACACAGTACTCTAGATGAGGCCTCACCAACTGCCTGTATAGTGGCATTACCACCTCCTGTTTTCTACTGCTGATGCCAGTGATGCTTCTCCCTATGCACCCCAACATTCCTCTGGCTTGCTTCACCTCTTTCTCACATTGTTTGGCTACTTTAAGATCATCTGTCATGATTACCCGTAGGTTTCTTTACATTTTGGTTGTTGTTAGTACCCCCCCATTGTGTATTCCTCCCCTAGGTTTCTGAACCCAACTGCATAATTTTGCATTTCTTGGCCTTGAATCCGAGTTTTTCATCTGAAGATATAAGGTCAAAAATGTTGAACGTCTGCCAAGGCAAACCGAAGTATGATGAGAATGTACTGAGTTACATAAGTATTTATTGTTAATTGGTAGTGATGCAATTGCCTTGAGAGGATAAATTATGATAATTTAAAGCAGCGCTACTTATCCAGCAAAACATTCGTCATCCTGACCTATTTAGCAGTAGTATATTTCTGGGAGTGTCAACCTTTGCATTGGGGTATTTTTAATATATTGAGTTGGTTGGCAAGTGCCTCGAAAGGAACGTCCATGAGAAAAAGCCCCACCACTTAGTATGAGATTCCCCCCATTAGCACTTGAAGTAATAACACAATTTTATTGCCTATATTTTTTTAAATACATTTTTTATTTATTTATAACTTGGATTACAAGACCTATGCATCAGAGGCTCTTTTACACAGGTTCCACGTCAGTGAGAGAAACAATAAACAAAGACAAATCAAAAACAGGAATAATATTGTATACAGTATATCAGTCTGGACATCAAAAGTACATGTTAACTATAAAAAGAAATGACAATTTCTTTTTACACTTATCCGGGGGAGCATGTCATCCCCCAGCTGACATTATGTGGAGCCCCCAGTCCAAGCAGTATCCCAGACTCCCCTGCAGATAAAGCTATGGGCGGGATCAGCTGCAGGAGATGTAGTTACAGTAGCTCTTGTAGCTATTGGAGCTATTATTAGCTCTGTTTTGCTAGCTGCTGATCCTGCTACCCTTACCAGACTAAGTATTGCTCGCATGAGCATCAGTGCGGGGCAAGGAGGTCCCAGATGAAATTATCAAGGACAGCATACTGGAACACTTGGTGGAGGTCAAGGTTTTTACCCCCTCTCATTGTGGCTTTATCACGGGAAGGTCATGTCAAACCAACTTACCTGACCACCTTTGTCTAGGGCGTGATCAGGAAAATAGACAGAGGCAGAGTCACGAACGTCATCTAGCTGAACTTTGGAAATGTCTTTTATACGGTGCTGCATGACAAGCTTCTTGGCAGGGTAAACCAGTGCAGTTTATATGAGACAGACATAAAGCAGATTGCTAACTGACTTGGTGGGCAGGAAGAAATGGGAGGTAGTGGATAGGCACTACTCCGAGTGGAGTGGAATATTATTTTTTTCCCATCCTTTATTTGTCCCTTTAGTTCCCTTCTCAGAGGCACTAGGGCTGCGTGAATCTGTAAATGTTTTACCTTGTGAACTTCCTGAGTAGAACTCAAAAACTTTCTACCTGGTTCTACCTGGTTCTACCAGATGTGCAGAGTATGCATGGGCACACCCCCCTACCTGCACAGCATACATTACTGACGTGCTCCGGCATATTGGGATTTGTGCCAGGCACAATTCCTGTTTGAATATCATGCCAGGATGCGTCAGTGGGTTACCCATGGTGCAATACTGTTGCGCCTTGTGTAACCCTTTTGAATATTTGGGCCTGTATGCCTAAAAGATAGAACCCCTTGGCTATTGTATAAAACTACCTAAGCAAGATGTAGCCAGTGGCCATGGTGAGATTCAAATATTGAAAGTAGTGCAGAGTCAAGGAACTTGAAACTACAGAATCCATGCTCCCATTGGGAAAGGGAAGGTTGGGACGTCTTCCTGAACCCTGACTCCTGCTCATGAGTTCCTGAATAGGGGATCCTCTCTGCAAACAGGAGGTCCTACTGGGCTGCCCGAGGTTAGGAGTCCAGGGGCGCGTGACAGATTTGATGCCAACTACTGGGATTTTTAATGGTCTTGCAAAACTATCACACAATCAAAGGCAGAATTAGGAAAGGGGAGAAAGAAATTTGTTTGCAGACAATAGACCCTATCCTGTCTGATAGGTGAGGGATTACACAGGGGAAAGAAAAACTAACCCATTAGCCAGTGTTACCCTGGATTGGGGAGATGCAGGTGAAGAGGTAAGGAAAGTGGCTGTAGCTGAAAAACTCATTATGGATGTTAGTACCTCTCCCCCCCCCATTGTGTATTTCTCCCTTGGGCTTCTGAACCCAACTGCATATTTTTGCACTTCTTGACCTTGAATCCGAGTCTTTCGTCTGAAGATATAAGGCCAAAAATGTGGAAAGTCTGCCAAGGCAAACTGAAGTATGAAGAGAATGTATTGTTACATAAAGTAGTTAGTGTTAATTGGTAGTCATGCAATTGCCTTGAGAGGATAAATTATGATAATTTAAAGCAGCGCTACTTATCTAGCAAAACATTCATCATCCTGACCTATTTAGCAGTAATACATTTCTGGGAGTGTCAACCTTTGCATTGGGTTATTTTTAATATATTGAGTTGCTTGGCAAGTGCCTCAAAAGGAACATCCATGAGAAAAAGCCCCACCACTTGGTGTGAGATTCCCCCATTAATACTTGAAGTACATAACACAATTTTATAGCCTATATTTTTTTAAATACATGTTTTATTTATTTATAACTTGGATTACAAGACCTATGTGCCAGATGCTCTTTTACACAGGTTCCACGTCAGTGAGAGAAACAATAAACAAAGACAAATCAAAAACAGGAATAATACTGTATATATCAATCTGGACATCAAAAGTACATTAAATATATAAAAGAAATGATGATTTCTTTTTACACTTGTCTGGTGAAGCATGTCATCCCCCAGCTGATGTTATGTGGTGCCCCAAGTCCAGCAGCATCCCAGACTCCCCTGCAGCTGATGCTATGGCTGGAATCAGCTGCGGGAAATGTAGTTAGCTCTTCATAAGTGAAAGGAGAAAGTCCAGAGGGGGTAGTGCTAAGATCAAAGGTGATAAGAGGGAGTGTGTGGAGGAGGACCAGGAAAAAGTATCTATCCTAAATAGATACTTCTGCTCAGTATTTACTGAGGAGAAGGTAGGGCAGGGCCACAGCTCAGCACCATGGATACACGGGGGAGGGAGGTGTGCACTAGTCCCTTCACAAAAGAAAGGGTCCTACAAGAGCTCGCTGAGCTCAGGGTAGACAAGGCAATGGGACCTGATGGCATACATCCCAGGGTAGTAAAGGAGCTAAAGGTGGCCCTAGCAGAGCTATTATCAGAACTGTTTAGTGAGTCTCTGAGCACAGAAGAGGTCCCGGAAGACTGGTGAAGGGCTCATATGATCCCGTTCTACAAGAGTGGTAGCAGGGAGGAGGCAGGCAACTACAGACCAGTCAGTCTTATCTCAGTAGTGGGCAAGATTATGGAGGCACTCCTTAAGGAAAGGATAGTGCAACACCTGGAATCCATAGGAGCACAGGATCCAAGACAGCATGGGTTTACAACAGGAAGGTCCTGTCAAACTAATCTCATAGATTTCTTTGACTGGGTAACCAGAGTGGTGGACCAAGGAGGTGCAGCTGATGTCACCTACCTTGACTTCAGCAAAGCTTTTTGATACTGTTCCACATAGAAGATTGATTAATAAGCTGGGTAGGCTCGGGGTGGGTCAGAAGTTGATCAACTGGGTGGCAAACTGGTTGGCGGGCAGAAAACAGAGAGTGGTGGTAAACGGTATACAGTCAGAAGAGATGCAAGTCACAAGTGGGGGTACCTCTGGGATCAGTCCTGGGATCAGTCCTCTTCAATATCTTCATTAGTGACATTACAGATGGACTGGAGGGTAAGGTTTGTCTGTTTGCAGACGACCTGCAACAGAGTAGATGATCCAGATGGGGTGGGCAGAATGAGAAGAGATCTGGATAAATTGGCAAAAAAGGTTGGAAGAGTGGCAACTGGGGTTTAATGCAAAGAAGTGCAAGATCATGCACATAGGGAAGAGAAACCCTGAAGCCACCTATACGTTGAGAGGGGAGTTGCTGGCAATCACAAGGGAAGAAAGAGACTTGGGCATCATCATCACAGATTACCTGAAATCATCCAAGCAGACCACTGAAGCAGTAGATAAGGCTAGAGGGATGTTGGGGTGTATTAGTAGGGGTATCACAAGTTGTAAGAGGGAGATAATAATCCCTCTTTACATGACACTGGTTAGACCCCATCTGGAGTACTGCGTGCAGTACTGGAGGCTGCACCTGCACAAGGACATTAACAAAATGGAGGCAGTCCAGAGAAGGGCAACCAAAATGGTGCAGGGACTGCATTAGAAAACATATGAGGACAGATTAACGGAGCTCAATACGTATACCCTAGAGCAAAGGAGGGAGAGAAGTGATATGATCAAAACATTCAAACATCTTAAGGGCATTAACATGGTGAAAGTGTCTAACATGTTTCAATATAAGAAAAATAGCAGGACAAGAGGACACAGCATGAGATTAGAGGGAGGCCAATTAAAGGGGTAATGTGAGGAAGTTCTGTTTCACAGAAATGGTGGTGGATGTGGCAATGGCCTACAGTACTTCAGGAAGTGGTGGATACGAATACAGTGCAGGGCTTCAAACAGGCATGGGATATGCATAAGGGAGCAATACAGATGAGTATGAATAGATAGGCCATTGACAGAGTACAGACCTATGAAACATTCATAAGGTAGGAAAAATGGGCAGACTGGAAGGACCTTGCGGTTCTTATCTGCCACCAACTTCTCTGTTTCTATGTTGTAGCTATTGGAGCTATTACTAGCTCTGTTTTGCCAGCTGCTGATCCTGCTATCCTTGCAAGACTAAGTATTGCTCGCATGAGCATCTGTGCTGGGCAAGGTGGTCCCAGATGCAATCATCAAGGACAACATACTGGAACACTTGGTGGAGGTCAAGATGTTTGCCCCCTCTCATTGTGGCCTTATTAGGGCAGATCATGTCAAACCAACCTGAACATCTTCTTCTAGGGAGTGATCGGCAAAGTAGACAGAGGCAGAGTCACGAACATCATCTAGCTGAACTTTGGAAATATCTTTGATACTGTGCTGCATGACAAGCTTCTTGGCAGGGTAAACCAGTGCAGTTTATATGAGACCGACTTAAGGCAGATTGCTAACTTACTTGGGGGACAGAAAGAAATGGGAGGTAGTGGATAGGCACTACTCCAAGTGGAGAGGAATACTCTTTTTTTCTATCCTTTATTTGTGCCTCCAGTTTCCTTCTCAGAGGCACTAGGACTGCGTGAATCTCTAAAAAGCTCTGCCTTGTGAACTTTCTGAGTAGAACCCCAAAAAGTTCTAGAATAGGGTTCTACCAGGAAGAACTGGGTTCTGCCATTTATAACCACGTTCTACCAAGTAAAACTAGGTTCTACCAAGTAGAACCAGGTTCTACCAAATAAAACTAGTTTCTACTAAGAAAACCGGGTTCTACATGGTATAACAAGGTTCTATAATATATAATACAAAATTGAAAACATTTCACCTGGTTCTACTTAATTAAGAAATCCACAGAAGCATTGTTTTTTGTCTGGGAAAGTACATGTAGTACTAAGAATGGTATATACAGTTAAGTATTGCAAAGCTTTGGTGCATAGGATTCTGTCTCCGTGCTCTAAAGGTTTGCATAACTTACCATTCTTAAAGTTAGTATCTTAGTACTGCATGTATATTCCCAAACATGCAAAATAAAATATGTTGATTTTTTTATAGTTAAGTAGAGCCAGGTAGAATGTGGTTCTATATTGTAGAATCACCTAGTTCCCTAGTAGATGCTGTAAAATAATGTTGAAACAGATTTAGCAAGTGATAAAGGTCAGGGATGATATACGACTCATATATCATCCCTGACAACTTTAGCTTTTTAAATCTTGTTGCAGCCCAAAGGGTTAACCCCCTGAGCTACACCCTGTTACAATCATTTTAAATCTTCCCCCACTGTTAGACCCAGGTACTAATAGAGCTCAGTTCAAAATGACTGGCACTCCTGGTAGATACATAGATACATAGACAGTGTCGGCAGATAAGGGCCTACGGCCCACCCAGTCTGCCCATTTGAGCTCGTAAGTTTACTTTATGTTTTCCTAGAAGTCTGTGCCCCTTAACCCTGACCTCCAGAATTCCTTTATGTCTATCCCATGCATTCTTAAATCCCGTGATTGTTTCAGCGCCCACCACTTCCTCTGGCAGGGTGTTCCACTTGTCCATCACCCGTTCTTTGAAGAAATTCTTCCTCATGTTTCCTCTGAATTGTCCTCCCTCCAACTTCATCCCATGCCCTCTAGTCCTGGAACATCTTTTTTTACTTAAAAATAGTGTATTCCTGCACCCTGTTCCTCCCTGTAAGATACTTGTATGTCTCTACCATATCCTCTCTCCCTCCTCTCCTCCAGGGAGTACATATTCAATTCCTTCAACCTGTCCTCATAGGACTTGTACCTATAGCCTCAGCTATTATAGTATCAAATAAGTACATGGACAAAAGTTTAAAGTGGAAAATGAATTTAATCCACACAATGTGGTAAAGCAAAATGCCACACTGCCCCAGCGGTGCGCTTCTGCACTGTACCTTCCTCAGTGCCCCCCCCCGAGGAAGGCAAGGTGCCGAAACAATGGGGCAGTGTGGCATTTTGTTTTACCACATTGTGTGGATTAAATTCTTTCTACTTTAAACATTTGTCCATGTACTTATTATTTAGTATAATAGCAGCAGAGGCTATAGATACCAGGATTGCCAGTCGTGTTGAACTTTTTAGAATCCGAGGGTGATCTTCTTTCTGACTGAGCTCCCACTTGAAGCTTGGCACAAGTAGTAATCCCCTACTGAACTACTAATAGAGCCCAATGGCTGTGGTCATGGTCCATAAAGAGATACAGGGGTGTTAGGCATCTAGTATCAGTTTGGGTTGTTTTGTTATTCTGAGTAACTGTCAATATTAGTAATATATTACCCACCCTCGTTTTTTGCTTTCCATCTAATACACTCTCCTGCCCTGATCCCTATACCTCCCATAGGTAACTATGTCAATATTACTTCATTTGTCACACCCTCCCAAACACCGGCCCCTTCCTCATCTTTAGTCAGAATAATTGAAAAACCCATAGCAGTATACCATCTGCAAATTGTCTTTATGATACCATGTGTGTGGTTTGGGGTCTAACATTGGAGGGTGAATTGTATTTGTAAGAGGGAGTGTCCCAAGGGGGTTGGACTTGGAGTTGGGGAGGGGTGCTACAGTAAGATCAGGGATTTTTGTATTGTCATGATTGTCAATTAGTGCAGTATGTGGGAACAGCATTTTTTAAAATCTATTCTTTTATTTTCATTGTACAGGTTATGATGAAAACAGTTTCCATCTGGTGGATGGCTCATTCAGATCAAAACATTGGATGTGTCATTGGGTGCAGCATTGAAATTGGGAATGTATTGTAAAGTTGACATTTTACAGCAAAAAAAGTTATTAAAATTAAATCCCCATCTGTAGTAGAACCAGAAGAACAGTTATTACTTATTTTATTAATGTTTTTGTTTTTTAACAGCCTAATAAGTATTTATTCATCCCTTGTCATCATCATCATCATCCCCTTCCTGGGGAGGTTGTTGGAGCTAAAACAGTGGGGGAATTCAAACATGCACAGGACAGACACAAGGCAATTGTAGTGGGGGGTGGCAGAAAGTAGGCTGTTGGTTAACTAGAATCTGCAGCTTATCCAGTAGGTAGGGAAATGGGCAGACTGGGTGGGCCAAGTGGTCCTTATCTGCCGTCAAAGTCTATGTTTCTATGTAGTATTTTGTTACAAAAATCCAATAAAAACAAATGGATGACTTGCTGTGTGACAATATGTAGTCCTTTCTGGCTGTTTTAGCTGTGCAGTAGTATGTTGTGGTCCTTCAATTTCTGGTGCTGGCCAAACTGGGCCTCAGTGGTGCAGGAGAACTAGCAGTGGATGTTTGTTTCTGAAATTAATGGAAGTCAAGGAACAGAATGAGGACAAGACAGGAGTATCCAAAAGTGGAGGAGAGACAGATGGAAAGGCTAGTGGCTATTAGTGGTAACATAATCCCTTGCTATCATCATCATCATCATCATTAGTGGGGCACACCATCCAGGTGCTGTCAGCCTGTCAGCCTGCATACATTTTGGACAGTATATGTTTTTGAACTGTGGCAGGTTCATTTTAAGAAAAGTGAGCCTTTTTACATTATTTGTGGAAAGACATGTTCTTTTGCCATTCACTATTGCCCCAGCAGCAATGAAAATTCTCTCGGAATATATGCTTGTGGGTGGGCAACTGAAGTATTCAATTGCTATCTCAGTTAAAGAGGGCCACATAGATTTTCTCTGTTGCCAGTACAGCAATGGTTCATCACATGTGGTGACATGTACAGTCTCCTCCATATAATCTTTCCCCATTTTTGCAGCAGGGACTTCTGGTACCACAGTAGCCAGCTGATCCTTTTCAGCTGTCTTTATAAGACAAAAGTCTGACAGCATGTCCAACAGTGGTTTGTCCTCTTGTGGTGTAGCAGCAGTTCTGGTTGGTGTTTGATGACAAAAAACAGCAGTAAAGGTGGTACCAGCAGTAGCAGCAGCAATGGCAGATTGTGCTCTCTCCCTCTCCACCAGATCTTGTTCAGAATTTGAATGTTGTCACAAGGGCACTGATGATATACCACTTTTCTCAACTTGTACGTGCTGACACTTTCTCAATTAACAGTTTGCGATTGTATTTCAGGTCTTTAAAGCCGAGTGGTTTGAAGAATGTCTCAACTGAATCCTTAAACTGAGGATCGAGAAGTCTGGCCAAAATGTAATGCTCTGCTTTGCACATATTTACAATGTGCTCATCAGCCAGGAATGTTTTCAACATATTTCCCACAAGGGATGCAGCATTGATGTCAACAGTATCAAGGAACTGTGACTCAAGACACTCCAGTCTCATTCTGATGAGTGAGATTAAGGGTAATATCTGGCTTAGCCCAGCACCATCAGAGAGCACCACTTGTGTTGCCTCCTTAAAGGGCTTAAGAATACAAGTAAGATTCTCCATTGGATGCCACTGATTTGGGCTGATAGTCACATCTCCTTTCCCAATGCCATGTTGGACTGCATATTGATGAATGGCTTTCTGTTGCCAGGCATTCTCTGCATCATATTGTAGGTGGAATTCCACCTGGTTGGAATGTCCTGTATCATCTGGTGGAGAGGGAGGCTGCTTTCTATTTGAATCTGCCGCAACAACTTTCTGGCTTTAACAGAATGGCTAAAGTGGGTGCACACAGTGCGGGCAGCTGCAATCAAGTTCAGAACACTTTGGTCCTCACTGATAAAGTCTTTCACCACCAGGTTAACAGTGTGTGCAAAGCATGGTACATGTGTAAAATTACCAAGCCTTACTGCATTCACAATGTAAGAAACATTGTCAGACACTATAAGCCCCGGTAGCAAGGACTTTGGTGTTAGCCACTCGGCAAACTTTTCTTCAAGGTCCTCCAGAAGATGTTCTGCTTTGTGATCTTTTTCAAAACCGTAAATGCATATTGCCACCTGCCTGTGAACAGAGAAAGACCCTTGCTTTTTGCTGCTGCTGCTACTGCCACCAGTGACACTACATGATGATGAGGAGGAGGGAGGAAAGTTTACTCAAAGGTCAGTCACAGCCATATAGTCAGTCGTCTGGCCACTGGTCCACATATCTGTTGTGACATGGACCATTTTGCCCACTGAACCTTTAAGAGCCTCAAACACACTGTTACGAACAGCGTCATACAAGTTTGGGATGGCAACAGTTGAGAAATAAGTCCGACTGGGGTCTTGATATTTGGGCACAGCGATTTCCATTAGTGCTTTAAAACCTGGGTTATACACAAAAGAGAATGGTTGCAAGTCGGTGGCTCTCATCTCTCCAATTGCCTTTGTTAATCTCCTTGCCTCAGGCCTGTTAGGCTTACATTTCTGTGAACACTCCAAACAGTATTTCAGTGAAATTTGATGACTGCTACACTTGCTCCCTAGCAGGTAAATACAGCACTGCTGGCTACGTGGAGTCAAGTACTTTAAGTAGTAAGACACAGGGATATTTGTTCCCTAGCAGGTAAATACAGCACTGGCTTCATCAAGTCAAGTACTTTAAGTAGTAAGACACAGGGATATTTGTTCCCTAACAGGTCAGCACAGCACTAATGGCTGCATCGAGTCAAATACTTTAAATAGTAAGACACAGGGGTATTTGTTCCCTAACAGGTAAATACAGCAGTGCTGCCTGCGTCAAGTCAAGTACTTTAAGTAATAAAACACAGGGATATTTATTTAATTCCAAATAGGTAAATAAATACAGCACTGCTGGCTCTGACAAGTCAAGTACTTTAAGTAGTAAAACAGGGAGATTTGTTCTGTAAAAGGGTAAATATAACACTGCTAGCTGTGTCTAGTAGTTGTGAAAACAGAGTATTATTATCCCAAACAGGTCAGTAAAGCAGTATACTAAAATTACTAGGTGTGTTATGTGTACTTGGGAACACAGGCATTTTTTTCCCTAACAAGACAGTAGTACAGCAGTAAAAACTTTTAAAACACAAGGAGAGTTTGACTTAAATTTATTCTATCAAACAGGTCTGGAGGACTCAGTCAGAAAGAACTCACTACTGGGCTGGCTGCGTGGAGTGTGAGAGAGAAGTCAGTCAGAGACAGAGAGCAGAGCACTTTAGTTTTCACATTTAGCAAGCACTGCACCAAATAAAAGCCTTTTTTATTTGTTGTCTCATATTTTTTTTTAATAAAGAAGAAGTCTGCAGAGACTCATGCCTCCCCCAGTACTACTTGTACAGATTCAGAATGATTCAGGTTGTTAGTAGTAGTACTAGTAAGTACATTAGAGGATGTTGGGGGGGGGGCAAGTAGTACTTGTGACAAACTTTAATTTTTGTTTTTTTGCCACAGCCCTGACTTGTTTTTAAATAAAAAATACATCATCTGATTCCAAAGAAGATTGTTTCCCAACTAAAGCAAGGAACTTAAAACGAAGAACCAGAGCAGAGAACTGAAATTTCATAAAATGCGCTACTCGAGGTATTCTCCTCCTGATTGTCAGTCACTAACTACTCAGTCTCTCAGCCCACTCAAGTGTACTTTTTTTTATAGGTAATGAATTGAAGAATAAGGTATGAATTTGTTTCTCAAAGACAAACAAAACGAACAACAGAAATAATTAGATTCTTTTTCTCTGGTGATCAGATTTGTTTGTGTTTGACTGATGACAAACGATTCCAAGGTTAGGCAAGCATCCTACTCACACCACCACACTCAACACTATGACAGGGAAAATATGGAGCAGGTCTAAGGCATCGTGGTGTTCAACCATGTGTCTTTGTAACCTGCTCCACCAATGATTCCTTTACTTGCTTCCCTCTCTGAAGAGTGGGTGGTGGAGAAATCCTCCTTCCTCCAATCAAATAACTTCTTACTGGTGGAAGGCTGGATGACAGACAAGCTTCAAGACTGTCTCATGACTCTCTTCTCAGTGTACTACATTGGGCGGACTCCAGGAGAAATACAGAGCATGCGTTGCAGCTAGGAGGAACCACGAGGTATGAAAAAAAAAGTATTTTTTGACTTTGGCTAATGGTGAACCAAAGTTTGCATTTTTATTAAAAATGTTCGAGATCCATGGACAAGCACAAACTTGAAGAGTTTGAGCATTTCCTGGGCTAGGGTGAACTGAACTTGCAGCCTTAAGAGGCACCCCTTCTGATGGTAACCCCCAGCCCTGGCACCCACCTTAGCCAAGACTTACCTCCATCTGCTTGTACTGCCAGGAGTAAGTTGCATGGAGCCAGTGGGGTCGCCGCTGTCATCCCACCACTGGAGGTGCTTATTCTCCCTGTTTCTCCCAGCCAAGACTAGTATGTGTGCCATGGTATGCATGCACTGTGTGAAGATGCAGTACACCTCGGCACTTGTGCACAGTCAACCAGGTGAACAACCACTGCTGTGCCACCTAGCCTCCACTGGTAGCAGTCAAGCAGTTGTACCTGTTGTCCCGCCTCCCTGAAGGAACAGAGCAATTAATGGACACTCAATTTTCTTTCCCCTGGCCTGCCTCGAAGTGACCCTGTTCCATTTCCAAACCTGGGTCCCCAGTGTGGTAGGTGGTGAGCCAACCTGTACCACAGCCTGATACACTGCTAAGCCAGCTGTGGAGAGGAATACGCAGTGAGGTCCCTCAGGGATGAGTGTTGGGGCAACTACTCTTCAACATCTGCATTAATGATCTGGAGCTGGGAGCTCTAGCACTCTGCTTATGTCCATGAATGACACGAAACAGCCTGAGTGGTAGACTCCATTGAGGATGGGGACAAACATCAGGAAGAGCTGAACTAGCTGAGTGATTGATCTGATCCTAGAGCCTCAGATTTAATGTAACTAAATGCAATGTGCTACACTTGGAGAGGAAAAACAGAGGTAGAACCTATACACTCTGTGAGTCTCCTCTTACTACAGCCAAGGAGGAAAAGACCTAGGGATAATAAGAGACCAAGGCTGAAGCTGGACAAGCAGGGCATGACCACTGTCAAGTTGGCCAGCATAATACTGGGGTGCTTCAAAAAGGGAGGACCAGCAGATCCGGGGAAGTAATCCTGCCACTTTACAAGGCCCTAGTCAGCCCTCACGTGGGATATGGCTTACAGCTCTCGGCACCTCAATATGAAACAGACACTGAGGCAGTCAAGAGGGTGCAATATAGAACCTCTGAAATTATCAGTGGCATGGAGAACAAATGCTATGAGGGGAGGCTAGAGGCCATTAACTTCTTCAGCCTTGACTAAAGGAGGCTGAGGACAGGGGATAGGATCTCCATATTTTACCTACTCGAGGGTATTGACAAGATCGAACAGTCAGAGATATTTGATCTGTTGTCCTGCAGCAAGACACAGAGACATGCCATAAAGCTCTTTGGTAAGGTTAGAAGGCACTTTTTCTCCCAGAGGGTAGTGAACATGTAGAACAGTCTACCAGCAGAGACTAAGGACATGAAGTCAGTGTAGGCCTTTCATGTAGGCCTGCACAAATTTCTTCTTACCAAAGGAATCACTAAGTCCCCTGGGTAGTGGAGTGGGTATGAAATCCCTATAAGTTATGTGTTTTCAGAGAATACTGATGTCATACTTACTTGTGAAGTGGGAGACATAATGAACCTACAGTCCCTTTTGATATTAAATTACTATGTTATTATAAGGGATACATAACAGGGACCTGTGGAATACATGATTTATTTTCAGAAGCGCTCTTTGACCTTGGGTAACCTCGTGAGTGGCTTAAGCCATGAGTGATGTGCCCAAGATCAAACAGCTTGAGTGAAAATAAATTATGTATTCTACAAGGTCCCTGGTCTGATACTTTGTTCTTAGCCTTACATAGATACACAGGCAGTGTTGCCAGATAAGGGCCTACGGCCCACCCAGTCTGCCCATTTGAGCTTGCAAGTTTACTTTATGTTTTCCTAGAAGTCTGTTGGCCCTTAACCCTGACCTCCAGAATTCCTCTATATCTATCCCATGATGAAGCCTTGATGATTCTATGTATATATATATATATATATTTTATTTCTCCTATACAACTGTGTTTACTGACTGCTTGTTTAATGTCATCTGTGTCTACCCGATTCTGTGTAATGTTTAACTTGTGTCATGTTGTTCTCTGTATGAACTTGTCTTTCATTGTACTCTCTCGGGTCATACCTGAAAATAGGAAAATGTTTTGTCTAGTGTGCTTACCTGGTCAACAAAAGCTAAATAAATAAAATGTATTCCATTTATACAATAGGGAACCTTTAGGATAGTGCAGTGAGTTTTGTTTCAAATTGTTTATTTAATTTTTAATGTAAACTTACATGGCCATTTTGTTGGTTTCCCAGTGTAGCTTCACTTGGCATAGTGGCTGCTAAGCAGTTGCTACGGACACTCCAACTTTACATTATGCCCAGTACATAATGAAATAATGAAAAAGTGTGATGCACAATTCTTTTGTTTTGGCTTTTTTTTGTGTGTGTGTGGGGTGGTGGTGGCATGTCTTCATCAAAAAAGTGAATAAAAATCAAATTTTCTGCCTTTTTTTGCCAGATCTTGCCTAGAATTGTTGAGTACCTAGAGGCCAGTGGGGCACAGAACCCAAGGCAGCATGGATTCACAGCAGGAAGGTCATGTCAGGTGAATCTAATTGATTTCTTTGAATGGGTGACAAAAGTAGTAGACCAGGGAGGGGCTGTGGACATGGTCTACCTAGGCTTTAGCAAGGCATTTGACACAGTCCCACAAAAAAGATTAATAATCAAATTAACCAGCTTGGAAGTGGGTCCCAGGGTGGTAGCCTGGGTAAAACATTGGCTGGACAACAGGACACAGAAGGTAATTGTAAATGGAGTCCACTCAGAAGAAAGAGAGGTTACTAGTGGGGTACTGCAGGGTTCAGTACTGGGTCCAGTCCTTTTTAGTGTCTTTATAAGTGACATTGCAGAGGGACTGGAAGGAAAAGTATGCCTCTTTGCAGATTACACAAAGATCTGCAACAGGATTGATACAGAAGGAGGCATGGAAAGGATGAGAATGGACTTGGCAAAGTTGGAGGAATGGTTAGAAGTATGACAGCTTGGATTCAATGCAAAGAAGTGCAAACTAATGCACCTGGGAAACAAAAACCAAGGGGAATATTACACAATGGGGGAGGGGGAGGTAGTAACAACAAAAATGGAAAGAGACCTGGGAGGTTTACCTGTGTCTGTCTTGGATGTCTGGATTTTTCTCTGTTTGATTAGCAGGGTATTTTCTCTGTCAAATTGTTGTGTAGGGCATCTTGCTGACAGGAAGGCACTCATGTAGCGGTGGGTCAGAGCTTTTAGCTGATTGTTTTATGTGAGGGCACAGTTTAGGCCCAACCCTTGCCCACCCCTCACCCCACCCACCCCTGGAAATAGTTCCTTTATACCTGTCATTCTGACATCATTTCCTCAAGAGTGCAAAGTACATATCACTGTCATATCCTCTCTAGCACACTGCACTGACAATATAAGCATACACATTGTATAATATATATATTTCTATATAACAAACCAATCACACACACACAAAAAAAAGTAGATAAACATGTGGGGAGTAGTGCAATGTAATGGCTGTGGGGCAGCAGTCTTCCGGGAGTCTTTCTGGAGGCTGAGATGCTGCCCTATTTGCAGACAACTCACTGCCCTGAGGGAGGAAGTTGCCCATCTTTAGGCCACACTGGACAATAGTAAGGGAACCTTCCTCCAGGCCACACTGGACAGTAGGAAGGGAACCTCCCCCATCCAGGGAGCACCAGAGCCACCACCACTACCTCAGAGGTTGTGAAGAAAGCACAGCAGTTGGACCACAGTGGGCTCAGGAGGTGAGGATGGTGGAACAGAGGCACACCCAGTCAGTTGTTCCACTCCACAATCCATACACCATTCTGGGGGAGCATAGCTCCCCTATGGATGCACCCACAGAGGAGACCAAGGAGGCTGAGAACAACTGTCACAAGGGAGGCCCACAGGAAGGAGGCAGAGGACACCACAGGGAAAGGAAGCAGCTCCTGGTGGGGGACTCAATTATTAGGGAGATAGAACTGGGGGGAGTAGGGAAAACTGAATTAAGGTGCCTGCCTGGTGCCATGGCTTGGAGGGACAGGAAGCGCATCCTCAGGATCACGAGAACAGCTGCACAGAAGTCTGAGCTGGACATTCATTGTTCACCTAGGGACAAATGACTTGGCTCATCATGAGATTAGAGCAGTGCAGAAGGACTTTGTAGAGTTGGGGAGGGGTCTAAAACAAGTAGCACACACAGTATCCTTCTCAGAGGTGCTACCTGTCAATGGCATGGGTGAGGCGAGGGTACTTTGCACCATGCAGTTTAATGAATGGTTGAAAAAATGGTGTGAAGCACAGGGGGTTGGCTTCATTGGGGACTGGGGTTCCACCTGGAGGGACACCAGCCTATACTGGCAGGATGGTCTGCATCTGTCCAGGAAGGAACAAGTCTTTTGAACAATCGGTTTAAATGCTTCATTGGCAAGCTTTTAAACTAGTCAAGGGGAGGCACTGATAAGCAGCAGGAAAATCCCAGCCTCTCCTACAAAACAGGGTCTAAATGAGAAAAGACAGAGGCAGAAAGGTCAGTGGGGATGCTGCAACAGAAGGAAAGCCATCAAAAATGGAGAGCAATGAGTACCAATGCCCGTAGTCTGAGTAACAAGCTTCCTGAATTAGTGGCCTTGATGGAGGAGGAACATCTGGATATCGTGGCAGTCACAGAAACATGGTACACACAAAACCATGACTGGGACGTAAATATACCAGGATACACTATCTACAGGAGGGACAGGGAGGGTAAAAGAGGAGGAGGAGTAGCTCTTTACATAAGGGAAGGAATCAAAGCAACAGAACAAAAGGGTAAACAGGAGAGGAGAAGAAGCACTGTGGGTAAATTTGGAGACCGGCAATGGCACCACAATCTGCACAGGGGTTAGAGACAGACCCCTTCTCAGGGGGAGGAAATGGACAAGGAAATGATAGAAAGTATACTTAGAATGGCAGAAAAAGGGGAGATATTGCAGATGGGTGATCTGAATATGCCAGATATTAACTTGAGTGCAGTTGCAGCAGCCACTTCGAAGAGTGGGGTTATTCTAGATGCCCTACAGGGGGCATGCCTTAGACAACTAGCACTGGAGCCCACTCGAGAGGGAGCAATCTTAGACCTGGTTCTCTCAAATGGGGATGGAGAGAGGATCACAGATATAGAAGTGGGTAGCCATCTGGGAACTACTGACCATCGAACAGTATGGTTCACAATAAACACAGCAATAGAGTCAAGCCATACAAAGGCAAAAGTACTGGACTTTAGGAGGGCTGACTTTGCAAAATGGGTGAGTGCCTAAGGAAAGCACTAGCAAATGGGCAGGAAGGAGGGGTGGAAGAACAATGGGGAATAATAAAAACTGCCATCACAGAGGTAACAAGCCTTTGTGTGAAGCAAATAAACAAAATGAAATGATGTAAGAAACCACTATGGTTCTCAAAGGAAGTGGCAGTGAAGGTTCAAGAGAAAAAGAAAGCATTCAGGAAGTACAAGGAATCACAGAAGGAGTAGGACAGAGAACTGTATCAGTTAAAGCAAAAGGAAGCTGGGAAGGCAGTCAGAACAGCAAAGGCTCAAAATGAGGAAAAGATAGCCAACCCAGTTAAGAAGTGGGATAAAACCTTTTATAGGTACATCAAGGAGCGAAGGAAGACCAAGGGAGGGATAGTAAGGCTTAATAAAGGGGAGGAGGTGGGCAGAGGGTGACTGTGAAAAGGCAGAGATACTAAACAAATATTTTTGCTCAGTATTTACAAATGAAGAGGGAGGTACCTAAAACAAACAGTAAAAACACTCTGGATACAGAAGTTGATACCAGCCCATTTACAGAAGAAAGGGTCTGAAAAAAAATCTTAAAACTGAAGGTGGACAAAGCAATGGGGCCTGATGGGATTCATCCCAGAATTCTAAAAGAACTAAGGGTAGAACTAGTGACACCACTGACTACCCTCTTTAACAAATCATGGGAGGATGGGGTGGTACCGAGGACTGGAGGAGGGCAGATGTGATTCCCCTTCACAAAAGTGGGAGCAAGGCAGAAGCAGGAAACTACAGACCTGTTAGTTTAACCTCAGTGATAGGGAAAATGATGGAATCACTTCTGAAGGAAAGAATTGTGGAGTATCTAGAGGCCAGAGGGGCACAGGACCAAAGGCAGCATGGATTCACAGTGGGAAGGTCATGCCAGATGAATCTGATAGATTTCTTTGACTGGGTGACCAAAGTAGTAGATCAGGGAGGGGCTGTGGACATGGCCTACCTAGACTTTAGCAAGGCATTTGACACACTCCCACACAAAAGATTAATATATAAGTTAGCCAGCCTGGGAGTGGGTCCCAAGATGACAGCCTGCGTAAAGAATTGGCTGGAGAATAGGACACAGAGAGTAATAGTAAATGGAGTCCACTCTGAAGAAATGGGGGTTACTAGCAGGGTACAGCAGGGTTCAGTATTAGGACTGGTCCTCTTCAATGTCTTTATAAGCGACATTGCAGAGGGACTGGAAGGAAAAGTATGTCTCTTTGCAGATGACACAAAGATCTGCAACAGAGCTGATGCACGAGGTGAGGTGGAAAGGATAAGAAGGGACTTGGCAAGGTTAGAGGAATGGTCAAAAGTACGGCAGCTTAGATTCAATGCTAAGAAGTGCAAGGTAATGCACCTGGGAAACAAAAACCCAGGGGATGAGTACACAATGGGGGGTGAGATACTAACAACATCAAAATGGAAAGGGACCTGGGGTAGTCATATCAGATGACCTAAAGGTGGGCAAGCAATGTGAGAGGCAGCAAGGAGGGCTGGGGGGATACTGGGATGCATAGGGAGAGGCATCACCAGTAGAAAACAGGAAGTTATTATCCTTCTGTACAGACAGCTGGTCAGACCCCATCTGGAGTACTGCATGCAGTTCTGGAGACCCAATCTCTGCAAAGACATAGAGAGGATGGAAGCTGTCCAGAGGAGGGCAACTAAAATGGTGCAGGGTCTGCACCGGAAGACATATGAAGAGAGACTTAAGGAGCTTAATATGTATAGCCTTGAGGAAAGGAGTGAGAGGGAGGATATGATAGAAACTTTCAAGTACCTCAAGGGAATCAACAAAGTCTAAGAGGGTAGCATCTTTCAAAAAAAGAGGTGTGCAAGAACAAGAGGGCACAATTTGAAGATAGAAGGGGGGCGGCTCAGAGGTAATTTAAGGAAGGATTTTTTCACAGAGAGGGTTGTGGATGTATGCAATGGACTTCCGGAGGAGGTTGTGGAGTCAAAAACAGTGGTGGAATTCAAGCATGCATGGGACAGTCATAAGGCAATTCTAGGGGTTGGGGTAGGAAGAAGTAGGCTGCTGGTTAACTAGGATCTGCAGCTTATCCATTAGGTAGGGAAATGGGCAGACTGGGTGGGCCAAGCGGTCCTTATCTGCCGTCAAATTCTATGTTTCTATATATACCCTTGAGGAAAGGAGGGAGAGGGAGGGGGCATGACAGAAACTTTTAAGTACCTCAGTGGAATCAACAATGTCCAAGAGGGTAGCATCTTTCAGAAAAAGAGATGTGCAAGAACAAGGGGACACAATTTGAAAATGGGCGGATGGCTCAGGGGCAATATGAAGAAGGATTTTTTAACAGAGAGGGTGGTAGATGCATGGAACAGCCTTCCTGCGGAGGTTGTGGGGTCTAAAATTGTGGGAGAATTCAAGAATGCATGGGACAGATATAAAGCAATTCTTGTAGGGTGTAGGAAGAAATAGGCTGTTGGTTAACTAGGATCTGTAGCTTATCCTGTAGTAAGGGAAATGGGCAGACTAGGTGGGTCAAGCGGTCCTTATCTGCCATCAAAGTCTATATTTCTATGTTTCTATGTAATTATAAAAAACCCGAAAGGTATCTATAAACGAAACACCTCTCATTTTGTAGATATTTTCGTGCTGAACAACTTTTGTTCTCAAAGTAACATGCTATTATTTTTCATTTTAAATTTATTTGCATTTGTTTGTCAAAAAAGTGCAAAACAAATTAGAATTTTCTGCTGTTTTTGTTTTGCTAATTATAAAAAAATCTAAACGGTATCCATAAATGAAACACCGCTCATTTTGTAGATATTTTTGTGCTGAACAACATTTATGCTCACAGTACCATGTTATCGTTTTTTGTTTTAAAATTATTTGCATTTGGATATGTTTAATACTGCTACTGAGGCCGGACATTCAAAATGTATTCCGAGTGCTTGTGCTGCACATACTGACATAACTGTGTGGATAAACAGCTGATGACATAACAGCTTTGTACATAAATGCATTTATGCAATAGGTGTGGAGCCAAAACCCATGACATAAATCCATTTATCTCCACATATGTGAGATAAATCTCACCACTGAAAATTTATCCCACATATGTGTGATAAATGCAACCTGTCAATCAACCCCATAGTTCTTACCTCATGAACCCTCCCCCGTCGGCACTACTTCCAGAAAGTTTTTCACTTTCATTTATAACACAACCATAGCTTGGACTCACATAATTACAGCCTCTCACGGCATAAAAATAAAGAACAATACCGGTGAAAACCACCAAAACTCTACTTCTCTGTCTCCTTTATTTCTTCTGTTTCAAATGCCGCAACAGCCACTACTAACCATTTACTGCCAACTCATGTTTCTACCCACCCCCTCCCCTTCACATCTTGTCCCTGCAGTGACTGCTATACATTTCTGACTAAATGTTCAGAGCCTTTCTAAAGAAACATTCACAGACATTGCAGTACCTTCTCAAGCTGTGCTATCCAGGTAACATAAAACAATCCAGTGGCATTTTCATCTCTCTCCAGTCCCGTAGTTTGTCTCCTCACAGCAGCACTGCACTAGATGATCCATGTCATTCCACCTGCCATGCTTCCTGAACCACTCACACTCTACAGAATAAAGCATATAGGACCTACAATTTTTTTTGTTTGATTTACTATCACAAACAAAACAAAAGAAGCAACCTGAGAAGCTCAAATCACAGCAGCTCCCACTAAAACTTTGTCAAGTGAGAAATGGACCTGCCATGCTTTTCAAACTCTCCAGCCAATCACAACAAATGCTCTATATGACAACTGTGTAAAAAAGTGTAGCAATATGAACAAAACTGCAAAAAAGACCTCTCTATTTACACAAATATGAGCTACAATATGGAACCCAAAATAAATCAAACACCTCAAAAAAGTCATATTCTTATTGCATAAATTGGATATGCGATGGGGGGCTGTGGGATAAAGGATTTATTTTCATTCGTCCCCTGGTGACCTCAGGTAAATCACTCGTGGCTCCGCTATGCTCCACCACTTGTGAGGTTACCCGAGGTCACCGGGGCACTCGTGAAAATAAATCCTTTATCTCATAGCACCCCATCACATATCCTCTATTTATGCACACAGTTACTCAGATAAACAGATTTTTCACCTCTGTTTATGCACACACCTAACGCATAAATGTAAATATTCCACAGCAACAAGATATATTCTACTGTCTGTTTTAAAAACAAATGGCTTTTCCCAACTGGCCTCACAGTTGCTAATTGTGTGACAATATAGTTGGTTGGCATGATAGTGTGGCGAGTACTGTGATGACGTAACAAGTTTATTATGAAGTCAGAAGAGCCTTATGAAAACTTTTATACACAGACCTAATTGATAAATTGACAAATATTTACACCAAAATCTGGGAAAGGAAATCGAAATTTAAAGAAAAAATAAATGGTATATTGTAACAGCTGAATAGCATATTTTTTTTACTTTATTAAAGTAATTTTTTTTTTCTGAAATGACAGAGGGTAAACATAAAATTGACATCCTCTACAGAGGAAGCTATGCTGAAAAATGTAGCAGTCAACAGAATAGAAATACATTTGGTCCCAAAGATCTTAAAGTGCTTTAGTGTTGCTCATCCCCTCTTTCCTTCTACTAATCTCCCATTGTTCCCATGCTGGTTTAGACAGTGATAGATGTCTATAACTCTAGCTCATGGGATGGCAGCATGTCTTCCGGTCATTTTGTCCATGATCCAAAAATTCCATTGATTTTGAAATTGTGAGGTTCTGTTCCAAAGATGCAAAGTGATTTTCTCTAATTTATACATATCTAAAATAACGTTTTTCTAGTGGTCAGTTTTATGAGGCCTCAGGTTTCATCTACAACCTTGTGGTTGTTTTTTTTTGCTGCCATAAACAAAAGATGTACTAATTTTAGATTAATTATATTCTGAATATTCCCTGGGTATCATAACAACAGTGCTAAGGACAGACCCAAGGACCCAAGAACCTTTCATTAATGGATTGACCTCTCTTTCTGTAACTTTCCAAAATGGTTGAAGAATCAGACAGGACCAAAAGACATGTGAGTGTTTCACCACTTTCTGCACATAATTTCTCCAACAGGTGGACTGTTGATTAACTACAAATGTTGTTACCTGTGAGGCGTGAAAATATCAAATGATCATAGAGTAAAGAGGTCAGCACTCATGTAATGAACTTGCAAAGTTCTTGGGAACAGAGCAAAATGTTAGGTGGGATAGTGGTGGTATTCTGCTATCTATCCTGAGCTCCATAAAATGCTGTCTGAAGTATGATGTTGTTGCACATTTGCTATTTTGCACAAATGAAGAGAAAATGAGAGATAACGCTACATGTTACAGTGCACCTTATTTGCTATCCTGCTAGGATGTCCTGCAAGTTTGGTGAGTGAGTGCTGACCTCTTTACTAACATTGTTTTTTTGCTGAGGTTAGGCACCACTATCCCAGGAGCATCTCCATTTACTATGATTATATCTAATGATTGTCTTCCACCTGAATTCCTTTCACTGATAGAAGGATCTTGCCTTGTATTGTCTATAACAAATGCTGATCCAGTCTGCTGGTATAAGGGTTGTACTCAGTTCTGCCTTCCCACATTTCCCTAGTCCCCCCTGTAGATATCAAGGGAATAGCCACCAAGGCTCTATATCCTAGTCTTATAAAATGATCTTGTCTGCTACATCACAGTAGGCTCAATATGAAATGTATAACTGGGTGGAAACCATCAATATCCAGATTCTGGCCCAAATTATTCTGTGGCAATGACAAAATTGTAGCTGCCTGTAGTATATGTTAATAGGGCCTACAAGGGGTGTCTCTTATGGTATACGAAGCTCTGAACATGATATTTGGCCAAGAGGACTGTGAAGCAAAGCTGAGAGGTTCTATCTGCCCAAACTTCATGATAAGAGTCTCTTATACAATAAGAGACACCCCTCAGAGGCCCTAGTAACTTATTAGAAATCAATTTGAGTTTAGCTCGAGTTATTTATAATAAGTTTGTACTCTCTCTTTTTTTTTAATTTTATTGTGCCATTTCCCCCCGGTGCTGAAATGGAGTACTCCCTCCAAATGCTCCCACATGAGAGCACACTGTAGACAGGACAAGAGGTACAGTAGACATGTATGCTGATTGGCTGAAATCACATTAGTGATTTATAATGGTTTTAATTTGCAAATCCAAATGTTTGTACTAACTAAGCAAAAAAATCTGAAATACATGTTTCAGATTCAGTCTAACCCATCAAATATATTGATAGTCTAACCTGGCTGGCAAAACATTTGAATCATATGTCAGAATTTTAAGCCCAAAGCATCCATTCTTAAGACATGTAGTTAGAGTTTTACATGCTTCTAACGGTGGTCTCATCAGTCTACTACTTTATCTTTGTCTCTGTCTTGCTGGGGGCTCCTGCCACTCAATGAAATCTTATCAATCTTGTGTAGGTTGCAGTGGGTTTCTGTCAAAACCGATCACATTTAAGTACTGGGTTTACCCATTGTGCTGCATGATCTGGTTTGGCTGCTTGATAGTAAAGAGCCAACCTAGCCAGGCCCAGAGAACTCCCTGGTTTTTCGCAAGCTGTAACTTGTGATACTCTACTCTAGGTCATACCCTTTTCCACAAAAACTGAGTTATCCATTTATCCCAGAGCTGAAACTCTCCCAATGTCAGAGATACTGGAAGAGTATGAAAAAAAAAACATAGAAAATGAAGCAATATGTTCCAACCTATGGAATCAGTTCTGTTAATTAAAGGGCTACTGCTGTAAATCTTCTATTATTTCTTGCATTTGGGGAGAGTAATTTGATCAATATAAATCAGTCAGATCTGCTGACAAGTGTATCCCTAGATATCTGGATTTTCTGCCCCACTTAAAAGTATACTGTTGATGAGTGTGAAGGTCTGAGGCATAGCACAATTATAACACCTCTGTTTTATTGGTACTGATCTTATAATCTGGCAACTGACTTGCTTTTTTTTAAACACTTAAAGATGGTATCAAAGATACACAGTAAAGGATTCTACCCATCTATGTAGTCCAAGGGCATTATAAGGAATATATTTAATAGGTCCCTATACCAATCCTATGATCACTCCAGAGCTCTGTGGCTCCAATGACATCATCATGCAAGCATGTTGCAGCAATATTAGGTTGTTACCAGGAGTGGGAACTCTGAAAGAGTTGGTGTTTTGTTGAAATTATTAATTTTTTTATTCGTTTTCTTGGCAGGGCTACTGTCAGTCTTCAGCCCTAGTCATGGCCCCATAACTTCCACCGTTATCTATTGCCACATAATTCCCCAGTTACCCCTGGCTTACTCCCCTGGAGGTTGGGGCCATGGCAACAGTCCACGATCCACACCATGGGACTAGTGACTGGTCGGGGGATGTGGTGATGATGGCTAATCGAAGCCCTGAGGAGGGCTTCACTTAGACAGTGGCATCCGCCCTCCTACTCCTTTTTTCCTGTACTTCTTGGAGGCGGGGACGTGCAATGATGCCAGCATCTGCCCCGCCTCCCATGAGACAAGCAACAGTGGCACAAGTATCTCCCAGCTTCCACCAGGAGTCCTCAGTGTGCCAGATACTTCCTCCCTCCCCCCCGGAGAAGGAGAGCCGTCCATGGGACACTCCATCCTTCTCCCCCCAGCCGGCCCTCTGACGACTCGGGTCCATTCCCGAACCTGGGTCACTGGCGTCGCAAGCAGAAATCCAACTGCTGTGCTGGCGGGCTGGTGCTTTGTTTACATTTTTAAAACATGACAAAATGCTTCTAAAATAATTTTATTGACAAAATGAAGTACAGTATATCACAGGTAAGAGCTTAGTCTATAACCCTACGTTTTCAAATTTTGCTTTCTTCTTTTTTTCTATTTAGCCTGTTCAGTTGCCCTTTAACTTCAATGGGTGCATCTGTTTGTGAGTATCCCTCCTCCTGTCTGTTTTTGTCAAAATTGTTCTGGATTAGGCACTTTAAATGGGGATTAGCTGGGTAGGAAAGACAGCTCAGTGACTAGGCTGCCATTAGGCCAGTAACATCAGCAGAAGTTTGAATAGAGAGTGCTTGTGATTAGTGCATACAATTCCTGCTCTTTATTATAACAAGTCTTTGTCAATGCTGAATGTTTGCTTGCTTGTAATTGTTGTGCAGGTGTTGGGTATTGATAGCACAGAGGCTAAACTTAACAAGTTCATAACGCGAGTCAAAATAGTGAAATTGTCATAAATGGGAAGTAAAGAGGTTCACACATAATGTTGCTATTCTCTTAGGCTGTGAGCTTGAAAGTTCAAAATATTACTTTTTATATTATTCAGAATGTTAACATGATAGGTGTCATTTATGAAATGTGACCCAAAACATTGTTTTGTGGAATGAACACGAAAACAGGTTTTGGAAGGGGATGTGATAATGATACCTTCCATATTCATTCAATGGAGTTAAAAGACATGAGTATGTTGAACATGTGGGTTCATAAAGTAAAAATATTGCAACGTTATGTATAAACATTGAAAAATGTTAATGTTTGTTCATACTTTTTTTTTCAAATTTGACCCCACATGTTCAACCTTGTGTTTTTATTACACCACCTTATTAACATGACAGGTCGCATTTATGAAATCTGTCCAAAATGTAATTTTGCAGCACAAGTGTAAAAAGACCTTTTGAGCAGGATTTGAAAAATGACATGCCATTTCCATGAGGTGGGGTACAAAAATGGCTTTGTTGAAAATGTGGGGTCAAAATCTGGTAAAATAGCAAAATTGGAGTAAACACTGAAGAATTTCAACATTTCTTCATAATTTTGTCATGTTTTGAGATTTCTCCCCCAAATTTCCAACATATGAATTGAAGGTTAGATGCATGTGCAATGGATGAATATGAAATCTCTCTTGGGTTTGTAATTGGTATTTCATGTTGTGAAATGAGTTGTACAAATCTTGTTGGAATATAAGTATATTTATTAAACGTTTGTAAGGTCTTAGAGATTGAAAGTGATATTTGTATTGTGTTTGTATTTGAACAATTTTAAAGTCCTATTGTCAAGACCATCTTGAAAAAAGGCTTTGGCCTAAGATGTGAAGAAAGAACTTATCCTGAATAAAAAATAAATCTTTTACTACTACTATATTTCTTGTATTACCCCACCTTATGATCAGCACAGGCAAAACGTTTTAAATGCCATTCAGAAGGTGGCTTCATGGAGTGACTGCAAAAACATATTTTGGAGGGGATTTAAAAAAATGACACTGCCTTGTTCATAAGGTGGGGTAAACAAAAGGCTATATGGCAAAGTTATGAGTAAATGTTGAACAGTTTCAGTGTTTCTTCAAAAAGTTGTTGTTTATTTAGATTTTGACACATTTTCAACAGGCTTTTTATTACCACACCTTATAATCAAGGCAGGTGGTGCTTTTTAAATTCCATCTGAAATGTGATTTTGCAGAGTGACTGCTAAAACACGTTTGGGGGGATTTGAAAAATTTCTCCTTCCTGGCTAATGAGGTGGGGTAAAAAAAGTTATGCAGTAAATGTGGGGTCAACACACATCTCACTTTCAAAACCAACTTCAAATTCTGGCTTCTGGCAGACACTAGTTACAAATGCCTGCCCAGGTAGCCCCTCCCCCCTCCCTTCCTGCCCTTATCCTCCTTTGGTTTCTGTCCCACTTACCTCTTACCTTTAGCTCTTACTGTCAGCCCAACCTTTTTGGTCACCCCGCTTGTTCACTGGGGGTGGGGTGGGGGCTCGGTTTTAGCCATTATTGTGCTTAAATCTGTATTTGCTGTCTGTTCCAGTGTCTGCTTATTAACCCTTTGTGTATAAAACAGTTTCATCAGGATTGTGCTAAAGTGTTTTGTGCCATTTTCTGTGCTGTATAACTTGTACAATGACTGTATCTATTGTCTTGTGCCACCTCAGTGGTCCGGGTCATGCTTGAAAATGGTCCCTTGCATCAATGCACTTCGCCGGTTACCAAAGTCATACAGTAAATAAATAAAAAATAGATTTGGAAAAATAGTCATTGTGTACTCCTCAAGGGGAAGAGTACACGATGGGGGGTGAGATACTGACAACAACAAAAATGGAAAGGGACCTGGGGATAATTATATCAGATGACCTAAAGGTGGGCAAGCAATGTGAGAAGGCAGTAAGGAGGGCTGGGGGGATACTGGAATGCATAGGGAGAGGCATCACCAGTAGAATACAGGAAGTTGTTATCTCTCTGTACAGACAGTTGGTGAGACCACATCTGGAGTACTGCATGCAGTTCTGGAGACCCCATCTCTGCAAAGACATAGACAGGGTGGAGAGTGTCCAGAGGAGGGCAACCAAAATGGTGCATGGTCTGCACCGGAAGACATATGAAGAAAGACTAAAGGAGCTCAATATGTATAGCCTCGAGGAAAGGAGCGAGAGGGGGGACGTGATAGAAACTTTCAAGTACCTCAAGGGAATCAACAAAGTCCAAGAGGGTAGCATCTTTCAGAAAAAGAGAGGTGCAAGAACAAAGGGGCACAACTTGAAGATAGAGGGGGGACGGCACAGAGGTAATGTGAGGAAGTATGTTTTCATGGACAGGGTTGTAGATGCATGAAACAGCCTTCCAGAGGAGGTCATGGAGTCAAAAACAGTGGGGGAATTCAAGAATGCATGGGACAGACATAAGGTAATTCTAGTGGGGGGTAGGAGGAAGTAGGTTAATTAGGATCTGCAGCTTATCCATTAGGTAGGGAAATGGGTAGACTAGGTGGGCCAAGTGGTCCTTATCTGCCATCAAATTCTATTATATGTAAATTATGAGAAAACATTGAAAAAGTTAAACATTTGTTCATAACTATTGTTTTCTGAGATTTTGACCCCACATTTTCAGCAGTCTTTTTTATTACCTCACCATATGATCAAATTCAAGACCAGTGGATTTTTAAAATGTTTCCCAAAGTGTGATTTTGCAGAGTGACTGTGAAAACTTGTTTGGGGGGATTTAAAAAATGTCACCTACCTGCTTCATGAGGTGGGGTAAAAAAAAGGCTATGTTGAAAATTTGGGGCATAAATATTAAAGAGTGTGTCTGGAAATTGTACCTAACTTTCTGGTCTGTATTCCTGATCCCCATGATAGTCCACACACATGTTGACAGTACATTTTTATAATGGAAAGGCAGATGCCTGCAGTTATATGGGGAAGAGCTCCTCCCCCACAACCTACTTAAACTCCCGGATTACAGCTGCTCTGCTTAGAGCGAATCGCACTCACTGTGCTTGCTCTGTGCTGCATGCTGGGGCTGGCTCCTGCCTCCATTTCCATGACCCCCTTACTTCCTGCCTCTCCTCATTTCATTTAGTTTCTTTCTCCCTTTCCTCCCTTTCCTTCCTCCTGTTTGTTTTTTTCTCCGTTTTTGGGAGGAGGGGGTTCTGCCTGCCTCCAGTTGCAACACCGTAGTTCATGCTGCTCGTTCCCTAGCTTCACACCGTCCTTCACTCTACAGACCTCCGCAACCCACACGCTCTACCTCAGTACTACTTCCCCTGGTAGTAACATGGATTCCTCCTGCTCCAGTACGTTGTTCATCTTTACCCTTCTGCCTCTCAGCTGGCCTGTTCCCATACACCTGAACTCCACATCAAGCTCCTTCTTACCAGTGCTAGTACTCTGCTTCAATACACTCATTTTACTGTGGCACTTCATTTCAGGCATTCCTGGCCTGTTTACATATGGTTTCTACCCTACAGCACCTGTGACTGACACCCTTACTTGTATCGTAGTTCTGCCTACCTTACTGCTTCATTCTGCCATCAGACATCCTAGACAATGGATCGGGACATGTTTAAAGTTACATTGCAATTCTAATTCCTGGATGCTTCTCCATTTATTACTGATTCCTGGCCCTCACGGATGGGGTTCCTGTCACTGTAATCTTGTGGCCTTATTATGCTAACCAACGTGCACTGCCTACCGACTGCTATTAATTAAGGCATTATTTATTATTAGGTCACTACATGTTAAACAGCCACAGGCCCATTAATCCTCACAGCAGCTTTTCTATCCACCTGCCATCTATTCTTATTCTTGCTTGCAAACCTTATACCTCAAACATTACCTAAAGGGACGGGTGGCAATACCACCACTAAATCAGCAGTCGTGGAGCCCACTGACTCACATCTTTGTGGGGAGGGCTGGGGTAGGTCACAGAACTGTTGACTTAAGCTACAGTAAGCACGCCACCTGTTGGCGAAGTACCTTCAGCTTGTTTTGCTGTCTTCGTTTTTGGACTTTACGTCTGGATGACACTTCTAGGCTGTCTGTCTGAGTTTATTTGGTGGCGTTGCCCTTTACACTTCAGTGGCAAACAGCTTTATATTGCCTGCTTTAGTGATCCTACTTGCCAGCACACACGAAACGTAGCAGCCAGTCCCTTATACTGAACTTTGTAGAACACAGACACCTATGAGGCTTGTGCAGCTTGATCTGAACACATGTGCGCTTGTATACTCCTCCTAGATTGTTGACGTTGATACATTCTTCTGATTATATAATTCCTTGCACAACACGCCTTGGTGATGTCACTGGAGGCCATTGGCATCAATTCATATGCCACAGCATTACTTTCTGAGTGTTATCCTGCACCATTATTCTGCCGTCCACTATGTCCTTAACTCCAGCCTTTGGAAGCATCCTGTGCTAAGTGGCCCTCCGTGGCAGCATTAGTCATACTAACCCAAGTGGCATCTAGCTTGACTCACTTCTTTCTTTCCACCTGGCCTACGAGGGGTCTGGCCATACTGTTGGTCATGTGAGGGCCTTCCCAGCATGTTTCACTATTACTCGCTGCCCTATGCGTGGGTCATGATTCACTAGCCTTCGTGGGCCAAATTGCCACTTTCCACTCCTTCCTTCAACTTCCCTATATGGTCCTGCCATTCCTGCTACTCCATGCCTGGGTCTAGCTGGTTACATTGCCATTTTCTTTGGCTCTCCATTTACCAGACATCCTCACTCCAAATTACTTACCTTTCTGACTTCTCAGGATTGGATGCACTGCCAGTTATACTTCACCTTCAGTCCACTACTTGTATCCTGGATCCCACAGCCCTCACCTTGCCGCTCACACATACTTCCACTTGTTAAGGATACGCTGCTTCCTCCTACTGGATCAGTTCTGGATTACATCTTGGATATTCACTTCAATTCCTTTGGCTCAATCTTCCCATACCAACTCAACTCCTTCGGAATCACTGCTACTGTTTCATTAGACCTTCCAGGTCTACTGCATACTACCTTCCTATCATAAGTTTAAAACAGAAGACATAGACTTACTACAGTTTCTGAATGCTTATTACTTCTGGTCGTGTTGCCATCTTGTCCACCCAGGACTCTTCACTGCATAATTCTCTCCTCGATCATCAGGTTACGTCAATCTACTGCACCCTTCTACTGCACTCATAAGTCTGCCTTAACATATTCAACTTTCACGGAATTGACTCAGGTCATGCTACCATTTACATACCATACGATCCATTCCTACTCCTTCGCTGCTACTTCTGCATTACATGCAGTTCGACTGTTACTACTACACTCTCTATTATCGCTCTTCAACTTACCTTGCCCACAGGACTAGAAGTTCACCACACTGCACTCAGTGACTGCACCCTGCCGGACTGAGGTCCTCGACCTCATTACTAATGCATATTAGCCTGCTTCTATGACCTGCTTTGCCCATTGGGCCTAGGGGTTCACTTACAGTACATCTACTCCATACCTGCCTCACCCAGATTTTTGGCCTGGAGGTTCGCATTTCAACTACCTGCTGCCTGTCACTATGTCTGCCAGCCTTAGGAACTCCCTTTTCTATGGACTTACATCTGGATTCGATTAACCGTAGTCTTCTATTCCTTTGGAGTCCTCTGCCTTTCCGCTTCAGTTCCCATTGTTATTGCTACTACAATTCTACCAGGACTTAAATTGGATCATCTGGAAGATTTCAGACATGAGTTACGCCTCAACATTACTTATTCCATGCTCTAAGGCTTAGGATCCAGCCCCAACTCCACTCATCAGTCTGGCCATCTCCATTGTTTATCTCCATATATAACTAGGAAGAGCGTCTATGCAGGACTATTCATCATACTTCCAGCATGATTCAGCTGATGTACCACTCAGCTTCTACATATGTGCATACGTCACTCCATAGATCTATATTGCTCACCAAATGATTAAGTTTCAATTACACACTTATTCCCTTAACACTCTGCTATATTATACCTAACTTATTCAATACCTACTCTTGTGATTCTACATCTGCATCATGCAGGATCGATTCTACTACAAGCACTGCTGACATATGCAAGTCCATTCATCTACTATCTGTTCATACTTACCTGCTTCAGCCCTGCAGGGCTTAGAGGTCCAGCGAAGACTGTCTTCCCAATTCTATGACCTGCTACACCCCTATAGACCTGGAAGTTTATCTAACTAATGTCTATCTATATGCATTAAGTACTACTGCTAACTCATTTACCTGCCAACTACTCAGATCGGAAGCGCCTTTGCTCCACCTTTCTAAATCATGCAACCTTCTTTGCAAACCTGCCCAGCTGACATACCCACGACTCATATTGTGAACTTGAAGTCCCAACCATTAACCCCTAGTTCCTCGGAGAAGACTTCCTCACCTTCTGGAGTCCTTCACCTATGTGACTTCGATGTTCTCAATTTTATGCTTGATCACAGATTCATCTTCTATTAACTCTACTCCACATGGATTTCCTGGACTAGGTACTCACCAAAGGATGTGCCACCTTTATTGTTGTTTAATACTAGTGCCTTATTCAGTTTGCTCTAGATCAGCATCTGTGACATGGATTCGGATTAGCCATTAACTTCATATAGTTAGATTAGGATTATTCTCCTTTAGTATGCCCAGAAGGATGAGCAGGTCAGTAGACATGGGTCCTCAGAGGTTCCCCCCCAAGGGGGGGGTTTCCTGTCCTACGTGCTACTGGTCACACTCTCTGGAGTTGGAGGAGATAATTATATGATACTATTAATTCTTTTGGGAGGTCTCATCTTACTCAACTAAGCCTTCTTCCTGAGGTGGGATAAGAGAAAGGCTAAAACATCAAGTTATAACAAGTTACTCACCAGTATGAGCATCTAAGCACCTTGAACATACCATCCAGTTCACATGCACTATAATCAATGACTTGCTCATTTTCATGCTGAAGTTTCTACGCATTAATCATTACATAAGACTAATACCTCATAAGCATTTCCCTACTTACTGGTCTGGCCTCTGTATCCAAGCACTCTACATCATTCAGCTACAGTTCATAGCATAAGTACTGAGCTATGAACCACATATAATGGAAAGGCAGATGCCTGCAGTTATATGAGGGAAGAGCTCTTCCCCCACAACCTACTTAAACTCCCAGATTACAGCTGCTCTGCTTAGAGTGAGTCACACACTGCCCTCCATCCTCCCCTTACACCTCCTCCTACTTCTCCTTCTCCGGCACTCTTATCCCACCAGGGGGTCTCATCCTACTCAACTAAGCCTTCTTCCTGAGGTGGGATACAGAGAAAGGCCAAAACATCAAGTCATAACAAGTTACTCACCAGTATAAGCATCTAAACACTTTGAACATACCATCCAGTGCACATGTATTATAATCAATGACTTGCTCATTTCCATGTTGAGGTTTCTACGTATTAATCATTTCATAAGACTAATACCTTGTAAGCATTTCACTACTTACTGGTCTGGCCTCTGTATCCAAGCAATCTACATCATTCAACTATAGTATGTAGCATAAGTACTGCGCTATGAACCACATATAACTTCTTTGTATGTTAAAAAAAACTCTTCTTTTTGTCAAGCCAGGAAGTGACCATGCTGTGTATCAATCATGTCAGTGACTGCACGTTTGTGATGTGTGCTCCTGATCCTGTTGCAGAACAGAAAATGAGCAGCCTGAGCGGATCTGAGCTGTCAGCAACAGAAAGCAACAATATCAATGACACTACTGAATTAGTTAGTGATCCCATTCTCACTGCTGACCCTTATTGTCTTGATCCTGTTTTTAGTGACAATGACTCATCAGCAGATGAAGGGAACCTTGAACAAAATACTGAAAGCAGTCATCTGTTAGACACTGCATGGTGAGCGGACTTCTCCAGATACTACTTATAGCTACCAGGATGGTTCACATAAGCTATGGCCAATGGAAAGATGTTTATTTGTTGCAATATAGAGGACTGTGTACGAGCAGTCATACACGACAAGGATATTCTTTTATTGAGAGGTTTCCTTGGTAACAGATGACCGCGAGAGTGTAGCTTACATAGATACATAGATACATAGACAGTGTCGGCAGATAAGGGCCTATAGCCCACCCAGTCTGCCCATTTGAGCTAGTAAGTTCAGTTTATGTTTTCCAAAGTCTATTTGCCCTTACCCCTGACCTCCAGAATTCCTTTATGTCTATCCATGCATTCTTAAATCCAGTGATTGTTTCAGCCCCACCACTTCCTCTGGCAAGTTGTTCCACTTATCCACCACCGTTCTGTGAAAAATTCTTCCTCACGTTTCCTCAGATCGTCCTCCTCCAACTTCATCCATGCCCTCTAGTCCTGGAACATCTTTTTACTTAAAATAGTGTATTCCTGCACCCTGTTCCTCCCTGTAAGATACTTGTATGTCTCTATCATATCCCTCTCCCTCCTTTCCTCCAGGAGTACATGTTTAGTTCCTTCAACCTGTCCTCATAGGACTTGTGATGCAATCCATGCACCATCTTTGTTGCCTCCTCTGAACCTTCTCTATCCTGCCTATGTCCTTACATAGGTAAGGTCTCAAAGTGTACACTGTACTCAGGTGGGACCTCACTAATGTCTTGTATAGTGGATTATGACCTCCCTTTTCCTGCTGGTGATGCCCCTGCCTATGCATCCCAGCATCCTATTCTTTACCTGCTGCCTTGTCACACTGTTTCCCCCTTGAGGTCATCAGAGATGATAACCCCAAGATCCCTTTCCTGCTTGGTGCATGCTATATCCTCACCCCCAACTGATATATTGTGCCAGGGTTTTTTGTGCCCCATATGCATTATCTTGCTTCCTTGCATTGAATTTCAACTGCCAAACCCTGACCATTCTTCAAGTTTCTGCAGGTCCTTCTCATTCTGTCTACACCTCTGGTGTGTCTACTCTGTTACAGAGCTTTGTGTCCATGAGCGAACAGTGAAATTCTGCCTTCTAGGTCCTGCATGACATCACTGATGAAGATATTGAATAGGACCGGTCCCAGCACTGATCCAGTGGTGCCCACTGGTCACTCTTCCCTCTGTGGAGTGACAGCCATTTACCACCACCCTCTGTGTCCTACCGCTCAGCCAGTTACCTACCCACCACACTACTGTCCTGCCCACACCCATATTCCCCAGTTTGTGCAATAGTCTTCTATGTGGCACAGTGTCAAAGGCCTTGCTGAAGTCCAGATAGGCTATGTCCATTGCCCTCCTCTGATCCACCTCCCTAGTAACCCAGTCAAAAAATTCAATGAGGTTGGTCTGACATGACCTCTCTCTGGTGAAACCATGCTGCCTTGGGTCCTGTAGTCCATTGACAACCAGATGTTCCACCAATTTCTCCTTCAGTAGTGCTTCCATAATCTTCCCCACTACCGAGGTGAGGCTGACTGGTCTGTAGTTCCCCGCTTCCTCTTTGTTCCCACTTTTGTATAAGGGGACTACATCTGCTATCCTCCAGTCTTTGGGTACCTCCCCTGTTTCCAGTGATCGGCTAAACAGGATAGACAGAGGTTCAGCCACCACCTCTCTTAGTTCTTTAAGGACCCTGGGGTGCACCCCATCTGGCCCCATTGCTTTATCAACTCTTATTACTTCCAGTTCCTTCAGGACCCTTTCTCGTGTAAAGGGACTTGCGTCCATTTCTGCACCATTCTCACCCCTTGAACTCCCTTCAGACCCATTACCCTCCTCTTCCTCAGTAAAGACTGAGCAGAAATACCTGCTCAATATATCCGCTTTACTCTTGTCATCCTCCACACAGCTCCCATCCTCCCCCTTCAGTCTCACTATCCTTCCCTTTGCCTTTCTTTTTTCACTTATGTACCTGTAAAAGGTTTTGTCCCCTCTACCCACTGATTTTGCAATGTGTTCTTCTGTCTGAGCTTTGGCTTCCCTTACTGACCTCCCTGCCTCCCTTTGCTTCTCCTGGTACTTCTCCCTAACCCATTCTGCCTGTGTCTTTTTGTATTGCCTGAATGCAATCTTTTTGGCTTTCACTTTCTTTGCTACCTCTTTGGAAAACCATAATGGTCTCCTCTTCCTTTTCCTCTTGCTTGAGAGGCAATCTGTTACCAACGGAACCTCGAGATACAAGACTATCCTTGTTTGTGTATGACTGCTCATATACAATCTTTTACAGTGTATGGGCAGTTACGACATAGAAAATCACACAAAACCAGCTAGAGAGGACAATGGAGAAAAGAAATTTTAACATTTTCTTTTTTCTAACTGACAGTGTGCTGCAGGTGTTTGTGCAAGTTCAAGTTAAAAAAAAAAACTTCCTGCTTTACTGGATAGAGAAAAGCAACTACGTGGCAGCATTCCAAGTTGTTCTGCTGCAGTAGTGACATCATTACTGCAGTAGAACAACATAATGATGTCACTACTGCAGCAGAACAAGCATATTTCAGGCATGGAATTCCATGCATAACAGCATTCTATCATACACTATATTTATAATCCCCACTTCTACCAGGTCTTTGAACACTTTTGTTTATAATGTATGGGAGCCGCTTGTTATGTATGGAAAACACACAGATTATTTTCTTGTAATCTCATCGCTATGACGTCAGTGATAAACCTCTCAAGTACGTCATAGTGATGAGTTTACAAGATGGAATGCAAAACTAATCAAGATTTTTTTTTCAGAGCACTGATCGCTAGCCCACTGCAAGCATTTGAAATATTAATTCCAGGGTGAAAGTTAAAACTTGCAGGAACTAATGATCACAATGTCAGCTGTAGCTTGTTTTTCTGCCGCCAATGCTAGGTACCTGCAAGGCTGTGTGCTGAATTTTTTTCATGTTGATTGTTACTGGGCCTTCTCAGTGGTTGTTTAGACAATGCGTAGACATCCCCCAGCATTCACTGCAATGACACCACATGGTGGCAACTGACCAACCGGATCTCCCCAAATGGATTTCTTGCAAAACAGCTGCTTTTTAAGATGTGTGGAGTTTTTTGGTTCTTGATACTGAAGTGTTTAGTTATGGGGTTTGAACATATGTCTTCTGACCCATACACTATAAAAGCTAATGTATGGGGTTTCTATTAGTAACCTTGCTGAAATCGGTTCTCGAGGTTACCATGACAACTCTGTAAACCTCTCGAGCTGTGCTCTCGAGGTATACAGTTGTCATGGTAACCTCTCAAAGCGATTACAGCATGGTTACTAATTCAACCCCATACATTATCCTCTATCTTATACATACACTATTTTATCTCAGTCCTCCCCCCAATTTATAACATGCTTTGCACTGTTGAGCACATGTGTCACCGCAGATTTTGACCATGTACACTTCAAACATGGCCCCCATCTCCTCTCGAAAATTCTTGTAACAGTGTGATATTTTCTAATTCATTACTAGCATATACTGCTTACCCTATCCTCCCTCGCTGCCACATAACTGTAACCTGGAAATAGAGAGGATACATGAAGCTCTCATCTTTAATCCCCCCCAAACCAGCTGCTGCTCCTCCATTGCTATACATATAATTTTTGTTTGCTAATTTCTTTCTCTCCTCGCAGACTGGCCCCCTTCCTCTGGCCCCCCAGCCCCATCACCTTAGTGTCCACTGGTACTCACCTCTGGCTTGAGGTGCCAGCTGACTGGATGTAGCACCTGCGGAGGGCCAGGATCATTCTGCCAGTCCACAGTATTTTCTGCCTCCGGTTTCTCCCAGTCCCTGAGTGCAGGACTAGGTATGCAATGATGCCAATGGCTGACTGGCATGTGCTTCCACATGTGGCATGCTGGGTGTCTGCCTTGTCTTTGCCCTTGTCTTGTGGGATCAGTGTCGTAGCTTCCAGCTACCACTAGGGGCCAGGCATAGACCAATCTCCAGTCTCATCCCTCCCCAGGAGAGGAGTGCTGTCCTCTGGATGCTCAATCCTTTCCCACCCCGACCGCCTCCCCAATGACCCACTCACACTGCGAACATTGGTCACCTGCATGGCAGAAGGTAAGGCATGATGCCTCAGCCCTCCATGCCACTGGGCTGGCACTATACATATAATTTATAATATGTTACAGATAACCCACTCTAAGGTGTGCAGTCACACTCTGATATATGCATGCCTTGGTGTGCATTGTTACGCACAAGGCCACAGGGTGAGTGCATCAATTGCCCAAGGTGTGCATATATCAGAGCACGACCACACATCCTAGAGTGAGTTATCTCTCTTATAAAATGACAGAATTGTTTTGGGGGGAACTGCAGGTGTTTGGTCACACTCTGATACAGTATATACGCACAGTCATATGATGTGTTTCAATCAATCAGCAGACAAATTTTTTCTACCCATTTTATAAATATATATATATTCCCACATTATCATGCAGTGTGCTGTTGAGGACATGAAACATGTTGCCCCTTCCCAATTTTCAGAATCTGCATACACTGCTTACCCTTTGCTTCTCACCCTGAACCCCTCAACCCAGTGTCTACTCCACATTTTTATATACAGGTAAATATGTGATATATGTTCCCCATAATGACATCATGCAGGGTGTTGCTGACCACAGCTTTTGCCACAGCGCTTGCCCATGTCTACAGAAAAAAATGTTGGGAACCAACATACACTGTTTACCCTATGCACTGTTAGTGCCACAGAACTGTGGCCTGTAACTGGAGAGTGCAAATCCAGCTCCCATCCCTGATTCCCTCAACCAAGTGGCTGCTCCACCATTTGTATATAAATATGTCATTTATAGTCCCCATATTCACATCATGCAGTGTACTGTTGACCACAGCTGTTGCCACAGCCATTGCCCATGTATACATAAAACGTGCACCCCCAAACACTGAGAACCATCATACACTGTTTACCCACTGCACTGTTAATGTTACAGAACTGTGACATGCAAATGAAATGCACACATCCAGCTCTCATTCCTGGACCCCTCAACCCAACAACTGCTACACCATTTGTGTATAAATATACACAGTGGTTGTTATAGAAAAGTGTAATGGTACCGTGGTAATTCCCGGTACTGCAGTAAAGATTACCGCAATTTACAGCCAATGTTATTCAATGGGATTTTACTGTGGTACCACAGTAAATCACGGTAATTTTTACTGCAGTACCACAGGAATTACTGTGGTACTGTTAAACTTTTCTGTAACAACCACAGTATATATATTCCCCATATTGATGTCATGCAGTTCACTGCTGACCACAGATATTGCCACAGACATTTCTCATGCATACAGTACATATAACATATGGCGCCTCTTCAAGATATGGGTAACCAGCATACACTGCTTACCCTCTGCACTCTCAGTGCCATAGAACTGTGACCTGAAAATTGAGAGCACAGATCCTGCTCTCATACCTGAACCCCTCAAGCAAGCTGCTGCTCCACTCTTTTTTATATAGATATGTCATGTATATTTCCAAAATTTACATTATGCAGTGAGCTGGTTACCGCAGCTATTGCCACAGTCATTGCCCATGTATATGCTACACTTGCACACATGGTTGTCTTAAAAATAATGCAACTTCATTAATCTGTAAAGTAAATGGAGACACAAGCAGCTCAGCAGAGGGGTATGACACAGGATGTGGTAAAGACTAACTGTACGTTCATATCTGACCGCTCTGATTAAGTAAACAATAATACCTGACAGGGTGGGTGGTATTGGTCTATACGGACCGCCCAAGGGGGTAATGAGGCCTGACGCTGCAGGAAGGGGGCCTTATAGCCCCTGGAAGGTCCATATTGACCAATACCACCCACCCTGGAGGGTATTATTGTACTTCAAAAATGGAAAAAACTATCAGACACTTTTTTAAAGTTTAAAACAGTTAACTTATTTATTTAACTTATTATTACATATTTTGTGAGCTTTGAGATAAAGTAGTCCCTTTTTAAAGTGGGTGGGTTAAACTAAAATAACATTGAATTGAGCACTCCGTTGCACTGTGCTAAATTACTGCTGATAAAACAACAAATAACAGTCACCACTACTTGTTTGAGGAGATAAAATTAATTGGGGCATTGAAGGTGCAATTCACTGGGTTAAAGTTAGTGGTTGTGGTGCTGGATGTTGGTTCATGAACTTGGAGTTGATTGCTGGCTCCCACAGGTGGCATACTTGCTGCTTGCTGCTGCTGCGCCTGCTGGTTGGATCCTCCTAGGATTGTACTCCAATTTCGCCTGTTGTCTGTGGATGCTGACCAGTAGTGCTGCAGACTGGCTTCACATCTGTGGCCAGTCACACTGGTGATTTCATGAGCTGACAGTCCTGCTTGAGTTAACAGTTGCACAACTGTTGAACGTATGCTGTGACTGGTGTATCTTGTGGATAACTGTGCTTCTTTGCTAACTCTTGACATCATATTTCTGAGGAAATTCTTGCCCATGGGTTCCTTCATGTACCAGCAGTTCTGGGTATTAAGGCGAGCCTGAGGTAGCTTCTTGGGATGGAGGTAGAATGCAGGGGCATCGTCTGGTAATTTTGAGAGATACTTGCAGAAGGATAGAACAGGGCAGAGAGGGTTGTCACGATCCTCCCACATAAAACCACGTGAGTTTTCTTTGTTGTCCTCTAATGGATTCTTGTGATTTTTTGAGGCAGCATTATGGGAAAGTGTCACATACTTTTGCCCATGTTCATCACTCTTGACTGAGAATTAATCTGGTCGCAGTTCTTGCAATCCTTCTCTTCCACGGTGGGCCATATGGAGCTGGAGATCAAACCAAACCTTGTGGACCAGTCTCTGTGCTGTATCTGGTGACATGGCTGATGAACCTCTTAGCTTGTCCAGGTCTGTTTCAATGATGGATGGGTGGTGGAAAGCAACATCCTTCTGTTCCTTACAAAGTTTCTTTAGTATGGATGACATTATATTGCTGCTGGAACGAAATGCTGGCTCTGAGATTATACTGGTGTGGCGCCCTACTTCCAGGGAATTTGGGTGGTGGTTGATGGCTGCACAAAGAGCGCAGTACCCAGACACTGAGTACTGCTCACCTGTTGCTGTTCATGCTTCTGCACAGAATTTACGCAGATGGCTATTTAAAATGTTAAAATTGTCATTTTCCCAGTCTATTTCTATGCTTTCTTTTCTATCCCACTCTGAAACTACTGCCAATGCCCACTGTGTATTTTTCTTTGTGTTTATTTCTTCCCTCTGACTCTCAATGCTATTAAGGTCTGATGGACTCACACTGATAAAATGAGAGGTGCCTTTTAATTTCTTGCTGGTGGGTTCTGGTGTCTGCTCAACTTTGTTGTCAGTTTCTGGAAACAATCGATTTATTGTCTCTTCAGGTGGCATGCTGAATATGCTTCTGAGGAAATCTGAAATTTTTTTATGCCTTTTGTGGGGTTTCTGTTTGCTTTTTGTTTACTGTGTCGGTTTGAATACTTTTTAAATATGGATATGTGAGTATGTGTGTGATGTCCCTGCTCATGCTGCTTCAGGGCTGATCATTTTCTGCTGGTAAGAAACTTACTTTTACTTCTTTTATCATTTTATTTTATTTTTTGGGGTTCTTTAAACAGCTACACGGGATTATGTTATGGTGCGTTAGAGAGAATTTTTTTTTGCGATATTTTTTCCTTGCTTGCCGTTTCAGAGGAGGATTCTGTGCTACTTGCGAGAGCACCGGTATTTTCTTCTACTTCCATGCTGCATATGAGCTTCCAGCTGTGGTAGGGAGATGTACGAAAATACTGATGCTCTCATGCTCGGTTTTATACTGTCAGGCTACTTGCATGATGAATTGAAACACCAGCTGTTTGGTGCATTGGAAAGTATGTTTTTCCTTTTTAGTGTGCTCTACTGCTTAATTTGGGATATGCAGTTGTTTTCTCCCTGTGGGAGACAATGGCCTAAGCCCTGAGTATTTTGGTGCCTTGCTGAGCAGGACAAGATGGTGGCTAGATTTTGTGAACATTTGGGGTGCACACTGATTAAGTTGGTTATGGGGCACCCCGAATAGGCTCTCGTTTTTATGCGGGCTGTATAGGAAAATAAATGAATCTCTAGGGCCATGCTTTGACCAATGAGATTCGCTTGTTTTCTTGTGCCATTTTCTAAATTTCATTTAACCATTTTAAGACATATCATAAACTCACATAACTACTTTGCAAACTAGGATGCACCTTAACTATAAAACCTGATGCAGTATACAGAGAGCCTAGTACAACTTGCACATCACTTAGGTCTTACAGATTTACCATTATTCTTTTATAAGTAGCAGAGATATTATGTAGCTTTAAATAATCAGAAATACGCACATTCATTTATCTCTACTTAATCTGGATAACTAATCATCTAGGCAATACAGCAACCTTACAGCACAGCATCTAAGAATCTGCAAACTGTTAACTTCAGACGTACTAACTTTAAGAATACTGCTACAACATTATCAGATTCAAACATCAATTCTGATTTAGTGTAATAAACTGCAAAAATTGTACGCTATTAACACGGCATCTTACAAAGAAGCATATATCAGGACTGCAGCCAGGGGGATCCAGAGAATGTGCACCTAGGAGTTCACTATTGAAAGGGTCAGAAGGGGCCTTTGAGACATCAGACCTGATAAGGCCCAGGCCCTGACAGTTTGTGCCCCAGGGTGCTGAAGGAGCTGGTGGAGGAACTAGCAGCCCCTTTTGTGCACCTATTCAGTAGGTCACTCAAGTCCAGGACTGTACCAAAGGACTGGAGGGTGGTGGACATGGTACCACTCCATAACAGTGGAGATAAGGAAGGGATAGGTAATTATAGGCCAGTCAGCCTCACATTAATAGTGGGCAAGCTGATGGAAATGCTTATTAAACAAGATCTGGTAGAATACCTTTAAGAAAATCACCTCCAGAATGATAAACAGCATGGGTCTGTGGCAGGCAGGTCATATCAAAAGAACCTTTTTTACTTTCTTCAATCACATGTCCAAGGAATTGGATAGGGGTCATGCAGTGGACCTGCTTTACTTTGACTTTGGTAAGGCATCTGACACAGTCCATCACAGGTGGCTCTTAAAGAATTTGGAGGACCTGGGAGCAGCAAAGCAGATAGTAAGGTGGGTGCAAAACTGGCTGGAAGACAGAAAACAAAGGGTAGTAGTAAATGGGGTGGGATCTACTGAAAGGCATGTCACTAATGAAGTGCTTCAGGGGTCAGTCCTGGGCTGATCCTTTTCAACATATTCATCAGTGACATTGGCAAGAGTATAAAGGGTAATGTTGCCCTGTTGCAGATGCCATGAAACTTAGCAGTGGAGTGGACAGTATGGAGGGAGTCAGAGAGCTTTAGGAGGATCTTAAAAAATTAAAAAGGTGGACACACATATGGCAGTTGAAATTCAATGCTAAGAAGTGCAAGGTGATACACCCGGATAGAGCTAACCCTAAGACAGAATACTGGCTAAATGGGGTCAAACGTTGCTCCTCGACTGAGGAACAGGACTTGGGGGTCATTATTAGGGATGACCTCAAGCAGCAAAGCCAGTGTAATAAAGCTTACAGTAAGGCTAGTAGGGTACTGGAATGTACTGAATGGGGCATATATAGCAGGGACAGGGAGGTGATACTGTCCCTCTACCAGTTCTTAGTGAGGCCTCACCTGGAGTACTGTGTCCAGTTCTAGAAGCCTCACATTAGAAAGGATATTGATAGATTGGAGGTGGTCCAGAGAAGGGCAACAAACACATTACATGGCCTTCAGAGAGTCACCTATGAGGAGAGGCTAGGGGCTTTGAACACGTACTCATTGGAATCTAGGTGGGACAGGGGAGATATGATCAAAACCTTCAAGTTCCTTAGAGGCACAAACAAAGTGCCACACACTGTGCTTTGCAACAAGAACACCAGTTCTATAACACGAGGGCATGAGTCGAAATTAAAGGGTGGGAATTTCAGGAGAGACATCAGAAAGTATTATTCTCGGAGAGGGTGGTGGAGCTGTGGAATAGACTGCCACCTGAGGTGGTGACTGCAAAGTCAGTGTTGAGTTTCAAGCACATGTGGGACAAGGCTTGGGTACAATCATACAGTACTGAAGAAGGCTAGGCTGGACATCTCAAGGGAGAGGACCCCAATGTGACAGTAGGTCCTGGGAAACCATGTTTGGGCAGACTCAGTGGACCACAGGTCCCCTTCTGCCCTCATTTTCTATGTTTCTTTATTTTTTAACTTTATATTTTATTCATTTTGAAATGAATCAAACATTACAGCTATGCATTAATAGATTATCAACAATAGATACAGCAAATACTGTTTTACAGATATTTTAACACCCAGATCATAGATCTGTTACATTGGTACATCATATGGGGGGTTCCTGAATGACCTATAGTTAAAAGAAAGCAGCCCAAAACGTGGGCTCCGTCCCTCGGACAGCTTACCCTCCGGTTTATCTCTGACCAGCAAGAGTGGGATTTTCGTGCGTCGCAACTTGCTGTATTTACATTTTTAAAACTCGGGAACCCAGAAGTATGGAGGAGGCAGGGATGCTCCATTTGCTGAAATGGTGCAGTGACCCACTGCTTGCTTCAATACTTTTGTATTGAAGTGGCCAGTCTTGACACTGCACCCGTTTCAGCAAATGGAAATTCATCCTCCATGCATTCCAGACTTAAAATATTAATACAATAAGTTGTAGCACCTGAAAAAATCTCTGATAAGTCAGAGAAAACATAACAATCGAAGACCGCGCGTTCTGCTTCTTCCCTAATAGATTTCGTTACACATATGCTGGTCAGCTAAACCTGTGGTAAACAAACAGGTGTTTCTAGCGTAGTAAACACCGAACTATGACTCAAATCAGTTTACTGTGACCTGAAAATGGTCACTGTGTTCCACATATCTGATAGACATTGGGATAGTATAGGTTTCCCAGCTCCCGAACTCTCTCTACAAAAAACATTTACATACATTAAATGGCTAACTTAGTAATCATTACCCCAAACATTAATTAAACATTTTTTTAAACAGCCAACGATGTAGAGCTCCTGGTTATTCATGACATTTATCAGGGGGCTAGGAGGGAAAAACTAAATGCAATTAGCCCTCCAACTATCAATACCTTTCTTCAGGGGAACATCATTCACAAGCAGGTAGGATCAAATGGAGAATGCGACAGATTTATAAACCCTGCCTATGACAGTCACCCCCCTAATACCAAGAACCAAACAGTTACACTCTTTTATTATGGACAGTAGATTGGAAATTAGACTTTACAGTCCATGGATTAGTCTTTTTGTTAATTTAAGTCTATACCTCCAAGTCTGGGTCATCAACATCCAAAGCTTCTCTCGGTGCACTTCTAAACTCTGCCACAGTCTTGTCGATACAGGACCTTGCTTCCTCTGTATCTGAAAATTGAAAGGTCTTGCCTCTGTAGGTAATTCTGAGGTGGGCTGGTGCCAGTAGAGAATGTATTACACTGAGGGCCTTGAGTTGAAGGGGATCATATTGCTTTCTTCGAGCCCGGGTAACGTACAACCAGTCTGGAAAGAATCTGACATTGTGTGCCTCAAATTGTAGGGGTTGATTTATTCTAGCCCAGTGTAACAACTTGTCCTCTATCACCTGCCCAGCCATCACCAGCAGAATTGTACGTGGGGTATCTTGTTGCATTTGTTTTGTCCGTAAATTTTCCGGTATGCCTGAAGGAGATCAGCGGGATCTAAACTGGGTTACCTTGGATTTGCTTCATTAATCCATGTTCAGAGAAATGTCAAGAGATCTTCTCCCTCTGCCCGCTCTGGAAAGCCGATGAGCCGCACATTCATGGCTGTGGCACCATTCTCTAATACTTCTAAGAGGGATCGCAGATGTGAGTTCTCTGAAGTTAGCTGAGCAATGTTGGTTTGAATTTTTTGTGTTCTGTCACCAGCTTCTTTGGCCGTTTGGACTGCTGTCTCTATTTTTGCATCATGCAAGCCCATCTGGTCTAGGATTTTCTTGATTTTTTTATCCTTGTCCCTCACTGCTGGCAGGACTGATTCCCATGGGCGCTGGTCTCCCGAGGTGCTCATATTACTGCCCGAATGGTCTGGATTTTGCTGTTGGGCCTGTAGCATGGTTGATTGTGAGGTTGCCCTCTAGTTGTTCCTTTGGGGTGTCCCATCTCAATTTGGTATCTCTCGACTCCCCTTCACCTCAGCTACTTTACCGTATCGGTTGTTTTTTTTTTTAAAGTATTTAAAAATCAATATTTTTTAAGTTTTATGAAGCTATCAGTCGGAGCTGTAATGAAACACTTCTGGTCCTAAAGCTGGCTCTCTAGCGTCCCTTCTATGTTTCTATATTTCTAAATCAGAAAATGTTAATGATACCTGTAAAGCAAATAGAGACACACATGCACACACACACATGGCTCAGCAGAGGGGTCTGACACAGGATGTGGAAAACACAGGGTTTTGTTGATCCAGCACTTCCTGGTTTCTCTGAAGCACACCCCCATCTGGTTACAATAGACACTTGTGAGTTCGTTCCTCAGCTTACAGGAAAGAGGGGTTACAGCAGTTACCTTTACTGTGGGTCTCCCATTATCTCTTGCATGCTTTGGGATGCATTAAAATGCTCCCACTTACTCTGTAATTTACTAGATTTATTTATAAAAATATTTTCTTATATCTATTATTCTTCTTTGAGTGTCACATATACATAAAAAACATTCATCCCCACCAAATATTGGGAATCAGCATGCACTGCTTACCCTTTGCACTGATCATGTCACAGAACTGTGACCTGCAAATGGAGATCACAAATCCAGCTGTTATCCCTGAACCCCTCAACCTAACAGCAGCTCCACCTTTGTATATGAATATATCATATATATTACACAAATTGACATCATGCAGTGCGCTGCTGTCCACAGATATTGCCACAGCCATTGCCCATGTATACGTATAACATGAGCCTCCACAAATATCAGGAACCAGCATATACTGTTTACTCTCTGCACTCTTAGTGCCACAGAACTGTGATCTGCAAATGGAGAGCACACGTCCAGTTCTCATCCCAGAACCCCTCAACCAAGCAGCTGCTCCACCCTTTTGTAAGCAATAACGCATGACAGGGTGTGGTTTAATCTGGATAAATGCACACCTAGGAGCATAGTGAGGCATGAGGCCACAGGCTGAGTGTCTTACTGACCCAGAAGTGCTTTTATTCAGAATAAACCATTCCCCAGAGTGTGTTGTTCCGCATATTAGAAGGGTATATGTTAAGAAATGTTTAATAGTTTTAAGAAATGTTGAAATATTCTTTTTTAAAAATGCTTTTTTATGTCAAATAATTCCTCTGCTTGACAGTTTCCCCTTGGGGTCAGCAGCTTGGATTGACTGCTGATGAACGGATTGCAGTAGCACCTTTAAACACACAGGGACCACAATTTCTGCCCCATTTAAACCTTGTCTATCCTTCTGTATGGTAGCTAGCAGCTCTCACAGAAAGGGACAGTTTAGATATTTTCATCAATCTGGTCTGTTCATGTGGGTTTTCACAGTACAGTACCACTGATACATGTTGTGGTTGGGTAATGAATTACGGCCATCCTACATAAAAAGACTGCCATCCACCGAAAGCTGCAAAAGTGAACCTCATCACCTAATAATCAGCATTTATTTGTTTAGTTTTTGTTGACCGGGAAAGGAGTGCTAGACAATTCTTCCTATTTTCAGCCTCATCCTGGGGGTGGGGGGATACAGATGGTAATCAACTGAAACTGAACCAAATTAAGCTGTTTTTGGCATTTTTAGTGAATTGTTTGCCATTTTCCACAGGCATAGGTGGCAGTGATTCACGACTCCCCTAATTCAGGTGATAAGGTTTTGGCTAACAGTGGCAGAGCACGGCAACAGCATAGGGCTGCTATCTTGAGTACAGTAATACAGATCCAGTACAGTGATCATGCCAAAGAAAAACTCAACATACAGAAAAGAGTATGAAGCAGAACAAGTTGATTGTACTTCAGGCCCATGGTCTGTATAGATGTGGGGTGGGGCATTTCACAGCCAGCAGCTGGTTATGGGTGAAGACTAAGGCTTTCTTAGGGGCTTGACTAGCAACACTCTATAATCTGTGGTACTATGTTTTACAAAACCGTTGGTGGTCTGAGCAAGCAGGTGGACAGGGATCAGTGGCTCAACATAAAGAGATAATGACATTTCGTGGGATGGAAAAGAGGGAACTACAGTGCTAAAGGGGTAGGTTTTGTGTGCTCTGTGAGGTAGACAGACAGTAGAAGTTGCAAATGCTTTTTTTCCCCTCAAAACACTTAAATGGCTAACAGATTGTCTAGCAGACACAAGGTAGGCAACTGACTTTTACAAAAGTCAGGTGGTGGATGGATTTTTAAGGTTCTCAGACAGTCCACATCTACTAGCTCTTTTTAGGACTGTGGGCAGAGCCTACAGCCCTTCTGTCTTCAATCAGACTATAGCTCTAAAATGGCTTTTCTTGGAAGATACCTTTTTAGACATTTGGATGTATTCCTCCACAGCTGCAAAGTAGTGTACTCCCCCTCTGATTTTTGCTATTTGCTGCTCTATGTTAAAGGCATCTGAAGGGAGGGGGGATGCTACTGTATTGTACCTCAAAACTTCTCAGGATATTAACAAACAAAACCTTTTTAAACTGCTGTTTCTATCATCTGTCCAGCTCAGTCTAATAGATGTATTCTATTTCTTTCAGCAACCTAGGGGTTAACTCATTATATGATGTCTGTAGTTTACAGTGTCAGATTACAGACATTGAACATGCAGTCTGTGAGCTATTTCATTCCTATGAGCAAACATACGAACTGCAGGGTGAGGTGGGGGGATGGGGGCTGTAGCCACATCACTTTTCTGGCCTGAAGGATCTTGCCCTTTAAACAAACAAACAAACAAAAAAGTAAGCATAAACTAGCATGACAGAGTTAATTAAGTACAGCAGCCCAGGCACACATAGAACGAAAGAGGTGCTTTGTGCTTGTTTGTAGTTTCTGGAGTTTAAAGTGTCAAGTGGAAAGTGCTTTTAAGTAAGTGTGTGTGTGTGTGTGTGTGTGTGTGTGTGTACAAAACTGCTTTGGAATAGGCCATGTGACGCAGAATGCTCATCTCTTATCTAGAATTTACAATCTGAGGCTCTCTTTGAGTGAGTATTCCCTCCTGCACAACAGAAGGTCAGTGTAAAACTAAACTACAGGGGAAAAAAATAACAGATTTACAGAAACACTGTAGAGTTTAAGTAACTTAATCAGAGCCACACAGTATGGGAATGGAAGGTGTGGGAATCAAACCCATGTCTGAATGCTGGATGTACAAAGCCCATTTATAGCTCATTACTCTAACCTCAAGACTATACTGCCAGCCCCATAAATAGTAAACAATTTAGACTGGGCTATTACTATCTCAAAGGAGAACTGCCTTGAATCAACAAACATGCATTTTTGTAGAAGTAGATGTTATTTTTTTAAATACCAGTTCTCATTTTGTTACTACTTAATCTTAACTGGCCTTTTGGTAAATTCAGTGAGTGTTTCTGATTCACACACTGCTGGCATTGACCATTTTAAAACAATATGATCTTATCAAGAACTTACATTGTTGGTACAATGCATCTGTGTTCTAATTTAGAATTCTTAGGTTCATGGGGACATAAACAACATCATACAATTCTTAGATGGCACTTTGCAGCAGTGTGTAACCCATAAATATCCAATGGGTTAACTAAAAGGCCAGCAAAAATGGGACAGAAACAGAAGGGGACCCACTATGTGAAAAAAAAGCTTCTACAGGAAACATTGCTCAGAGGTTTCGTGCAGTTCTCCTTTAACTAAGCTTGTAGGGAATGCCAGGTATTTTATCTAAATGGTAAAGAACTCTGTTTACAGGGAGTTGGAGCCATTTACAGGGAAATTCTTCCCATAGACTTGCATTATTTATACAGGAAAACAGAGGAATTTGTCTTCCACTAGAAATAATATATGGCTAAACAACACTATATGACACCAACAAGAAAATAAGTTTTGTCATTTGGTAGCTTTTCACAGCCCTATCAGCTCTGGCTAGAATTTGTTTACAGTTGTGGTATAGCCTGAATAAATTGCGTAGCTGGAACTCATCCTCAGCCAATCAGAGAGCTTACCCATTTTATAAATATAAATGTGTTATGCATATTCCCCATAGTCACATCATGCAGTGCACTGCTGACCACATCTATTGCCCATGGATACATAAAACATGTAACCACACCCCTCTACAAATATCAGGAAGCAGCAAACATTGAACTGTACTTGTCATTTACTGTATGTAGCTGTTTGTACCTTTAGTACTGAATTTGATTACACGTATGAAACTATTACAGTGTAAATGACTGTCCTTATGAATAACATTAATATTAATCAGAAGAATGTTCATTTATTTCTTGTCTTTTAGGTGTAGCTGTGGCAACTGTGTGGTAATTCCAATAGGGGAAGAAGCAGATGCTGCCAGGAGATTAATTGAGTGGTGGAGGAGATTAATGACATAAGTAATGTCATTCTGGAGGCCGCAATACCACTCTTCATCACAGAACATCCTGGCTTTCCAGAAGTCTCTCTTAGCATTTGGGTTCTTGAAACAGTCCAAGCAGCATTCAGACGGTACCATAACTATGAGGGAATGCCACAACACAAGTAAGTTGTCAATTCTTGTTCTGTGTAATACAAATCATACCATATACAGTCATTATTGTAATTTAAGTTGTTTATACAAATAATCCCATAGCAATTTATTTATTAACTATTTACATGACTATTACAAAAATTTTCATGAATAACCTGGGGGAGGAGATGACCTGGTGTGGAGTGGGAGAAACACTGGGTCAAAGTGAAAGACAGCAGAGTGAAGGCAACAAACCTATACATCAGGCAAGTAAGGAAATGCAAAAGGAAGAGGCGAACGCTATGGTTCTCGAAAGAGGTGTCACAAAACGTAAAGGGTAAAACAATATCATTCTGAAGGTCTAAGGAGACCCAGAGAGTGGACTATAGGGAAGTATATCATGGAAAACAGAATAAGGCAGCAAAAGCAGTAAGCAGCACAAAGGGGGCAAACTGAACAAAGAATACCTTATGCAGTACTGAAAGGGGAGGAAACCTTATTTAGGGAGTCATTGTAAGGTTAAAGGGGGAGGAGGACTGTATGGAGAGGGAGCAAGAAAGCCACACATTTTTTATTTTTTTGTATCATGTCACTATTTGTGCGCTTCTGCAATGTCACCGGCAGGGGCATCCAGCCACTGGCCCCCACCACCCCAGAGAGCAGCAGGCTCACTCACATGATGGGGGTCCAGTGTGGCTGACCCAACCTGCTAAAGGGCCTCCCCCATGCCTCTCTTAGCCAGGCTGGGCCAGATTCTCCAGCATGATTCCATGACAGTCCTTCAATTTGGGGGGAGTGCAGCCATCAAGCTGTCTTGGTTGTGCCCAACCATTTCCTCCATTTTTTTCTCTAGGAGCCAGCAGTGCAATGATGTAAATTGATGTTTTGCCGTGCTGCTTCCCTACTGTGCACTGCAACTATGCTGCCCCGGTCATCATCAGGGGCTGCTATAGCATAATGTGCTTCCTCTTGCTCACCCCAGAGGGAGGAGAGCAGTCCTGGGATGCTCAATCCACCCTCTCCCCTGCTGCCCCCAGTGGCCCAAGTCCATTCCTGAACCTGGGTCACTGGCAAGGTGTGAGGTGTGGTGCCCAGCGCCTCAACCCTCAGTGCCACTGGGCCAGCATAAGCCACACATTTTTAAACAAATGCTTCTGCACAGTCTTTACAGTGTATAGGGAAGGGGAGGGACCATAAAAAAAGCAGCAGAAGCTTTGAATGCAAAGAAATGGACACAATTCTCTTTTCACAGGTGAGAGTCCAGAAAACACTCACTAAAGGTGGACAGAGCTGTGGGACTAGACGGGGTGCATCCAAGTGTGAAGAGGGAGGTCAGGAAGGTACTAGCTGCTAATCTGACAGACCTATTCAGCAGATCTCTGTAGACAGCAGTTGTAGTTGAACACTGTAGAAGGGAAGAAGTGGTCCCAGTTCACAAAAGTGGTACCCAGGAAAAGGCAGGCAATTATAGGCCTGTCAGCCTGACATTGGTGGTGGCTTAACTTAGTGGAAACACTGCTGAATGAAAGGACTGTGGAATATATTCAATACAAAGGGTTACAGGATGCAGTGCTGCATGGATTAACTGGGGGGAATCATTCCAAACAAATCTGATAGACTTTTTTGAGTGGGTGAACAAGGAGTTAGATAAGGGAGAAGCAGTGGATTTAGCCTACTCTTGGATTTCATCCAGGCTTTCAACATCATTCCATAAAGGATGCTGGTGAGGAAGTTGGGTAGTTGGAAAGAAAGGTCTTCATCTTTGCAGATGGCACTAATATCTGGAATAGAGTTGACACTTCGGGGGTGTGTGGAATGGATGGGCAGGGATCTTAAAAGACTGGAGGACTGGTCAACAAGGGTAAGACAGCTGGGTTTTAATGCACAACAATGCAAACTAATGTTCTTGGGCCACAGAAACTCTGTGATGGAGTACAAAATGGGTGTAGTAACACTGCCAATGACAAAGAAGGAATGGGATCTGGGTATAATCATATCATGATTTGAAGGTGGCCAAGCAGTGTGACAAGGCAGTCAGGAGGGCTACTGGGATGCTGGTGTGCATAGGAAGGGGTATCAACAGCAGAAAGAGGGAGATGTTGTTGCCCCTATGTAGATTGCTGCCAGCACCCCACCCTGAATACTACGTCCAGTACTGAGACCACATTTACATTTGACACTTTCCAGAGTTCCTGAGCCAGCTCCTTCGGCTAGCCTCACCTGCCCATTTTTCTGTTTTTGCCTGTACATTTCTTACTGTATGTATTTAAATTGTTTGCCCTTGTCAAAATCCTTTGAAATATCTGTTTATTGTCTCCTGAACTATGTAAAATCCTTACCACCCTGAATTGTATGCTTTGTTTTACCTAATGCTATGTGTTACTCTGTTCGAACATGTCTCTTTATTTTCCTTGTAATCTCCCAGGTTGCACCTTAAAATAGGCATCTGTTTTGTCTAGTGTGCTTACCTGGTTAACAAAAACTAAATAAATAAATAAACATATCAGGATGGACAAAAACAGAGTTGAGGCCATCCAGAACATGGCTACCAAAGTGCTGAACAGTCTTCATCAAAAAGCCTGAGGAGGAGGAGGAGAGTCTACATGATCTCAGTATATACGCTCGGGAGGAAAGGAGGGAGAGGGGTGATATGATAGACAAATTTAAATACCACAGTGTTGACTGACGTACCTTCCAAATCTGGATCCTTCACATGCTGGCTGAGGGGTACAAGCACTTTGATCTTTTTGGAATTGTGCTTTCTATAAATAAATGATTGACTGATTGATTGATCAGGGGTGGGGGAAGCTACAAGAGGTGATGGTCATGTTTGCCCACATGTGACCTGGGTGATGGGACTGGAGTGTAGCAGTTGAGAGTGGGGCCCCACAGGACATACTATACTAAATACAGATGCACCACCCCACCTCTAACAAAAAACACGTTTTTTTTTGCAAATAACAACTGTATGTTAAACTGTCAATTCAAAAATTATTTATTTATTTATTTATTTATTATACATATCTGAATTACAACCCTTTGAGTCAAGGATTCATTTCCAAAGGCTCCACCTCTGTTCCAGTGGATTCAACACATAGCAACACAAATGCAATATGATAGACAGGAGGTTACAGAAGTGTTTTGTTACATACCAAACAGCGAACAGCAAACAGTATTCATATATTTGCAGGTGTCAGAACAAACAACATAGAATCCTGAGTCATCCAGTGCCCAGATAAGTGTGACAGTTTACAATAGCAGTACAGAAGTCTATACAGTGCAAAAGCTAGGCTCCAAGGACAAATACAGTAAATTCACAATTGCAGCCTGAGATAAGGCGATTGTCGTCAAGGGTCTAGGAAAGTCTAGGAAAAATGATGACTATCATATGAAGGAATTGAAATTTTCAGCTGTTCTATATGCAGTGCAATGCAGTGGAAAACTAGATAAATTTCAAATAAGAATTATGTGGTAATGAACAATTTAGGATTATGATGTGGATTAATAACAGTGTACCATTTCATACTTTCATTCATGTTATGTTCACCGAATGTTTCAAAAATCTTTCTCTTTTTCTTATTTTTCAGTCACCATTGTTTTTTGTCCTACAGAAGCTTTGTCAGATAGTGCTGGGAATGGCTAGGTAGGAAAAATATGAGTGGTCCTGCCTGCCTGTGTGTTAAACAAAAAGTGGGCATCAGAATTGTACAGTATGTTGGTTTCCTATGGGCAGAGTGCTCATTGTCCTTTACAGAAAGAAACATTGGTTACTCTTCCATTGTTCAATCACCACAGTTTTGTTGACTGGTGGGATCAGTGACATCAGCGGTGGTGGTACTTCCTGTTGGTGCCAGTATTTTTTTAGGTTTTACATCCTTCGCTGATTTCTCTGATGTTGTCAGCAGGTCATCCATGAATGCTGAAGATGTAGATGTTATTTAGTATGCAGAATAGTTAACAGTTTGTCTAGTTTACTTCACACGTCCATTATATATTGTGTGGCCATCTTGTGATGCTACAAACTTTCACAATGCTTTAGTACACACATGCCATACCATCAAATTTTCATTTGATGAACAAACCAGGGTAGAGAACTGTATCTCCACACATTTAAGTTGCTTGTCTTGTATTTTCATTCACTACTACCTTTTTCTAAAGTGAACGTGATTGACCATGCTTTATTCCTTTCAGTAATTTGCTTCACTTCAGAAGGTGAATAATGGTATGCGTGTGTCATTATGTGGAGTGTGTGTTGAGGGTGGTTCAGCATGATATGGTTATGGTCATTTCTGTCTGTCTGACGGACATTCAATACTGAATGGAATATACAATGAACAATGTTTGGGAGGGTGCCTGGTTTTGTTGTTGCACACTTGACAACAAGGGAAAACATCATGTATTATTATCTGTGTTATCCAAACTGTTTGGTTGCTTGGCATGGCTGTGCTTTCTTCAGACAAACACGATGTTAAAAATCGGTGCGCATCACTATATATGGTTACATGATTTCTTATTTTTCCTTATTAAAAGTAATTCTCTATGTTTTGGGAAAAAGGAAACTGTACATCCAACTTTTATAGCAGTACCTGCACATAACATGCACAGCATGTAAAACTGGAAATGACCCACTGATACATCTATGCACTTGCAACTGTAAAACTGTTTTTTATCCACTACCATTAAAACTGTAAACTATTACAAAGCAGCAGTGATGTGTTGTAAAGTCACCTTACATGACCAGCAAGATCACATTCAAACTCTACAGTACCTGTAAGCAGGCTGTTCAGAGCTCACATAAGGTTCATATGTACATCAACCCCACCATCATCACTCTTCCACTTGCAGTCGACATTTGGCCTGTCAGTCAGTGTGCATACCTTACTTATACTGCTTCAATGTTGTCAGACATGCAATATGGCATATGAGCTGAGGCAAGTGTGTGTTGGTGTCATGTGGATGCTGAATGAAACTTGGATGAGAACCACCACTCGGGTAATAGGAGACACAGAGGTCATATGTGACCGGGCAGTCATGTTGCTGTGTTTATTTAACACAAATGCTAAGTTGTAGTACTTTAACTTTGTGGTTGGTGGTGGGATGTCACCTCAGGGAAACAGGAAATCATTTCACACTATTAATACAACAGCAACAGAGTAAGAACGTAGCAGGCATGCATTTAGTACAGTTTTCCTCCTTACATGAAACATTACTTTTGTATAATATGCATGTACTGCTCCATGAATTGTTTGTTTATTTAAGATTATAACCATTGAGCTTAAGCTCATTCACACTGGTGACTGTATAATAGAATAAAAATACATATACATATAACATACAAACACCATAACACATAGTTATCTTCATACATTACATACAGGATAAAGTATGGGGGGTGTATGTAACAAGAAGGTTACACAAAGATGCTACATAAACCACGAGAGTAAAGCTCGAGGGGTTGATTCAAGCATCTAACACTGAGAGGGTATGTAAACTTTGAGTTTACACACACCACCCCATATTTTATTTTATATAATTGCTGAGTTTCCGTTTTTCACCTCAGCAATGATATAAAATAGTAGTGTCTCTGGTGTGGTCGCAGTCCGGTTTAGTTTTCAGTCAGTTCCAAAACATGTAACCTCCACAGTTTTAAAATGTTTCAAAATGTTGTTTTTTTCTGTTTACGTAAATGCTGGAAATGTGCAGTTTTGGAAAAAAACTTACCACTGATTTCCACTGGCGGTTGTGTTTCAGCAAGAATGCTAATGAAGAGCAGTTGGGAATCAAGGGAACTGCTGCAGGCACATGTGCAGAGTGAGGGTAAACTGTGCTCATGTTTACCATAATAAAACTCCTTTATTATGGCAAATTGTGCCATGATTTCCCTATGGGAAAACCGGTTATTATAATTAATTAAAACTATTGAAATTCAAATCAGGTATGTTTAAGGAAAGACCTACAAATGGAAAGAAATTCTTTTTTTTTTAATGGGTGCACTACTGTAAAGGTAAGAAGGTACTCAAAGTGGCTTCAGTAATTGTATGTTCATCAGCAACTAGGGGGTGAATAACATTGTTAATGTAACCCCTCATCGTAGCTCGTTGCTTAATTATATCCTAATGATGAATTTTCAGTAGTTAGAGGTGCCAGACTATTGTAACTTCAACATGTGCATGTACCATCATAGTTGATACGCTCGTTAGCCTTCATAACGTTTCACCCTGTTTGGTGCCAGTACTGTATTCAGCAATCTTTAAATTGTTGATATCATACATAGTGGTATTACGATAAAATTATGCATGTATCATAAGAGGTTTTGGTCTTTTTTGGTTACACAACAGTTTGTCTTCCTTTGTATTTTGGAATTTCAACGGTGACACCTGCTTCCCCACTGTCTAAATCTGTTGCTCTCTATTGGAGTTTCTGTTGAAATGCTGCCAGTAATACTCTGAGATTAAATGAAGGAAACACTTGATTGCAAACTCAGTTTCAGGTGTGTTACCACAGAAGCACTATAACAATGGATAAATGGCAGTAATTTTCACCTGCTGTACCTCCCCTTGTAGCTGTATGCAAACGTTTTCAGGGAATACTGTATTATTAAGTTATGGAAGCTTTTCAAAGAGGATATTAGGTGGTGAAATGACAATTCTTTTAATATCACGCTTCACAAGGTTTGACATCAAAACCATCTCAACTTGTTCATATGCCTTATCTGTGGGGAGTAATTATAATTAATGTGCCACTTCCCAAACCTCATCTGTGTGATACAGTCATATATCTGTACTAACTCTCACTGCATATCTAACTGACAGACTGAAAGTACAGCATTCCAAAGCTGTACCTCATTTCAAAGTAATGCAATGCAGCAATTGCACAGTCATATATAGAATAGTGTATGGTTGCTCATACACAATAAAGCTATGTTGCCATCGAGGGGATGTAATGACGTCACACAGACCTCTAGAACGAAGCTCGAGAGATCCGTGTGACGAAATCACTTCCCTGAGATGGCAACAATGCCTTGCTGTGTTTAAGCAACCATATACTATTTTATATAGTATATGGTTCCTCAAACTGTAGGAGATTTGACTTTTGACAAGATTCATACCTTGTGAATATTGTCCCGCTCGCTTGCTCAGTCGGTCCCTCCCGGTCCATGCTGCAGTTGCCATCCAGTTACGACAGCGAAGATACCGGTGCTTCACTGCTTCCTGCGGTCCTGCTCTCGGCAAAAGAAATAAAAACACAAAAACTGGCAAACTGATAGTTTGGGAACATGGAGCCGAGTATGGCAGTCCATGTCCCAACTATCTGACCGAATGGCACTACCGACTGATTGTTAGACAGCTCCGCCATTTTAGAGCGCATTTTTGATCAGCTCTGTTTTCAACCAATCATGTAGCAGCTCAAGGCTGAAAAGTTGTTGTGCTATCAATCTGGCGTCAGAACGATAGTACAACTTTTTTGACCTTTGAACTGTCCTACAACAACATTTGGGGAGCCACTGTTTTCCATCTAGAATAAGCCCTAACCATATACTATATTTATATTATTTATGCTATATTATGTTAACACAGAAACATAGAATATGATGGCAGATAAGGACCAACTGGTCCACTTAGTCTGCCCATTTCCCTACTTGGTTTGGCAATCCCTACCCTTATTTAGAATGTCGTTCCCCCGCTCTGCTGCACAGCAGAGTGCCTTTATGCTTATCCCATGCACTTTTGAATCCCAGTCCTGTTTTTACTTCCACCACCTCTACTGGTAGGCTGTTCCATGGATCCACCACTTTCGCTATGAAAAAATACTTCCTAGCATTTCCCCTAAGCCTCCCTTTCTCCAGCCTCATTTTAGGTCCCCTTGTCCTTGTTACTTATGTTATACATCCTTGTAAAAACACTACCATGGACAACAGCTGATCTCAAATGTTTTCCCTTCTCTTGACGTTGCACTAGAGCCAGAGGATGCTACGTTCTGTTGCTTACTGGTACTAAATGACTAAAAATAGGGCCATGTTGGCACAAAGGGAACAGCAGGGAAATGAGATCCCAGAACTGATACTGCCAAGACAGACACCATGCAATATGCGGTTCATCAGTTGCAAATGAGACCATTGTTAATACAAGGCACTGATGGGTTATATGCATGCTTATTTTGTCTTCATACCATGGGAAGCAGCAATTTGACTTCTGCCCCAGTTGATCAGATGGGGTGGTTGGACACTTTGTTCATGTGGTGTTGTGATATATGTGGGTGGGGGGGGGACATAATACAACCAGTAAGTCATATTGCATAGGTATGTGTTGGCATGACATGCCACAAAATATAGGGCAGACAATATAGAAACATAGAAACATAGAATTTGATGGCAGATAAGAACCACTTGGCCCACCTAGTCTGTCCATTTTCCTACCTAACTGATAAGCTGCAGATCCTAGTTAACCAACAGCCTACTTCCTCCTACCCCCCCACTAGAATTGCCTTATGTCTGTCCCATGCATTCTTGAATTCCCCCACTGTTTTTGACTCTATGACCTCCTCAGGAAGGCTGTTCCATGTATCCACAACCCTCTCTGTGAAGAAATACTTCCTCACATTACCTCTGAGCCGTCCTCTGTCTTCAAATTGTGCCCCCTTGTTTTCGTACATCTCTTTTTCTGAAAGATACTACCCTCTTGGACTTTGTTGATTCCCTTGAGGTATTTGAAAGTTTCTATCATGTCTCCCTCTCCCTCCTTTCCTCGAGGCTATACATCTTTAGTTCCTTTAGTCTCTTTTCTTATGTCTTCTGCTGCAGACCCTGCATCATTTTGGTTGCCCTCCTCTGGACAGCCTTCACCCTGTCTATGTCTTTGTGGAGAAAAGGGGTCTCCAGAACTGTACACAGTACTCCAGATGTGGTCTTATCAACTGTCTGTACAGAGGGCCAACAACTTCCTGTTTTCTACTGGTGATGCCTCTCCCTATACATCCCAGTATCCCCTCAGCCCTCTTAACTGTCTTCTCACACTGCTGGCCCACCTTTACATCATCTAACATGACTACCCAGGTCCCTTTCCATTTTTGTTGTTGTCAGTATCTCACCCTCCACTGTGTACTTTTCCCCTGGGTTTTTGCTTTTTTTTGTTTCCAAGGTGCATTATTTTGCACTTTTTTTGCCTTGAATCTAAGCTGCCATACATTTGACCATTCTTCCAACCTTGCCAAGTCCCTTTTCATCCTTTCCATCCCACCTTGTATATCAACCCTGTTGCAGATCTTTGTGTGATCTGCAAAGAGACATACTTTCCCTTCCAGTCCCTCTGCAACGTCACTTATAAAGACATTAAAAAGGACTGGCTCCAGTACTGAACCCTGCAGTACCCTACTAGTAACCTTCCTTTTTTCACTGTGGACTCCATTTACTATTACCCGCTGTGTTCTGTTGTCCAACCAGTGTTTTACCCAGGTTACCACCCTAGGACCCACTCCCAGGCTGGCTAATTTGTTTATTAATTTTTTGTGTGGGACTGTGTCAAATGCCTTGCTAAAGTCTAGGTAGGCCATGTCCACAGCCCCTCCCTGATCTACTATTTTGGTCACCCAGTCAAAGAAATCAATTAGATTTGTCTGACACGACCTTTCCACTGTGAATCCATGCTGTCTTGGGTCTTGTGCCCCACTGACCTCTAGGTACTCAACAATTCTTTCCTTCAGAAGTGATTCTGTCATTTTCCCTACCACAGAGGTCAAACTGACAGGTCTGTAGTTTCCTGTCTCTGTCTTGCTCCCACTTTTGTGAAGGGGAATCACATCCGCCCTCCTCCAGCCCTCAGGTACCACACCATCATTCCATGATTTATTAAAAAGGGTAGTCAGTGGTGTTACTAGTTCTTCCCTCAGTTCTTTTAAAATTCTGGGGTGAATCCCATCAGGCCCCATTGCTTTATCCACCTTCAGTTTTAAGAGTTATTTCTGAACCCTTTCTTCTGTGAAAGGACTAAAATCAACCCCCTTATCCAGAGTGCTTCTATTGACTGGATTAGGTATTTCCCCCTGCTTTTCCATTGTGAATACTGAGCAGAAGTATTCATTCAGTATCCCTGCTTTTTCACTGTCGCTGTCTGCCCAACCACCTTCCTCTTTGTTCAGCCTAGGTATCCCTGCCATAGTCTTTCTTTGCTCCCTAATGTACCTATAAAAAGTTTTATCCACCTTCTTAACCAAGTTGGCTATCTTTTCCTCAGTTTGGGCCTTTGCTATTCTGACAGCCTTACCCGCTTCCTTCTGCTTTAACTGGTACAGTTTTCTGTCCTGATCCTTCTGTGTTTCCTTATACTTCCTGAATGCTATCTTTTTTTCCCTTACCTTCCCCGCTACTTCTTTTGAGAATCATAGTGTTTTTTCTTTCATTTTGATTTGTTTATTTGCTTCACACAAAGACTTGTTGCCTCTGTAATGGCGGTTTTGATGTTTCCCCATTGTTGTTCCATGCCACCTTCTTGCCTGTTTGCTAGTGGTTTTCTGAGGCACTCTCCCATTTTGACAAAATCAGCCCTCCTGAAGTCCAGTACCTTCACTTTTGTGTGGCTTGACTTCACAGCTAAGTTTATCATGAACCACATTGTTTGGTGGTCACTTGTTCCCAGATGGCTACCCACTTCAAGATCAGAGATCCTCTCTCCATCCCCATTTGAGATTACCAGGTTTAAGATTGCTCTCTCCCGAGTGGGCTCCAAAACTAGCTGTCTGAGGCATTCCCCCTGTAGGGCATCAAAAATGGTCCTGCTCTTGAATGTGGCTAGAGCAAAGGTGCTCCAGTCAACATCTGGCATATTCAGGTCCCCCATCAGCAATATCTCCCCTTTCTTTGCCATCCCAAGGATGTCTTCTATCATTTCCTTGTCCATTTCCTTCCCCTGAGATGGGGGTCTGTATACAACCCCTGTGTGGATTGTGGGGCCATTTCCAGTCTCCAGGGTGACCCACAGTGTCTCCTCTCCTCCCTGTTTACTCTTTTTTTCAGTTGCTTTTATACCTTCCTTTATATAAAGAGCTACTTCTCCTTCTCTTCTCCCCTCCCTGTCTCTCCTGTAGGATACTTACCCTGGTAACATCCAAGTCATGGTTCATTGTGTACCATGTTTCTGTGACTGCTATGATATCCAGGCATCCCTCTTCCATCATGGCCACCAGTTCAGGGAGCTTGTTGCCCAGGCTATGGACATTGGTACTCATTATCCTCCATTTCCTGATGGCCTTACTCCTTTTTGCCCCATCACTATCCTTCTTGCCTTTTTCTTTTTCTCCATTTACCCCTGCCCTTCTCCCTATCGACTGCTCTATTTTGGTGGTTACCTCAGTAATTACCCGGATTTTTTGGGGGCTAGGATTTCCCATCTCCTCTTCAGTGCCTCCCCCCCCTTGGCTAGTTTAAATGCTTGCCACTGAAGCATTTAAACCTATCACCTAGGATCCTGGTTCCCCTCCAGGATAGATGCAGACCATTGCACCTGTACAGGCCTGCATCCCTCCAGGTGGAGCCCCAGTCCCCAATGAAGCCAAATCCCTGAGCTCTGCACCAGGTTTTCAACCAGTCATTGAATCCCATGGTGCAGAGTGCCCTAGCCTCATCCATGCCATAGACAGGTAGCACTTCTGAAAAAGTCACTGTGTGTGCTACTTGTCTAACCCCCCCTCCACAACTCCACAAACTCTTGTTGCACTGCTCTGATCCCATTCTCAGCCACGTCATTCATCCCTAGGTGGATAATGACATCCATCTCCCTCCCCCTTGCTGCTGCTCCCATGATCCTGAGGATTTGTTTCCTGTCCCTCCAAGCCTTGGCACTGGGCAGGCACCTTACCTCCTTTTCCCCTCCCTCCACCAGTTATACCCCCCAACAACTGAGTCCCCCACCAGGAGTTGTTTTTTTCCCCTGTGGGGTCCTTGGCCACCCTCCTGTGAGTCTCCATTGTGGAGGTTCCCAGCATCCTCCTTGGTCTCCACTGCAGGTGCCTCCATAGAGGAACCATGATTTGCCAGAGTGGTGAATGAATTGTGGAGAGGCACAACTGGAGGGATGTGCCTCTGTTCCACCACCCTCACCTTCCCTGAGCCCACCGTGGTCCAACCACTCTTCTTTCTTGGCAACCTCTGAGGTAGTGGTGGTGGCCTGGGTGGTCCCTGGGTGGGAGAGCAGGTTTCCTGAATCCTTTCCAGATCAGCATGGAGACGAACAACCTCCACCCTCAGACCAGAGAGATTCCTGCAAATAGGGCAGCAACACAGTTTCCAGAATGTCTCCCGGAAGAGTACTGCTCCACAGCCAGTGCATTGCACCACTTCCCACATGTCTGTGACCCTTCCTGTTACAGATGCTTTTTGGTTTTTTTGTTCTTGTTTTAGTGTGTGCAAGCTTGTGAGTGTATCTACCCCCTATTCAGTGTGCTGTGCCTTTAAGGATATGAACAGGTGTATGTTGTTAGCAGTTTGAGGAAGTGATGTCAGAGACCCTGCTATAAAGAAGTTATGTGCTTGGGGTGGGTGGGGTGAGGGAGGTGGGTGGGAGTAAACCTATGTTGTCCAGAAACAATCACCTACAACTCTTACCCTCCACTCAGGGAGTGCCTCCTTCCTTTCAGACACCTATTTCACAAAGGCTAAGTAACAGGTCTAGTCATAACTGACTGAAAATATCTCCTAACTACAGTTCCTCCCTGGCAAATTAAAGTTAAAACTAAGAAAAGTCCACCCCCAAAACAGAATCAATACTAGTTACTTACATGAGTCCAAAAAGTAATAATACAGTTCAGTGTAGTCTAGAAAATAACCTCATTGATTCAAGGAAGCTGTGGCTGCTTTCTCACTTTCCCTGTCTTCAATGTGAGAAGAAGACTGCAAACACCTCTGAGACAAAAAACCTTTTCAGCAAAAAAGAAATAAAATAGGGGCAAACAGTAATTTTGCTTAGCCTAATGATAAAAAGTCACAAAACTTTAAGTACCACCTATAATAATTTCACAGAAGATATACCCTGTAAGAAACACTTTGCTACAGAGAAAAATAAAGCAGTAACAGAAGATATACCTTGCAAAAGACACTTTGAATCAGAAGATTACAGCAGTAATCTGTTAGCACACACCTGTAGACACACCTTGTAATAATGCAGCAGAAGGTATACCCAGCAACAGCAATTTGAATCAGAGAAAAATACAGCAATAAAATTTTAACAACAAACAGTAACACTCCCTGTGAGTATAAAATAAAAACAATAACACACAGTAAATCTGCCTGGCCAAAAGTCTTAATCCTTTCCCTTACTCTGGTAAGGTTCTTAGTGCTGTCCTTTCAAGCAAGCTAGAAGGAAAGAGCTCAGGTGAAGCTGGTGCCTTGGCCAGCAAACCTAGCCTTCCACCTCCAAGATGTCAACTAACCTGACCTTTTAACCCTTCTTTATGTTAGAAGTTGCTGGCAGTTTGCCAGCTCCACCCCTAGATACTCACCTAATCCCCAGGAAGAGCTGTGGGAGGAAAGCAATTAGCTCCTTCAATGTGAAAAGGAGACTGCATCACCTCTGAGACAAAAAAACCTTTTCAGCAAGAAAGAAATAAATAAAACCGGGGCAAACAGTAATGTTGCTTAGCCTAATGATAAAAAGTCACAATTTAAGCACCACCTGTAATAATTTCACAGAAGATATACCCTGTAAGAAACACTTTGCTACAGAAGATATACCTTGCAAAAGACAATTTGATTCAGAAGATGACAGCAGTAATCTGTCAGCACACACCTGTAGGCACCCCTGTATTGGCCTTATAGTCCCTTTCCTGTGCAAACTCTAAATAGATTTCTTATACTTATGTGGTTTCAGCCATTTCCTTTTATGGACACTGTCACCTAAGGTGCCATGTGTACATTCAGGGAAAGATGTGTTTTCGTGGTGATTGATATTTTGGATATGGTTTGTGACGGACTTTAATTTGACTAGCATTACATCCCCATTACCGTCTGGTGTTGGTCAAGGGATCCAGAATCGCATATTTCAATACTGTACTATTAATCCAGTCATTTACAGGTTCACATCCCTTTTGTTCAGATGCTGACTGTAACTTTTTAGTTATTCCTCTAATAGAAGTAATAATGAAAACCATGTAAGAAGCATGACATTGTAGGTTTGTCACAGTACTTTGTAACAAATGTAAGTACAATCCTGAAACACACTGCACAATCCAAATTCAGCCACAGCTGACGTGAAACAGCAAGTTTTGCTCATATTTGACTGTCAAAGCATTCAACACATAAGTGACACATGTGGTGAATGGGACTGTGATGGCTGCTGTTGTCAGTTACTGGAAGTAGTAATGATTGTTCATACAGAAATGCTACCCTGGTGCTGTGGTAGCACTGCGTTTCATAAGTCATTGTTTGATAACGTGCCACACTTCATGTGTGTAAGTCAGACAGTGGAATGCACATGTGTAGCGGTATGTGTATTATTTCCATGATACAAGACACTTCTATTGCATGTAAGGTGATTTACAGCAGGTGGAGTAAAACATGATTAACGTCTCCAATACCTAAGGCTATACCACATCATTGTATAGGCATGCATACAACAGATAGTACCGAATAACGGGAAGTGAAATTCACATGAATACGATTACTGTGATTACTGTCACACTATCTAGCTTTGAAAATGCATCATAGAAACCTTTTACAAAGTGCCAGGAACAGGTCCAGGCTCATTTTGTCATAGATACTTCTGGATCTGGGGATCTCAGTCTGTTACTAGGCACACTGGTTTCAAGCCATGACTTTTCACATCTGATATATCATGTTTCAGTCCTTTGAGTTCCATATGGTAGGCACTCCTTACCTTGTTACCCTGCATCCCTGAAAGTAATGCACTGACTACATTTATGTTAATAAAACTGTAAACCTTTTTATGTCTGCTGCAGATAATGGTTTTCTTTTGTTCTGTTGATTCACTAATACAAGCATTAGGAATGCCACACAGTGGTGGCGGGGTACACTGCCACAACCTCACATACATAACGTAGGGCATGTTTGAAAATTATCCTTGTGTGCAGTGGCTACACAGGACTTTTGCATCTAAGGAAATGATGTTGTTCCAGTTCCTCCCCTCCAGCGAAGCACTTGATCACAGAACACTTCCCACCAACACAGATTATCAGTATGAGTAATGACACACAAAAATATTTCTAATAATGCTATTGGGATCATCTGTATGATATGCAATAACACTGTATAATATTTGTAACACTGTTGCACTACCTCATAATATCTGTAACACTGTTTCACTATTTCATTTATTACTTACCTTGGCAAGGTTAACACTTAGAATCTTACGGAGATCCATGACCATCAGTATGTATGTGTCAAAATTTGCTGAATGTCCTGGGCTTTTGCATCAGGCATCACCTGCTAGAATGACATTATTATTTCAGATTTTGATAGCATCAGTTAATTCTTTTTTGGTGGTTTGCCAAACTTCCTGAAGAGCAGATTGAAAAAAGAATTATGAGTGCCTGAGAAGGGTTGTGTCAGACATACATTGAATGTTTATGTGTCATTAAAAATGACACAATCAAGGAAACATTACGAAGATAAACTTCTGATACATTTGTTTTGAAATCATTTTGTATAATAGCAATTATGTAAGCAATAATACCCAACAGGGTGGGCGGTATTGGGCAATACTGGACCACCCTGGGGCGTAATGAGGCCCAACTCCGCAGGTGGAGGGTCTTATAGCCCCTGGAAAGTCCGGTGTTGCCCATAACGCCCACCGTGGAGGGTATTATTGCACTTAGAAAATGGGCTACCTGTGGCATTTTTATAAGGGGATTTAATAAAATGTAAAAGAAATACAAAATATTGACTAAAAATGAAGTTGAAAACTTTCTGTTGTAAAGCAGTCCGTGTCTGTGGTGTTCCATTTACTGCTGCACCCCCCCATTGAGCCATTCTCCTCTATTACACTCCCCCATGAGCAGCAAAAGACGACATAGAGTTACCTCGCTCCTTGTAGTGCTTTTAAAAAAAAAAACAAAAAAAAAAAACAGGTTTTCTGTTTTGTTGCCAATCACTTTACTTTGGGGGACTGGGAATGAGTTGAAGTTTCTCACTTGAAGATCTGCGGGAACTGGGAAGTAAAGTGAAGAGACAGCAGCAAAGTGCTGTGGATATGATGGAGGGCAGTCAGTCAAGGAAAGTAATTGTGAACTGTGTTAAAAAATGAACTAACATGATTTCATTTTGTCTCAGTTTTCCATTCCGGGAAAGCAGTACTGTATTTTGTGCAAGCTGGACCATTTCCAAGTAGTCCTGAGCACGCGACGTGCCAGCTCTACTGCTTTCCATCACAGAAACCGTTGTTCAGTTCAAAGGGGAAAAAATGAAAAGACTTAGCGGGTAATGTTGTTTGTGGTTAATTTCTGTTACCCAGCTTTTTATAACTGCAGCTCCTAGTGACTGGTTTTGGCGATGGGGTCACTCGCTAAATGGGGGGGGGCGGTAGTAGGGAACTCCCACGCTCACTCCATTCAGCACTCCGTTAGTGAGTGCAACTTTGTAAGACATTTTGTTTCTTTTACTCTTTATGATTCTGAGATTATTTAAAACATTAATGGTACAGTGTCTGGGCTAAGGACTGTGTGTGTATGTATGTGGTGGGATCGCTATGCGATGATTAAAAAATGGCGTCGAATATGAAATAAAATGATTTTTTAACCAATTAGCAGGCATGTTGGGCACTCGGATAATGCACTTGGTTAATGGGCACTATAGGGCGGCACTTTTTATTTATTGGTCGTGTATGGAAAGTTAATGTACCCCTCTGACAGGGGTATCAGCCAATCACAGACCAGGGAATAGGAAGCCCATTTTCTAATAACTCCTATGAGTTACATTAACAGTCAGTTTGGTGTCTCTGCTGGAACAGTGATACTGCTACCATGCTAGACAGAGATGACACAGGTTTATTAATGCACCGGATTCATATCAATGTCTGCCAAGGGACGTGGCAAGGTTGAAGGAATGGTCAAATCTATGGCAGCTCAGATTCAATGCAAAGAAGTGCAAGGTAATGCACCTGGGAAACAAAAACCCAGGGCAAGAGTACACAATGGGGGGTGAGATACTGACAACAGTAAAAATGGAAAGGGACCTGGGGTAATTATATCAGATGACCTAAAGGTGGGCAAGCAATGTGAGAAGGCAGTAAGGAAGGCTGGGGGGATACTGGGATGCATAGGGAGAGGCATCAATAGTAGAAAACAGGAAGTTGTTATCCCTCTGTACAGACAGTTGGTGAGACCCCATCTGGAGTACTGTGTGCAGTTCTGGAGACCCCATCTCCACAAAGACATAGACAGAGTGGAGGCTGTCCAGAGGAGGGCAACCAAAATGGTGCAGGGTCTGCACCAGAAGACATACTTCAAGAAAGACTAAAGGAGCTTAATATGTATACCTCGGGGGAAAGGAGGGAGAGAGGGACATGATAGAAACTTTCAAGTACCTCAAGGAATCAACAAAGTCCAAGAGGGTGGCATCTTTCAGAAAAGAGTGTGCAAGAACAAGGGGCACAATTTGAAGATAGAGGGGACTGCTCAGAGGTAATGTGAGGAAGTATTTTTCACAGAGAGGGTTGTGGATGCATGGAACAGCCTCCCTGAGGAGGTCGTGGAGTCAAGAACAGTGGGGGAATTCAAGAATGCATGGGACAGACATAAGGCAGTCCTAGTGGGGGGGGTAGGAGGAAGTAAGCTGTTGGTTAATTAGGATCTGCAGCTTATCTGTTAGGTAGGAAAATGGGCAGACTAGGTGGGCCAAGCGGTCCTTATCTGCTGTCAAATTCTATGTTTCTATGTTTCTGTGTTTCTATGGGGTGGTGTAATGCATCTCACAGGGTATGCTATCTACCTCAGAAAGGAGGATACTTAAGCTCCACTTCTCTAAGACCTCCCCTCACTGACAACAGATGTTGCTGCATGGGATCCAGTGATCTGTGAGAGGTAACACAAGCTGTTCTCCCACCACTCTCTGTCAGAAGACCACCCCAGGTGTGACCCCAATCCCCAATGTTGCCAAAGCCCTCATCACTGCACCATCCCTTCAACCACTCATTGAAGGACCTGGTGTGGAGTTCCCTGTTTTTCCCATGACTGTGTACAGGTATCACCTGTACTACCCTGACCCCCCTTTACCCTGCCCCCAACTCAATCCCCCTGTCTAAGGAGTCCCTCATCAGTAAGTGCATATTTATTGCCCTTGGGACTCTCCCACCCTCCTTGGGGCATGCTTCCTTGACAATCCCCACCTCTTCTCTTAATCCTGCATTGAGTGTCTTCTCTTGGCATCTCTGTTACATCACAATGACAAAGGAATTGCACAGTGGTGAGGTGTGGGGGGTGCTCTCACTCCTTCCTTTCCCCAACCTCCCCAAATCCACCATGATGCAGCTGCTCTGCCTCCTTGCTGGTATCCTTTGAGGGAGCAACAGCAAACTAAATTTCTCTTGGGGTGAGGCAGATGGTGCCACTGTACTCGTGCCAGTTTGACCCATAGTTCAGTGACCTCTGCAGTCATCATAGAGAGGTGCCTGTATATGGGGAAATAGCTCAGTCTCAAGAATGTGTCTCTGAATATTGTGGCCCCACACCCATTACACTGCACCACTCCCATGCTTGATGATCTGTTTATCCTCCTCACTTTTTGCTTCCCTGACTTTCCCTTGCCTTTAGCATTGCCTTATCACTAACCCCCCTCTTGGCTTCCCATTAACTTTCCACTTCCGAGTCTATGTTTTGACCCTTAACCTACATAGATTTTTCAGGGAGTTGCATGTCGGGGTGGGTGAAAATATAAAAATATATAAAGTCGCCTGCTGGCAAAAAAAAATAAAAATAAATGCACCGCTACGGACCCCAACCTTGTACCCTGCACTTCCCAGCAGACCACCCCCATCACGCTAGTGGACCAGCTCAGCAGCTGCCTGCCACACCCCCTCCCACATACCATCCCTCCTCTACCTCTCCCCCTGTGCGTGTGCAGGCACGTGTATAGTTGCTACTTACAATCACGGTATTTTGCCCAATCCAGTATCCGGTCACCCCTCTGCTTGGAAGCCATGAAGACAGGCACAGTAACTGAGTCTCCATTTTTGTAGGCACCCAATTTCTGTTGCCTTGATCATTGGATACCATAGAAAGTGGGTGAGGGTGGGGGTATGATTTTAAATGTATATGTGTGCAGCTGTGAGCATCACCTGGTACTATGATTGGGCACCAGGTTTTGGAAAAGTATTTGGAGGCTATGTGATACTGGGATTGGGCACCTGCTATTGGGAAAGTATTTGGGGGCTATCTGATACTGGGACTGGGAGGGGTAACACAAGCACGGTCAGCATGGAGTGCCCAACACCAAGTGCACAAGTGTTGTGTAGATCCCTCAGCATCACACTAGAATGTGAGAATAAAAGAAGAAAAAACAGCATTAGGCTGTGAAGGAGGACAAGGTAAGTCCCTCAGAAGGCAGGGAATGTGGTTGTGTGGAAAGGGCAGAGTGATGGGGAGGCAGTCAGTAGCAAGTGGGATAACACATAGTACAATGATCACATAAAAGACAAGCAATCACCCCACAGGGCCAGTATGCAAGTGATCTGCACCGTGTGCAATATTACACACATAGTGGGTGATTAACATACTGTCACTATAACCCCAGGGCATGGTTGATTGCTCAAATACAACATTGCTATTTACTAAGTGGATGAAAGCTGCATCAGCATGGCAAGACAATTAATTTGAAGAACTATTAACTTAGTATAGATTTAGACACACTAAAATACCTAACTGGAAGGATCTCCATGGCATCAGCCGGCCTGATTACCATTGGCAAAGGGTCTATCCGGAACTCCTACTGATTGCCAATGAGTTCAATGCCACGTTCTCTGATCTCTCAGGGGTGCTTCCCAGAGAGTTCCTAAACCCACTGAATAACCAGCTGCACGGCAACACCGTACCCTCCTCAGTGAGGGATGGGCTGCCACTTTTCTATTTTAGGCAAGTTACAATCTCTGAGACCATCAAGCATGTAAAGAGGGTCCTCGGAAAGACCAGAATGGGGAGTGATCTAATAGATATGAAGTTGGTTGCCCTAATGCTTGATGAACTAGCAGCCCCAATTACCAAGGTTTTTAATGCCTCTCTAAGATTGGTTGTGTTCCCAGATGCTTGGAAATCCGCTCTGGTTACACCTGTTTTCAAATCTGGGGATAAAACACTCACTGCCAATTATAGGCCAATCTCCATCCTCCCACCCCTCTCCAAAGCACTAGAGAGAATTGTTTCTGAACAGCTCACTGACTTCCTCGACAGTCACAAATTACTCTGCAGCTATCAGCACAGCTTCCACAAAAAACACTCTACCATCACGGCACTGGTGGATTACACCACCCAGCTCTACAATGCCCTTGACCAAGGGATGGTCGTGGGGTCAGTTTGCATTGACCTCACAAAAGCGTTTGACTCAGTTAACCACCAGCTATTACTAAACACATTGCTCTCTACAGGATTGGCCCCTGATGCAGTCACCTAGTTTCGCAGCTATCTTTCGCAAAGAACTCAATGAGTTAGAATCGGCGACTCACTCTCAGACCCACAGGTAGTGGCCCTTGGAGTACCGCAAAGGTCTATACTTGGACCGCTCCTTTTCAGCCTGTTCATTAACCACCTCCCTGAAGCCTGCTCAGCAAGCATTGTATTATATGCAGATGATGCAGTTCTATCGGTCCCAGACAGGGACCACTTGACCATTAAGGAAGGCCTACTTGATAGTTTCCACAAACTAGAAACCTGGTTCTGCCAACACAAACTGCTACTAAACCATAAAAAAACAAAAGCATGCTGTTCACGGTCCCTCAGAACAAAAGGACATTTTGCCCACTTCGAATTCAGAACCTTAAAGGTGACACATGTGAACAAGTCTTCTCATTTAAATATCTGGGTGTTTACCTTGATGACACTCTCAATTTCTTCCACCACATTGATCAAGTTGTCAAAACCACCAGCATGAAACTGGGCATCTTCCATAGAAGCAAGCACTCAATGACACCTGCGTCCCTCAAATTAGCCACAGGCAGCGCTGTATTGTCATCCATTGATTATGGGTTACCATCATACATAGCAGGATCAGACACTGCCCTAAGCAGGATACAAACACCTGTAAACAGGGCTTGTCATCTGGCACTTGGGGCAGATCGATGGACTCACACCTGTGTACTCTACTCCGAGACTGGCTGGTTCCCTCTGTACTTAAGAGCCCAATACAAAACATGCCTGATCGTAAAAAAAGCACAACTAGGCCTCTTGCCGGAATCCATAAGTAGTCTGTTCAAGAAGGCAGTGCAAACTAAGCAAACCAGAAATGCGACAAAAGGAGGACTTCAAGTCCCTTTCAAGCACACGTCTTTGGCCCAGAAATCCCTTACTTTTAAGGGCCCCAAATGGTTTAATGAGCTACCTGACACGCTGACAGGAGGTACAAAGCTGAGCCAGTTCAAAAGGGGGCTACGGTCCCATCTTAAGAGTGTAACTACCTGTAACTGCACAAGCATATGATCAACAGATTCTCTTGTTTTTTACCTGCCTTTCACTCCTACCTCTCTTCTCCCCCAATCCCCCCAATAATTCAACTTACCACCCTCCACCACCACCTTATTCCTCCTGATTTCTCCCTGCCCACTCCGCCTCCATTTTTGACAATGCCACTCTGGTTGCTTACCCACTTCACTATCGTCCCCCTGATATAACACTGCCATATTGCTGACATGTTCATTCCTACCAGGCTAGCCCTACCCTGCAACAAATAATGTAGTGCACTTCATCTATTGTTAAGATGTACCTTAAACTAATAAGTCTTGAACCTCATGTGACACTAAAATGATTTTATGATGCCTACCATGTGATCCCTGCTATATGTATTGTATTTTATTGTACTGTTTTTATGTTGGCGCACTTGTGCAGCCAACATCTTGGGGTAGTGCAGTTTTGGAGGCGTGGTCGCTGTTGGGCGAATGCAGGGCATGCACCAGTAGGTGCGTCCCTCATTCCCCAATCAGCCTGCATGCTGGTGCCACACCATGCATACATAATGTGGCGAGCACATCTAAGAAAATGTCGGCTGCAATCTGAGCAAAAGCTCATTGGATGCAGCGGACCTTTCCTGGATGTGCTCACCGACATTATGAGCATGGCGGCACAGTGGCTGCCAAACTGTCGACTTCGGGAGTGCCCAACTTCTGTCGGTTACCCTGGCTCCTTTGAATGTGCTGGACGGGGAGCCCACTCCCCGTCAGCATAAATCACCCCCCCATTGTTAAATGCCAAGGGGGTGCCCAATCTCCCTTGACTCGGCCCCCTCGCTTGCTTTGTGTGCCGACGGGGTGCCCAGTTCTAGTCAGCATAACATCCCGCTCCCCGTGTTGTGTGCCAATGAGGGTGCCCAGTCCCCCATCAGCTACAGACCCCCCCAACAGTTAGGTGGCGTGCTCTGAGCTCACCCCAGCATGCCAAATCCCCTAAAAAAAAAAAACTGTCCTGCGATGTCTAATTTTTTTTACCTGTAAAACGAAAACAGTCCTTGTACTCTCCTGCCCCCACCCCCACCCACCCTCTTCGCACCCTGCCACCCTACACCCCTTCACCACATACTTACCACTGAAGTCCAGCGCAACGATCTTCGGTGGACCGGGAACACGTCTGCACTCTTAAAAGCCGACCACAAACTGAAGAAATGCCGGTAAGCTGTATAATGGAATAAATAGGGTGTTTTCAACTTTGCTGCATATCTCAGGCATTTTTGGGAATTTTGGCCCCAAATTTTCAACATGGGGTTTTTGGGACCCCTCCACATGAATTCTTGCACTGTCATTGAGTTATTTGGTCCTGAAAGGTGATTTCGCAGTCACTACTTGGCATCACCTTTTGGGGTCGAGTGCCACTGTTCATGAGGGGGGCCCTCAAAAAGCCTATGTTGCAAATTTGGTAGGAAAAATCCAAAAAAATGACTGTTTTACAAGCGTGCATTGAGCAGTTGCCACGCACACTCGTAAGTTCGCAAACTTATAATATTTTCACTCCAGATTTTCAACAGTGCCATTGTTCTGCACCTCCTAATGAACAGTACAGCTGTCATTTTTCACATCCTGGCCGAAATGTGTTTTCGCAATTCTGGCGCAGAATAGCGTGGTCGCTGTGGAAAGCACATGTTCGAGATACATTATGAAAATGGCAGTGACACTGTTCATTAGCAGATATCCTAAAATGCCTATGTTGAAAATTTGGAGGCGAAAGTCAGTAAAATGAGTATTTTACGAGCGTGCATTGTGCAGTTTGCACGCATGTTCGTGACTTTGTGAATTTGTAATAGTTTCACTCCAGCTGTTCATCACTGGCATTTTTCCATGTCTCCTTATGAATATTACAGCTGGCTGAAATGTGTTGCACAACCGCGAGAATTGTACTTGGTCGCCAAAGTAAATTAGTTTTGGGACAGTTTGAGGAAATGACGTGACACTATTCATGAACAGAGGTCCTAAATGCCTATGTTGAAAATCTGGTGCCAAAAGTCCATACAATGACTGTGTTGCAAGTGTGCATTGTGCAGTTTCCATGCACCCTTGTAACTTCATCAGTCTGCAATATTTTCATGCCACATTTTCACCACTGACATTTGTGCACACCTCCTTATCAACAGTCCAGCTGCCATTTTTCACAGCCTGCCCAAAACGCATTTCCACATCTGTGGCACACAATGGCATGCTCGCTGTGCAATATCACCTTTTGCGACAAATGAACAAAATCAAAGTGCTATGCGCCTCTAGTTCCGCCACTGCCAATGCCAGTGCGACAACACTCGGCATTGACAAATGCTTGTTTGTCCTTGACTTGGAACCTTTGAAAATGAGTCTTTGACTCAAATGTATTAATCCTAATTGAAATAAATAAATAAATAAATAGATTTATGATACTTTATTTTACTTATACTTTTATATGGTGGTCTCTGTAGAGATTTTTGAGTAACCCTGCTTACATACAGGGATCCACATGATTCCATGACACCATCATTTGACATATCAATGCCATTATCTGTGGTGTGATGGGAGTTATCATCAGCTTGTCTAGCAGTAGGACTACCACTTGTTATGTTGCAACTGGCTTCTGTGGCCTCTCAATCATCCTGATACTGCTGAACAACCTTTGGGACACAGGAAGTACAAATGATGAAACTGATACAACAGTAACACATTTATTAATTTATTTAGCTGTTGTTGACAGGGAAAGCAGAGCTAGACAATTCTGCTATGGGATGTTTAGCATTCACCTGAACAACCACCACAGCAGGTGGACCGGACCTCAGTTTAACGCAAGGTGGCACCTTAGAAGTGCAGCATCTCCCTTGTGATGCACTACAGTGTCAGTACTGGATGTATCCCTAGTTCCCGGTGTCAGGCTGGAACACACAACCTTCCAATATTCCAGCCACAGAGGCAAGTGTGCAACATGTTGTGCCAGTGACACTGTATTTATGGCAATACAAATCCACAGTTTACACACCATGATTAGGGCACACTTCAGTACCACGATCAATGGCATGGCTCTTGGAAATTACAGAAAGCACAATAATGTATTTTTGTAGTTCTGTTGACTGGTAACAGAGGTCTAGACAATTCAGCCATAGGACTTTTAACATCCACCTGAGCAACCACTACAGCAGACAGATGGGACCTCAGTTTAATGTTTCATTCATGAGAAGGCACCTCAGGAGTGCAGCATCCCACTCGTGATGCAGTATGGTGTCAGAATTAGGATGCATTACAAGTTCACAGTGTGTGGCTGGAACACACAACCTTCTGATCTTCCAGCCTCACAGGCAAGTGTGCAACTTGCTGTGCCAGTAACACTATCCACATTATGCGCTCCATGATCAGGGTGCACTTCAGTACCACAATCAATGGCTTGAACCATGGGAAAAAACAAAAGGCACAACAAATGATTTATGTATTCATTTGATTAGTTGTAGTTGACCAGGAAAGAAGGGCTAGACAATTCTGCCCATTTTCAGCTTTATCCCAGTGGAGGGGGCGATACAGATTTTTAAAATTTATTTATTGAATTTTGTTGACCCAGTAAGCCCACTGGGCCTAGAAGTCCCTTTTTCAGGGGGCAGTAGGGGATATAGATGGTAAGCAACTGAAATTGAACCAGATTAAGCTGTTGGTGGTATTTTTAGTGAATGGGAGAAATTTGGCCAGGACACCAGGGAAATTCCCCTACTCTGTGGGAGGGTTCCCTTACATCCTGGCATTCTGCCAAGATGGCCATCCATGGAGGAGCTGTGGAAGACATGGAGGTGTTGGAGGCAGGAGAGTCGGTCTCCTCCCTTGTCTCTGTATTGCAAGAGACCGCATTGCCTAAGGACTTTCCTGTTACTACTGAGAATTTGCTCAACTTGCCATTGGATTTGGAAAAAAATCCTTTTTCTCCTGTGAGTCTCACCTTACAAGATAACACCATGATTTCTAATAGAGCTGCTAAAGCTGCAACTCCTCCTGAGATTACTTCTGTGGCTCTGCCTGTTTCTGAACCTACTGATGTGGCTGCTGTTGATGCTTTGCTCGTACTGGAAGAACAACGTTATTCAGCGAAAAAAGCTGAACTACTTGCTCTGAAACAAACTGCTACTGTGCCATTTGAAGACCTTCCTGCTGACTCACAATGTAAAACTGCAGTTTACTTACCCACTGATGCTTCTGACAGCGTTTTGACGCTTCCTCATTCCTTTCCTGCGAGACCTGTAATGTCAAAGTCTGTCTCTGCTGACGGTGGGGGTTCACCCGGAATGGCATTACCAGCAGTCTCCGAGCCGTGCCTATGACGAACCCCTTCACCTGCAACTGGTACACTGGATCCGGCTTGGTCGGTAGACTCAGCCCTCAGTGCAGCAGGCTAGGAAAGAGATCCTGTTGCTGGAACTTGGCACTCCAGTCCCTCACCGATACGGACTTCTGTGGACCCTGAAGAGACTGTTTTTTCTCACGACCCACAGTCGCCTGCCTCATCGCAACCCCCGAACCCTCTCCCCCCCTCCTGAACTGCAACTTACTCAGCACCCAGTCTTGAATATCCCGGTTGTTGCACCACTAGAAGAGTCCTCCCAGTTGCAGACCACATCTTCTCCCAGTTTGCAACTCCTGGACCCTGGGTCCCATCTACCACCCGCTAGGCAAGCTTCCTTTGCACGCTCTGCTGCTTCTAAGACTTATGCCTTGTGTTTTACTGTGCCTACTCATCAGGCTAAATGACATAACGTGGTCCAACTGCAGTACTTGTGTGGTATGCCTGAACTACCTGATCGGATCTTTGTGGGTAGAACTCTTCTTAAGGACTCGATGGGCTTTGCTGCTTACGAGATTCATGCTTTACTCCATGTATCCTCTGAAACACACTTTGATGTCAGCTTTAAAACTATGTCAGGTTTAGAGAAGTTTTGGACTAAATTTCATGAACTGAAAACTTTACCCTTATGGGTTCCGTTTAGTGCAGTTCCTTTAACTAAGCCTGCTCATAAAAATGTCACTATTTTGTTTCGTAATGAGGGGGTTAGTTTAAATGACATTACGGTATGGTTAAAACAACATTGTACTATGCTTAATGATCCAGAGGCTATTTTTGATTCCGAAATTTGTGGACAGGGGGTTGGAAAGTAAGAGTGCTGCTTAGGACGACTGATGTAGGGGTGCAACATTTACCCAACAGTTTTATGCTAGGCAGGGATAGGGGAGTTCTCTTCTATATTGGTTAGCCAAAGGCATGCTACAGATGTGGTTCTGTTAGCCACATTAGTAGTATTTGCGATGTTGTTAAATACTCTGTTTGTGGTGAACTTGGCCATGCTAGTTCTCAATGCGTGGAAGAGCCTAAGTGTGTTCTTTGTGAAGAAACTGGCCACACTTTCCAACAATGCACTTGGGCAGCTCATAACTCTCCAATTCTGGCTGAAGGAAAGGAACAGAGACTACTCATCACTGTGGCACAACATTCCAAGAGTCATGGTTTTTCCTCAGTTCCCCAGAGTGAACAGCCTTTAGAGGCTTTTCTCAAGCTTTCCCCTTTTCCAGCTGCTCCCCCTGCTGATGTGCCAGTATCCCCTACTGTCCTGCATACTGCTATAGTTGTCCCTGCTCTGGACCCCCCTTCCTCTTCCCCCTGTTATGCCTAGTTGTTCTGGTGAGGTTCCCCTGCCTACTATTGTCTCCCCGGCTCTTCCTGCAGGTAGTATGAACCCGCCACCTCTCCTGGAATCCTTTGTCCCTCATACTAGAGTTACAAGGGGCTCTCGGAAATTGGGGTCTCCTTTTCCTAAGGCATTGAAGGTGGATGGTATCCCTTTAGCCAATAAGTTTGACTTATTACGTGACCCCTCAGAAAACACAGATTCTGACTCTTCCTCTGTACTTTCATCCCATCCTGAATTGACTACGGATACTGAGGTCCCCCTTGATAATACGGGATCACAAAAACAGAAAGCTAAGGCCAAGGTTAAACATAAGGACAATGTGCCCAGGAGGGGTAAACCTAGGTGAAGGTTCTTTTTTTGTTGCCTTCTAGCTGCTTTCTTTGTTTTGCTCAAATATTATGGCTCCCTCATTTTCCATACATACTGTGAATGTTAACAATAGTAAACGACAGCCCAAGAGGGATTTGGTTTTCTCCTTTTTATCTTACCTTACTGTTGGGGTGATTTTGTTACAGGATGTGAGGTTTCATTCTCTTTCTGAAATATCTACAGCACAAAGGGCTTGGTTTCCTGGCCTATCCTATTGGTCCTTTGGCCAGGAGATGTGTTTCAGTGTGAGGATTTTGTTTCACTTACCTGATGTTTCTGTTCTTAAAGTACTTGATTTATACCCAGGTAGGCCGTTACTTTTGGATGTGAGTATTTCTGGAGTTTTATACAGGATTGTTAATATTTATGCGCCACAAACCAAGTCACTTAGGATTGATTTATTGAAGCTTGTTCGTCCTTATCTGTATACCTCCCAGTATGTTGTTTTTGGAGGAGACTTCAATTGTGGCTTGTCCCTTAAAGATAAATCACACTCCTCTAAGATGAATAAATTGTTTTGTGATACTAATTTTCTGAAATAAATGTTGCAGTCTGCAAAACTGAAGGATGCATATCTTCAGATAACTAATACACATACCCCCACCTTTCATAAAGGCCCTCTGGCTACCCGTATTGATTTTTTTTTTGTATCCTGTCACTTGCCACTCTCTGCTGCTACTGTCCAGATTGCAGCCTTTTCAGATCATAATCTTTTAACTGTTACCCTTGGTGATGCTCATACAAGGCGTTTTGGTCCGGGCTCATGGAAACTGAATTCTGCATTATTGAAGGATTCCCAGTTGTTAGTATGGCTTAAAATATTTTTTTTCAAGCCAGGAAATCAGTTTTCATGCTCTATGATGACCTCTGGGGCTGGTGGTCTGATACTAAATCAGACTTGCGGCATTTGTTGAGACATTTTTGTCGACAATCTCACAATGATCAATATTTTGACTACCAGAGGAAACACTGTCAATTGCAAACACTCCTTACATTATCTTATAATACTGGTCATCATTTTACTGCTCAAAATTATTCAGCTTAAACAGGAGCTTAATATGTATCACTCCAAACAATTTTCATTGTTACAACAACAGCAACAATTTGGGCTATCGGGTTCCTATCATGCTGTCTGCCCGTTTGACAGCTGTTTTAAACGGGTGGATAGTAAAGTTTTTGGGTCCCTCTTTGATGGAAATATGACAGAACTAACTGATCCTTTAGATATTCAGAGATATGTGGCTGAATATACCAGAATATTATTTGGTCCCATTGCCTCACAGGTAGAAGGAACCGTTACCAATCTCTCTCTCACTTGGACATCCCCGATGTTCCACAAACGTTTCTTGATTTTGTATCTAGTGATATTCAGATTCAAGAAGTGGGAGATGCGATTCGTGCTTTGAGACCTGGAGTGACTCCTGGCTTAGATGGTCTCTCCAATGAACTGTACAAGTTATTTGATGTTGACCTACGAGGTGAATTAACAGCAATGTTTAATTATGTTTTACGGCAGGATGTTCTACCGTTGGATTTGAATATGGGTAGTCTATTTTATATTTACAATAAGGGGGATAGGAGATTATTACACACTTGGAGGCCCCTTAGACTTTTAAACACTGACATTAAAATTTTAGAGAAAATTATTTCACTCCGTCTGTTGAAAATTGCTCCCCTTGTAATCTCTAAGGCTCTGTTTAGTAATATTCCACGGAGGAGTATTTCTGATCATATAATTTTATTATGAGAAATAGTTGAACGTGGCAATCATGACCTGCTGAACAGCTTCCTGATCTCCTTGGACCAGAAGCAGGCTTTTGATTCGGTCAATCAAGACTTTTTATCGCATACCCTACGTCATTATAAAATCCCTGCTAGAACAATTTCTTGGATACAGTTATTATATCAAACAGCTGCTACAGTCCCTAAGGTGAATTTTTGGAAAGGTTCTATACTACCACTGAAAAGGGGGGTTAGACAAGGCTGTCCATTTAGCCCTATTTTATACATATTTTTTTAGACCCTTTACTATGCCCTATTACTACATCCCAATCTATTGTTCCACTTTCTACTCCATCACATGCTATTTCCACACTATGTAATGGCCTATGCGGATGATATGAGTTTAGTTGTAGCAGACTCCTTTTCAATTACTGCAGCTGTCCAGCATTGTTAGGCTTTTGGGTCCCTTTCTGGAGCTGCCCTAAACTTGAATAAATGTGTGGGTAGACAATTGGGCTCTTCTGGTTTGAGACACACTTCAGTTTCAGACATTAGAATAACCTCGGACCCTATTAAAATTGTGGGTATTTTGTTTGGGGACGGTTCTTTGGATATTATTAATTGGGGTCCTAAACTTGATTTGGCACAGTCTAAGGTTACTTTATGGACTAGGTGGAAAATGGGGAAGAAGAAAAGGGTGTATATGATTAAAACTTATTTACTGTACTTCCTGTGTTTCTTTTTTAGCATATGTTTTTCCCCCTTCGTGGAGCCTTGAGACCAGATTATTGAGTATTTTTCTTCAAGCACTATGGGGCAGTTGCCTCAACCCTATTCAATGCAATTTAACATACTTGCCACTTTCGGAGGGTGGTCTCGATATGGTCAATCCCTTATTTTTTTATAATGGTATTTTTTTTATGACCAACTTTAAATCTCTTTTGATAAATTGTGACAAGGGGTGGGAATCATGGTTTTTATGACACCTGTAAACCACGATTTGGCTTTTGGGAAACAAACTCTCTTATGGTGCTAAAACAGATCCCATCGAAACCATGTTATGTTAGGGAATCTTTTCTGCGCCTGAAACAGTGGTGAGTATTGAGCTCTACAATTATGACCTTGAATAGAAAGGCTTTGTATAAGCATTTACTTACCCGTGTTTGCACTGTTCCAGTTTCCTTCCCTAAATACCTGGATAATTCCCTGAATGACATTCTGACACTTTTATGTAATGCCAGGATCCCTCGGAGGATGTGGGACTTACATTGGTTGAGCTGTCACAAACGTGTTAAAGTGAAAGCGAACCAAAAACACAAACAATTAACTGAACGCTATTGTTCAAGACAAACCTGTATACAACAAGAGGAAACTATTCAACATTTGTTTTTCTCCTATTCTTACATTAAGGATTTTTGGTCTTATTTGGCCACCCAATGGCAAGAACTTATATTTTCATTTGTGTCTTATGAAGTTTTAATGTATGGTTCATTTTCTCAGGCATGGAAAAAGTGGAACATAGATTCTTTAAATATTGTCTTTACTGTTCTCAAATGGCATATTTGGACTGCTCGCTGTCTCTTTACTTTACAACAACTGGATTTACCTCACCATGTCCTACTACAAAAAGTTGTTTCTAATTTGAAATCTGTTTATGTTTCAGACGTACAGTCTACTCCCACTAGAACTCTGTTAAAATTATGGAAATGCATGCCATGGATAACTGACTTGGATTTCCCTGTAACATAAATTGTGATTTCTTGAATGTATTTTTCAATTTTTGCTTTTCCTTCTTGTTGATTTGTTGTTTATGCTTGTAGTATTTCTGTTACTACTCCCCTACTCTGCTTCCTGTGAGCAGGGGGGACCCTTTTGCCAGTGACTCCAAGATGGCTGCTGTTCCAGATCCTGGTGGAGGTGGTGGAAATGCTGCTGTCTGTCCCCAGGTTCCAGCTCCTGCTCTTCAGCCTACTTCTCCTGCTATGGATTACAGAAATGGTCTCTTAGACTCTGTGCCTTCTGTCGATGCCTTAGCTGTGGTGCTTCAGTCTTCCACTGCTGCTATTACCGCGGATGTTACACAGTCTCCTGTGAACCACTCTACAGCACCGATTCCTGAGCCTAGTACTGCTTCCTTGTCCCCAGCGCATTTATGCCTTCTCTACCAACAGCATCGGTCTCTCCTGCAGCGTTTTGTGCATGAAGATGACGCCTCTCATCCAGCCTCACTGCTAATTTCCACTCCGACTGGGCTCTCTACTACGCTATCTTCTACTCTGTCACCTACAATTACTGCGAACCCTACTTGCTCTGCCGAGACGCATCAAAGTTCCTTTTCTCCTGCTCTCGTCCATGGAATTAATGCCTCTTCAGACTTAGCCTGGTCCCCAACTTCTGTTTTACAGGCTACGGGCTGGATGCAACCGCTTACTGGTACACCGTGGTCTTCGCCTCATGCAGTTAGCGCACAGGACATTATTCACAGTGCCTCGATTCCTATTCCTTCCACTTCGACTATTTCTCTACCGTCCATGCCTCCTCAGTTGCTACCACACAGGGATTTTTCAACTCCCACCCAGGACTCCAATGTTGACCAACCACCTCTTCCTTTAATGACAACTATGCCAGCTCAGGACCATGGTTCTGCTCCTCAGCTCCTTGCTTCTGTACTTTCTACCTCAGACGACGAGTCCCAACTTGGCAAGAATGACATAGCTCAGTCTCCTCTGCCTACAGGTGAGACATTGCAAGATTGCTCCTTTCGCCTTAGTGATCTTTTTCAGAACTTGGGTGCCCCAGCTCAGCGTAGGAACGCTGTTCGCCTGAAATTTTTTGGTGACCTTTCTGATGCTCCTGATCGTAAAACTGTCTTACATTCAATGTTAAGGGACTCTTTGGGCATCTCTGCTAGCGAATTGTTTGCTTTTATACATTATGGGGAATCTATATATGACATTAGTTTTAAAAATGTGTACACCTTAGAGAGATTTTGCACTAAATATGAACTGGTGAGATCTCAGCCTTTATGGACCCCCTTTATGCTAATTCCCCTTACTAAACCTACTATTAAACTTATTACTCTTCTGTTTCGTAATGATGGAGTGAGCATAGCAGATGTCCAATACTGGCTTAAGCAGCACTGTGATATCCTTGAGGCTCCTCGACCTATCTTGGATGAGGACTTCATTTGGACTGAGGGTTGGAAGGTTAAAGTACAATTAAGACAAACAGACCAGGGTATTACCCACTTGCCAGGCAGCTTCTACATTGGTCAGGACAGGGGCTTGTGGTTTTACCCGGGCCAGCCTCATACCTGCCATAAATGTGGGGCTCGTACACACCACAGTCACACCTGCGATAAACCCCACTGCTCTCTCTGTCTGGCCTAAGGTCTTGTCAGCCTTGGATGTCCAGATCCACAGAAATGTAACCTCTGTGATGAGTCCAGCCATACCTACCTCCTGTGCCCTTGGCTGGACCACAATAGACTGGATCGTACCCCTCAGGACCAGGTGGCCCTTATTTTTGATACGCAATCTCAGATCCTTTGTCAGCGTGCGGAGGAGCACTAGGATGAAGTGCCCCCCTGTCATTAACTCCGATTCCCCTCCTGTGGTTTGTACAGCCAATCCTTTGCCACGGGACCAAGTCCCACCCAGTTCGGACCTGGATCTATAGATTGTTACCCCATCTGACCCTATGCCCCCTCCTCCCCCTCCAGACCAGGTTCCCTTCGTGGAGGTTTCTCAGGGTAAGTAGGGCAAGTCTAAAGGCAAGCAGAAGGCTCCTGGTCCCCCTTCTACAGTAGGCAGTCCATTCTGACCAGGAACCGGTACCAGGCCCTGATGAAATGGAAACAGTGGAGTGACATAATGGAAGAAGAAAATGATTTGGAGTTCTCTCAAGCTTCTTCTATCCACATGGATTACTCCTCTGATTCCCAGCGAGATCCCTCCCCCACCAGATCTGACACTGGACAGCAATCTGCGGTTACCTGATTTTCCTAGTTTGCTTTTGCAGGGGTTTTTTCCCTACTTTTTCATTTTCTGCTCTTTTCCTATGTAGGGGTGTTTGAGCCTCCGCTGTTTTACACTTAATGTATGCAGCATGAAATCCCATAGGAAACTCTTCACCTCTTTACAATACCTTTTGGCTCTCCCTTTTATTTACTCCAGGATACCAGATTAAAGACCCATTACGAATTGTATCGTGCTTCTGCGGGTTGGACCAGGGGCCCTTCTTATTGGTTCTTGGGAGTGGATTCCTGTGATGGTCTGAGCATTTTATTTTCTGGTTTTGATTGCACCATTACCCGACTGGTTGACATTGTTCCTGGTAGCCCTTATGGTTGACTGCACTTTCCATCGCCTACGGCTCCGGATTCTGAATGTTTTTGCATCCCAAAGTATCACTGCATGCTCTGACTTGTTCAGATCTTTACAACCTTACTTACATACCTCCCACCATCTTTACATGGGGGGGATTTCAACTGTGGTCTTTCCCTGGTGGATAGAGGGGGTTCCACTCAGAAACTTTTTGGCGACTCTACTGCTCTACGTACCATTCTTCAGACTGCCTCTCTTACGGATGACTATTGTGAGGTATACCCTCGCGGGAGCTAAAACTTATCACACAGGACGTCTGGCCACTCATATTGATTTTTTCTTTCTGTCACAGAATGTCAAGGTTCACTAGGCTAAAGCTGTTCCCTGCGAAACCTTGGATCACATGGCCATTTCCATGCTCTGCTCTCCTTCTACTGCTTCTCACTCTCTGGTCGTTTCATCGTGTTGGAAATTGAATAGCTCCTTGTTGTCTGATGCTAGTCTCGTTCGGGATTGTTGGGATTTTTTGCTGGCCCGAGCCACGGTGATAGATGCTTATACCCCCCCTTCCATGGTGGGAAGACACCAAACTGGATCTCAAGCATTTCCTTCTTCTGCACGCTAGGAGGAAATCGGCCTCCTCTTACCATCGGTACTTACTTTTACGACGACATTTACAGGATACTATCTCGATAGCGTCTAAGTCTGGTTTTGATCTCATTGAAACATTGAAACATTGAAGTTGATGGCAGATAAGGACCGCAAGGCCCATCCAGTCTGCCCATTTCTTTTTCTACCTTATAAATGTGCCATCGGCCTTTGCTCTGTCAGTGACCTATCTATTCATAGTCATTTGTATTGCTCCCTTATGCCTATCCCATGCCTGTTTGAAGCCCTGCACTGTATTCATAGCCACCACTTCTTGTCGTAAGCCATTCCATGCATCTACCACCCTTTCTGTGAAAAGAATTTCCTCACATTCCTCTTAATCGGCCTCCTCTAATCTCATGCTGTGTCCTCTTGTCCTGCTATTTTTCTTATATTTAAACATGTTAGACTCTTTCACCTTGTTTATGCCCTTAAGTGTTTAAATGTCTCGATCATATCACTCTCTCCCTCCTTTGCTCAAGGGTATACATATTGAGCTCTGTTAATCTGTCCTCATATGTCTTCTGATGCAGTCCCTGCACCATTTTGGTTGCCCTTCTCTGACTGCCTCAATTTGGTTAATGTCCTTGTGAAGGTGTGGCCTCCAATACTGCACGCAGTACTCCAGATGGGGCCTAACCAATGTCTTATACAGAGGGATTATTACCTCCCTCTACGACTTGTGATACCTCTACTAATACACCCTAACACCCCCCTAGCCTTACCTACTGCTTTAGAGGTCTGCTTGGATGATTTTAAGTCATCAGTGATAATGATGCCCAAGTCTCTTTCTTCCTTTGTGACTGCTAGCAACTCCCCTCCCAGCCTATAAGTGGCTTCAGGGTTTCTCTTCCCTATGTGCATGATTTTGCACTTCTTTGCATTAAATCCCAGTTGCCACTCTTCTGACCATTTTGCTAGTTTATCTCTCCCCTCTTATTGCTTTCCTGAAGACCCAGATGGAAGTGTACTAGTATGATAGAGACCACTCCTTGCGTCTAGAGTCCTCTTGTGGCACTGGGTCTTCCAAAGCTTCATTTGACATCTATAAGCATTGTTCTGACAGAGTGTTGGCCACGCATATTGACTGTCTTGTAGACCTTGACTCTGCATCTGTCTATGATACTATTACCTCCCTTCAGGGTAAGGTTTTTTCACATCTAGAAAGTGCCTTTGGTACCCCTACAGTGACGTCACCTCTGGATTTTTCTTTTCTTGATTTTCCACTCCCTTCTCCCCCCCCCAGATCTCTGTACCAGGTTGATTGTCCAGATATCCTTGTTAGAGGTTCAGACTGCCATCAAAAAGCAAAAACGATGTACTTCTTCAGGATCAGATGGTCTAACAGCAGAGCTTTACCACATGTTTACTGATATTCTTTCTCCTTTCCTTACCATGCTTTTTAATGCTATTATTTCTTCTCATTCTCTCCCCCTACACTTCTTGGACGCCATCATGTTTCTTTTGTATAAGAAGGGGGTTAGGGCAGATATTTTGGAATTGGAGACCACTGAGCCTTTTGAATGTAGACTACAAGATTTTTGCCTCTGTTTTGCTCCATCGACTTCTTCCTGTTGCATCACATGTTATCTCTGAAGTTCAGACTTGTGCTAGTCCACATTGCTCCATCATTTCAAATTGTTCTCTTCTACGGGATGGCTCTGCTTTCAGCTCTTCTTCTTCTCCCTCACTTCTTCTTTCTCTAGATCAGGAGAAGGCATTCGACAGGGTGAACCATGGTTATCTTTTCCATGTCCTTTCTCACTATGGTATTCCATGTAATTTCATCCAGTGGCTCAAATTGCTTTATTCTACTGCGAGGATCCAGTCTTATGTGAATGGCACAACTTGTCCATCATTCTTGAGTAGGACTGGAGTTCGGCAAGGTTGCCCATTGAGTCCTCTTCTCTACGTTTTTCATATTGATCCCTTACTTCACAGGATTTTGCATCATCCTTCTATTCCTCATCTCTCTTTTTTTCTGCACCCCTGTACCTCCGGTGTTAGCTTATGCAGATGACCTATGTATTCTCACCACACCACAACTTCAAGAGACGGCCTTGCTCCATCTTCTCTCAGACTTTGAGCAAGTATCTGGCTCTAGGTTGAACTTCAGTAAAAGCTGTGCTGTATACCTCTCATTGTTGCCTCTCCCTAGTTCTCCTAATTCTACTCATCTTATTGCTGGGGTACCGGTCTGTTATACCCCAATCAAGATTTTAGGGCTGTCCTTTGGTGCACCGGATGATGCTCTTGCCAACTGGATTGTTGTTTTGGACAAGACTTTTCACACCGTTGCTTCCTGGAAGGGTCATACTATTTCTAAATGGAAACGAGTTTTGCTGTTGAAAACTTTTGTCCTTCCTCTATTTCTTCACTTGGCTTCTGTTTTTCCGGTTCTCTTTTCTTTGGAAGCTTGTTTGTATAATGTTTTCTTTCAGGGCTTCTGGGGTAGTCGCTTGAACCCGGTGAAAAGGAATTACACATATCTTGATTATAGCCATGGCGGTGTTTGGATGTTGAACCCTTTGGTGTTCTTTCACTGTTTGTTTCTCAAGACCACTTTTCCCTCTTAATTGCAATCCCAGACATTTTTTTGGTTTTCCCTTCTCCATCATCATGCTGCTCCATTGTGTGCGGCATGGAGTCTTTCACCAACAGCGATTCCCCGGAATTTTCAGAAATATAATCTCCCTCATTTTATTATCCCAACTTTTTTAAAGATTCATTAATGGTTTTTGACTCCTACAATGCTTCTTTCTTCATCCAGGAAGCAACTATATCAGTTTATTCTGGGATCATCCTTTCTGGACCTCCCGGTGTTGCGGAACCTTCTTGGCTCTGTTCTGGACTCTTCTTGTGTCTTTCACCAATTGACTGATCCTCACATTCCACAGTGGGTTTGGGATGTGACCTGGCTTTCATGTCACGGCAGGCTAGGTGTTTGGGATAACATGAAACATAAATCTCAGGAGGAAAGAACTTGTCCTCGTGACTCGTGTCCTTCTATTCCTGAAACCATGTTTCATTTTTTTATTGATTGCCCCTCTACGTGACCTATTTGGACCCTTCTCCATCACAAGTGGAAAGACAAGACCCTTTCTACTCTCACCTATGATATTTTAATTTATGGTGTTTATCCTTCTGGTCTGAGTCGCTATTACCCCAGTACATTGCGTTTGATTTTTGCCTTTTGCCGCTACTATTTATGGCAGGCCAGATGTGCATTTTTGCTGCAACAAAAGGTGTGTTTTCCCACTCAAATAGTAACCCAAATTTTGCAGGGTTTGTGTATTATCTATAGCTCTGAGCAGGCCTCATTACCATCTGGGGTTTTCCGATGCTACTGGGATTTCTGCTCCTGAATTTTTATCTGAGTTTATTTTTCTTTGTATTGATGTTCCCTGCATTTTCATTTAGACTGGTTGGGAGTCAGGGATAGTTTTTATCTCCTTATGTAGATATTTTCTGTTTGCGTTTACTGTATACTGTAATGCTTCTTTATGTTTTGATTTTCCTTTATTATGAATTGCATGATGTAACATGTTCTTGAATGTTTTCTTTTCCTTATTGAACTCCCCTACTTTTTAATGGGGATGAGACAGGTGTTGTGTACAGTAACAGCTTATTTTTGTTTGTAGTTTCAAGTATGCTGTTATTCCTCATTTTGTTTTTTCTCTTTATGGTTTATGTATGAAGCAATACATTTCTGTATATTTTGGTTTCAGTTTTTGAATAAAAAACTCCCCTACTCTTTTTTGGTAAGTGCCATGGGATCTTTAGCATCCAACTGAACCACCACCAATCCAGGCAGATGGGACCTCAGTTTAACATCTCATCTGGAAGACGGCACCTCAGAAATGCAGCACCCCCCTCATGCTGCACTGCAGTGTCAGTATTGGGATATTAACTCAAGTGCCAGATGTGGGAACTGAACCCACAACCCTCTGATCTCCCGGCCTAAGATGGTAAACAACTGAAACTGAACCAGATGAAGCTGTTGGTGATATTTTTAGTGAATGTGAGAAATTTGGCAGCAAAACCAGGGAAATTCCACTACTCTTTGCAAGAGGTACAAGGGGATCTTTAACATCCACCTGAACAACCACCAGAACAGGCAGACGGGGTCTCGGTTTAACATCTCATCTGAAAGACAGAACCTCAGGAATGCAGCACCCTCCTCAAGATCCATTACAGTGTCAGTACTGAGATTATACCCCAAGTGCCTGGTGAGGGGCTTGAGCCCACAGCCTTCCGATGTTCTTCACATTGTTCACACAAATATGTTGTGTGACATGCACAAAACAATGAAGCCATGTTGAACTTATGCCTTGCATGGATATGCCATCACCTAAAGGTGACGTTAGCTGTACTTTGTACATATGGAGATCAATAAGGTAACTGTCAGTGTAAAATGTATTACCTCTGCAATTTGATGTTTATGAAATACATCTCCAATTTTTTCCTTTTCACATTTGGATCATCAAAGTAAGTACTGTCAGAAATGCTACATGTGGGGGTCATCATGGGAGGGAGAGGATTGAGCATCTGATGGACTGCTCTCCTCTCCCTAGGTTGGGATAGTTGTCATACCACTCCTTGGCTGCCCCCTAGTGGAGGTCAGAGGGCAGCCTCAGAGTCAGGGAGGCACTGGAGCATGGATATATGGTGTGAGTGTGCCTCCACATAGGCACACTTATGCCATGAGATGAAGGGGCTGGGAGAAAAATGGAACTGGCACAGTACTCCTCATGAATATGAGCTGAATAAAGCACATTATAATCAATAGGGCCATTCCAATCAGTATGTTTTGTTTACAAACCTGTTCCAAAGCTTCAGATAATGAGGGTCTGTGGGAAAGGTGAACAAAGAAAACCTCATTTTGTGTGTATTTCCACAATTTGCTGCAAAGAAAAGAGAGATGGCATCCTGACAGAACAATGAACTGCAGTTTCGAGGTAGCTATCAATATACAGTGTCACAATGAACAGTATCTGATGGCAACAATCACAGTGTGTTCAATATAGCAGAAATAGAAATGATAACTAAATATCATATCAGGTCAAAGATATGTATGACTGATAGACAAAATTAATGAGCCACTACTGACATAAATCACCATGTACACAAAGATATACTATCATACAATGCCAGGCATTGTCACTGCAGTAGATAATAACCAGGAATGAAGTCCCACTTTGAAACTGCAGCACTGACCCAGGAGCACAATGGCTCAATACATTTTTCACATAAAAACTTTGCTTACCTTATTTACTGATACTTTATTTAGTGCAAATACAAGCGTGCCCTCAAACTGTAGCAAGTGCAGAGTGCTAAATGTGGTGGCAGAACTATATACTTAGCATGAGATTAAAATCTCACTGGCACCTTCTTGGTGCATCCTGTAGTGGTGGATCGACTGGCAGCCCAAGAACAGCATGCGTGCATATGAATTGCATGTACCAATTAGCTAACATTTTGACAACATGTCTTCCTCAGAGCAGACTGGCTCACAGTACCTCCACATTTAAATATGCACTGCTGCTCGTACATATTCAATGAGTAGGCGATCTGGTACACAGCTCAATATTACTGCCTGTGAAGCACAATATAACAACGTAGAAACACGCAAAACAAAACACACACAGAATACTGAAAACACTTACAAAAAACATTGCAATAGCAAGCCCTTAGTTTGTCCTTTTGAACTCAAAGTCTGTAATCAAAAAACTCCATCGCATTCTTGCTATAGAAGTCTTTTCTTAGTGTCAACTCCTGTGGGTCAACAGTCACTTTTTGTCTACCCCTGTAAACATTAAACTTGCTGGAGAAACATGGCTTGCCTCCACAAAATGTCATGCCACTACATTGGTCATAACATTGTTTTCTGATAGCTGATTTGTGTTCACTGACACGATTCCTCAGGGGTCTTTTTGTTTTCCCCACATATCCCAGACTGCAGGGACATATCAACATGTAAATTCCACCTGAAGCAGAACAATTGATAAATTGATGAATTCTAAATTTCTTGCCAGTTCAAGGGCATTTCAATGTAGGGAAGTTATTTGTATTATTGCACTGGGCAGTGTCCACATATGTAGTTCCCACTTGATGCATGTGGTAGCCACACACAGATACAGGGTTCTGGTCAGTAAAAACTATGAACTATCCTATCTTTCAGATTCCTGCCCCTGTGGTATGTAATTCTGGGATATTTGAATCTACTGTGTTTAAATGTGGTATCACTATGCAGGATAGGTCAATGTTTACGAATAATGGAGGCAATCTTTTTTTTTATTAAAATATTTTTAATTTACTTTAGATTATGTTGTACACACAAGTTATTTCATATTTTCTACATAGATAAACATAATATACTTTGCACCCAGTGATAACACAACTCTGGTCTGCAATTAACATTATCAGCACCTATGCCAACGGAATTAAGTATTAATTTAATTTAAGAATTGTGGGGAAGAATGCAGGTAATTTCATTACAGTTTATGAACTTCTCTTCTTCACCATTGTCAGATATGTCAGTAACATCTGATATTCTTTCCAACAGTAAATTCTCTCTGAATTTATGAAGACATTCATTATGGTTCCATTCCCCCACTTCTGGCCAGTTCCATTTTCCCAAAATTTGTCTCTTCATGGTCACAGATGCTAATGCACATATTTTTTTCTCTTCTTTTGAAAATGTATAACTTCCATATTAATTTAGTATAAAAAAAAAACTAGGTTCAATTATTATGTTTCTATTCAGAATTAATTCTGTGAATGTAACGTCTGCCACCAGTTTATAATTTTTGGGAGCTCAACTATTTTATATTGGATGCTTTTATTTTTCACATAGGAATATAGTTTATTTGCATCCATTCTTATGTTATACCATATTTTTGGTGCAAAATTATGTTCTATTTCCTGGTTCCATTTCTGTTGTGTCACCCTGATTTTTTCTTATACATTGTCATCTTCTATATTTGTCAACAGACTATAAATTTGTACAATAATACTAGAATTCTTATTTAGTCCAGAGTTCAAATAGATATCAGAATTACAATGTATCATACTTTTACCCACTTTCTTTTTTAGGGCCATAAATTTATCTTTTAATACTGAATGAAATAACCAGTTATATTTTACTCTATGTAGTGAAGCCATTTCCTTAAACTTCTCATAGGAGATACGATCTGTGTTATCTAAGAGGTCTAATCAATTTATAATGTTTAGTTCTATTAAGGCCTTCATCCATTCTAACTTTAGATTGATTCATTTACTAAACAGAATGCTACTTTGGAAAATGTAATTTGTAAGTTTATTTTTCTTTAACCCCTCTCTACAAGTCAGGGCTAGTCCCTTAATAATAGGATTCATATCTGATCTAAAAGGGACACAGTCAACCTTTATTGCATTGCATTATTTTTAGGTAAAACCCCACATTTTATGATTGCATACCTTCTCTAAAATTGATTGATGTTGCTGGTTGTTTTATCTGTCTCCTTGCTTATTCGAACCAAAATGCATGGTAATGTATGGCTATGCCCTGCTTTGTTTTACTTCTAATCACTGAACTACTCTTATTGCACACTTTCAGAACATTAAAAACATACTCAGACAGTGCAGCCACTCATGATACAATAGTCATCTCTACTCCCACTGCATAATCAGTGGTTAGATTGTGTTGGGGGAGTTTCTGAGATCAGGAAAGATGCAACGAGAGCTGATCAAGAAATGTAAACAAACATGTTTTAGTGTGGTAACACCAGTGTGATGAACAGTCAGTTTTTCACTTTTTAAAAGAAGAAAAAAGGATCTGAATCAAACTACCAGCTGCAACAGCAGTCTTTATAGAATGTGAACAATTACAAAATCTGATTTTCAAACGTAGGCAGTTTGAGGCCTAAGGGGGTTGACAGTGTCCCTTTAAGCATAAATAAATAAATAAAATAAATAAAGAGTAGTTTGTGATTAGTTACAGTATCTTGTACACATAATTCAGAATCATAGTCATTGACAAGTTCTTGTATATATGATAAATATTTACCTTTATTATCTATACTGTATTTACAGTAGTCTTGTCTGCCCAGAGAAAAGCTAGCTTAATCTTTGTAGCAACATAGTATGAATATGGGTCTAGGTCAACCTATTCCACCTTTATTCCTTGGAATGGTCAGTTTGCTCCATGAAATTTGGGGGGAGGCCTTACGCCATAAAAATTTTACAAATACATGCTTTAACTTAGAGTACCATAATTCATGTATCTCTCCCTGTAAAGATTCTCATCAGCCAGGCTGGACACCATCACTACCAGCCAGGTCCTCATCAGCCAGGCTGGACACCATCACTACCAGCCAGGTCCTCATCAGCCAGGTTGGACTCCATCACTACCAGCCAGGTCCTCATCAGCCAGGCTGGACACCATCACTATCAGCCAGGTCCTCATCAGCCAGGTTGGACTCCATCACTACCAGCCAGGTCCTCATCAGCCAGGCTGGATACCATCACTATCAGCCAGGTCCTCATCAGCCAGACTAGACACCATCACTATCAGCCAGGTCCTCATCAGCCAGGTTGGACTCCATCACTACCAGCCAGGTCCTCATCAGCCAGGTTGGACTCCATCACTACCAGCCAGGTCCTCATCAGCCAGGCTGGACACAATCACTATCAGCCAGGTCCTTGTCAGCCAGGCTGGACACCATCACTACCAGCCAAGTCCTCATCAGCCAGGTTGGACTCCATCACTACCAGCCAGGTCCTCATCAGCCAGGCTGGACACCATCACTATCAGCCAGGTCCTCATCAGCCAGGTTGGACTCCATCACTACCAGCCAGGTCCTCATCAGCCAGGCTGGACACCATCACTATCAGCCAGGTCCTCATCAGCCAGGCTGGACACCATCACTATCAGCCAGGTCCTCATCAGCCAGGCTGGACACCATCACTATCAGCCAGGTCCTCATCAGCCGGACTAGACACCATCACTATCAGTCAGGTTCTCATCAGCCAGGCTGGACACCATCACTACCAGCCAGGTCCTCATCAGCCAGGTTGGACACCATCACTATCAGCCAGGTCCTCATCAGCCAGGCTGGACACCATCACTATCAGCCAGGTCCTCATCAGCCGGACTAGACACCATCACTATCAGCCAGGTCCTCATTAGGCTGTCAGTGGGGAGCCTCCTGCAACCTGAGTTGTACTGGAAGCTACACTGCCACACCTCTGCAGCTTCTACACTCTCAAGTAGCCACAACATGTTTGCTTCCCACAAGCGTGCACAAGCAAATATAAAAAGGGCATGAGAAACAGCATTTTGATTAGCTGTAAGCAGTATATTCTATTAGCTTTATATTAATCTGGTTAACAGAAATATTGGCACAGATATTCAAAAGGGTTACGCATGGTGCAACAGTGTTGCACCATGCACAACCCACTGATGTGCCCAAGCGCGATATTCAAAAGGGAAAAGTGAGCCGCACAAATTCCGACGTGCCGGAGTGCATCAGTAAGGTATGCAGGCACAGATGGGGGGGGGCATGCCCATGCATAACCTGCACAGCCCGATATTCAGCCCGGGTTGTGCAGAGTCATGCATGCACAACCCCTACCTGCACCTGCACAAAGTTAAGCCAAAAAAAAAGGAACAAGTGATGGCCACCCACAGATGAGCTGCTGCATTGCAGGGTGCAACACGGCAGCTGACACCTGTGGGTGGCCACCAGAATTCCTGCTGCACCTGACGGTGCCCCCCATGCCCCATCGCGGGCATCCCTGTAGTGAAATCCCCCCTCCTATATCCCTGGTGGTCCAGTGGACCTCTATGTGCCCGATTGCAGGCATTTGTGTAGAGAATAAGCCCCCCTCATATATCCCTGGTGGTTCAGTGGACCTGTATGTGCCCGATCGTGGGCATCGGTATAGTAACCACCCCATCCAATATCCCTAGTGGTCCAGTGGACTGATCACCACCCGATAGCGGGCATCTGTAACACATAAAATACCCCTACTACCCTGGTAGTCTAGTGTACCCCCCCTTCCCACCTGCCCACTGAGCCCCACTACCCCACTCCCCCCTGTCAGCCAGCGGGTGGTAGCACCCCACCTGCCTGCCACCCTGCTGCCCACTGACTGACAGCTCAGTAGGGCTGCCCTCGATGGTTCTGGCGTGAGCCAATGGGCATCACAACTCCATACTGTACTACTCAGTTCAGATATGTGAATGATTCATTCATATCTGGACCGAGTAGTACGGTATATGTACGCCCATTGGCTCATGCTGTGAACCACGGGCGGCAGCCCTCATTGAGCTGTCAGTCAGCAGGCGGCGGGCGCCAGGCAGGAGGGTGCTGCCGCCCACCAGCTGACAGGGGAGGAGCGGGCAGTGGGGCTCAGTGGGCGGGTGGGGAGGGGTACACTAGACCACCAGGGTAGTAGGGATATTTTATGTGTTACAGATGCCCGTGATCGGGCGGTGATCACTCCACTGGACCACCAGGGATATTGGACGTGGGGGGGTACTATGTACATGTCACTGCGCCATGCACAGTTGGGGTGGCCAGGGTGCCATATTCAAAGCTGCTGCACCATAGCGCAGCTCCGTTGAATATCGCCCAGGCCACACCCCTGTGCAACAAAGTTGAGCTGCACCCAGGCTTGCACCACAGCCTGGTGCAGTTTGAATATCTGGGCCTTAGAGTCTAATCACATGCTGAAGTATGTTCTATGTACAATACTATTTTAAAATGCCCATGTTATTACAGTAGCAACAAGGCACACTTAGGGGTTTGCTTGTCAGTCAATCACCCCCAGGGGCATGTGGCAGTAGGGGTAGCTGAGCTCCACTGTTCACCCCTGGAGGGAATTATCAGGATGTTAGCCCAACCCCTGGTCATACCATACTGCTTAAATAATGCACATAGCAGCATGTAGGCTAACTGCAGAAGCTGTTTTTTTTACTTTTAATGGGATCTTCAATTTGACAATTCAGGTAAAAAATTATCTGGGCTTAAGGATGTGTAGAGAGCCAGCATGGAATGGAAAGGAATGATAGATAGATAGATAGATAGATAGATAGATAGATAGATAGATAGATAGACAGACAGACAGACAGACAGACAGACAGAAGACAGACAGATAAAGAACAATTATTTTTCAGTAGGATAAAACTGGTAGGACTTTTCACAGCCGTTTATAATGTTGTCCTGCAAAATTTTACAAAAGGTGGTATAGTATATGAGTTAATCAAAAATTTATGTAATACCCCACAGACATGTTACCATATTTCACAGAGAAAATTAAAAAGCATTTGGAGATAAGACCACACTTAATGTTTACACATTAAACATTACTACATTCAGTAGTCATATCCATAATCCACAGACATTTAACATTTTTAATAACAAGTACAGATGTCCACTTGGTTTCCATTCATCATAGATTTAAACATTTTTAAATTTGAGACTGTCCTAATCTCTGGAGACAGAGCATTCCATTATTTTGTTATCCATCAGCTTGTTTTAATCTTCCCATACAAATCTGATATTCTAGGAATTGCAAATGTTCTGTTTTTTTTTTACTTCCCTCAGATTATAAGTGTGCATAAAAACGTTGTTTATTTCAAACTCATAGTCCTTAATGAGTCCCTTATTTAATTTAAAAGCAGCTATTGCTCTTAGTTGTTTTCTCCTGATTTCTAAGGAATCCCAATTTAGGTCACTATACAGTCCTTCAAACGACAAACCTCCGATCCAGCCTGATACACTGGTGCATGTCGCTGCAATTCAGGTACTGCAAATCAAAAAACAGCACACAGTACAAACTACTATGCAAGTTTTTATTCCTCACACCGTGAAGTACAAACAAAACTCCCTGACCGGTTTCACACTAATGTGCATCTTTGGAGGTTTTGTTTGTACTCCACAGTTCGAGGAATAAGTGCTTGCAAAGTAGTTTGTACTGTGTGTTGTTTTTTGATTTGCTGTTCCTATACATTGAACAGTGTTGTCGATCATAGTCACATCCTAATACAAATCTTGCAAATTTATTGCATAATATATCCGATTTGTTTAGTATAGTATAATTAGCATGCTGATAAACTACTGTAGAATTGCAAAGTAGCATGTTCGTTTAATTTAGCGGTCCGAGGCAATGCTACAGCTTGTTCCTGTGTGTGTTTTGGGACCACAGTGAGGTTAAGTGACTTACTCTGGTCACACAATATAGAAGTAGAACATGATGGAATCAAAACTCATTCTGCTGGATGAATGAAGCTTGTTCACAGCTCTTTGCTTTAACCTCTAGACTGTACTGCCAGTTGATAATCAAAAAACTTAAGAGGCAGTATAGCGCAGTGGTTCAAGGCTCTGAACTGCAAACCTGGAGACCTGGGTTTGAATCCCACAGCCTGACTTGCATACTGTGTGACCCTGAGCAAGTCACTTAACTTCCTTGAGTCTCTCCTGGTAAACACAGGTAAAAAACAAACAAACAAACAAACACCTCACATTTCAAGGCTGGCTCCATGATGCCAGGCCAGTAGGTACATAGCCAAATTTGCATCTTGTAAGCCAGAGTTCACACCTGAAATGGTAAGAGAAAAGGCTGTAAGAGAGGGAATGGAATAAGACAGAAGTTAGTGCTGTGGCAGCCCCAGAAATCTGCACTGACATGAACACAGCCAGGGTTTAGAAATCTTGATACAGTATGGGGCCCCAATACCTGCTGGCACCACAGAACCAGCCTTGAGATGTGTAGTTTTTTAATGATCAGCTGGCAGTATAACCTAGAGGTTAAAGCAATCCTAAAGATGGATTATGTTTACTAATTTTTGAAATGTAAGGGTGATAACTCACTAGTTTCAATGCACATACAAAATAATTATTATAAATGTAGAAAGTGTTGTAATGACACCTTAAAACACACTTAATAAAACAGATGATTTCCTATTTAACCTACAGTCAATGGAGGGCCAAGGTCCTCATTGGCATCATTTCCTGTCAGGAGCCTAAAACACATGGCTGCCCCCAGCCCTTAATTACAGACTGATTTACATATGAATAACTCTGGACTGCAAAGATTCACAGATAAACACAATGGCTTACTCAAATTAGCGTTATATGGTCTTTCAGACATTAAGAAACCCTGCTGATGACAATGCCCCTTTAAAGAAATACAAAATTACACATACCCCCATAATGTAAAGCATCATGGGCTTTATATTCAAATCACCACAAAATATTATGCTGGTTCAACTTTAAGTAGAAATGCAAAGTTCCCCTTTAAAGTTCAATGTCCTGTACTTCTGTATAACGAGTCAGACATAGATAACTAACTTAGCTATTCAATTAATTTAGCAGGTCTCTTTCTGCAGTGAACATAGCAAGACTTCTTTTACAGTGAAATAAATCAATTCTACAGTATATGTCCATACTCCAACATTGGTAGTAGAAGCTGTGCAACTTTTGTACTAGGCTAGAATCAGGTGTGGTACTGAAGGACTGGAGAACAGCACATCTGGCGCCCCTCCACAAAAGCAGTCCCAAGGATGACCATGGGAATTAGACCAGTCAGTCTGATCTAAGTCATGTGCAAGCTCATGGAGACCATACTTAAGGAAAGGTTGTTAGAATTTCTAAAGGAGCATGGTCTCCAGAATGCAAGGCAGCATTCGTTCATGGATGGGGGGGAATGGGTGTCAATCTGATTGACTTCTTTGACTGGGTCACTAAGACAGTAGACAGAGGCCAAGCAGTAGACATCCTCTATCTGGATTTCAGCAAGGCATTTGACTGGTTCCATGTTAAAATCGCGACCCCAAAATAGCACCAGAAACAATGACGAATTCAAAATGTCGGCTGGCAAGTTAGCGAACGATCATAATAGCATTGAGATTTTAGCTAAACCGTCAAAATAGCACCATGCGATGCATAAGAGAGACTAACAAAATAAAAGCAGAAACAGTGTTAAAAGTCAACCTCTTTGTCCATGTTTTGTTTTCCTCTAAATCACTTCCTGGTAGTACCCATACTGCAATGCTCCCTCTCCCCACCTTTGCCTGATGGTTATTTAAACCTTCTGTTATGAGCTCATCTAGCATAGCACAGCCAGCACTGCAATACCATGGAATCTGGCTTGGTGACCAGCCAGAAAGATAAGCCCTTGGCAGTGTACTGTGGATACACCTATAGAAAAGATAAAGAAAAAGGGGAGAAAGTATACTGGTGTTGTGCAGACTCACATAAGTTTAGCTGCCTTGTCAGGTTACACACTGCTGGGGATAAGGTGCTTGCTCAAGTAAAGGAACACAGGCACACACATGTTCCTGATGCTGGTGATGTGGGAGCATGAAAGGTGATGGCTGATGTAAGAGAAAGAGCTAGGTCAAGTGTGGAGTCCACCATGCAGGTACTTGTACAGTGCACTATATCTGCACCTGAGGCTGTTACTGGGCATGTCCCTGCTGTCCCACGTATGAAAAGGATGATACAACGGATACGGCAGGTAGAGCGTGGTTGTCCAGCAACCACAGCATCCATTGAGGGGCTACAGGTACCTGAAGAATTCAGAAGTACATTGGCAGGACAGCCATTCTTACTGTTTGACAGTGGAAAGGAAAAGGACAGACTGGTAGTCTTTGTAACTCCTAAGAATTTGAAAATGTTGCAGGACAGTAGTGACTGGCTACTTGGTGGCACTTTTAAATCATGCCCCTTACTTTTTGATCAGTTATACACAGTGCATTGCATAAAATCAGGGCAAATTATAATGGCAGTGTATGTGCTGATGTGCAGCAGCAGAACAACCGCAGCATACAACAGGTTGTTTACACAGCTGAATGCATTGTGCCCTAATTTAAAACCAGAAACTGCTTTAATGGACTTTGAAAAGTCCTCCTGGTGTGCGTTTTGCTCCATTTTCCCTGATAGTGAGGTTCATGGCTGCTTCTTCCATTTTGCCCAAGCTATCTGGTGCAATATTCAAAGTACCCAGAAGTGCAAGACAGGTATTGTTCGGACCCAGATTTCTCCTTGCATTTGAAAATGTTGCTATCTCTGGCATTTGTTCCACCCGAAGATGTTGTTAGTACATTTGATGCAATGCTTGAGTGGGAGTTATTTTCTAATAATGCAGAGATATTGAAACCACTGATTGACTACTATAAGTCCACATGGGTTGGAAAACGTATAGGAAGGTCAGGAAGATGAACTGCAGTATTTCAGCCAGAACTATGGAATTGTTATGATTCCACCGCGAGGGGGCTGGCAAGAACTAACAATGCTGTTGAGGGGTAGCACAGGGGATTTAACTGTTGCATAGGAGCTACTCACCCCAGCATGTGGAAATTGATCCAATGCCTAAAAGAAGAACAGCGACTAACAGAGATGAAAATTGAGCAAATGGTGTCTGGGGTTACAACTGTGTCACAAAAAAAGAAATGCAAGGACATGAATGAGAGGGTATGCTCGATTGTTGCTGAATACTAGGACTGAGCTATGGCTGCAAGTTATGATGCTGCATGCTGCAACTTCTGCAGTTGCTTGAGGAATCATGATGCATGAGTTCTGTATTACTAAAGCACTATGAGTCTGTTTGAAATGAGGAGATATGATCTGTGGCAATCACTCGTGTTGGTAGTCGCTGAATGAGGAGATATGATCTGTGGCAATCCCTCGTGTTGGTAGTCACTATACTGTGTGGTGCGCATTTGTGTGGTAGTGGTCGATAATTAAGCATTCACTATTATTGTTTAGTAAATGGCAGTGAAAGCTGCTATACTGTGTTGTGTGCTTTAGTATCCAGTCGCAGTTGAAGCAATCGCTATTATGCAGTCACCTTTATAACAATCGTGATTATATAGTTGTTATTTTCACGGGATACCATTTGACTCTGTGCTCCACAAAAGGTTGATCAGGAAGTTGGCAGATCTTGGGGTTGGGGATAAGATGTACAGATGGATGGAAAACTGGCTGAGGGACAGACCCAGAGGGTGGTTTTGGGGGGGAGAGAGTTATCTGGCACTACAGAGGTCACCAGTAGGGTACTGCAGAGCTCAATGCTGGGGCCGTTGTTGTTCAAAGTCTTCATCAATGACATGGGGATGGCATTAAGGACAAAATGTGCCTATTCACAGATGACACTAAGCGCTGTGAGAGAGTGGATGCAACTGAAAGGATACAGGACCTACAGGATGATCTGGAAAAGCTGGGGAAGTGGTCAGAGATTTGGCAGCTTGGCTTCAATGCCAAGAAATGCAAAGTTATGCACATTGGAGCCAGGAATCCCAGGATGGAGTACTGCCTGGGTGGAGTCCAGGTATCTGCATCAGAGAAGGACCTGGGAGTAATGATCAGTAGTGACCTGAAACAATCCATGCAGTGCAAGAAAGCAGCAGCAAGGGCAAACAAGATGCTGGAAAGCATAGCTAGGGGGCTCAGTAGTAGGAGAGAGGAGGTTATACTACTCTAGTAGAGGTCACTGGTGAGGCCACATGTAGAGTATGGAGTTCAGTGCTGCTGCCCACACCTCAAAAAGGACATTAACCTGCTGGAGAAGATCCAGAGAAGGGCTATAAAGATGATAGTGGGTCAGCAGGATAAGGCATACAAGGAGAAGTTGAGGGCACTGAACAGGTACTCCCTGAAGGAAAGGAAAGAGAGTGATTGGACATGATTGGGACCTTCAAGTACTTGAAAGGGATAAATAAGGTGGATAAGGAGGGTCTCTTTAGGCTGAGTGGCAACCATAATATGAGTGGGCACAGTCTTAAACTGGGGGAAGTTTAGGAGGGAGGTCAGGAAGCACTTGTTCACAGGGATTGTGGTGGACACTTGGAATGCGCTGCCAGAATTGGTGGGCTCATTGAAGACAGTGGACAGCTTCAAGGGAGGCTTGTATAGGCATAACGGAAGGTAAAGATCATTGGTAGGGAGAATGGGAGGAGTGGGGAGTGGGGAGTGGTCATAGGGACAGTAGATCAAGCTGTCAACCCTGCAATACGAGCAAAGTAGACAGACCAAATGGTCTTCTTCTGCTGGCTTCTTCCTATGTTCGTATTGTATTCCTAGTTTCTTTGGGAATAAAAAATGCTTTTCTTCTCAAGGCTTCTTGTCTTCTATTTGCCTTTTTAACAATATTATTTATGAGTGAATCAATTTCAATGTGTCATCTACAATCACTCCCAAATATTTATATTCTCTAACATTTGTTAACATCTGCCCAGTTAGTGTTTCTATAATTAGATTTGTTACATAATTAGTTTTTGTCCTATTTTGCCTAAATAGCATCACCTGAATTTTCATTGTACTCAACACCATGTTTGACTTTCTAAACTATCCCTGAAGTCTGTTAAAGTTACACTGCTAAATATTTTCCAGTCTGGTTTGAGATGCTGCTTTAAGTATTAACACTGTGTCATCTGCATTAAGTTTTATTTCTGTTCTAGTTATACAATTTGGCAAATGATTGACATATATCAAAAACAACAAGGGTCCCAGAGTGGAACCCTGTGGTACTCCCCTGCTGAAAATCTGTGGATTTGAAAGTGTACCATTTACCATGACTTCTTGATTCCAATTGTGAAGATATGACTGAAACCATGAAATAGCCTTTTCTGACATCCTATCTGTTCAAGTCTTTTTACAATCAACTTTTCAAAAACTTTTAATGCAACAGACAATAATGCCACTGGTTGATAATTTGATGTGTTTTACCATGCCGCCACGACATCTCCCATGGAGATATCCCCGACAGCGACAGCGACAGCCACAGTGCCGATTGTCGGCAATGCAGCATCAGGGATGCCTCCGTGTTTCTATCAGGGGGCAGTGCCCCCGAATCCCTCATGTGGGGGGCTCTGCCCCACACATGCTGGTCTCTAGGATCCTAACTCTGAGTTGGAGTTGGACTGTGGGGGGCGATACACCCTGCGAGGCAATCTTGGGGACTTGCAGAGACCATCATAGCGACGTGCGGATTTTGCCTAAATCTTGCCGTTGTGATGGTTGTCGCGTTCGGGGAGTCGCTGCAATACCAATTTGATGGATTATTATGGTTTCCCTCTTTATAAATGGGTACCACCTTAGCTCACTTCCAGTAATCTGAATAGATTCCTTTCATTAGACACCTATTATAGATTTTTGTTAAGTCAGGGGTTATGATTTCAATTGAATATTTCAGAAAAATTATTTAAATCTTATCCAGGCCACATGATATTTTTAGATTTCAACCTATTCCTTTTTTTCATATTTCTCTTTGCTTAATAACTAAAATAAAACCTGGGACATCAATGTTTTTTTTTTAATTCAGTGCATACTGTCTTATTGTTAGTTTTTTGCATTAGTGATCAATTCTCTGGTATGTTAGCATCAAGTAATGTGCAAAAATAGTTGTTTAACAGATCTGCTGTCTCTTTGTTTGTAAGTTACTTCCCCTTTCATCTCTAATATTTATCTTTATTTTGGTATCTAATAACCCCTCCAGAGTTTTAATTGGCTTCAAATAGGTTGATGGATCTGTACTTTATAATTTTTTAACTTCCTTGATCTGACCCTTACATTTATGTCTTAATTTCTTAAAGCCTTCCCAGTCATGTTTAAGTTTTTTGTATTGTCTACTCAAATCCATGTATTAGATATAGTAAATTAAACAAAGGCAAGTAGTCTATTTAAGCAATGATGCATGACAGAGGTGTGTGTTATGGGGATAACATCACTTCTTAGGTGCTGGATGCACTGGCCTGTTGTCGCATGCCCAACCACCTTATCCCAGCATGACACACACCTCTGGCATGCATTACTGAATTTCATAGTAACAAAGATAACAGTTCATAGAGCCACACATTTATTGTTTTTATTTATCATTTTTAACAGGCCTACTGAGCAGAACAGCTCATTTTCAGATTCCTTGCAAAATCAGACAAATCAGTCTATGTCCATTTTTAAAACAAAAATTAAATGTTTTTATTGAACTCTGATGAATGCAAATGTGGTTGAAATGTTTCTTCCTTTTATATGACCCAGTGTTATTCATACAGTCTGCATTTATTATGTGATGTATTAATTTTTATGGCTGCAGTGGGCATTGCCCTGCAGTCACTTTGCTATTATAGTAGAAAAATTGAGTACTTCTAGTTCTTAGATAAAATTAAAGGTTCTGTGGTATTACTCTGCTTTCATTCAGTTAAGCAGCATTTCAAAGCACAATGTTGTGTGTGGTAAACTTCAGTCTGGTTAGAACTGTCTTCCAAGAAAGATTCATGGCTCTTAAACATGTCAATAGCAGACAACACTTGGACTGTAATGTCAAATGTCACTGGACAGAATGTTTATGTTGTATATCTGATGTTACAAGGCTCACTGAAGATAAGTTATGGTATCCCTGAACAAACAGTTTTTTTTTACAGTGAAGGTTTAAAATGGACTGTTTATAGCACTTTTTCATTTCAAAACTTACCATGGTGTTGAAATTCTGTTGCTAAAGTACTGAAAAAGGAGTTCGCTTGTCTGTGTTGGTTATGTGTCATCTTTCTGAAAACTTAGAACAGCTAAGCTAACTGTTTTACAGGGAGTGTTTTTTTTTACCTTTGAATTTCAATAATCTTTACTGTGCCTGTGCTCACTATTCATCATGTTTGAGGGAGAGGAATATAAAAATGTTGAGGACATACATTTAAACTTCAACACTGGTATCCAACCTTACCAATTTAAGCCCACAGTATCCAGTGTTAATCGGTGTGAGGGGACACACGCTGCATCTGAGTCTGACAGAGACTGACAGTTCTGATTCAGATGATACAAATCAAAAACTTACCTTGGATTGGTTAATATTTTTAATTATTAATACCTAATTATTGTTTTATCTGTAATCTAGGGGTCATTGTTTGTTTTATTTAGCAATGCAAAGGTATTCCAGTCCTTCATATCATCTGTGGTAGCCCACCCATTATATTGTATAACAACTCATTGACCTATGCTGCGTCACAAATTGTATATCTATATTTTTAATATGTTTCTGTACTCATCAGTTTTGAACTACAGTATATCGAGTCATACTGTTCATTTCATGTATGTGTATATATGTGTGTGTGTGTGTGTGTGTGTGTGTGTGGCTGTACGATGCTGGTTTGACAACGCTTTCATCAACCGGCATCACAGCAACAGGATTTATTTTGACTGCAAGTTGTGGTTGATATAAATCCTGATTGTCTCCTGGTCCATTTTTTCATAGGTGGGATTCACCCCTCAAACCCTCCATGTGGGAGTTCTGTCCACCCACACCCCCTGTACTATTGATTATCAACTCTGAGTCAGAGTTGATTTGGGGAGGGGGTGCAGGACTGGGAGACAGTGTGCCCTGTCTCAGGCATGCCAACACAGTGACCTGTTGGTGAACTGTCGATTTTGTCAACAGGGATGTAGGTTGCTGTGTTGGTGTTGCTGACCATCGCACATACCTGTGTGTGTGGGGAGGGGCTCTGCAGAGGTGCCCATGTGCACCTATTGTCATCATAATTTGATGGTGTTTCATATTAGTTTATATGGGGCTGTTAGAATATGGTTTCATCTTGTGTTGAAGTACAAGTATGTGTGGATTTTTTTTCTCGTTGTACTGTATATGTCACCTATTCTGATGTGTGTGTACTGTGAGGGTGGTCTTGACTGTCTGTTCCTGTTCTGTCACCTGTGTGACCACATGTGGATGTTCATGGATAGGGATAACAACTGATACCAGCCCCACTAGCCAAATGCAGTTAGATATTGTTTTAGGATAGACAAAAATCTCTGTAAGAATAGACAAGAGCATTGTAAGTCTTACTTTTACCACTTTGATAAACAAGACCATGATCCTGAGCATGCGCACAACATTGCCATGGACGTGACATGCATGCTTAGGATCTTGATCCTGTTTTTCAAAGTGGTAAAAGTAAGACTTACAACGCTCTTCATTATTCTTACAAACATCCCCCATGCTTAGAAGAGCATGTACTTTTTTTTCCAATTGTTTAACCAGGGATAGCACACTAAGCTGAAAGCTTGTTTACAGGTGCGATCTGGGAGCACAGGAAAGTTAAGAGACTTGCTCAGGGTCACACAGTATGCAGTTCGGGGCTGTGGGATTCAAACCCAGGTCTCCAGATTTGCAGCTCAGAGCCTTAAACCACTGCGCTATACTGCCTCCCTTCTAGCCCCAACTGTCACTTACACTTGTTCAGGAAATCTGTACATGCATGATTTGTGTTCAGATTGTGAAGAGCCATCCAGCGGTGGAAGACTGGCCAAACAATAAGGTAATGTGCTTGGTCCAAACTAAAGTATATATTTTTAAAATTTAGATAACAGATCTTACTGTTTCTCATACTGGGGCATATGAATAGTTTATTTTGCCGTACAGTAGATGTTATTACAGGCACACTGGTCACACAAGTTCAGTATAGCTGCTGAAAGCTGACAGTGTCCCTTTAAAGTGTGCACTGCTCATGCACTGCATTGATAAAAGTTTCCAGAGAGCTGCAAAGTACAGTAAGCTGAAACTGAATAATAGCTAGAAACAAACCATTGGGAAACTTTTATTAATTCATTGTAGTGAGCAGTGTACACATTAAGCAAATCACTGAAATTGCTAAACCAGTGAGTTGGAGGGACAGTTTAATGTGACTTGTACTGTATGTTATACTGGAATATATATGCATATATGTATTAGTCAGTGTGTCTGTGTATCACAACAATTAGAAAGTGCAGTTAGGTGTCTCAATGATTAGTGTAAAAATTGCTAGTTTACACATTTCTCACTGCCCACAATACCATTGTTTTGCAGTCATATTGACTCTTGCTCGAATTTTTTGTATTGTTGTGTCATATTTTTGTCCTGAGACACTCATGAAAATGTGCCTTTGGCTCAAAATTCTAAGAATCAATAATAAACAAAAAGAAAGAAGGAAACAAACAAAGGCATCTGTGGGAAGAGGGGGACACTGCCCCAGAACAGTAGGCCTATATGTAAGGTAACATAAGCAGACTTAATAGACCATCAATCTCTTTCTGCTGACAGATTCTGTATTTTTATGCATCATGCAGAAAAGGGTTTAGTGAAGAAAATAAGCAATACAGTATCATAAAAACAGTACAGCAAATCAAAACTGATCCAGTAAAATGCACCCAGTAGGCAAATAACAATACAATACAGGGCTGGCAAACTGGAGAAAATGAAAGGCTAAGAAATGCAAGGTCATGCACCTTGGAGAAAGAAATCCCAGGACTTGCTACTGGCTGGGGGGAGTGCAGATAATAGCTTCAGAGGAAGAAAGGGACCTCAGGGTAATAGTCACAGGGAACATGAAGGTATCAGCACAGTGTAGGAGGGTGGCAGCATGGGCAAATAGGATGCTAGGGTGCATTGCCAGAGGGATCACCTCTAGAAGGAAGAAGACATCCTGCCCTTGTATAGATCACTGGTGAGGCCACACTTGGAGTACCATGTGCAGTACTGGTGCCCATACCTCAAAAAGCATGTGAGATGACTGGAGGGGGTGCAGTACAGGGCTACAAAAATGATCATGGGACTGGGGGAGATGCCATATGAGGAAAGATTGAGGGAGCTCAACATGTATTCACTGGAAGAGAGAAGGGAAAGAGGGGACATGATAGAGACAGTTAATTTGTACCTGAATGTATTCGTCTGAACCAATCACTGTATCAATGTACCTGTTGTACCCTTTTGTACTCTCCCGGGTCGTTCCTGAAAATAGACATAAAACTTGTCTAGTGTACTTACCCGGTAAACAAAAACTAAATAAATAAATAAAATAAAGTACTTGAAAGGCATAAACAGAGTCAGAGAGGTAGGATTGTTCCACTTGGGGGGGGGGGGTTGCTAGGGGCACAGTCTGAAGTTGGATGGGGGAAGATTCAGGAGGAAGATGAGGAGGCACTACTTTACAGGCAGAGTGGTGGTGAGATGGAATGCACCACCAGAGGAGTTAATTGAACTGACAGTGGATAGCTTTAAGCAGGGTTGGGACAGAGTCAAGGGCTGAATTAGTACAGACAAGAACACAAAAGGGGAAAGACCAGGGAAGAAGAGGAAAGGAGGGTTTGGGTGGGTGGGGCAGCTATAGTAATATGAAACTAAGAGCTCCACAATCTGGCAGATTTGATAGCCCTGTGGGCCTTTTTCTGCCAGCAATTCCATATGTTCGTATGTTTGTATCATGGTTCCTAAATTTTTGTTTTCCAGTTGGAGATGAAGATTGAGATTTCCTTTGTAAAGTAAATGAAAAAAGACCAGCTCAGCTCTTCTGAACTGTGGACAGACTGTGCAATCCAGCCTGTCTGCAGTTTTGGAGTGTTTTCACAAGAGAAGTGTGATGAGTTTGCTCAATTCTTTGCCAATAAGGTTGCTGACATCAGGTCTGAGATCCATGCAACCCATTCCAGTGGGGGTACTGGCAGTTGGTGGGAGGTTACAGAGCCTCGGTATGTCTGGCTCACTTTGACCAACTGGAGATCAGGGATATTGTGAGGGTCATCCAGAATATGCGGCCGACTTGCTGTAGTTTGGACCTGGGCCCAGCACGGCTCCTTGTGGGGTGTGTTGAGGTCATTGACCCAGTCCTAGCTGAGACTGTCTGGAGTTCCTTAGGGACAGGTGTGTTTCCTGGCAACCTGAAGGAGGTGGTTGTTATACCCCTCCTTAAGAAATCCTCTTTGGACCCGGACTGTCTCACTAACTAAAGGCCTGTCTCTAATCTTCCCTTTGTGGGTAGGTTATTGAGAAGGTGGTCATGCAGCAGCTGGAGGATCATCTTGCCATCCATGATATCTATGATCATCTTCAGTCTGGATTTTGGAAGAGACACAGTACTGAGACGGCTCTAGTTCAGGTACTCTATGATCTCCTGATAGAGAGAGATCATAAGAGCTGTTCCATCTTGGTTGTCTTTGATTGCTCTGAAGCGTTTGACACCGTGAACCATGGTGTGTTATTGGAGCACCTGTGGCTGATCTGGGGACTGTCTGGTGCAGTCCTTAGATGGTTTCAGCCTTTCCTCATGAGCAGGTTTCAGAGAGTGGTGTCTGGGATTTATTCATCTGGCATCTTCTCCTTGCCTTGTGGGGGTGCTGGTGGGCTCTGTTTTCTCACCCATGTTGTTTGCGGTGCATATGCTGCCATAGGAAGACATTGTAAGGCAGTATGGGCTGAGTTTTCACTGTTAAGCAGATAATACTCAGGTATACATGTCCTTTGTGGCTGAACAAGATGGTGCCATCTTTGTCTTGAACAACTGTCTCTTGGAGATCCAGGACTGGATGAGCTCGAGCTGATTGAGGTTGAATCCAGACAAGACTGAGGTTTTGGTAGTGAACCCGGGTCATCGAGTAGAGGGGCTTTTGGTGGGGCTTAGGCTTGGAGGCAATCAACTGATGGCCTCTGAATGGGTGTGAAACCTGGGCGTTATTTATGATGACAGATTGACACTTAAATCTGAGGTGTTATCCGTCATCAAGATCTCTTTTTACCATCTGAAGAATATTGCCTGGATTAAGCACCTGGTTCCTCCTGATGATCTTCCAACGTTGGTCCATGCCTTTGTGACCACCGGCCTTGACTAGTGCAACTCCGTGAACCTAGAGCTACCAGGGGCTGATATTTGCCACTTGCAGCTAGTGCAGAATGCGGCAGCCTGGCTGTTTACTGGTCTTTCACGATCTATCCATATCACATCTGTGCTGCGCAGCCTGCACTGGCTGCCTATTCAGTGATGTATCACCTTCAAGGTTGGTTTGCTGACCCATGAAGCCCTACATTGGACAGGGACTGTGCTATCTGCAAGAGCTTCTTGGTCCCTACTGCCCCCTCTGCCCACTATGCTCTGCTGATGAGGGATTGCTAAAGGTTCCCAGGGTCCATTTGAAGACCTTTGGGGTCCATGCGTTTGCAGCCCCGACCCTGTGGAATTCTCTACCTCATTGGATAAGGGAGTGCCTGACCATGGAAAGTTTAAAATCTGCATTAAAAACATACCTTTTTAATCTTGCCTTCCTGGCAACTGAATGGAGTTATGTGTTGATGCCTTATTGTATTTATTTAGGAGATTTTATCTGATTTGTAAATTATTGTTAAGTGCTTTGTTACCCCTGTGAATAGTGCTGTAGAAATAAAAAGTTGATTGATTTACTTGACTTAGCACACAGGATAATTTTCTTGAAGTTGGGGAACAAAGAACACTACAAGAGACTCACAGCCATGTATTAAATATAGTGGAGATGCCAAAGAATGAACTCTGGATATAATATCTCTCAGACCCCAAGATTAAAATGACCCAATGGGAAATAAATCTTATAGACCTACCGTCCGTCCGTCCGTCCTTCCTTCCTTCCTTCCTTCCTTCCTTCCTTCCTTCCTTCCTTCCTTCCTTCCTTCCTTCCTTCCTTCCTTCCTCCCTCCCTCTGTTCTTTCTTTCTTTCTTTCTTTCTTTCTTTCTTTCTTTCTTTCTTTCTTTCTTTCTTTCTTTCTTTCTACCAGGTAAGTGCACTAGACAATCAAATCCCTATTTTCAAGCATGATCTGGTAGATTACAAACAAAAATTGATAAACAGTCAAATTGAAAGGACTCACAAGATTACATTAACATAATGCATAACATTTGAAAAAAAGCACTAATGATATAAGCTAATAATTCAATTCAAAGGTGCATGTAAGAGTCTACAGACACCTGTCAATGAAAACCTACAGACACCTGCAGTGTGCTATCTTTTGGAGATGCTCGTAGAACCTATAACAGAAGGGAGACTACCGAGGAGCCTGTGCACATTTTCCTCCTGAATGTCTATTTGAAGATAGCCACAGTTATTCTGGCTAAAAGGATGGAATATGACAAAAGTATTGCCAGAGCTGAATCATTTGAACCGAACAAGTTTAGTACAGGTAGAGTGATGAATGAAAGTATATCGGTAAGCCTTGTTCACAGAATGGACAGTAAAAGGTTTTATTTATGAACATACATAAAATGCCAGCAGAAAAAGACCAAAAGGTCAATCTTTTTTTTAACTATGTTTCCCTCTGGTCACTGTTGGCTAGGGCTCCCTCAGTTGCCTACTTGCCTTATTCCATCCCACTTGAGACCCTCCCAGCCTTTGGTCCTGATCCCCTGACCCACCTGTGACTCATCTTCAGGGAACCCCCTGAGGTGGGGCTGCCTTCAGCTCCACAGCAATTCAGTGACCTGAGGTGGAGAGGAAGGACGGAGATAGTCGGGACCCAGGAGGGCAGGATCCAGTGGTGGACATGGAGGCTGAGGAGCGATTTCTTCCTCCCAACCAATGAGGTTTTTGCTCTTTTCTTGTGCCCCCCAGAGGCACGAACATGCAACAAAGTCCTGCATGGAACAGGCGGGCTCCGGCACCCGACCCGTGGACATCTGCCGTCGCCTTCTCCCCTTCCCGAAGTGGCCCTGGGTGTTGAACACCCAGCCTCTGCAGGGTGTCACTGATAGCTGGGGAAACCACAATTCCCCCCCCACGGAGAAGGAGAGCAGTCCATCGGATGCTCATCCTACCTTCCCCCGGCTGACCCTCTGGCACCCATGCTCACTCCTGAATACGGGCCGTCAGTGCTGCAAGCAGGCACACTTACCACTGCACCAGCAGATCAGCTTCAAATGGTCTGTCTTGTCTGCTCATAATGCAGATCTCTCAGTGATTACTGAGGAGTCTGCTCCCCCACCCCATTAAGACTTTCAACCTCCCCAATAGGAGTCCCACCAATGTTTTCACTTTTAATTGCAACCCTCCTCTTTACTTTGTCCCAACCCCTCTTAAAACTGTTCACTGTCTTTAGCTACACCACCTCATCTGGCAACTCATTTTACCTAGCCACCACCCTCCTGGTGAAAAAGTGCCTCCTCATTTCCTTCTTGAATCATCTTCTCACCAGCTTTAGGCATTGTCCTCTAGTGGATTTGTTGCTGAGGCTGAAGAGACCCTCAGATTTCACCTTGTTTATACCGCTGAAGCATTTAAATGTTTTTATCATGTCTCCCCTCTCCCTCCTGTCCTCAAAGAAGCACATGTTGAGGTCTCTGAGTCTCTCTTCCTACATATTACCCCGCTGACCCTGGATCATCTTAGTTGCCCACCTCTGGACAGTTTCCAGAAGAATTAAGTATTTTTGTAGGTATGGGCACTGGTACTGCACACTGTACTCCAAATGTGGACGCACCAGGGATCTGAACAGTGGCAGAATGACCTCCACCTTCCTGTTAGCTGTTCCTCTGGTTATGCAGCCCAACATTCTATTTGCTTTGGCTGCTGCCTTCCTCCACTTCACATATTGTTTCATGTCCCTTGTGATGATTACCCTCACATCTTTCTCCTCTTCTGACTTGGTAACCTTCACACCACTCAGACAATATTTGGTGCTTGGGTTCTTAGTCTCCAAGTGTATGACTTTACACTTCTTGGCATTGAACCCCAGCTGCCAAATACCTGAACACTTCTTAAGCTTAACAGGGATGGGAAGCAGATACTGGGGATCACAAAAGCAGCATGAAGGAAGGGGAAGCTTGATGTCGTTGCCCACCTGGGGACCAATGACCTGACTAGGGACAGGGTTGGGATAGCGCGGGGGAGTTTAGGGAGCTGAGGAGTGGTCTTAGACAGGTAACATGCTCAGTGACTTTCTCTGAGGTGTTGACTGTTTACAACAGGGGATAGAGAGGGATCTCCACATGAGGACCTTCAACTCATAGTTGAAGGAATGGTGCAGAGAGGAGGGGTCCAGCTACATTGTGGACTGGGGATCCACCTGGGCAGATAAAGGCCTATACAGGGGTGATGGCCTGCATCCATCTGGGAGGGGAACCACAGATCTTACTTCAAGTGAGCTCTTGCATCAGGCAATAACCATAAGGACTCAGCTGCCAGGCACTAGGTCCACAAGGTACACTTCTAGCTAGTGGTATTCAGTGGGGGACTGTCCCTGACATCAGCAAGCTGATGTCTGACCTACGGTATAAAAGGGGCAGTCCCCCAGCCCATCTCCAGTTCTTTTCCCGTAGTTGACCCATGCAGTTCAGACCTCATGGACTCTTGCTTCTAGTTGACTGCCATTTTCATCACTTTTTGACCTCAATTTGTTATTTTCATATTCAACATCTTTCTCTATTTTTCTCCGAGTTCCTGTATGTCTTCTTCTCCAGTAACATCTTCTGACCGGCGAACGAAGTGTGCCTGCAGCAAGCAGATCCCTGCTAAGGATGGCCACTCCTCATGCCTGCTCTGCCTAGGCCCTAACCACAACACTGAGGCCTGCCCGCACTACCATGAGTTTAACCAGGCCACATGGAGACACTGCTCAAAGACCCTTCAGGCTTTCCTTCTGCAGCAGAAGTTAGCAACAATGAAGAAAGAGCTTTGAAGCAAAAGCTCTTCTTCATTCCCAGCATCCAGGACTTTTACTTCTTGCTTCCTTAAAGAGAAGAAGTTGAACAGGAAGCACAAGCATGGCGACAAGGATAGGGATTGATCCTGGTTGACTTCCCATTCCAGGCACCGCACAAGTTGATGGCCACTTCTGGATCTTCTACCCATGGGAGGTCAGTCCCACCTTCACTGGCAGTCCTCACTCTTTCTGGACTGCCTGTGTCTTCTCCTTCCACCATCATCACCATATCAGGTGAAGGCTCCTCCGGTAGTCGGACGTTGTCCCCAGCCCCAAAGCCCCTGAAGCTCAGTCCCCTTTTCCATGTGGGTCCTCAGCCAAGTGGCTCAATTGGCTCTTCAGATGGGGGGGTCCCAGCCATCTGCCCCTCTGGTCTTGGCGTTGCCTACGTCAGTCCCACATTCAGGGAATGATGCCTCTAAGCGATGCCCAGAGCATGTGCTTGCCTTATCTCATGGGTGACAATATTGCCTCCGATGGGGACTCCCTCCCTACCTAGGCTGCACCTCTGTGTAGGCTGCTTTGCCTGACCAACATCAGCCCCCTTCTTCTTTGCTGACTCTGACCACACTGGAGCTGGCCCCCGGTGATGCCTGCACCATCATGAGTTAAGCCTCAGCCAGCGCTGGTCACTCCTTTGGACAGCTGCAACTGATGCCTGCTGAACCCACAATTGGTCCTTTGAGACTGATGCCGACAAGCCCTTCTTCACAACAGCCATCATCAGGCCACTTGGTTCCTCAGGGACTGATACCAGAACCTGTGAAACCTCAGGAACCAATGCTGGGGGATCCAATACCTTCTTACCTGGTGCCACCTCCCCTTCATCCACCCTTGGACTGCACTGTCCTGTTCATAGCTTGGTGGGAGTTCATGCAGAGCAAGGAACCCCAGAAATGGCCACTTACCCTGCCTCCAAGGGAACCTTCCCCCTCACTGGTCTGATTTACCCCATTCCACTCCTTGGTCTCCCAGTGATAAAGAGGAGCGATGTAAGAAGGACTGCCATCCACCAGTGCTGGTCCAGGACTCTGAACTATCTGGGGAGATTCCTCCTCCTCCTCTTTGGACTTTGAGGATTCCCGATTATCCTCCGAACCTGAGGAACTGAAGGATACTCCCATATCCCCTCCTGATAATCCAACTTTCCTGGATGTCATGAGCCACATTCAGTCCTTCATGAGCTGGGACTCGGAGGAACTGGATCCAGAACACTGATGCCTGGCAGCCTTTCTCCACAAGAATGACACCTTGCTTACAGATATACCTCTCCTTATTAACTCCTTTGAGGATGTTAACAGGGCTGCCTGAAATCACCTATGTTTCACCCCGGCATTGCCTGAGAAGGCAGATAGGCTTTACCACACCACCAGGGACAAGCCTTTTTATGGGGAGCATCCTGTGGCTAACTCAGTGGTCATGAACACTGCTCATGACTGTACTAAGAGACACAGACACCTCAGCATGCACCGTCCAGACAATGAGTCTCATCAGGTGGATTTCTTGGGAAAGAAGGTCTAAGCTTCAGTCACCTTGGCTGTTCGGTCCTTGAACTTCTTAGCTCACATGGTCCAATACCAGATTGCCTTTGGGACAAGGCTCTGGAATTGGTTCAAAGCCTCCTGGATGATGCTACTAAGTCCCAGTTGACCCAGCTTCTGAAGTCATGGTCGGACATTGGAAATCATGTCCTCAGGGCATCCTACGATACTGTGGACATTGCCAGATGGGCGGCAGCCACAGGCATTTGTATTCACCACCATTCCTGGCTTAGGGTTTCTGGCTTTGCCCCTGATGTGCAGGCCAGAATCCTTGATGCTCTGTTCAGGGGGTCAGTCTTCTTTGGCAAACATGTCCTGAACATTATCTTCTGCCTGCAGGAATCTGACCAGGCCCTCAAGATGGTACATTCTCTATACCAGTCTCAGCCAAAACCCCAACAGCATCAACCTTTTCAGAGGAACCAGCATCAGCAGTCCCATGGACAGCAGCTCAGAGGAGCCTTCAAATGTAAGGCCTCCTCCCAGGCAACCGGAGCCTCAGCCCCTAGAGCCCCTAGGGCCTCTCCTGCTGCCTTGCCCATCCCAGGTTCTTCAGCATGACTTCTTACTTGATCCCCTTCCCCTAGCACAGACTTTGGGGAGGTGGTGGGGGTCACTTCTCCCTTTACCTGGATGGATGGCACAGAATAACTTCAAATCAATGGGTGCTTCAACTGATAGAAAGGGGTTATACTCTTGAGTTTCAAGAGATACACCCAGACAACCCTCCCTTTCCCTCCCACTATCCTCCAGATCACATTCCCCTTATCCAGGAGGAGATCCAGGCACTGCTGAACAAAAAGGCCATAGACCTGTTCACATAAATCAAAAGGCAAAGGGTTTCTATTCCCATTTCTTCCTGATCCCAGAGAAAACCAGTGGTCTGAGACCAATCTTGGATCTCAGCCACATAAATCTATTTATAGAACACAAACACTTCGGGATGGTTACCCTTCAGGGTTTTTCTCCCCCTCCTTCATCAAGGAGATTGGCTCTGCTCCCTGGATATTCAGGATGCATACCTCCACATCCAAGTGTTCTGGCCTCACAGGAGGTTCCTACGCTTTTGCTTCCAGGAGAACCATTACTAGTTCAGAGCTCTACCCTTTGGCCTTTTCTCAGCACCTTGGGTCTTCACCAAGTGCCTGACAATAGTAGCTGCGGCCCTCATGAGACACGGATGTTATGTCTTTCCCTGTCTCAATGATTGGCTCCTCACAGCACCCTCCAGAGGTCTGCTGCTCCAGACAATGAATATCACCTTCAATTTGTTTGTATGCTGTGCATCACCCTGAACCTACCCAAGCCCTCCCTCTGGCCAAGTCAAAGATTGAAGTTCATCAGAGCAATCTTGGATTTTGCTCAGGGCAAGGCTTTTCTGCCTTCAGACAGAGCAGCCCATCTCAGAGCACAGGACCAATCATCATGCCAAGTCCCAGCCAAGTTGTTCCTCAGGCTCTTTGGGCATATGGTGCTGGCCATTGTCACTGTCCCACTTGCCTGCCTGTACGTGAGGGTACCTCAATGGACCCTACGGGTTCAATGGGACCAATGCATAGATGATGTGAAGCAGGGAGTCCTGGTCTCCAATCCTGTGCAACAAACATTGTCTTGGTGGATGAACCCTTCCATCCTCCTCAGAAAGGTCCCTTTCCAGGCAGAATCTCCAGGACAGATTCTTATAACAGACACATCCTGTCTGGGCTGGGGTGCCCACTTGGCAGACGATCAGACCTAGGGGACATTGTCTCAGCAGGAGCAGCATCTCCACATGTGTTCTTGAGATGTCTGCTATCCTCCTTGCCTTTTGGGCCTTTCAGACTCATCTCCTCCTGGTCCATCTCTTGATCCAGATGGACAAGATATCTGTAGTCTATTATATCAACAAGCAAGGGGGTACTCATTTGTACCCCCTGTGGAGGGAGGCAGTGAGAGTCTGGCATTCAGCCATAGAACACAATCTGGTTCTAACAGCAGTTCATGTTCCAGGCATTCAAAATGTCCTGGCTGGCAGTCTAAGTTGGTCCAGGTCAAAGATACATGAGTGGGAGCTTCTCTCCTCTGTAGTCGAAGATCTCTTTAACAGGTGGAATTGTTGGACCTGTTCACATCCCCACTCAACACAAAATTGACCAATTTTTGCTTGCTAGATTCAGGGCCTGATGTTTTCTGGCAAGATATGTTGTCCCTCTCTTGGACAGGGAGGTTTCTGTATGCCTTTCCTCCCTTCCTGCTTCTTCAGAGAGTTCTTTGTAACTCCCTTGTTCCCAGGGGTTACAAGAATCCCACTAAGGCAGCTTGTGATTTTCCAGTAAATGGATTTCACTTTGTCTCTCTCTCTCTCTGTTTCTGGTCTCACCTGGAAGCTGGAGAGGTGATGTCATTTTAGAACTCTCACAGCTGCATATGCCACACAGCCGGTTGCTGTGAGCGGGTCGAGTGTAATTGCAGTTCCAGCAGCAGCTCTGTTATAGAGCTGTAGTGTTCCTGTTTGTTTCTCTTTCTCACCCTAGTGGAGTATAGCAATCTTCCAGCTTTGTTTAAGTGGTGGAAACCATATCCAGGGATTTTTCTGTGCTTCATCCTAGGAGGGATGGAGTAGGCTGCCAGGATGTTAAAGGCAATCCCCTGATCCTAACAGGACATTGGTGAAGCTGCCTTGTGTAACAACTTCTGTGAGTACTTTGTTTTGTTTGAGACTGCCCAGGAGTACCTGCATTTTAAGAATGGATTCTCTGACAAAGGGACCCTGTCACCTAAAACAGTTTAAAAGTTGGCTCTCCAAATAGGCAGACTAGGTGGACCAAGCAGTCCTTATCTGCCATCAAAGTCTATGTTTCTATGTTTCAGTGGAGTCCAGTATGTGACTGTCCATGTGAACAGAACTTTTATCTTTGACACCCCTGTTAAACATTTCTAGAAAGCATCAACAGTAACTTTTGATACAGTGTGAGGTGTATTTACCAGAGGGATGGCCGAGCATGAACTTGGAAACAAAAGGTGGGAGATCCCCCATCTGGAGTGACCAGTTAAGCACTCCAGGTTCTGAAACAGATTTGATGCCAGAGGCGTGCTGTAATAGCGGCAGAAAAAATGGATTTCACTCTGTCTCTCTCTCTGTTTCTGGTCTCAGTTGGGAGCTGGAGAGGTGATGTAATTTCAGAACTCCCACAGCTGTACAAGTCACACAGCCAGCTGTTGTGAGTGGGGAATTTAGAATTCTGTAGTCAATTGGTGGCTGGAGTCTGCAGAGTGTATTTGCAATTCCAGCAGCAGCAGCTCTGTAAAAGAGCTATAGTGTTCCTGTTTGTTTCTCTTTCTCACCCTAGTGGAGTACAGCAATCTTCCAGCTTTGTTTAAGTGGTGGAAACCATCTCCAGGGATTTTCCTGTGCTTCGTCCCAGGGGGGATTGAGCAGGCTTCCCAGGACATTGGTGAAGATGCCTTGTGTGACAAGATCTGTAACAGAGTTGATACACAAGGGTAGGGGGGTGGAAAAGATGAGAAGGGAGTTGGCAAGGTTGGATGAATGGTCAGATGTATGGCAACTTAGATTCAATGCAAAGAAGTGCAAAATAATGCACCTGGGAAACAAAAACCAAGGTGAAGAGTACACAATGGTGAGGGAGGTACTAACAACAACAAAAATGGAAAGGGACCTGGGGGTAGTCATATCAGATGATCTAGAGGTGGGCAAGCAATGTGAGAAGGCAGTAAGAAGAAGTGGGGGGATACTGGGATGCATAGGGAGAGGCATCACAAGTAGAAAATGGGAAGTGGTTATCCCTCTGTACAGACAATTGGTGAGACCCCATCTGGAGTACTGTGTGCAGTTTTGGAGACCCCATCTCCACAAGGACATAGACATGATGAAGGCTGTCTAGAGGAGGGCAACTAAAATGGTGCAGGGTCTGCATCAGAAACCATATGAAGAGAGACTGCGAGAGCTTAATATGTATACGCTTGAGGAAAGGAGGGAGAGGGGGACATGACAGAAACTTTCAAGTACCTCAAGGGAATCAACAAAGTCCAGGAGGGTAGCATCTTTCAGAAAAAGGGATGTGCAAGAACAAGTGGCATGATTAAAAGATAGAGGGAGGACGGCTCAGGGGCAACGTGAGGAAATATTTTTTCACAGAGAGAGTGGTGGATACATGGAATTGCCTTCCTGAGGAGGTTGTGGGGTCTAAAACAGTGAGGGAATTCAAGAATGCATGGGACAGACATAAGGCAATTATAGTGGGGGGTAGAAAGAAGTAGATTGTTGGTAAACTTGAATCTTCAGCTTACTCAATAGGTAGGGAAATGGGCAGACTGGGTGGGCCAAGTGGTCCTTATCTGCCATCAAAGTCTATGTTTCTATGTAACTTCTGTGAGTACTTTGTTTTGTTTGAGACTGCCCAGGAGTACTGGCATTTTAAGGGTGGATTCTCTAACAAAGAGACCTTGTCACCTAAAACAGTTTAAAAATTGGCTGTCCTTAGTGGAGTCCAGTATGTGACCATCCACGTGAACAGAACTTTTACCTTTGATACCCCTGAGGTGTTCTTTGCTGATGTTAAGTGTGACATACATTTCTAGAAAGCATCAACAGTAACTTTTGGTACAGTGTGAGGTGTATTTATCAGAGGGATGGCCGAGTATGAACCTGGAAATAAAAGGTAGGATAGCCCCCATCTGGAGTGACCAGTTAAGCACTCCGGGTTCTGAAGGGCATCTTTCTTTTCTGTCAGTGCATGTGGCCAGTGCCTGAAGAAAGTTCTACCCCAGTGAGTAGGTTTTCTCTAGTTTTGCCCCAGTGAGTGGGTTTTCTCCAGTTACCCCTTGTATGTGGGTCCTCCAGTGTTGAGCCTCTAGTGCTCCATTGTGGTCGGTGTGCAACAAATTATTCTATGCAATATCGGAAGTGTCCAAGTACTGGCTGTGTGTGCCTAGTTGAGGGAAATTGCTTATGTGTGTTCTACAGGTGGCCAATCCACAATTTCTACAGTCATCCTATGCTATACAGGAAGTTTTGAAGTTCTGTACCTCAGATGTCTGCATTTACTGTATGTGTAACCCCTGGGGGTCCATCTTCGCTTTGTGTGTTCCTACTTTGTTATGGAATAAAGCCACACTCTAGAATCCCAACCTGGTTTGGACGTTTATGTTATTGCTTCCTGTGTGTGAAGTTATTTGGGTACCACTGTGCAGAAGTACAAACCTAGCATAGCCCTGAGCAAATGTCTTCTCCCCGGAACCGGAACCTGGGTTGTGGTCATGCAATTGGTTCCACCAGGTGTGTGCCAGGTAGTAGCCACACTTGGTTTGTGTTTTATAATGTCTACTCCATCTGCATATCCCACCTTGTCTATGGTGGCACAATGTAACCCCCACCCCTCTCTTTTCCCCTAGACTATGGGAGGTGTGCCCGCTGGTTAAATAAGGGGTTGGTGGAGGCTTACATCTTCTGAAGCTGCAATCAGAGAGGGTGGACATGATTCTGATAGCTCCTTACTGGACGTCACAGATCTGGTCCCCATTGTTGGAGCAGCTGGCAGTGGAACCTACTCTTCCTCTGCTCCTTTGCTCTGACCTGCTCTCACAGGGCCAGGGCACTCTGATTCACCCAGACCTCAAGTCTCTTCATCTACATGCATGGCTTCTTGAGACTTAGCCATCACATGGTTTGGGGTTTCCACTAGGGTGGCGGATGTACTGGTGGCTACAAGGAAGCCTTCCTCCAGAGCCATTTATGCTATGAAGTGGAAATGGTTTTCCATCTGGACTACCACCTGGCATTTGGAACCCTTGCTTGCCCAGTAAATCTTATCCTGGAGTACATCCTTCCACTTTCAGACTGGGTTACTCCTCTATCAAGCTGCACCTTTCCGCCATCTCTGCATACCATGCACTCATTGTCGGTAAACATATTGCCCAACTGGACCTCTCCCGTACCTTCTTGTGAGGCATTCTTCATTTTAATCCTCCCATTTGGGACCCAGTCCCGCCATGGGATTTGTTGTTTATTTTGGAGAAGCTCACTCTTCCTCTCTTTGAACCACCCGCAAGCTGCAAGCTGTGCTTTCTGTCTTGGAAAGTTGTTTTTAGTTGCCATTTCTTCAGCTCGAAGGATTTCTAAGCTTTAAGCTCTAATGTGTAAGGAGCCTTACTTGATTTTCCACAAAGACAGGGTATCTTTTCAGACCAGTCCTAAGTTTTTGCCAAATGTGGTGTCTGAGTTTACTTTGAACCAATCCATCCACCTGCCTGTTAATTTTCCTGAGTATTTGAATCAGGGGGAGGCTTTGCTTCATACTCTACTTGTTCATTGGGTGCTTTGTTTTTCTCTGGACCGCACCTGCCCTTTCAGAGCATCTGACCAGTTATTTGTTTCATTTGCCCCAGGAAAGAAAGGGGGGCTCCTGGTCCCAAACCATGTTTATCTAAAAGGTTAGTTAATTGCGTTGTTTATTGTAACTGCAAGTATAACAAGCCTTTGCCAGGCCAGGTCAAAGGGCATTCTACCAGAGGCATGGCTGCCTCCACTGCCTTCTTTAGAAATGTGTCTGCTGCAGATATCTGCACAGTCGTCACTTGGAGTTCTGCCCACACCTTTGTCAAGCATTACAGTCTGGACATCATCTCCAGGCATAGTGCTGGTTTTGGTATTGCAGTCCTCCAGTGCCTCCTGTCTTAATGTTCCTATGACTACTACTGTCCTCCTCCCAACTGACTGAGTCTGTTATTTCACTGCTTGGGATTCTCTCCTTATAGTTATTGCCTGCTGCAAGAGCCCCCTTGAAGTGAGATAATACAGTTACATAAGAACTTACCATAACAGTAGATCATGGAGAGGGGCTCTTGCAGCAGGCACTGCATCCACCCCTTCCCCCGAACTGTTTCTCCATCATAGCTTTTCAGCTTTCCTCATTTAAGAGGAACTTCCTCGGTTCTCCTATTTCTGTACAAGCTGGGTTCTTCTTCGGAAGAACAGGGGATGCGCTGGGGAACTGCCCCTTTTATGCCATAGGTTGGACGTTGGCATGCTGACATTGAGGTAGTCCCCTGCTGAATACTGCTAGCTAGAAGTTTTCTGTGTGGTCCTAGCACCTGGTGGCTCAGTCCGTATGGTTATTGCCTGCTGCAAGAGCTCCTCTTGAAGATCTACTGTTACGATAACTTCTTACGTAACTGTACTTTCTTGGTGGATGGTTTAAATGTTACTTTAATTAACATATAAACTATCAGAGGGGTGGTGGAAGAAACTGGGGAGGCAGATACCACCTCCCACAGACTGAAGTAGAGAGTAGGGAGAACCCAAGGGATGGGGGACCTCCCCAGGTTACAAAGTAAGAAGGAAGTAGGGTGATAGAAACAAAGGTGGATGGGAATGGGAGCATTAAAAAGAGAGGGTGGAAAGAGGGGGCAAAAAGGAAAAAAGGGGAGTAACAAGCAGAGTGCTAACACATCTGGAAGAACATGTGGTCAAATGCTAGAAGTCTAGGAAATAAGAGTCTAGACATAGAGGCCATCATGGTAGAGGCTGACCTGGATATTATGGCCATTACTGGGTCATGGTGCATTGAAAACCATTACTGGGATGTGGCCATACCAAGTTATACTCTGCTCTGGAAAGCTAGGGCAAGATGGTGGATGGACAAGTTTGATGTTGAGGAGTAGCAGAGTGCCCATATGTGAATATGCATGCTACATTTTAAAACATGGCAAGCCACCATTACCTTACTGTGTGACTTTTAATACGTACATATTTTATCAAACTTTAGGGAATCAAAAGCTCGAGGAGTGTGTTTTATTTAAGCAATAAGGCATGACAGGGTGTGGTATATCATGAGATATCATCATGTACAACGACCTGAGAAGTGACGATATCCATAATATACAACACCCTGGAGTGCATTATTGCTTTTATGAATTAGAAACCTTCAGGTATAAATTTAAAGTAAAAAAAAATATGTTTCAATAATTTGTTTTATTCATTTTTGGTACATGGAGGATGTCTGTACTACTTGTAGTTGTTGCTCCCCATTCATTCTTAGCTTGCTTTTCTGCTTTCTTGCATGGCTCTGTCCTGGCTCTCCAGCCATTTTTGCCATTTTTGTCTTTTTGTGCCCCCCCCATGTTCTTTCAGTATTAAAAGAGTGAAGGAATGGGACTGAAATGAGATGTTTGGTGAGTGCTCCTAATTTGTGAGGGACAGGGTCTCCATTATGTACAGTAGTTTCAGAACTGGTGGTTAAACTCTGTTTTGCTATACAAACACTACCGCTCGAGCCATGATTTACTTTATCCTGCTGACACAGAACTTCCGGTTGAGCCTTTGTTCGCTCTTATTACAGAGCCAGTGCCTGGTATGAAATGGAAGATGCACAGTATTTCTTTCTGTAGAAATAATAATAATAATAAAAAAAAACCATCATGTGGCTCATTTGAGGGTATTTTAGTTAATTTTTTTTTGTAACGGCCATCACTGGAGCTGCGAGTCGCGTCATCCAACCCAATACACTGATAGCGCTGGGCTTCTGGTACTACCTGCTTCCGTGTAACATTTGTGTGGGGAATCTGATGACTGGTAGGCATGTGAATGCCACAAATTTTAAACAGAGGTTCGTGTTGGGAAGCTCGCTTTGTCCATTTGGTGGCCATGGGCAGAATTGTGTGAGGGAAAGCATTGCGAAGGATGAGGGGAAATGCCACTGTCAGAGGAATTTCTGGTCTGTGAGGTGAGATGAGGAGGCTGATGGCCAGAGGCTTTTTGAAGCCATGATAATGTAGCCTGATATTATCACAACTTCAAAGACCTCTCGACCAGTCAGCTTTCTCCATTTACGATCCCCAGTTCATAACTGTTTTTTTATTAGGTCAGGATACCTGAGCCAGGGCAGCACCTAAGGAGACTGGTGATGCCAGTAGAGCAGTGAGCAGTGAAGTAGTGTAAATCAAGCATTCAGGTGGAGCAGGAGGAGCATGGAATGTGGAGAAGTGTTCCTGAAGCAGTGGACAGAGGAGCAGTAGAGCGTGTGGAGAACAGCATGGAATCCTCAGGAGTTTTATGGTAGAACGTCAGGAGAAAGAGTGAGCAGCAGCAGAACAGCTTTGGGAAAGAGCCAGTAAGGAGCGGAGTTGCAGCATGTCAGTGCTGCAGCACAGGCAGTATAAAGTGAAAGCTGAATTGGAACTGAAACACAAAACATGAAAGTACTGTAAGTATATAATGGAGTGAAAATAATATTCCTAGATGGGGAACTTGAGGGTTAAAGATCCTATTAAATCTTAAAGTTGGTTGAGGAGAGCTGTGGAATTCTGTACCAACATTTTATTTTCTAAACTTGGCATTTAATATTATTGCCTTTATACATTTTCTTCCAGCGACCTGCACAAATTACAAGACTGCAAGGAGGAATCAGAGAGTTGGTACAAAATCAACTTGGCAGAAATTACTTCAGAAAAAATGTTAGGACACTTATGATGCTGTAACCAAGTCCTGGGAGCCACGTGAATTTGGATACTTGTTTTTGTTACAACAATCAGGGTGAGATATCACAATGTTGACACACACACACACAGGGCTAGTTCAGTTTTCTGCTGTTACATTCCTGGACATCTCTCACTTTATAAGTGAACAAAGTGACTCATGAGGAACAGTTCTCCTTTAAGATGATACAGAGGTTCAACACAAAGAAGAACTATTGCTAAATACACTTTATTGCACTTTAATTGTGGTAGTCTATGTATATTGATAACATATATGTGTTGTACTTTTTTTATACAGGTGTAACTTATTGTCATAAGTGTTACACTTTATTTGTCATTGCACATCTATAAGTATGCCAGGAAGGAAAAAAAAATATTTCTCATATAAAGATGGCTAAACCTAAAACAAGAGTCCAGCCAGGTATAGAAAGATGAAAAGATTGAATTCCAAAATAACTCCCCCCAAAAGAAATACTGAACTATTTCCTGACACCAGACAACAACATAGAATTTGTTGATCGTGACAAGTGCGTAAGAATGGAAGGAGCCATACCTCCAAATGGCTTCTCATCCCTAATTAGAAGTGGCATATCACTAGTCACAAATTTTGAACTCCCATTGCTCATAAAGATTAGAGAATTAGAAGAGGAAGGTATTCAAGTAGTTAAAGAAGGTGCTGTGCAACAGGATGACTTGCTGTATGAAAAAAAACCCTTGCTGTATGAAAAAACCCCTAAGAATAGCAAACATGGGGAGAAATGAGTCACCTGCTCCTTGCCGTTCTGGCCCTCTGCTCCTTTCTACCTACCAGCACACAGCCACCACCTCTGCCATATCTTCTCCTAGCCAACCCCTCATCCACTCCCCAACCCCCAATGGTGACTCTCACCTACCTATCATTTTTTTCTCCCTTCCTTTTGTATGTGCCCTGCCTATCCCTACCTGCCTCCAAAATGCCTATGCCCCCCATACTACCACCGCATGCAACCACCGACAAAGGCATCTAGCCTTGCTTCACCTTCTCTCCATTCTCCTACTGCTATCAGGTAATATACAACCTAATCCTGTTCCCACCCCTGCCCCCCAAACCCCTCCTCCCTCCTGCATGCTATGCATTGCTACATTAAATGTCTACAGTCAGCTGAAAAAATGTGCTGTTCTCCAATGTTGGATTACACATCACCAGCCAGATGTCTTATCACTAGTTGAAACATGGCTCTCCAAGGCATAGGCGGATTTGGGGGGGGGGGCTAAGGGTGCTATAGTTCCCCCATCATGGAGCTCCTCTATTAGTAGCACACTGCACTGCATTCTTTATCAGTATGAACTAATACCTCCATGAAAGCTGCCTGAGCCACACAGGTCTCATCTGTCCTCCAGCAGAGCTGGCCTTAACTAGGTGCAAACTGTGCCCCTGCACCTTGGGGGCTGATGCTTTTTTCTTTTGGAAAAAAATAATTTGAAACATTTAAAAATGCCTAAATGTTGTTAGAGATGAAAATGTTTGCCAGTAAATGAAAGTGGAAGAGAACTGGCTCTGTTACTGTTACAAAAGGTGGGGGCAGCTTTGCTGCAGTGGAAAAGATTAGGTTAAGTAAGTGCTAATGGTGTTAATGGCCATACTTTACACCTCCCAGGTTGACTACTTTCCCAAACAAAGGACTATATTGACAAGAGAACTTGTGTGTAACCTGGACATGTAGGTGAAATAATGACTGATATTACAAAATATGCTTCAAAAGTATGTGAACACTCAAAGTGGTTTAAAAACCTGACCAGCAGAGAGCAAAACCGGATTTCCTGATAGGGACCCTGAAAACCTTATCACCAGATAAAAAACTTACAGATGGTAACCTTACTGGTGTCCCATGACAATCCTCTCTATTCTCTCTGACTCACACCTCCAAAAAAGTTAAATTGTTCAACCTGTTTGCAAATCAGATTATCGGAGGTGTGAGTGCCCAGTCTTGATGTCCCTGTCCTTACAGGAAAGAATACGTTAGTAGTACCGTGCTTACATAAATTCTTGCTCCAGGCTCAGTCAGATTAATTTCCAATGGTGAAGTCAAATAATTCAATGCAGTCAGTGGCACTAATTAAAAGATGCTGGTTAAACTAGCAGGGGGCAGCTGCTGGGATTCGACAGGACATTAGTGATCCATCAAACTGGGTGTGTAATAAATGTAGTACTAGTGCTATTAATTTCTAGTATGGGGAGCTTAAATTCATGACATTAAATTTGTTTAAGGTCACTGCTAGTTTTGTCCTATATGGCAAATTTATTTTGGTGTGAATTTGCAGGAGAGGGAGTTGGAAAGCAGTGCTCTCCTGTACCATGCTAGGAATGGTACAAAACTAATGCTGGGGCAGGCCTGGTGTCAGCGACAGCATGAACCAGGAGAGGCAAAAAACTGGTACATGAGACCTTTGAACTGAGGTAAAAATGTCAGCATGTACTGTATGTCTAATCTGTGTTGTCTTTTCAGTCGTGGTTGTACATTGTGAATGAGCACAGTGGGCATTAATAGACATGGGGACTTTGAAGGTGTTCTGCTGTATATTATGGCATGTGCAGGAGTTTCTGCATGCTTGGAGAGCAAAATTGGCAACAGAAGACATAAGACCTTGTTTGGCTAATTGACACAGGCAGTTACACAACTGGAAAAAAGTGATAGAATCAAATATTTAGTTTATGTAGTTATATGTGTTGAATGGGGGGGGGGCAGGTTGTAATATACCCAAGCAAGTGCTGTTGCTAATAAAAAAAAACATTTTTATATTTGTTTAAAAACTGTTTTCCGTCTGCTTACTGACTTCTTGGGGCTATCATAAAAATGAGATGCCTCATACCATGGGGTTATCCCAGTAAAGGACATTTTAAAACAATAACAAGTATTTTATTTATTTAAAAAATGTATTTCCTTTGGAATAAATTGTTCTATAAAATAAAATATGTTTTGCAAAAATAGCAAGCAGACTTGAAATTATATTTTCAGAAACTAGATAGCAAAGTGACTTTGTTCCCATATTTCTATAGTTATTGTATTTATTTTTTTACTGAGATAAGGTTGGGGGATATGTTAATATGCACTGCAGGATAAACTGGGATGGGTTGGATTTATGGTAATGTCATAATGTGCTTGAGTGAGAGACATTTGTGAACTTGTTTACTTGGATTGTCATTTCATTTGTCCGCAATTTGTCTTTATCACCAAGTCTCTTTCAACTTTTCTCATTTTGTGTGTTTCGGATGTGCTGCTGCCCAGCTGCAGTCTTTTGGCATTTTGTTATTTTTTTGGGGGGGGGGAGGTATTTTGGACAACATACTGTCATGTGGACTGTGGGGACTCTGGGGATGGTGCTAGGGTGCAACTAACAAAGCGTGGGGAGGGAGGAAATGAGTAGAAATTGCATTAGAAATACCCTCCAAAATGCACCAGAATGCACCAAAATGTTAAAAAATTTCTGGGGGTCTAGGCAGCCCACCGGACCCCCAGCCTATTATTTTAATTTTTTATCTGACTTAAGCTCCCCCATCTATAGGACTCCTGGATCTGCCCCTGAAGGCCACCCCTAATTCTGCTATCTCTGTACCTGGGTATGCCCTGTATCACAATGACAGGACTAAGAAACATGGGGGTGGGTGTGCCATATACCTTCCTGACACCCTCCAGGGCCTAATGCTCTCCTTTCCTCAGCTTGAAGCTGGTGAACAAGCCCTGTCCTTGAAGGTCTGCCTGCATAACACCAAGTCCCCTTTGATCATCACATTAGCCTACATCCCCCCACGAGACCAGAAAAATGCCTTCCAGTTCATTGTTAACCACCTCGCAACTTTCTCCCCCAAGGCTGAACAAATAACCCTAGGTGACTTCAACATAAACTGGCTGATGAACTCGGCCACGCCCTTCAAAGATGCTACCATGGCCCTTGATCTCACCCAGCTAGTCAATACTCCCACATGCATAAAGTCACAGGAACAATACCTCCACACTACTAGACTTAGTCTTTACTAATTGCCTCCACAAGATACTGTTTTCCATGGTGCTCCCCGATGTTATAAGTGACCACTCCCCATTCCCTGCACCTGGTCTTACAAACTTAAGAAACAAGTTCCTGCCACAGTCCTACCACGAAGGCACAAGCCTGGTAAATTGGGCCCACTAAAGGAATACCTTGCCCACCAGGACTGGAACCAAGTGTATTTTGCCTCCAATATTGACTCAGCACTTGACTTCTTTATTAAGTCCATCAACTGGGCTTGTGACAGTTTGGCCCCCTTAGCTAAATGCACACCCCCTGGATCACTCAAACACTACTGGACCAGATGTGTCACAGGGACCAACTCTGGTACAAGGCACTAGAATCTGGTTTGCCCTCCAACAAACAAAACTACCATGTGGCCCACAACCAATGCACCTGGGCCACTTGTAAGGCTAAAGCTGAGCACTATAAAATGTCCCTAACCTCTACCTGGGGCTCAGGGTGACAATTTGTGGAAAACCTCAGGGAATTAAATGGCAAGTCTTCCGCACCCTCTCCTACTCAACTCAGCATCAGCAGCTCCCTAACTACCAATTCACAGCAGATAGCCAATACTCTAAATACCACCTTCTCGGACCTTAGCACAGTCCTCCTGCCATACGTCTTTTCCCCCACCCTCTGCCACCTGCTACGTCCATTCCATCAGTACCCATGAAGCTAAGCCTTACCTCCTTAAAGCACTCAGTAGCATCCATCACAGTAATGACTCTCTAGACCTTTGAATACTTAGACTAGTTCTTGATGAGGTCCTCTCCACACTCACCTGTGCTTCCTCTGTCTTGGGAAGTTCCCCTCAGTATGGAAAACAGCCACCATCATCACGATTCACAAAAGTGGAGACCGTACCTCAGCTGGAAACTACTGTCCTGTCTCTATCCTCCCCCTACTCTCTAAGGCATTGGAAAAAATAGCCTCTGATCAGCTCTCCGACTACCTCTCTAAGTATAACCTCCTATGTGACAAACAACACAGATTCAGAAGGGGTCACAGCACCACCACTGCCTTGTTGGAGTTCTCTAACTCAGTCCACACTGCCCTAGACAAGGGTCACCTGGCTGGTGCTGTCTTCATTGACCTGTCAAAAGTTTTCAACACTGTTAATCACCCCTTCCTAATATCCTCCTCTCCCAGCTCGGCCTATCGAGTGATGCCACGGCCTGGTTTGAGGACTACCTCTCCTCCAGATCTCAATGTGTAAAAATTAATGAAACCCTCTCCAACTGCTTCTCAGTCCACTCTGGGGTACCACAGGGCTCCATATTAGGGCTCAACCTGTTCAGTCTATTTTTAAACAAACGTCCAAAAGCCTGTCCTGGAAAGATCATTATGTACACAGTTGCAGTCCTCTTCGCTGCACATCCAAAACCCCAAAATGTTACAGCAATCCCTACTAGATTCTTTCAGTATAGTAGAGGCCTGGTTCACTGATCACAGATTGGTGCTGAACAGTAAAAATACCAAGGTCATGCTGTTCTGCCATTACCAGAACAAATACAATAACTCCCCATTTCTAATTCACACTGAGCGACATCTACCATTCGAATAAGTCCAGAACTTTAAATACCTTGGGATCACCCTCGACCCTGCCCTTACATTCCAAGCTCACATACACCAACTCGGCACCTCTATTAATGCTAGACTTGGCCAACTATACCACCATTAGCACTGTCTCCCCCCTGAGGCCCTTAAACTTACTGTATCCTCATCTGTATTGTTCCTTGTAGATTAAGGCATTCTTGTCTATGGATCAGCTGATGTCACCTCCCTACATAGAATTAAGGTATTGCTAAACAAAGCATGTTGCCTAATCACTGGATGTGACAGACTCACCACTCCCACATGCACTCTTTACAATGTAGTCAACTTTCTTGACTTTGATGAAAGGCTAAGGTATCACACCTGCCTGTTTGCCAAGACAATTCTCTGCAGTCTTGCCCTTCTGGGTGTCTTCTCCCTCCTTCACCCCTCCCCTATAATGGTAGCTACCCACAGCTCCACAAAACCCTCCCTACAAGTACCACATCTTAGAACTGTGCTTGGGCAGTGTTCCTCCTACTATTGTGCCCCTAACTGGCTAAACTCACTCCTCACCTATATCGCTGCTGCTCCCAAACTTGGGAACTTCAAAACCCTCCTTAGGGATCACCTCCTTGCCTCTCATTTCTGCACCTGTCTATAGTCAAGCTCATCTCTCTCCACCCTGACCAAGGACTCTGTCCTGCCTGTGTCTACACCACTCTATAACTAAGCTCATCTCCACCCTGACAATGGACCCTGTCCAGCTCTACCCCCCCACCACCCACTGACCAGGGACCCTGTCCTGGCTGGCCTACTACTTCAGTCATTTTTCTTTATTGTGCTAGTAATCTGACATGATTGTTTGACCCTAACTGTACAATGAGTTTATATACTGTAACCTTAACTGCATAATGTTGTGTAAACTATAACCTCCCTTACAACTGTTTGTAAACTATTTGCATCCATGTTTATATCTTTGCAGCCTTGTCTCTCCTGGACGTGGAGCCTTTGCTAATGAGTCTCTGACTCAAAGGTTTGAAATTCCAATACTGTACAATAAAATAAAAATAAATAAAAAATAAAAGAAGGAAAGAAGGAAGGAGTAAATAGAATGCAGCCAGATATCAATCAGAACAAAATGTAATGGTCATATAAACTTGGATAAATTAACAGGAAGCAGGAAATCTTCCTTCCTACAAAATGCTGAACATTTTATTTCACCATTTGTAGCTAGACATAGCTTAGAACACCACCAGATTTAGCACACTACTGGCAAACATGAAGCAGAAATAATAGAAGATGGAAGCCAGTCAGGTAACAAAGGTAGTAATCCAAATAATGGTGATATCAAACTACAGCTAATGCAGGTGGCATTACATGAGATCAAAACAGAGCTAAAAGGTAATAACAATTACTTAGATCAACTGGTTTCACTCTTAACACTTTTAGTAGAAGTAAGCCAACAACAAACAGACTTCTGTAGGGGAAAGAATCGGGATGGAGTGAGGAAAAAGGACAAACCAGAATAGAAAATGTGAACAATAAAAAGCAAACACTGGAAATAACAGAACAAATGGCAGAAAAATAAGCTACTGTATGGATGATACCAGGGATGTTGCCATGGGTTCAAATGACACAGTATGAGTACTCTGTTTTGCTGGTATAGAAGACATTTGGGACATACTGGCATAGCTCAAGTGTTTTTATTACTAATGTATGTTCTTATCACTGAACTAGATTAGAGTACATACTAACAATCTTAAATCAGAAAGATTTACAAAAAAAAACTATATTACAAAAGCTATTATATTTTAACTCCGCAAAAGCAATATCCCACAGTTACCATTTCCTAAGCCCAGCAGTCTTATGGGCCTATAGCCCTGACCTCTAATCTAAGTTACACAGCAAACTGACTTGGCTAAGCTGTATAATAGTATTAGCATTCATTTTATAAAGCAGTTACCCCCTAACCCAGTAGTCTTAGTAATCTATAGTCTTGACTACTAAAATGTTTCATGAAAGGTGATCAAAGCATGAAGCAAGAGTGACCTATTCTTACCCTCCTGTGGCCCTGCCAGCAGCCTGCAGCCAATACCCGCCTAAGACAAGCAGCAAGCAGCCATGTTCCCACGAGTCTCCTCCTACAGTCCTCCCAACTATCAAACGTCTAGGATTTGTATATGCTTCTCACAGGAGCTTGCTTGAATCACATGGTTGTTGGACCACCTAAAAAGTGGTATTGGCCCCCAAAAAAGTGGTATGTGTAAAAGGTGACAGAATTCACATGGCTGTTGGATCATCTGAAAGTGGTATTGGCTCAAATAAAAGTGCTAAAAAGCTTAGTAAAGCATACTAAAAAAAGTGGCATTAGAAAAAAAATGCTTTCCTAAATAAGGCATAATAGAATTACTATGAGTAGTCATCTAGAATTCCCTCTGTGGCTTAGTGGTTAGCTAGACTTCCTTTTGCTGCTTTGCGAGTTGTCTTCTAGATCTTTTTTTATAACTTATCAGCTTTTGTAATTTTCCATTTAGCTGGCTCCTGCAATGCTTAGCCTTGCTGAGTTTTACTCAGTTCAAGATCCATTTCAGCTGGTCCCTGCAATGCTTAGCCTTGCTGAGCTTTCCTCAGATCAAGATCCTTGGGGAAGTCTTCCCTGAAACCGTTCAGTTTACCCATGCTGACTCAACAACTCTGTTGTCGAGGTTCAGCATAGCAAGATCCCCGATGTCAACAGATGAAATTTCACCCATCAGACATCGGTGTGTTTACTATTAGGGCTGAACCCCTTGCGCCCCATTCTATGGATTCCTAACTCCAAGTTGGAGTTATCTTGAAGGTGGGTTGAAAGTTGGTGAAAGGGTAAAATTTCACCCCATGGTCCCCCACAGTGACAATCTCAAAACCTGACAAGATTATCACTGTAGGGGATTTCACCATGTGGGTTTCGCCATGCAGTCAGCATACCATACCACCCCCTTATGTGGTCATCTGGCTCTGGAAAGACAGAGGCCAAAATGGGCACAGGTAGCGGTTAAACATGGCTACAGGGTATGCCTATTGATATGGTGGCAGAGCCACAGATGACTAACAAAAGTGTTATTGTCTTTTCTTGAGCCATTTTAAAGATAACACTGTATAAGATGGGAAGCTATAATTGTACAGTCTTAAAAAGGGTTATAAAATGCTCATTCAGTAGCTGTTGTCCTTTTTCAGTAAATAGATGGATAGTTGACAAGTAGATGTTGTTCTACAAACATAGTAACATCAACATTGTCACAAAATATATAATCTGTTGCAATGATGAACAGTTCTGAAAGGTCATTGTTGAGGTTGCTCATTCTCTGAGGCTAAAAGGAAAGCTTCCTTTATTCTTGGGAGGATTATTTCTGATTTGGAGTAGGGATGGGTGGAGGTTGCATGCAGTCTTAAACTCCTTGATTTCAGGTTCAAAGTTATATGCCTTCCCCGAAGGAGAATAGCAAATTGGATTAAAATCAAGAATGCTACAATAACCAATATGGTCCAAAGCCATTTCCATAAACTACTTAACTGAGGTACAGTGTAAGCTTGCCGAACCAAGACTGTACTTTAGAGCTGGCATTGCATAGGTTTTCAGGAATAAAAAGAAGGATTTGGTTAATGTAATATTGTGATCACTGAAGTTGCCAAAGCCTTCATTAAGTTCCATTGATATTGGTTCAAGCTCTAGAATTTTTGGGAGTAGCACTAAATCTTTAAGCCTACAGGGAACCTCAATGAAAACTATTGGCAAAACATCTCGAAAATTGGTATATATCATTAATGATGCAGGGGAAAAAATCAAAATAACTGGTTGTGTATTGGGTTGAAAATGTAAAAAAGATAGGGGTAGGGGATCCCAGTGTTAAATTACACTGAGGGTCCAGAATGACATAAGATCTATTTGCAATTAGTAAGATTGTATTAAAATGGAAATTATTATTTTTCGTAATGAGAAGAGAATAGTTTTTTTGATATTTCACACAACTGATAAGGCTTTTCAGAGTATATTACTCTCATTGGAACAGATTGAAATGTCACAACGGAGCACTGTGATTTGAAGCAGGGAGTAAGCTGCAGAAGTAGAGGAACTCTAAGGATTAAAGATTATGTATTCATTACAAGTTCCTCCTAAATACACAATGGGGAGGATAAGTCTATAGAATACATATGGAATGCAAGATGAATGGTACCTAACTATTATGTTTTTTAAAGTTTTCTTTGAGGCATCAGCAACTCTTTAATGTTTTTGGCATGAAGCATCAAAATTGGGATACTGGGAAATAAAATCAAAATCTGATATGCTTTGGGAATATATAAATAGAAGGTTATTTATTATTTATTTATTTATTCATTCTCAGATTACAATACTTTGAGCATATAACAGCTCTTTTACAAAGGTTCCACATCAGTGGGAAGGGTGACAGACATACAAAGGATGGTATTATATAAAATTTTGACAAGAAAGTATTTAAAATGACAATATGACATTAACACTGCAACTAAAATTAAAACTATGAATTGGTAGAAAATCAAAAATAACTTAATAAAAGGAGGCAGCCCAAGGTGCTTTGTCAAATAGGTATAGGTAGATTTGGGTGAATAAAAGTTCAAGTAAGTGAAAATAAACAGTGGAAAGAAGGTGGAGGGTGACGGGTGAGGTGAAAGAAGGACTGGGGAAGGAAGCAGGAAATAGGGCAGAGAGGTTAGGGTGAAATTTATAATATATAATTTATAATATATAATATCATATAATTTAATATAACATACATAATTTATAATTATTATATTTATAATCACTATAACTATTAAAATTATTATAATACTGTATAGTGGTTTATATTAGCGCTGTCTTTAGTGCTCAACAGGACACTGCAGTAGTTCACGCTTGGCTAAATTTGTGTGGCAGCTGTCTGTACAGCCACGGTATTCCTGGTAGCGCTGTCACAGTAGTCTCTAATCAGCCATAAAGCACTGTAATTATTTACAGGAAGTTACAGGCATTTTAGTCAATCTTCAGTGACCTTTACTCACAGTTGCACTCTGTTAAGTGGTACTCATTAACACATATAAAGGGCACTAATTGCCTGTAACTGCCAACACAATTCCGCAGCACAGAGTACTGTACCTTGTTTTCTCTTTTATTGCAGATCGGCTAGAAGTTACTGTGCAAGAAACAGGCTGTGATCTCAAGTTTTGGAGGCAGTATAGCACAGTGGTTTAAAGCTCTGAGCTGTTTATTTTTACTGCAGCTCAAATCACTGTACATTTGTTTTCTTCTTCTTCAAGTAACCTAGAAAGTGCATCAAGCAAGCTACGATTCCAAGTTGCCCATTCCAGTGCTGTGGGGGAAGGGGGTGATGACTTTTTTACTGCATCCTTATTTGATTGTTCGTTGTGGAGAGTTCTGTCTCAATTATTGGTACTGACTAATCAAGATTGAAACTTCTACGCACATTCTGTGTTGTTGCATTTCGTTTCCCCAAATATTAGTGGTTAGTTTATTTTAGCATATTTCTTCTGTCAGCTAATATAGTGAAAATAAATTGATTGCCAATATTTCTTGTTGTACAGTACCATCATTATAGTTATTATGACATTATAATCACGATATAATCTATAATAATATATTCATTACAAAAAACTCTGTTAATGCATCGGTTAGGGTTGTCATTAGAGTGACAAAAGTTTGGAAATTCGATGTTAGGGTTACCAACTCTACCATCCCTCACCCAACCCGCACCCTCTACACACCAACAGGCATTGGGGTGTGTCTTGGGGTCATAGGTCCTAACTCTCACCCCATCTATACATAAGTGTAGAGATATTTTAATGATCTCGCATGTCCCCGTGGGATCCCACTACTGCGTAATATAGGGCCCGTGCTTCCATGATTGCATAATGGGATCCATATGTGGGAGTGCAGGGCCCCATTTATTCATAAGTATAGAGACATAGTGCAGGCCTAGAGCCATTCCAGATAACCCTTGTGCTGCAAATGTGGCAATATCTCAGTAACCATAGGAACTTCAGAAAAAATTCCACTGCCATTGTAATCATGACCTGGCAACCTGCACGTGTGCATAGTAAAGGAGTACTAAGTGGTGCTTAGTGAAAAATCTGTATCTTGAACCGTTTTCAAGATATGACCACTGAAATGTCAAAAATAAAAGATTAGAGGATCATATAATTACATTTTTTTGGCATTCAGAATGTTATACAGGATAGTAGGTGCACCATCCTTTTTGCTTACAATATTGATTATTTGCTAGATAGTATCACTTCACATGTCCAGGAGTGGAGCAACTGCGATTGTTTTGAACAGTTGTGGAGACATACCTCAAGAAGGATATAGAAAGGACATAGATAGTAAATGGAGTCCACTTCGAAGAAGGGGGGTTACTAGTGGGGTACTGCAGGGTTTGGTACTGGGACCAGTCCTTTTTAATGTCATTATTAGTGACATTGCAGAGGGACTGGAAGGAAAAGTATGCCTCTTTGCAGATGACACAAAGATCTGCAACAGGGTTGATACACGGGGGGGGGGATAAGAAGGGACTTGGCAAGGTTGGAGGAATGGTCAAAAGCATGGCAGCTTAGATTCAATGCAAATAAGTGCAAAGTAATGCACCTGGGAAACAAAACTGAGGGGAAGAGTACATAATGGGGGAGAGGTATTAACAACACCAAAAAATGGAAAGGGACCTGGGGGTAGTCATATCAGGTGACCTAAAGGTAAGCAAGCAATGTAAGAAGCCAGTAAGGAGGGCTTGGGGGGATACTGGGATGTATAGGAAGAGGCATCACCAGTAGAAAACAGGAAGTTGTTATCCCTCTGTACAGACAGTTGGTGAGACCTCATCTGGCATACTGCATGCAGTTCTGGAGACCCCATCTTCACAAGGACATAGACAGGATGGAGGCAGTCCAGAGGAGGGCAACTAAGATGGTGCAGGGTTTGCACCAGAAGTCATATGAACAGAGACTAAGAGAGCTTAATATGTATGCCCACAGGAAAGGAGGGAAAGGGTGGACATGATAGAAATGTTCAAGTACCTCAAGGGAATCAACAAAGTCCAAGAGGGTAGCATCTTTCAGAAAAAGACATGTGCAAGAACAAGGGGGCACAGTTTGGAGGTAGAGGGGGGATGGCTCAGGGGCAACATGAGGAAATATTTTTTCATGGAGAGGGTGGTGGACGCATGGCATGGCCTTCCTGAGGAGGTCGTGGGGTCAAAAACAGTGGGAGAATTCAAGAATGCATGGGACAGACATAAGGTAATTCTTGTGGGGGGTAGGAAGAAGTAGGCTGTTGGTTAACTAGGATCTACAGCTTATCCAATAGGTAGGGAAATGAGCAGACTGGGTGGGCCAAGTGCTCCTTATCTGCCATCAAAGTCTATGTTTCTATATAAAGAGTGGAGGCGGCTCAGAGGAGGGTACCTAAATCGATGCAGGGTCTGCATCAAAAGCCATATGAAGAGAGACTTAAGGACCTGAATATGTACACACTGGAAGAAATGAGGGAGAGGAGATATGATAGAGAACTTCAAATATCTCAGTAGGGTAAATAAGGTACTGGAGGGAAGTATTTGTCAGAAAAATAGGTGGTCAAGAACAAGGGGACATAATATGGAGCTGGGTGGGTAGAGTCAGGAGAGATGTGAGAAAGTACTTCTTCACAGAAAGAGTGGTGGATTCATGGAATAGTCTTCCAACAGAGGTGGTGGGGCAAAACAGTGGTGGGGTTCAAGAATGCATGGCATAGGCATAAAGGAATAATAGGGGAAAGTAAGGAGGGGAGGGATAATTGAACAGAGATCAAATAGGATCTATGGTGATACTGTAAGCAGGGAAAACTGGGTAGGCTAGGTTTGACAAGTGGTCCTTATCTGCTGACAAATTCTATGTTTCTGTTTCTGGCAAGATCTTCTCTGAGCTCCTGCATTCCCTCCTGTGTGTCCACCCTCCCACAAAGTTTGGTGTCATCTGGAAGCAGGCAAATATAACCCCTTACCTTCCGAAGTGTTACAATAAATACATTAAAGAACACTGGACCAAGCACCAAACCCTGTGGGACCCCACTAGTGACTTCTGTAACCCCCTGAGAATTCCCCTGTGACCACTGTCCTCTGATCCTTGTCCTGCAACCAGTTTTTACCCAGGTGTTTAGCTTTATTCCTACCACCAGATCCTCCAGCTTCCTGATTAATCTCCTGTGGGAATAGAATCAAAGGTCTAATTAAAATCCAGATACAGGATGACCACAGCCTGTCCCTTACCTACTGTTTTGGTCACCCAATCAAAGAAATCAATGAAGTTTGGCAGTCTGATCTCAGTATGGTCTCCAAGAGCTTTACTTCCATTAAGGTCAGACAGACTGGTCTGTAATTGTCAGGGTCATCCCTCAACCCACTTTTGTCAGGCAGCGCTAAGCAAGGCAAGACAAGGCAATTTTATTTACAGGGCATCCAATCCTGGAGGATCTGGGCAACAAACACAAATGAGGACACACAGCAATAGATCAAAACATAATAAACCTCATTAAAACATAACAAGATAAAAAAATTTCAGTAAAATAGAGGTTTCCAGAAGTCAGACTTCAAGGGACTGGCCCAAACTACAATAGATGTCAACAGTCAAAGGCCAGGCTGAAGAGGTGAGCCTTTAGCCTCCCCTTGAATAACTCAATTGAGGGAGCCTCTCAGACTGAAAATGGAAGCGAGATCCACAGGGTTGGCCCAGAGACACTAAAAGCACGCTCTCCTGAGATCTTAAGCTGAACCCTGGGAATGTCCAGGAGGCCCCTCAAGGAGGAGCGGAGGGAGCGAGCAGAGGACACCAGTGTCAGGTGATCAGACAAGTAACCAGGACCCAGCCCATATAAGGCCTTAAAGGTGAGAAGATCCACCTTGAAAAGGACCTTCTACATGACTGGCAGCCAGTGAAGAGCATGCAGGACTGGAGTCAGATGACTGGACCTCGAAAGGCCCATCAGCAACCGGGCAACTGCATTCTGCACTAGCTGCAGCCTGTGGAGGGCCCCTCCTGTGACTCCAAAGTACAGAGCATTGCAGTAGTCGAGCCTAGAAGTCACAAAGGCATGTACTAGTGTCAGCAGGTCCTCAGGTGGAATGAGGGGCTTAATACGGGCAATGTTCTGCAAGTAGTAAAAAACAGTGCTGACTACAGCTGACACCTGATTTTTAAAGGTCAATCTGCAATCAAGGATCATGCCTAGATTTTGCACCCTCAGAGAAACCACCAATGGAGCAGACCCTAGAACAAGTCCAGAGTCAGCCCCCGGTGGTAACCCATCATGCCCATTACCGGGCTCGATTACCATCACCTCAGTCTTAGCCGGGTTGAGTCTCAGCCAGCTAGATGTCCTGGTGAATTACCATCTGATCTCCAACCTGCCTTTCTTGAGCAAGGTTGTTGAGAAATTGGTGGCACATCAACTTGAGGATCACCTGGTGTCCTCAGATATTTATGAGCCTTTCCAGTCAGGTTTTTGAGCCAGACATAGCACTGAAACTGCTCTAGTGAGAGTGCATAATCATCTGCTCAGGGCTAGAGGTAGAGGAGATAGGTCAGTTCTTGTGTCTCTCAAGCTCTCTTCAGCTTTTAACACTGTGGATCATTCATGATTCTTGATCGGCTCTGTGAGTTTTGTGAACTTACCGGCACCGTTATCAAATTATTTGAGTCTATCTCTTGGACAGGGTGCAGCGGGTGGTGATGGGGAATTTCTCCTCCTCCCCAATGCCTCTGTCTTGTGAAGTACCTCAGGGCTCGATCTTGTTGCCGATGTTGTTCGCAGTGTATATGCTGCCCCTGGACGAGATCATTTAACAATACAGTGTGGAGTTTCACTGATATGCAGATGACACCCAGCTGTATTTGTCTTTTGCGCCCGGAACATTGGGAGCGGTCGATGTGTTTAACAACTGTCTGGCTAAAATCGATGTCGGGATGGCTTCCAGCTGGCTGAGACTCAACCCGGCTAAGACTGAGGTGATGGTAATCGAGCCTGGTAACGGGCATGATGGGTTACCACCGGGGGCTGACTGATTAACAGATAGGAGACAGAGGGTGGTGGTTAATGTCACTCATTCTAATGATGGGAGAATGACCAGCATGGTGTTGCAGTGCTCAGTACTGCAACCAGTACAATTTAATGTCTTGAAAAGCAACATTGCAGAAGAACTGGAAGGGATGATATGACTTTCAACAGATGACACCAAAATCTGTAATAGGGTGGACTCTCTGGAGAGGGTGGAGAAATTGCATAGAAATCTTGTGAAACTTGAGGAGTGGTCATGAGCTTGGCAGCTGGGTTTCATTGCCAAAAAGTGCAAAATCATGCACCTAGGGCATAGGTAACCAGCAGCTAAGTACAGGATGGGGGTGGGTACTGACAGTCCCTAAGCAGGAAAGGGACCTTGGAGTTATCATATCTGATGACCTCAATGTGGCAGGGCAGTGTGACAAAGCAGTGGGTAGGGCTAGTGGGATGCTGGGTTGCACAGGGAGGGGTATCTCCAGCAGGAGGAGGGAGATGGTGTTGCTAATATAACACTTGCTGGTGAGACACTACCTGGAGTCAATCCAGAGGAGAGTAATTAAAATGGTGCAGGGGTTGCACCAAAAGTCCTATGAGGAGAAACTGAGGGATCTCGACATGTACACCCAGGAATAGAAAAGTGCAAGAGGGGACCTGATAGAGACCTACAAGTACCTCCTAGGTAAACAGGGTGTAGGAGGGATTCTCTTTCAAATGGGAAAGAGCACCAGAACCAGAAGGCACACAATGAATCTGCAAGGGGGGGCAGTTTAAGAGGGATGTAAGGAAGTACTACTTCACTCAAAGAGTTGTAGACACCTGGAAAAGACTGCCAGCTGAAGCACTCGATGCAAAAACATTAGGGAACTTCAAGCATTGCTGTGATAGACACTGGGGAATATTAGTAAATAGGCAGGGAGGAGGGAAGGAGGATACCTGGAGACAAGTTAGGGTCTGTGGGGACAGACTAGGCAGGGGCCATCTGGGCAGACAGTGTGGGCCAAGCAGTAATTTTCTGCTGATAAAGTCTATGTTTTGACGTTTCTAACCTCTGACTATGAATAATGGTTACTTGAACATTTGGGGGCTTGAACAGAGTATTTGGCCCGAGTATTTGGGATAAGGTATGTGCACACCCCTATATTAAACATGATGAACTTGCAAAAGATACAGTAAAGACTTATTTGATGTGTTCAAACATCCAGAACACCAGTGAGTACTCTGAAATTCAGTATAAAAGTAAATACAGTATGTAGGATAGAAAACTTAAGTACAATTAAATCACAGATAGCGTACTGTACATAAGTTGCTGAAGATTCCTGTATCACATTCCCATCAACATCTGGAAAGCAAATTATTTCCCCTAATTACTCCCTTCACCACAGGAACTCACGCACTTTCCACATCCCCAGTCCTCACACTGCTACTGGCCAATCTGCCTTTTTGTACTGTCTCCCTCTCCTCTGGAATAATCTTCCCTCTGACCTCCTCCAGGCCTCCCCTCTTTCATCCATTAGATAATTCCTCAGACTCCTCTCCACCCCTCACTGCCCCAAATGCTCCTAAGGACCCAGCATGCTCCTCCCTCCACCCCCTTAGCACCACTAAAACCTTTTCTCCCTAGCCCCCGCTCTATGTTTCTCCTCTCAAACCATTCTTCTTTAACCCCCTGATTTGTGTTCCTCATGTCATGCTGACCTGAGTTTGTCTTCCTCCCGCTCTCAAACCCACCCCTGCTCAATCATAACCCCTGCATCAGAGGCCTCAAATGGTCTCAATCTATAATTTCTAGCCTGCCTTATGTAATCTTGCCATTATTCCTGTACATACACATTGTATATATTGTATTTCGAACCAAATAATATCTCTGTACATATTGTTGTAATCTACTCGTTTTGTAATCCTGTTTTCAATTCTGTGTACACTTGTACCTGGGTCGCACCTGGAAATGAGGATCGGCTCAGTGTGCCTTTCCCGGTCATCAATTTTAAATAAATAAATAAATAAATACATTATTCCATGGATTTCAGTTAGTGTCCAAAGTCAGATAATTTATTAGACCTACCACAGCCCTAATATAGTGTTTTCTGAGAGGGGGCTAGGCCTGCTTTCTCCTGCTACTCGATAATTGGGATATATAAAATTAACACACAGAGAATACCAGTTGGATAACCATGCACAATCCAATTCCAAAATGAGTGTGCACTGGGATGTGGTGCTCTAGAACCTACTCAGGAATGCAAAGAAAAAGGTGCTGGCACTCACTCAAATCATAAAAAGGGACACAAATAAATAATTCAAAAACCTTTTATTATACCAAGACACAAGGCCTGGCCTGACATGTTTCAGACTGGCAACAATCCTTCTTCAAAGGCTAAGGACATAATAAGACATCACACTTAGATAGGGCCGAAGCCCTTTATGAGTTGAGTGAGTGCAAGAGCCTTTTACTTTGCATTCCTGAGTAGGTTCTAGAGCACGACGTCCCAGTGCGCACTCATTTTGGTGTTGGATTGATGTATGTGATATGCACTGGTTGGGGAGAAGGAGTATTTTCACAGGCAGTGTGGAGATTGAGAATTAGTGAAACTTTGCATTTCCACTCCTCTGTTCTTTACCTTTAAAACTCGAGGGTATATGCAGTGATAGTGATTTTTATCAAATATTGCTTTACCAGACACTTAGCTTTGGAATTTGTGCTACGAAAATGTTGTATGAAAGCACCCCTTGGTCTTTACAACTATGAGCAGCAACCCACAAGATAATCCATTGGCATATGTGGATATACTGTTGCAGTCGGCAACAGCAGCAAATCCATTTTTGAATTTCGACAACAGCCATGGAGAGATTCCCTAGGAAGTTCAGTCACTTCTTGAAGCTTTTCGGAGTTTGGAAAAGCAAACTCTTCAATTAAGGAGACTTTTTTGGAACAGTACCAGCCTAGAAGCTTACCTACAGGTAAATCAAGTTCCAAGAGGACTGAGACTTTGGAAGATCCAGCCTGTGGAACTGAAAGTCATGACTTTATGCAGGAATGGGAAGCAATTTTGTTAGAAGCCAGTGCTAAACTGATGCAACTCATTATTAAATATAGTAAAGAGAAAGAGTTAAAAATAAGAGAAGAAATCAAAAAGCAGTAAGTGGAAGTTTTAAAATTTTAAGCGCACACAGACTTTGAGAGACTTAATCAATGACTTCAAGAAAGTATTTTAAAATTGGACTCAGAACTGCAGAAGGTTGAAATGACTAAATTTCTAAGAGACTAAGGGGATTTCGAAAGGGGTACAATTTTTAAATGGAGGAACAATCAACTTAAGAGTATTCTAAAAACTAATCACAACAAAAATGTTTCTTTTCAATACAGCATAGACCGTAGTACTGATAATAGTGATAATGAGGGCAAAGATGCACATAGAGACGTTTTTTTTTCCAGGAACCAATACAGTTTTGACCCACAACCACAGACGGGTTATCTGCCTTACAATACTCAATATGTTCCACCACAACTTCACAGAAGTCCGAGACTACAAGAAAGATCGCAAGAGTATGTGCAGACGTAGAAGGACGAGATGGGGAAGAAGGAGGAGGAGGAGTGCACCATGGAGGTAGACAATTCCAAGGACACTACAGAGGGAGAAATCAATGGAGGAGAGTGTATGGAGGGAGAGGGAGGAACCAACAGAGGAAGTAAGGGGAGATACTCCCGACACCAACATTACTCAGATTATTAATTTGCCTACACATGTTCTTTCGGAAGGTGAAAATGAGCTCCTCAGTAAGTGACTGAGTTTCTCTCCCTTGAAATCGCTTAACCATGTACAAACAGTTATTGACTTGAATTTGAACTGTCGCAAGCTTAATCTTAAAGCCTTCTTCAATAAACAAGAACTGGACATTGAGAATACTAATAATGTCAATGTGCATACAGAAAAATTTAAAAATCCCTCGGTTTGGTGCCCTCCACCCTGTGCTGCTGTGATGGTTTTTAAAGAATTATTAGAAAAAGATTTAGATACTCTTTGTACTACCTCCTCCATGTACTTTCCTATAATAATTTAAGCAACAAACAGAGACAGAGAGAGAGAAGCAATTTGAACTCTGCAGTAGGATTCAGAACTGGTAATCAAACAGGCTGACAAAGGGGGAGCGGTGGTTGTGCTTAGTAAAGACATGTATTTGAAAGAGGTCTATGGACAACTGAATAACTTGGCATTTTACAGAAAATTAAGAGATAATCCTACTGTTGAGTTTAAGTTCAGTATTGATGAACTGGTGACTGATGCATTTAGAAATGGAGATATTAACAAACAAACAAAAGAATACTTGATGGTCTCGAATCCCACCAGGGCCACTCTATATATACTCCCTAAGGTCCACAAAACATTAGATGATCCACCAGGAAGACTGATGGTAAGTGGGATTGGTTCACTCACGGAGCGTCTTTCCAGATTTTGTGACTCTTTTTTGAATATCCTAGTCCAGCGATTACTTTGCTATGTCAAAGACACTAAACAAGTTTTGAACTTAATTAAGGACCTTACTTTACAGGAAGATACTTTGATGGTAACATTGGACATTGAATCACTTTATACTAATGTCCCCCATGAGGGGGCATTAGATGCAGTAGCCTTTTTCTGAAGACAGCAATGGATGGTGTGTCTGAACATGAACATTTTCCCCCGGCTGAATTTCTGATTAAACTGTTAGAATGTGTTCTTAAATTCAATGCATTTATGTTTAATCAAGAAATGTGTTTGCAAATCAAAGGAATGGCCATGGGGGCCACATGTGCCCCTTCCATAGCAAATCTTTATGTAAGCAAATGGGAGGAGGAAGTCATTTTTTGTGAAACAGTGAATCTTTTTTCAGATAAAGTGTTGTTATGGAAATGTTACATCGATTACATTTTGATTCTGTGGCAAGGGGATGTCACTAGTCTTAATGAATTTGTAAATTTTTTGCATGGTATTAATCCCAATTTAAGATTCACCTCTACCAGTAGCCAGGATCAGGTTTCCTATTAGATTTAAATATTGAAAAAAGCAACAATGGTACTTTAAAACTAGTATCTTTCAAAAAGAAGTAGATGGGAACACCATTTTATCAGCTAACAGCTGCCACCCACCACATGTGGCGTCAAATATACCTTATGGTCAGTTCCTTAGAACTAGACACAATTGCTCTGTTGCAGAAGATTTTGAGGAGGGTGCAGTTGCTTTAACTGGGAGACTGATGCAGAGAGGTTACAGTACTAGGTACATCCAGAAAGCTTATGAAAGGGCCAAGTCCATTGACAGGGACGCCACATTAGCCGATAACATTTTAGAAGTCAATAGGGAGGATAGATTTAATTATGTTATGAAATTCTCAGCACAAGCATGGGATTCTGAAAATATCATCAAAAAACATTGGCATGTATCAGGAGTAGAACCAGGTTTGAAAGAATTGTCCTCAAAACCTGTGAAAATGTGCTACAAGAGAGCACCCACACTCAGAGATGTCCTGACACATAGCCATTTTAAAACCAATCAATCAGTAACATGTCTTGGTAAGCCAAAGGGTTGTTTTAAATGTAAAAAAATGTGTGCAGTGTGTCTCTATTTCACAAGGAGAATATTTCTGTAGCTGCAACAATGACAGAGTCTTCGAGATAAGACAATGCACCTGCGGTACAGAAAGAGTCATTTATTTGGCTTTACGTGACTGCCAAGCCTTCTATGTTGGTAAAACCACTAGAGGTTTCAAAACCAGAGCTGGTGAGCATATTAGAGCCATCCAGAAGAAGGATGTCACCTATGCCACAGCAGCTCATATTGTAGGGGCTATTGGTGCACAGTACTCTTTTACATTTATGCCAATAGACAGAGTCTGCTGTAACCCGAGAGGTGGGGACTATGACAACTTAATACTGTGCAGAGAGAATTTTTGGATTTTAACAGTAATGGCTACCAAAAGCCCAGGCCTCAATGCCCAGCTGGAATTGCACCCTTACCTAAAAAAGCGTTAACATTATGTAGTCTGCTATTTTTTGGACGTTATTGTTGCTGTATTGTTGCATCATATTAGTTTTATTCATAACAGCAATTTCTATTAACTTGTCAGCAGAGAACTTTAGGAATTCTGCTAGTTTTTTCTTTGATTAGTGTTGAGTAGTACACATGTAGATTTTATTATCTATGTAACTTCCATCTTGAACTACTATGTGGTTTAACTGTTAGATTGTTTTGATATTTATTATCAAATTACCATAATATGTATATGGTTATTGCGATGTGTGATCTTATTAATTATGTAATTCATTAATGCATAGATATATATTTTATCTTTCTTTTGTATCCTGTTCCCCTTTTAATTTCTTATCCCTATTAATTTAATGTTTCTTTCGTTCCTTCATCCTTTGTTTTTTCTCAGTTTTGTTGTCCTTAGTTCTGTCCTCCCCCCTTCCCATTTATGTCATTTTGTGTTCCTTTGTAGCTTTTATTTAGTCCACTGCACTGGAATGTTTTCTATTGTGGTACTGGCACTTTAATTGGTGTGTGTGTTTTAACATTTGTAATAAGGTTTAAATTGATTCATGATGTGGTTCGCCTGTGCTTTGGCCCTATTTATGTGTGGTGTCTTATTATGTCCTTAGCCTTTGAAGAGGGATTGTTGCCAGTCTGAAATATGTCAGACTGGACATTGTGTCTTGGTATAATAAAATGTTTTTGAATTATTTATTTGCATCTCTCTTTATGAGTTGAGTGAGTGCCAGAACCTTTTTCATTGCACAACCATGCACAACTAGCCTGCACTGCCATAGAGGGGTCTGGATTACATTAGGCTACAACAGCGAAGGTCTGATGTAATCAGAACCCTGAGGTGGCAGCCCAGACTGGCTGGGCATTTGTTTGCCTAACTAGTATTTCTTATAATGTATAGAAAAAAAATATAAAGATATTTTTGAGAAAACTACCAGTGCCATCTGTACGCTTCATTGTCAATTAGCATTTGATGTGTGTGTGTGGCAGTTTCCACAGCTGATTTTAAAAGTGTCTCATGGAGTTTCTAATCAGCTGGAACGCTGTTATACCACAGAAGGGTACAAAATCATTCCATGTCATTTCAACTGTGGTACAACAGCATTTCAGTTGGTATAGAAATCCTTGCTGAATGACCACATTCTAAATCTTATATTAACATATTATGGGAGGCACATTGATATTAGAGTAGGCATTAGGATAAGTTGGAAGAGTGGGTAATCAGGCTATTGGTGCTATGGTAAATGGGGGTGTAGTCAGGATTTGGGAATGGTGGTGGTGGTGGGGGGTCCGCCAATGAAATCTCATTATTTGTCTCAGTATAAGACAAACTTTTTTATGAAAACATGATAGAAGCGAGATGGTAGGAGTTTCTTGGCACCCAGAAATCCATCTGGTTATGCCTATAGGATATAAATTAAATGATATTAGAATATGATGTAAGAATGAGTATAAACTAAAAGAAATACAAATTAGTGCAGAAAAATAAGGCTGGGACACTCAGAATATGTCTGAAAACAAAACAGTTATAATCATAAAGCTCACAACCTAAGCCTTTATTTACTATAATATCCTAGCTGAGGTCTGTATTTATTAAAAATATTTTGTTTAAAAGTTGGTGACTGGGAGAGGCACACTGAGCTGGGGCTCGTTTCCAGGTGCAATCCAAGGAGGGGGATAGGGAAACAGTAATACAAATCACAATGTTAAAGTACAGATATCATATACAAGTGACAAATTACAAAAGTACATTATTTCATGTTACAAGTGAACTTGTAGTACAGGAGAATAGATGTAAAACCATTGGGACAGGCTGGTTACAATATTATTTAGATAGGAAACAAAAGTCCAAGTCCAAGCACAGTATGTAGCACAAGCATCTATAAATAACAAGCACTTGTCAATGCCAAATGTTTGCTTGCTGACATTAGCATTGGAAGTGCAGGAGTTAGACAGATGCAGAATAGGAATGACAGTGAAGCACTGAAGTGATGCCAACCCCACCCTCACTCTGCAGAGATGGACAGGCATTGGGGTGTGCCTTTGGGTCATTACCCATAATGCTCATGCCATTTCACCTCACCCTACCCTGCAGACACTGACAAGTGTTGAGGTGTGCCTTGGGGTGTTCAGGCTTTATGCTCACCCCATTCCATAAGGAAATACACTGAAATGGGTGCAGTATAGGAGAACGGGGTGAACTTTGGGGATGAAGAGTCCAAGGCACATCTTGATGCCTGTCACTGGCTGTAAGGTGGGGGTGGGGGTGGAATGACTTGAGCATTACTGTCGACAGTCCCAAGTCACACCCCTGATGCCTGGCAGTCCCTACAGGGTAGGGCATTATGGTTGGAAACCCTAACATCCTTGGTGTTTCTTGGTATTTTCACTCCAAGTTTTCAAAATGGGCTTTTTGTGACCCCACCACATGAACAGTGACATTATCAGTTCATTAACCAATAGGTGATTTTGCACAGTGACTGTGCCATTTGGTGCCACAGGTGCAAAAACACATTTTGAACAGGATATGAAAAATGACAGCTGTGCTGTTCATGAGGAGGTGTAAAAAAATAGTAATGTTAAAAATCTGGAGTGAAAAATGTAACAAAATTGGTGAAGTCATGAGCGTGTGTAGAAATAGCACAATGCACACCCGTAATGCAATTATTTTTGGGATTTTTTTATACCAGATTTTCAACATAGGCATTTTGGGAATTCCACTCATGAACAGTGGCACTGTGATTTTCTTAATATGTCCCGAACATTGATTTCCCACAGTGAACATTCCCATTGTATGCCACAGGTGTGAAAACATGTTCTGGGCAGGATGTGAAAATGACAGCTGTACTGTTCATCAGGTGGTGTGCAAAAATGACAATGCTGAAAGTCTGAACTAAAAATATGAAAAATTGGTGGTTACGAGTATGCATAGAAATTACACAACGCACGCCGGGAATGCAGTTATTTTTGGGAATTGTTTGCACCAGATTTGTAACATGGGCTTTTTGGGACCTCTCCTTATGAACACTGTCATGTCAGGGGCAGGGAGTGGACAAGGATATGATAGAAGGCATACTTAGGATAGCAGAGAAAGGGGAGATATTGTTGATGGACAACCGTAATATGCCAGATGTTACCTGGAGCACCTTTGCTGCAGCCACATCCAAAAGCAGGGCCATTCTCGATGCCCTTCAGGTGGCATGCCTCAGACAGTTAGTTTTGGAACCTACTCATCAGGGAGCAATCTTAGACCTCATACTCTAAAATGGGGACAGTGAGAGGATCTCAGATCTGGAAGTGGGAAGCCATTTGGGAACAAGTGACCACCAAACAGTGTGGTTCATGATAAACTCAGCTACAAAGTCAAGTCATACAAAAGTGAGGGTTTTGGATTTTAGGAGGGCTGACTTTGGCAAGACGGGAGAGTGCCTTAGAAACGCACTGGCAAACAGGCTAGAAGGAGGGGTGGAGCAACAATGGGGAAATATCAAAACTGCCATCACAGAGGCAACAAGCCTTTGTGTGAAGCAAATAAACAAATCAAAATGAAAGAAAAAGCCACTATGGTTCTCAAAAGAGGTGGCTGTGAAGGTTAGGGAGAAAAATATAGCATTTAGGAAGTATAAGGAAACACAGAAGGAGCAGGACAGAGAACTGTACCAGTTAAGGCAGAAAGAAGCAGGGAGGGTAGTCAGAATAGCAAAGGCCCAAACTGAGGAAAAGATATCCAACTCGGTTAAGAAGGGGAATAAAACCTTTTATAGGTATATCAGGGAGTGTAGAAAGACAAAGGGAGGGATAGTGAGGCTGAATAGAATGGACGGTGGGTGGGCAGAGAGGGACAGTGAAAAAGCAGGGATACTGAATGAATACTTCTGTTCAGTATTCACAAAAGAGGAGGTGGGGGAGGTGCCTAATCCAATTAACAGAAGCACTCTGGATAGGGGGATCTATCCCAGTCCTTTCACAGAAGAAAAGGTTCTGAAAGAACTCCTAAAACTGAAGGTGGACAAAGCAATGGGGCCAGATGGAATTCGCCCCAGAATTCTAAAAGAATTAAGCAGAGAACTAGTGACACCACTGACTACCCTTTTTAACAAATCATGGAAGGATGGTGTGGTACCTGAGGACCGGAGGAAGGCAGATGTGATTCCCCTTCACAAAAGTGGGACCAAGACAGAGGCAGGAAACTACAGACCTGTTAGTTTGACCTCTGTGGTAGGGAAAGTGATGAAATCACTTCTGAAGGAAAGAATTGTTGAGTACCTAGAGGACAGTGGGGCACAGGACCCAAGGCAGCATGAGTTCACATGAGGGAAGGTCATGTCAGATGAATCTAATTGATTTCTTTGACTGGGTGACCAAAGTAGTAGACCAGGAAGGGGCAGTGGACATGGCCTACCTAGACTTTAGCAAGACATTTGACACAGTCCCACACAAAAGATTAATAGTCAAATTAACCAGCCTAGGAGTGGGTCCCAGGGTGGTAGCCAGGGCAAAACATTGGCTGGACAACAGGACACAGAAGGTAATTGTAAATGGAGTCCACTCTGAAAAAAGAGGGGTTACTAGTGGGGTACCGCAGGGTTCAGTACTGGGTCCAGTCCTTTTTAATGTCTTTTTAAGTGACATTGCAGAGAGACTGGAAGGAAAAGTATGCCTCTTTGTAGATGACACAAAGATCTGCAACAGGTTGATACACAAGGAGGAGCAGAAAGGATGAGAAGGGACTTGGCAAGGTTGGAGAATCTTCAGAAGTATGGCAGCTTGGATTCAATGTAAAGAAGTGCAAAATAATGCACCTGGGAAAAAAAAACCAGGGGAAGATTACACAGTGGGGGGGAGGTAGTAACAACAACAACATGGAAAGGGACCTGGGTAATTATATCAGATGACCTAAAGGTTGGCAAGCAATGTGAGAAGGCAGCAGGGAGGGCTGGGGGGATACTGGGATGTATAGGGAGAGGCATCACCAGCAGAAAACAGGAAGTTGCTATCCCCCTGTACAGACAGTTGGTGAGACCCCATCTGGAGTACTGTGTCCAGTTCTGGAGACCCCATCTCTGCAAGGACATAGACAGGATGGAGGCAGTTCAGAGGAGAGCAACTAAAATGGTGACGGGTCTGCAAGAGAAGCCATACGAGGAGAGACTAAAGGAGCTTAACATGTTTACCCTTGAGGAAAGGAGGGAGAGGGGGGGATATGATAGAAATGTTTAAGTACCTCAGTGGAATCAACAAAGTCCAAAAGGGTAGCATTGTTCAGAAAAAGAGATGTGCAAGAACAAGGAGACACTGTTTGAAGATAGAGGGGGGACAGCTCAGGGGCAATGCGAGGAAGTATTTTTTCACAGAGATGATGGTGGTGGACGCATGGAACAGCCTTCCTGAGGAGGTTGAAGGGTCAAAAACTGGGAGAATTCAAGAATGCATGGGATAGACATAAGGCAATTTTTTTGGGGGGGGGGTAGGAAGAAATAGGCTGTTGGTTAAATAGGATCTGCAGCTTATCCTCTAGGTAGGGAAATGGGCAGACTAGGTGGGCCAAGTGGTCCTTATCTGCTGTCAAAACCTATGTTTCTATGTTTCTGTTACTGTGATTTTCCTAACCTGTCCCAAACATTGATTTCACAGTGACCGTGCCATTGAGTGCCACATGTGCAAAAACACATTTTGGGCCAGATGTGAAAAATGACAGTTGTACTGATCATAAGGAGGTGTAGAAAAATGGAAATGTTGAAAATCTGGAGTGAAAACAGTAAAAATTCTCGCAGTTACGAGCGTGTGTGGGAACTGCGCAGTGCATGCTCGTAACACAAGTCAGTTTTTGGAATTCTTTCACCAAATTTGCAACATAGGCTTTTTGGGAGCCCACCTCATGAACAGTAACACCGTCGTTTTGTTAACTGATCCTGGAAGGTGATTCCTCACAGTGACTGTCACCTTTTGGGACCGAATAATAACATGACAGTGACTGAGTTCATGAGGTGGGGTCCCAAGAATCCCATGTTGAAAATGTGGTGTTAAAAGTCACAAAAATGGCAGAGATAGCCACCTAAGTTTACCCCCCAATTTATGCCATTATACAGCTTACCGGCATTTCTTCAGTTTGTGGTCAGCTTTGAAGAGTGCAGATGTGTTCCTGCTCCACTGAAGATCATGGCGCTGGCCTCCGGAGGTAAGTATGGGATGAGGAGTGTGTGGGGAGGTGGGTGCACAGAGGATGGGTGTGGGTTGGGGAAGGGGGGCACTGCAGATAATGAGGGACTGTTTTCTGGTTTACAGGTTTAAAAAAAAACTTCATGGAAGGTTTTCTTGTTTTATAGGTACATTTGACATACTGGGGTGGGCTCTCAATGTGCCACCCATATTTTTGGAGCAGGGGACTGGAGCCAAAGGGGATTGGGCACCCCATTGGCAAAGAAAAAAGGTCTATGTTGGGGGAGCATGATGCCAAGGTTGATTGGACACCCCACCTCGGCAGACAAATTATGAGAGGACATTATGCCAATGGGAATTGGGCTCTTTCATTGGCAAATAAACTAAAGAGGGGGCATGCCAACAAGGGGATTGGGCACCCCCCCACCAGGGCCGCAGTAATGGGGGGGAGTGGGGAAGTAGTCCAGGGCCCCAAGCTCCGGAGGGGCCCACCTGAGCAGCTGGCATTACCCCTGGCATTAGCTGGTTTGGAAAACAGGGGACCATTTCAAGTGATTTATCCAGGGCCCCAAAACTCATAGCTGCAGCCCTGCCCCCCACATCAGCTATCGTGGGACTGTGAGAGGTGGACGGCAACAGCCACCATGTTTATTGAAATGTAACACCAGGCAAAGCATGCTCTGCAATGGCGGGGCACTCCCTCATTGCAGTGGCAAAATCATTTCAAGTTGGTGGCACACTTCTGACCTGCCGTCATAGACAGCGTGCTCATTTACTGGTGCCACAGAGACAAGCCTCCAAAAGCAGTGGCGGCATTGGCCATAACCCGACTGCACCTCCACAACCTGCTTCTCCAGCAAGCTGTCACAACATGTTTCTTGAGCATGCATGCAAGCAAACATAAAAAGTATAAGAATACGAAAAAAAGTCTAGGTAAGCAAAGTAGAACATGTTATACAGAGCTGGTCATTTAGCAAGAGCACTTTTTGGGCAGTATGCAAGAAAAGAACTAGTGAGTCTATAGTACAGTGAATGAAAAAGTGAAAAGTAGGGGAGTTAGCCTGACTGGTAGCAAGAGCAGGTGTGAGGCTGAGGGTGGGAGAGAATACATTTAAAGAGGTTTAACAAGGGTATCAGGTGAAGAGATGATCCAGGTATGAGGGAAGTGGTAGGAGAATGTGGCCTTACCAGAGTTAGATTTGGGACGTGGGAGGGCAAAGGTACGAGTGTCTCTGGAGCAGAGTGGGTAGGATTTAAACAGATGACTGCTATGTGCTACCAGCTCACAAATAATATAGAAATAAAATAACAAGAAATACACCATAGGCAAGATTTGGTTGAATAGTTTGGACACTGGAAGAAAAATGTCAGTAGAATATAGAAGATAATGGCTGGGGATCAGGTAATAACCACGCTGTAATCACCTCGAGTGATTGCTAGAGCAACATGGTAAACCTTGAGAGCACAGCTCAAGAGGTTTACTATAGCCCTAGCAACCACGAGAGGTGATTTCAGCGTGGTTGTCAACTGATCCCCAGCCATCATCTTTTATAGTGTGTGGTCAAAAAAACACTGTTTGTATTCTATATGTGAGAATTATGGAACTCTGGTGCAATTTTTTTCATTATGCCACCGTTTGGAAGTTCCGAAGTGTGGTTAACAACTTTTAAAATTCTAAACAGTGCATAACAAAGCTGTGTGACTGCTGATTTTGGTGGTTAATAGGCACTTACCATACATTATAAATATGTTTAAGTTGGAAGTTGTATTACCTGCATGCTTAATCAGTAAACTTACCTTGTTTTTCTTTTGCAACGCCTTGTAATCTACAATGTCAGCCCCCTCACCCAAACTGAAAAATATATAGATGACAGCTAGCTCACAGAAATAAAAGAAATTACATAAACCAAGTTAAATAAAATATTTCTTCTGTCATGAGAAAGCAACTCCTGAACCCTGATCTTATCCTTCTCAGCAGGGATCAGTTTGCCATGTCACCTCTGTTACTGCTTGGGAGCACTGCGACAGCACCTCAACTTAATTTGACTTATCTTCTCTCCTTCCTGCTTCCTGACTGTTCTCTGCTGCTGTTAAAATGAGAAATCTACCATTCCTATTACCTCAGCCATTGTTTTTCATGCCCTCACATCCTGCGGGACTAAAATCTTTTGTTTACTGATGACCTTTTTTTCTACTAGACTAAATGAACCAACAAAATAAATAACGGACCTGGCTGGTTGGTCAGATCATAGCACAAGTATATTTTGCGGGAAGTGAAATTCTACATTTTATATATTTATTGAACTGGCAAGACCAGTCTCACTTTTCAAATGTGCATATTTTGGACTGTCAAGAAAGTAAAACAGGGTTTAGAATTTTGCAATGATGCTAAAAACGGAGTCTGAAGCACATGAAGCCCTGTTTGCTGTGTAACAGGTCTTCTGGTTTTACAGCCTCTCCCATATGCCTAAGGAGAAGAAAGAAACAAAATGTTTTAGAAGAATTTTGAAAATGGGTAGAAATGTTCCCAGTCACTGGTTGGCTGAGACCCCTGGCAAGTGGGTATATGAAGTACCAAGTACCAATAGAGACTGGGAAGAAATGTGTCCAGTGCCATGCTGACATTTTACCAGAAAAATCAGTGTGCCCATTGAAATTTAAAAATACTCATACTGCCATCTTGTTTCCTCGCTTAGCAAGTGATAGCCCACTACCCCACCCAGGGAGAAACACATACACACGCACACACAATGTCAACTGCCACAAACTGACACTTTCTCTTACTTTCAACAGACAGAAACAAACATATATATGTGATCTAGTGCTGCTTACCTTCAATGCTACTTGTGTCCCTGACAACAGGCCATTGCCCACTTTCAGTAATGCCACAAGTCGACAGTGTAACTCCATCTGCAGGCACTACAACCACAAAACTACTGCTCCTCTCATATTTGCAGTACTTCTATGTGGGGAGAGTGAGCGAAGCATCAGGAGCATTTAAAACAAAATGGATCCTTTAGGGGAGCATGAAAACAATGAACTGCTACTGCTTGTGGATTGGGAGGAAGGTATAAAAGCAAAAGTGGCTGGTTATGCCGTACAGTGAAAGTCAAGTCAAGTCAAACTTTATTTATAAAAAAGCGCCTTTCCAAAACCAAGGCGTGTGTACATAATTCATTTAAATAAATCAATAAATAAAACAATTAAACCATAAATAAACAGGTTAGAACACATGACAGCGGCATTAAAAATCAGTATATGCCAGACTAAAATGAAATGACTTCAATGCTACTTTAAAACTTTAAAGTGAACAGTACTAGCACCCTCTACTGGCAATTCCAGCAGTGGAAAGACTTCCCTAATCTACCCTGGGATCTACTGTCCATACAGGGGGGTTTTCCCTCCCAGTACAACCCCTGATCCCCATCATGTTGCTACTGACCTGAGCAACCACAAAATTCTTCACTCTGCCCCAGCCATGCTTGAAACTATTTATGGTCTTTGTACCCACCACCTCTGCTGGCAAACTGTTCCACATCTCCTCCACCCTTTCCATAAAAATAGAATTTCCTCACCTCCATCTTAAACCTTCACCCCACCAGTTTCATCATGTAACCTTGTGTTCTTGTCTACCAGATCATAATGTCGCATGCTTATTAGCATACGACATTATGGCTAACCCGGTACAACATAGGAAGCTAGCGTTACTGGTATAATACCACGTATACTGCTGTACGCGGTATTGCACCAGTAGTGCTTTCCTAGGCAGAGGATAAGACCTCTGCTGGGACTGGGTTCCATTGAGCAGCTGCCATGGCTCACAGGACTGAGCCACAGCAGTAGAACCCAGGCACTGTATCTGGGACTGGGTTTGATTCCAGGTCCCAGAAACTTTTTTTTTCAACTTTTTCGACCCAGTGCCATGTTCTTGACTCTGTACTCCTGCTAAATATCTCCCTGCAGTTCACCTTGTTTATTCCCTTCAGGAACTTGAAGGTCTCCATCATATTCCCCATTTGCCTGGTCTCCAATGAGTACATGTTCAGTGCCTTGGGATGCTCTTTGTAAAAACGGACTTGTTGGCCCAAATCTTCTTGGTCACCCTGTGTTGCACTGTCTCCAGCCTGCTCTGTTCTTCCAGAACTGAGTACAATATTCCAGGTGCAGTCTCACCAGTGACCTCGACAGAGGTAGTAGTACAGGTGCCTCCTTTTTCCTGCTGTGAAAACTTCTTCCAATACATGCCAGCATCCTATTAGCCTTACCACAGGCCTTATTACTCTGACTTGATTGTTAGTAAATTTTGGGAAATGGAGATCTACACTCCTTTTGCAGTCTGAAAGACAGCAGATAAAATATTTCTTTTTTTCACACCTAACATCAGTAGTCCTGACTCCTGGATGGAAATGCAGAATCATTCCACACGGCTAGTGCTGCTATGAGGAAATGGAGGGAGGGAGGGAGGGGCAGTCAGAGAAAACACTGCAGGGTAAAACAAAATGTTGATTCGGAGTCAGATACTGATTCCTGTTTATTCATGCAACCCTTTCTGTTATAAATAATTTCTTTTATTTCATTATTTGCATGCTGTTCTAATAACATATATGTTAAGCACTGTTGTGTGAAGTGATTTAATTGTGGCAGCAATTGCTGTCAAGTTAGTGTGCATCATTACAGTCTGTTTTCTACAGCTTTGTGTCATAGCTACTGGTAATCTGGTTCAAGGTCACTTGGCATTCATCTGCATCCCCCTCCCCCGGGTTGTGCCTGAAAATAGGCCGGATTTGTCTAGTGCACTTACCCGGTCAACAAAAACTAAATAAATAAAAATAAATAAATTATTAAAAACAAAGTAATCCTAACATGCCATGATGATATATGTACCATTCAAACCCTGCTGTAACAAGCATAGACAATTTTTTAATATGCACACACAAAAGAAAAAAGGTAGTCTACAGATTAAGTTGTAACCCATTGCCAATGACCACCCCTAGGACAAGATTTATAATGAATCCACTCCTACTGGCACATAAAATCCAATAATAATTGTGTTATGTTCTCAGCATCTAAAATGCTTATGCACATTTGCAACCGTGTGAAACAGTGACTAACGTACATGTTCAGAACATACAGAAAATTGCCATTTTCTCAATGTCATTGATGTCTGATTACTATGGACATTATTCAATTTTCAGTATATCATCTGTTTACCATGGTCAATTTGCAGATTGAAAAACATATAAAAACATGCTAATTTGATAATCTCTTCATGCAAAACCCCAAGTCTTCACCAGGAAGCAGACAGTGTGGGTACCAGAATTGTGTTCTGAGATGTCCACTGTAACACCACAAGGCTGTTTTACTCGATGCCAGTTGAGAACAAACATTATCACATAACCTTTACTATGCACAATATTAACGTAAGCATTTACAGCAGTCAATTTACATATTAAAAACATAAATACATAGTACATCAATTCAGAATCGCTGACCTCTTCATGCAAAAAAACACATGAGGCTTCAGCTGGAAGCTGGCAGTAGGCATACACATCATGTTCTGAGAGGTCCACTGAATGTTGTTTTATAATAATACTAACTGACTGCAACTATAACTTATGCTGTGCACAATGGGGACTGTACATTCATTCGGGGAAGGTACAAATGACAGGCACATACCTGGCCCATACCCACCTGCACCCCTGGACAGTAGTACATCACATGCTGCCAACTACTCATCCATGACCATGCCCTGCAAGCACATTGGTGAGCAAGGGGTGGACTGGTGGACACAGGCAGGCTTCCAACAGATGACTGACCTGCCGGCCAACTGGATCTCCTGTCTGCATGCAGAAAGGGACTGTGTCACAAAGCAGGTCCCAGGCACTTAAATAAAATGGGCAAGTGCCCTGATGGCTGCCTGTAGTCCTCCCTGCATGTTTGGAGGGCTGGGGCACTCTGGCAAGGGGGATCTTACATCCCACCATGGCTGGCTACAATGGAATGAAGGGGTGCATACTGGTTATGGCAAGGTTCCTGCCTGCATAGCCTGTACTGACTTGTATGTCACTCTGTGCTTTGGTGCATGGCGCAGAAAGTAGCACTACCACATCACTACCCTGGACCATCTGCGACCACAGGGCAGTGGATGGACAGGGGATCATGTATGCAAAGGGCATGCACCCATTTAGTGAATGTCACTGGGGTCCATAGGACTCTGATGGTGGTTTATTTGAGGGACATCCACATGCCATGTGCTGTATATGCAATGCTTAGGCTTCATGCATAGACCCCAATATTTCTTTACTCAGATCCATTAATTTTGTATGGAATGTTACATGAATATGTAATTGTAGTCACTCAAACAGGCCAAGACAGACTTGCACATTCACATGGCCCTTGCTGCCAACCACCTTAGACTGATGAACCATTATCAAAGTTATCAATCAGCAATCTCACGTAAGAAGGCAGAGCTCCTGTCCGGTGAGATAGCTGCTGCTCAAACTGATCCGCTCAGCTCTTTCAAACTGTGGACAGGCTCTGCAACCTAGCCTATCTACAGGTTCATGGAGCATTTTCACAAGTTAAGTGTGATGAGTTTACTCGCTTTTTTTGCAGATAAGTTGGCTGACATCGGGGCCGAAATCTGTCCAACTCCCTCTATGGAGGTTTGTGATGGTCGGTGAATGGTCACTTTCCCTCGGTCCTCTTGGATATCTTTTGTCCGACTGGAGATAGGGAACATCATGTGGATTGTCCAGAATTTGTGGCCAACATGCTGTAGTTTGGATCCAGGCCATACACTCCTAATATTAGGGTGCTTGGAGATCAATGACTCGGTCCATGCAGAGATTGTCTGGTGCTCCTTAGAGTCGGGAGAATTCCCTAGCTCCCTGAAAGAGGTGGTGGTTACACCGCTTCTTAAGAAAGCTTCATTGGACCCAGACATCTGTGCAAACTACAGACCTATCTCTAACCTTCCCTTTGTTGGGAAGGTGATTGAGAAAGTTGTTGCGTTGCAACTGGAGAACTACCTTACCATCCATGATGTCTTCGATCCTCTCCAGTCAAGTTTCCGCAAGAGACATAGCACTGAGACTGCTCTGGCTTGGGTGCTCAATGATCTACTGATGGTGAGAGATCAGAAACGTCATTCCATCTTGGTGCTTTTGGATCTCTCTTCAGCATTTGACACTGTAGACCATGGGGTTCTGCTCGAGCACCTGAGGTTCATCTGTGGACTGGCTGGTCCGGTGCTTGGATGGTTTCATTCTTTCCTAACCGGCAGGTCTCAGAGGGTTTTTTCGGGGATTTTTTCCTCCAAACATTTTCTCTGTCATGCGGGCTTCCTCAGGGCTCGGTGCTGTCCCCCATGTTGTTTGCAGTGTATTTACTGCCCCTCGGAGACATTATAAGATGATATGGGCTGAGTTTCCACTGCTATGCAGATGATACACAGCTCTAGCTGTCTTTTGCTCCCAAACAGGATAGCACAGTCTTGATGTTTAATAACTGTTTGGCGGTACTCCATGACTGGATGAAGTCCAGTTGGCAGAAATAGAATTCTAGGAAGACTGAGGTGTTAGTTGTGGATCCAGGGCACCAGATAGAGAGGTTGGTGGTGGGGTTACCCTCCAGGTTTTGGCTCAATGGTGTACAGCTTCCCACCTCTGAATGGGTGCGTAATCTGGGGGTGGTAGTTGAGGATGGGCTGTAACTGTGGGCACAGGTGTCGGCAGTTGTCAGATCTTCATTTTACCATCTAAGGAACATCACCAGAATTAAGCACCTTGTTCTGTCCAGCGATTTGCCCACGTTGATCCATGCTTTTGTGACCTCATGCCTGGACTACTGCAACTTCCTATACCTAGGGCTTCTGGGGGTTGATGTCCACCACTTGCAGCTAGTGCAGAACGCTGCAGCACGGTTATTGTCTGGGGCTTCTCGTTCCAGTCATATTACTCCCATGCTTCACGATCTGCACTGGCTGCCTATACAGTGGCAGTCCACCTTCGAGGTCGGTCTTTTGACCTATAAAGCCCTACACTGATTGGGACCGAGTTACCTGCAAGAGCTCCTGATCCCTTACAGCCTGGGTCGACCCTTCTGCTCAACTGATGAGGGGTTGTTAGAGGGTCCCACAGTGCGGCTAAAGACATCTGGTGCTAGGGCTTTTATATTCATGGCACCATCCCTGTGAAACTCTCTACCTCATCAGATTAGAGAGTGTGGGACAGTGGAGGGCTTCAAGACCAGTTTGAAGACTTTTTTATTGAAACAAGTGTTCAATATTTGCACTTTTAAGTTATTTTGTGGATTTTGAATTTGACCTGTTGTTTTATGTGATTTTAAGGAATGATTTGTTGTCTGTATGTGAAGCACTTTGACGCTGGAATTGTGCTATGTAAATAAAGCTATTATTATTATGATAGACATAGGCAGGAAACCAGATAGCTAAGTATATGCTGTTAGGTACTCAAAACCAAATGCTAAATCCGAATGTACGAAATTTGTAGCTATAACACAAGCATAAGGTAGTTCGAAATCATGATAAAGATGGAGCTCGGGATTTAAATGTAAGAAAGACTTACAACAAACATGAATGGTTTACCGCTCTATGAAGCTGCACAGATCTTAGTGACATGAGTTAGCTGATGGGGGAATAGCATCATCCCTGTCATGAATTTAATAGGATCAAGTAGTGAAAAGTGAAAGCATTTGACATCCCCATAACTTAATATAATCAACTCCAAGTTGAAGTTGATTTGAGGAGGGGTGCTAGACCCAGAGAAGCAGGGCTGGGGTCCTGAGGGTACATTACAGTGGCAACATCGAACTGGCACTGTAATATATTTCACTTTTGAAATGTCATTATAATGACGACATAAGGATTTTCATAATGTGCAGTCCATCTATTTGAAGTAGTATTTTACAAGTTGCATTTAAACTTCAAATCCTCAGCTGGAACTTTTCTGCAATATAGAACTTTAAACCTTGCTAATGTATATTGTTAAAATAAACAATAACATCTAACAGTTTGTCTCATACAACATAAATTGTGTGGGAAAGAAAAAAAATGTTCCATTCTAGGATCAAACCAAGGCCCCCTACCCACTACAATCCATACCACCTACCCACTACTGCTTGATAGCCTGTAGCTCTACGACTGTACTAAGATTCCTAGCCAGAAGATGCATGCTGTGACAAAGGATATCCAGTAGTGATTGTAGATCCCCCTACACCCTGGTGGTAGATTTTCTTAATGAATAATCTCCCTATTTGATGTAATGTTTCCCAAGTTGCATTTAAACCTCAAAGTCTCAGCTAGAGCTTTTCAAGTTGTTAGCAATACAGAGCTTCAAACCTTGCTGAAAGTCTATCACTAATGTCAGCAAATAGGTCTAACAATTTTTCTCATATTACATAAATTGTAGTTAGACAGAAAAAGATGCTCCGCTTTGGGGATCAAACCTAAGGCCCCTACCCTTCACTGCTTTGGTAGCCTGAAGCTCTGCCTCTGTTCTACTGTTCCTAAATGGGGTATGCATGCAGTGGACAAGGATAACCAGCAGTAAGTGCAGACCCAGCCCTTCCCAGCTGCATTGTATTTTCCTAACTATCTTTTAGAAAGCATGGGGGCCCTGGGCCTGTCACAAAAAGTAACAGCTACACACTCAGGTGGCCACACATTGGATTTGTTTTTTTCATTGGGTTTAGATGTTAAAGATCTCAGCATTTAACCTGTATTTTGGTCAGATCATAGTATAATGAGGTTCATGCTTGGTGGCACCCCCTAGATGGTCCTGCCCCGTGGAGATGCTCCGGTACTACCCATTAAGAGGAGTTTCCTCAATGGGGCTATTAGCGGTGCTAGACCTATCAAGTGTTGGTGTGGCTTGTGTGATTGGAGCAGAGGAAGATGTCATAACCTATAATGGGGCGGTTGCAGCGGCCTTCGATTCTATCACACCCATTTGTGTCTATCCCTTGTCCACTTGCTGGAGACCTCCTTGGTTTGATGGGGATCTCTGGAATTTAAAGACTAAGGGGCAGAGGTTAGAGAGATGCTGGAGGAGATCTGACCTGCTGGAGGACAGGTTGGCCCTGAGGTTGCATTATACCAACTATCAGGGGGCAATCTCCCTTAAGAAGGCAGAATATCTGCCTAGAGAGATTGCTGCAGTGATGGACAGATCAGCTCAGCTTTTCCACACAGTGGATGGGCTATTACATCCTGCCTGTGTTGGGGGGAGCAGATTCAGGCACTAGGTGTGAGGAGCTGTCTGTATTCTTTGCTGACAGAGTGTCCTCTATCAGGGATGAGGTCTCCTCGAGTATCTCTCAAAGGGGATGCATGGAGCGGCCTAGAGAGCATCAAAACACTCCTCCTGCCTGGGATGAGTTTGAGCTTGTTGGGGTGGAGGAGGTGGAGAAAATAATCCTGAAGCTTCGGCCAACCCAGTGTGAACTGGACCCAGGTCTGACCCAACTGTTGGTTGTTCTTTGGACCTGGTTGGGCCTGTGATTGCTGGTGTTTTCTGGAGTTCCTTGAGGAGTGGGGTCTTCCCATTGGCCTTGAAAGAGGCCTTGGTGAGACCGGTTTTGAAAAAAATCCTCCCTGGACCCAGACTGCCTCAGCAATTACAGGCCTGTCTCAAACCTCCAATTTTTAGGGAAGGTTATTGAAAAAGTGGTGGCCATGCAGCTTGAGAGACATCTTGCCTCTTCCTCCACCTATGAGCCTTACCAGTCTGGGTTTCATGTGGGACACAGAACAGAGACTGCCTTGGTGAGGGTGCTTAATGATCTTCTGGTAGCAAGAGACAGGAGAGACTGGACCATCTTGGTCCTCCTGGACCTCTCTGCAGCATTTGACACTGTGGACCATGAGGTGTTGCTTGACCACCTGTGGTATTGGTGTGGCCTGTCTGGTATTGTCATCAACTGGTTCAGGTCATACCTGACAGGCAGTGTGCAGAGGGTGGCGATGGGGTTAGCCTCATCCAACCTGAAACCTCTGTGCTGTGGAGTACCACAAGGTTCGGTCTTGTCGCCCTTGTTGTTCATGGTGTACATGCTGCCACTGGGGGACATAATTAGGTGGTATGGGCTGGGTTTTCACTGCTATGCAGATGACACCCAGTTGTAACTGTCCTGTGTGCCCAATACCCGGGTGTAGGACTCTGTATTTAACAGCTGTCTCAATCAGATCCAGGCTTGGATGACTCAAAACTGGCTTAGGCTCAACCCAGACAAGACAGAGGTACTTGTTGTGGATCCAGTTCGTCGGAGCGGAGAGCGCTGTGAGGGGTTACCTCCGACCTTGTGTTGTGGGTTTTTCCCCTTACTCCATCTAGTCAGGTGAAGGATTTTGGCATGATCCTTGATGAAGGATTGATGCTTGATGCTCAGGTGTCGGCTGTTCAGAAGTGGATTTTATCATCTAAGGAACATTGCCTGAATACAAGCCCTGATCCCACCAGAGGGATCTGACCACACTTGTACATGCTTTTGTCACTTCCAGACTGGACTATTGTAATGCCCTGTACCTAGGATTATCTGGGGCAACCTCCACAGGCTGCAGCTGGTGCAGAATGCAGCGGCAAGGTTATTGACTGGGGTGTGCTGAAGTGAACGTATGACCCTGGTCCTCCACAGACTGCACTGGCTGCCAGTCAGGTGGAGGGCTGTCTTCACGGTAGGGCTCCTGACCTATAAATCCCTACACAAAAGGGGACCTGTCTGTTTGTAAGATCTTCTTGTCCCCCACTGTCTGCACTGGGCACTCTGTTCTGCCGGGGCTTCTTGGAGTTCCCAGAGTGAGGCTGCGGCATTCTGGAGATATGGTGTTTTTGGTGGCTGTGCTCACTCTGTGGAACTCCTTGCCCAATTATTTAAGGGAGGCCCCCTCAGTAGAAGCCTTTAAGGAAGCATTAAAAACTTATCTGTTCCAGCAGACTTTTAATGACTGATCGGTTTTAATGGGATGGATAGAATTTTAGTTTGTGTTTAAGCTGCTGCCTTTATATTTTTTTATTGAATTGTTTGTGCAGTGCCCAGAGTCTATGGAAATGGGCATTTTATAAATAAAATATCTATCTATCTATGTAATGAATAGGCTGCCTATTTGAATAATTTTTTTCCCAAGTTGCATTAACACCTCAGAGTCTTAGCTGGAACATTTCAAGTTATCAGCAGTATAGAACATCAAACCTTATAAGTCTATCACTGCTATCGGTAATAACATCTAACAATCTCTCATACTAAATAAATTGAGAAAGGAACAAACTTTCACTGTTGGGATTGAACCCAGGCCCACTACTCACCACGCACAGTTGCAGTGGATTTTTGTCATTGTATTTTAACCTCAGAGTCTCAGCTGGAAGTTTGCAAGTTGTCAGCAATATAGAACTTCAAACCTTGTTGAAAGTCTTTCACTAACATGAGCAGGGACATCTAACAAGTTCTCTCATACTACACAAATTGTTCATGAGAAAGGAAGAATGTTCCACACTGGGGTTCAAACCCTTGGATTGTGTAGGTCTGAAACCCTATGCAAAGACTTAAAAGCCTTATCACCCTAACACCACAAGTGACATGATGCTGTCAAATCAATTACACTGATGGCACCGTTGGTCTTTACTAAGTGCTAAAATGAGCACACGTGACCGCAACAGGCACTAACAGATATGCTGCTGGTGCTGGTGCCTAAAAAGTGGAAAATACAGAAAACAATGTAAAATAAACAAGCTTACAGTATCACATACTACAAAAATAAATATACCTCATGAACATAAGCCATGGAACCTAATGCCGACACATGATTTTTTTTTTTACATTTCGCCTTTAAGCATCATTTCATATGTCATGCTTATATCTGATTAACTACCATATAAAAAAACTAACCATATGCATAGAAATGAAAAAAATATGCAATGCTGAAGCATCGTGGTGAATCACTCTAAATTACATTATTCAGAAATCAAAGTGGTACCTAAAATTACCAAAAGTGAAAGTACATAACAATGATTTATCAATAATTATTATGTCTTATACATCTCTCTTTGTTACACTGTGCTCTCCAGACGCACACCATCAAGTGAAGCTGCCATGTAGCTGAACTTAATATCTGTCCCTCAGAAATTTTTGAGCAGTACATTATTGCTGCAGTGAACTATGAGGCAATACAGTGACATGCTGTTTAATACCGAATTTAAGAAATTACGTTTGTATTTTAACAGCAATATGATCACCATAACCCACTTTATCATGAGCATATTGGAATCAGAAATTAACCCACTACTCTTACAGTCCTGGGCTAAACAGGTTACAGACACAGTTATTTGGGATTTGAATCAGCACTGATGAACACAGTCCAAAGTAAAAATGATGACAACATCATGCCAACATTTTTAAGAAGGCACTGATTCTTACCCCAGGAATACTCCAATATTCCTAACTCTGGGTAGTGTCCCTTTAAGACAAAACTGCCCAGAGAGATGGAACATAAGCTCTATTTTCATTTCTGTATTTTAAATGTTCTTCTATATACCATGTACTGGGCTAGGCCCCCAGGTCGCATCTGGAATCGAGCATGTTGCTCAGTATGCCTTCCTGGTAAATCTCAAATAAATAAATAATGAGAGAATGTGCCATTTTCAAATGCTGCCATCACTAACTGCTGCATTCTAAACCTCCAGATTTCTCTCTCCGCCTGCACATTGTTATCCATGGTGGTGCCCCAACCCCTGATGGTGCCCCCACCTCGCGGGCAGCAACTTATGTAGGTATATGTGCTAAATGTACTAACCTTAGGGAGAAGACACTTATCACATAAGCATAAGTGACAGGATCCGTGTTCTATTATGGTTCATTATGTTTTACTGATATATATACATATCTATATATATAGATATATATATATATATATATATATATATATATAGATATCTATAGATAGATATCTATATATCTATGTTACCCATGAGAAATGCTTTTTGCCCTATTCTTACTGTATTTTCATAAATAAGGCAACAGTGCCATCTTAAGTAATTGTATGCCACTACAACTGACCCTGGATGATAGAGGTCCATTGTTTGTTATCTTCTGCAAGCTATGCAACTTTTCATACTAGTTAGGACAGTAGCTCAGAGCACCTGTTTTTGTCCAATTATATATAGGATAAAGTATGGGGTGCAGTGTGTTACGAGAATTTAACACACACCCAAGTTGTTGGATGGCTATATGATAGCCATCCAACAACTTGGGTGTATGTTAAATTTGAGTTAAACACACTGCACCCCATATTTTGTTTTATATAATTGAAGGGCTCCGTCTTTTTTATGTTGCGATTTGACTTTCAAAAAAGAACTGGAATCTTACCTTGGAGATGAACGTTTTTATTTGTCTGAGAAAAAGAGAACTGTGCTTCAACAGTAACATTTAATTATTTAACTGGTAATCAGAATGAACAGAATAAACACTTAAAAGTCTATAACTGTGCAGATGCTTCCGGTAGAGATTCATGTTGCAACGTCTGTTTTGCAGTGATCTCATCGTTTGACCTGCAGAGGAAAGGTTAGGGTTGAAAGGGAGAGCAGTTAGGGATCGTGGCAAAAGTGTGAACTGTAGAAGTGAAGTTTGACAGAGTAAAACATTATATGTGTTACTTTAATGAAAGTTCTGTTGTTTTGAATTAGGAAAAATACCTTAATTGGAGGTGTCTGAGTCCTCGATGACTCTGATTCTTTTTCTTCTTTAAGGTTTCTGGTTGGAGTTATATATGTTTACTGTGACAGGGCTGTGAAAAATACAGGCACTCCCAAACATAGCCTGCATGTTACCGGACGCCATTTCGTCTTGCTGGTTAGTGAACTGTGGAGATCTGTCTTGCTGTTGGTGAGGAGCATTGGAAGTAGATGGAAGTTGGTGATCAGAGTACGTTAGGAGATTACTTATTTCATGCTGCTTATGTACAGAAAGACTGGAATAGTTGTTAATGGACTGTACATTGCGGTGCCCTGATAGCTGCTGCACGTCAGTTGGTGGAATATTATGATCTACCAGTCGTTGTATGGTAGTCTTTCTTGTGCTGTGGTTCGTAATTCCTTTTGAGTCAGGAATACCAGAGTCCATTTTAATAGCATGCATCATTGTTCTAAGTTTATTTATGCCAATATTCATGTTTTGAAACCAGAGGGATGATTCCTTTTTGTTGCTGTCGGGTGCTATGTAAAATGGAGCATCTGGTTTTAGTATTTCTTGTGGCCTCTGTGATTTATAAATATGATATGCTTGTATGGTGTCTCTGGGTTTTGTGTATTTTTGTAAATTCATGGATTTATTGGACGCACATCATGATCATGGGGGTTTTCTCCTGTCCTGGTTTTAGTCTGGCACTCACAATATTCAAGAAAGGTGTTACCATTTGTGTCTATGCTTTCTCGAATGTCTCCCCACTGTAGGTCATAATGTCCCTTCGTGCGCAGGATGAAATGGATACCCAGATTAAAAAATAGGAAATTTAGAAGCCCAGTTGGTGTGGTCATATTTAATGTTTGTGACTTGTATAATAGTTCTACATCTTCGTCATTTAACGCTTGGGCTTTGTTTAGGCGATTGCCTTTTCCAGCCTTTTTGAGTTGTTTTTGTTTGGCTGCCAAAGCTTTTTTTTGTATCCACAAATATGTTGTCAGGGCTTTTAAAAATGGAATTTTTGTATTTGTGTGAGGGCAAATGTCTCTCAATACTTGCTACTATGCCTCGTATGGTGCCTGGCTCGTATTCTGAGCCGTCTTGCTTTTTAAGTACATACAGAAAATTTGCTAGCAGTTTGTTTAATTGTGGCAGTTCAAACATTTCAAAATTTTGTGGCTGCCCTACGTCAGACAAGTAGGTTGTAAACAATCTGAGGTCGCTTTTTGTTTTATGGATGGTGATGAGGTTTTCCTGTTCTTGTACAAACTTTTCTCTTTCAGTTTCATCTGCTGTTTGAAATCTGCTGAGCATTTTTTTTTTCGGTTTAGGTGATGTGAGGCTGGTGGAGAATATATCAGATGGAGGTAACACCACTAAGTAAGTGAATTTTTCTAGTCTGTGGTGTGTGAATTGAAATGGACAGTTGAAAGCTCATGCTGTATTTCTTTAGTTTGTGTCTCGAGCGTTTTGCTAGGGGAAGGGAGTGTGTGAATGCCATAACACCTACTCAGGTGTTACGATATTTAATACATGTTTTTTTTCATGTAAAAAAATGGAGCCCATTAATTATATACATTTTATGTATCTTCTTTAGCCATTGCCATAATTATTATCAGGGTATAAGACCCTTAGTAACACATAGCTTCTCTGAGATGAGAGACTGCATTACATAGGTAAGGGAAACTGGTATTCTCCCAGTGTTCACACTGTAAAGGTTGAAAGCCTGTATTACTGATATGTAATAAATTCCATTTATTACATGAGTACCACTTGTCTGTTGTCTCTTCCTTTTGTGCCGTTCCACCAAGAACCTGAGAGGCTGATTTATTACCAAGTTACATATTGGTGACTGTGTGTGGGTGGAATGTTCAAAGGAAGATTCACATTTAATTTATTTTGAATGTCCAGAAGTGTAGTGCATTTTTTCTCTACTTGGACCTACTCGTGCTTACAGTGATGGCAGAACCAGACCGTCTTGGTCTCGGGTATGGCAGACATGCACTGAACCCCTTTACACTCCCTCTGCGAGTGACAGCATACCCCTTGACATCACTGTTTACCCACTGGGGACTGGATAGCAGTTGGTGATGGTGCCAGGGTATTTTTGCCAGTTTGCCAACTGCTTATTTGTTTGTCTACCCTTTATTTGTTATGTCTGATCAGTGCACAGAACTAAGACTCAATGTCTCAAACTACTTCACATCCCATTACAGATGGACAGATTTTGTGCTGGATGCAAAATCTGCAGAAAAACTATTGCTGTTAATATCTGACCATTACTTAGAGTCCAAACAAGCAGCCAAGAACTACAACCTCAAAGATCTTTTGGTTGTGGCTCTACATACTGCTGTTGAGAGTCTCACAGTGAGGTATGCCTCTCTTGAACTACAAAACACATCTCTAAAAAAAGAGATGGGCGTGCAGACATCAGAGTTACAGAAGAAGGATTAGAAACTAGTGGCAGTGACACAGTCACTCCTTGATGCTATTTTCAGACTGATGCAGTGTATTGTTCAAGACTCTGAGACAGATTTATGTCTGTAAAGAGATGTTTGTGAAAGGCTGAAATGTGAAAAGAAACAGTTAACACATTTGAATATTTTGAGTGATACAAATTAAACTTTGAGAGGTGAGAATGCTGAGTTGCAAAAAGATTATAAGTGTTTGAGTTGGATAAGGAGCTTAGGGAAAACATTGAATTGGGCTCTGTGTATAGAGTGTTACAGAGAGAGGTTGAGAGAAGTATTGAGCAGGGCTGTGCAAAAGTCTGTTTCAAGAAGTGTAGACAAAAGATGGCAAAGTTGCGCCATCAATGGGAGGTTCTTGACGGCCATGTTAAGGTCATGAACAGATTTCGGTATATGCCCACTGAGATCACATCATCAAGCGATGACGACGCTGACTTTGATGATGAGGCAAGACACGTCACATGCAAGTCTGACCCCTGGGGTGTGGCTACTTCTGCTTGCCATTCACAAGATGGTGCCAACATCAGCAGGAACACTGCGTCACCACTAGGGGAGATGAGTTGGAGATTGGCAGCATGATGTGATCAGTAGGATCATTGTCCTGGAGGATCAAAAGAGGTCCATCCAGGACCAAACTGACAAAATGTTAAAAGATTCTGTTACTCAGGATCACGTGTACAAGGCAATTGCTGATGCAGCAGCGGAAGCTGTGCTTCATGGTATTATGCTATATACTGAATTGGATACAACTACGCATACTTTCAACCCCCTACAAGTCACTCATTCTGTCCAGCAAATTGCACTGAGCATCGGACAGATGACCCCAACTGACAATCTCAGTTGCCACTTACAGAAATTACGCTCCCTTTGCGAGAAGCTCTCTCTCTCTCTCTCTCTCCAACCTGAGTATCAGGTTCAAGTCTTGTGACAGACAATGGAACCAACCCTCTGGGCCAAGCTGCCAGAGGCTGCACGGAATGCTGGTACTGCTACCTTTGATGAGATTGCAGCTGCACTCATATGTGCAAATTCCCCAGGAACTGTGGGATCACACTTGGCCTACAAGATCAAGCAAGGCGAAAAGGAAAGCCCAGCTGACTACCATCAATGGCTGTGGCTAGCATACAGAAATGGGAAGTTCCTCATAAATAAGGATTATGATATGAATCAAATTGAGTACACAGATTTGTACATCTGGAACATGAATCAGGCCTTGCTGGAAATGGTTGAGCTTAATGTTTACCTGGACACTGACAAATTTGATGTTAACTCGATAAGATGGAATGGGCCTATCAGGTCTACCTCCATACCCTTTCTTCCAGCAAATCCAACAAGATAGCTGTAGTACAGCCTACCTCTGATGCCCCTACCCACTATATGGTGGAGGGAAACAACCAGAAAAATGATACCCCTTCTGATGACAAACAGTCACACAAGGGAGGGGGATTGGAACTACAGAAATAACCAGAACAATAGGGAGAACAGAGGCAGCTGGAAAAATCCAAATGCCCAACAAAATAGCCAGAACCAATACCAAAATGGTCCAAGCTATCACCAAATCAGATAAGAGAATGAAACCCATCACAAGCTGTTGGAGGAAATTTGTGCCGAGAGGGGAGCTACAGCTACATGGAATATAGCTGCCCTAGCCTCAGCTGTTGAGGCATCGAGCAGCCATAGGGAGGTTGCATCAGTTACTGGTCAGGATGATGCAATATCCAAGGCAGAACCACCCGTGCAGGCCATAAATGCACCTGTGACATTACAAATACACTTGTACCCATTGCAAGACATACAGAAGGCCTTAGAAGATCCTGCAGGCCTTTGATTTCAGGAACAGGAAGATGATGTTGATTCTTAATGCACAGATTGACAATTACAGGCCCTGGTCCAGATTGTGAGTAACCTGAATGTTGACACAAATGGATGGCCTTGTGTAAAGGCCACGGTTGGGGGCTGCCAACTTACCATGTTTCTGGACACTGGAGCAGCCATGTCAGTCCTCCATGATGAGGACCCAGTCTCATCTGACTGGTCTATGGGTTGGAAGACCAGTGCACAGGGTGTAGATAGTACCCAGCTGCATACTTACTGATCTATTCCTCTACCTGTGGTGGTAGGCCACCTCAGGACTAATTTTGCCTTTCACCTCATGGTTCTAAGTCATCACCCCAGCATTCTGGGAATTGATTTCTTAGCATTACATGACTTTGTAGTGGATCTAGCCAACAGGCTACTCATTCAGATAAAAGGACAATGTCATGCTGTCACCATTCCAGACTCACACGTGGTGGCAGCTACCTCCCACAACAACAAGGAGTATGATGTCATGGCTTTGTTCAAAAGTCATGACCTGTTTTCTGATCTCGCACCTTTGTTGTAAAAACATCTTGATGTGTTTGCCACCAACAAACACAACTGTGGTAGGATGGACACTACCATTGAAATCACAGGGCCTAACCCTCTAAGGCAGAAACAGTATCCATTTCATTTTGAAGCCTTGCCATCATTGAGGGAAACCTTTCAATCACTGCTACAACAAGGAGTGATTAGGACTTGTGTTGCAACTGTTAATTCACCTATTTGGCCCATTAAGAAATTGAATGGGGCCTGGAGACTCACAATTGACTACAGAAAATTTAATCAGGTTACTCCTAGCATCAGCACCTGATGTTCCCAAGCTGTTGACACCTGACAAAAAGTGGTTCACACCCCTTGACATTGCTAATAGGTTTTGGTCACTCACATTAGCACAGAAAAGCCAATATAAATTTGCTTTCACCTTTGATGAACATCAGTACACCTGGCTCTGTCTTCCCCAGGGCTTTCATAACAGCCCCTTCCTCTTCCATCTATACATGATGGATGCTCTGCAAGGGTTCTCCACACTCCAGTGTCTCCTGCAGTCCATGGATAACTTGCTTCTGGCAACCACCATGAAAGAAGATCATTTGGCCCTTCTAGACAAACTTTTGTCTCTCCTCAAGAGAGCAGGCCTCAAGTGCAATCCCTCCAAGGCAAAATTGTGTGAGAAGGCAGTCATCTTCATTGGCCTACATATTACAGACCAAGGAAGAAGCCCAGCTGTCAAGAAGATCCAGGGCTTGCAAGATCTGCCACTTCCTACTAACATGGCAACACTCAGACACTTTTTAGGAATGGTAAACTACTCCAGGGATTTTATCCCGGACTTTGCTTTAAAGGCTGCTCCCTTGTGCAAACTTCTGAAAAAGGATGTCCCATGGACATGGGGCTCCACTCACACTGATGCTGTGACACAGCTCATACAGACCTTAGCCTCAGCCCCAGCACTGATCAGTCCTAACCCAGATCTTCCATTCCATTTGGAAACTGCCACATCTGATGTGGCCATGTCTGCAGTCCTGGAACAAAAGTACAATGGGTATTTCAGGCCCATTGTCTATGCTTCTCAGATGCTGTTCCCAGTAGAGAGAAAATATAGTCTCTGTGAAAGAACACTTTTTGCAACCTATTGGGCTCTTAGCCATTTCATGTACATCATTGGGTATGCACCTATTGTTTTACATACCAAGGGGGAGTAGTTGATGTCACCTTCCTTGACTTTAGCAAAGCTTTCAATACTGTTCCACATAGAAGTTCAAGTTCAAGTTCAAGTTCAAGTTTATTGCAGGAAAACTCCATTGAGCAAGCTCATTCACAAGGAGGTCCTGTGACATAAACACTTAAAGTACAAACACAGATAGGTAATAACAGTATATACATGAAATACACGTTACATGATGCAGGCTGGATATACATACAAGGGTACCACATAGGGTGACCGCAGGTGGTAAACATTGATATGAGACAGGGAAGCGACTTATAGGTCGCATACTGATAAATGAAACATGATGACTGGTGTGATTTGATTTAATCAAATCAATCAAATCAAATATACAGTATTTTGGCAGCTAGAACAAACAACAGTCTACAACTTATAGGGAGGAGGAGAGATTTGATAGAGTAGCAGTGGGCGTAAGCAAAGATAAAACCAGGAGTAGAAGGGAAGGAAAGCAGTTAATATGACAAATCAATTATACCTTACCAGTGGATAAATATGGCACACATGGGGAAGGAAGAGACTTAATGACAGTTACAGGTGTCTTTTATTTTGGCGAACTTAGCGATTTGTAGAAGTTTATTGAAACTGTGCTAGTTAGTTTCAGTACAGTTTGTAATTGGTTCCAAATGGAGGGAAGGGCATATGCAATATACGTTTACAAAGGAAGTCCGGCGTCCTTGGTATGTCAAGCATAATAAAGTCAGATTTTCTTAACAGTATGCACTATGTGAGATACTAATAAGGGAAGAGAATAGCTTGGCAATTTCTGCAGGAGCAGTTTAAGAGTCCATAGCCCAGCATGGAGCAAGCGTCTAGTAGTAAGGGATGTCCAACCAACAGCTGCATATAAGTCACAGTGGTGCGGACGGTAAGGGGAGTTGGTAATGAACCGTAATGCACGGTGATAAAGGATGTCCAGTTTACTTAGATTTGCAAGAGTGGTGGAGGAATAGATTACATCGCCATAGTCGAGTAGGGGGAGAAAAGTGGCCTGTACAAGCTTGTTTCGAGTTTCAAGGGGGAAAAGGGGCCTATTTCTGTAGAAGAAACCTAACCTTGCTTTTAACCTTCTAGAGACATCTTCGATGTGGTCACTGAAAGATAATTTATTGTCGATCCAGATACCTAGATATTTAAATTTGGTTACATAGAAGATTGATTAATAAGCTGCATAGGCTCAGGGTGGGTCAGAGGTTGGTCAACTGGGTGGCAAACTGGTTGACAGGCAGAAAACAAAGAGTGGTGATAAATGGTATACAGTCAGAAGAGAGGCAAGTCACAAATGGGGTACCTCAGGGATCAGTCCTTGGGCCAGTCCTTTTCAATATCTTCATCAATGACATTGCAGATGGACTGGAGGGTAAGGTTTGTCTGTTTGCAGATGACACCAAGACCTGCAACAGAGTAGATGATCCAGGTGGGGTGGGCAGAATGAGAATAGATCTGGATAAACTGGCAAAATAGTCAGAAGAGTGGCAACCTGGGCTTAATGCAAAGAAGTGCAAGATCATACACATAGGGAAGAGAAACCCTGAAGCCACCTATAGGATGGGAGGGGAGTTGCTGGCAATCACAAGGGAAGAAAGAGACTTGGGCATCATCATCATCACAGATGACCTGAAATCATCCATGCAGACCACTAAAGCAGTAGGTAAGGCTAGGGGGATGTTGAGGTGTACTAGTAGGGGTGTCACAAGTCATAAGAGGGAGGTAATAATCCCTCTTTACAAGACACTGATTAGGCCCCTGATCTGGAGTACTGCGTGCAGTACTGAAGGCCACACCTTTACAAGGACATTAACCAAATTAAGGCAGTCCAGAGAAGGGCAACCAAAATGGTGCAGGGACTGCATCAGAAAACATATGAGGACAGATTAATGGAACTCAGTATGTATACCCTAGAGCAAAGGAGGGAGAGAGGTAATATGGTTGAAACATGCAAACACCTTAAGGGCATTAACAAGGTGAAAGAGTCTAACATGTTTCAATATAAGAAAACTTGCTGGACAAGTGGACACATCATGAGATTAGAGGTAGGCCAATTAAGGGGTAATGTGAGGAAGTTCTTTTTCACAGAAGGGGTGGTGGATGCATGGAATGGCCTACCTCAGGAAGTGGTGGATATGAATACAGTGCAGGGCTTCAAACAGGTATGGGATAGGCATAAGGGAGCAATACAGATGAGTATGAATAGATAGGCCATTAACAGAGCAAAGGCCAATGGCACATTCATAAGGTAGAAAAAGGAATGGGCAGACTGGATGGGCCTTGTGGTCCTTATCTGCCATCAACTTCTATGTTTCTATGTTTCATACCTGTCACACCCCAATCAACTTCTTACTTTCAGACAAAGTAAAAGATGGTTCAGTTACTAATACCAGACTCACCCACTGGTCTTTGCTTTTGCAGGACAGAGACAAAGTACTACTTGAGAAAATGCCTTCCATCCTGGCTCATGGCCTACTTTGCACAGGCAAGCCCCACGATTGTGCACTCCAGCCTCTTTACATACCTGAAAAAATAATGAAAACCAGCACTCCAGAACCAAATTAGGGAGAAATATTTTTATTAATTTCTTATAAAAAAGGAATATATGATGCAAGCATAACAAAATACTCACAAACAACAATTGTGCATAACAATTCACAGAAACGAATAATCTAGGGCTCCATGACCCTTCCAGCCTCAGCTCTTCGGGGCACTGCTACCCCTTCATCAGGAGGCGTGACCAAGTACATAGTGCTCAGATTATATATCAATTTGCCACAGGTGTAATTCATTTAATCAAAACAAATTGTGACACAACCCAATAAGTGATAAAATTAAAGTGATCCCACTGTAGATGAGGATGCAGAAAGACTCAGAGCAAGTCAGCTCTAATTAGTGTCCAGGTTTAACAAATAATTTATTTGGAATTTCAACACTGTAAACCCGACCCACTGCTGATTTGGTTGAGCCCCAGTGCATTCCCACCTAAAACAAAGTGTTGACTAATTAACCAAAAAACATCTAATAATGAATTTGTTTAAAAATAACAAACCCACAGCACATTAGTTAAATGTGGATCCCCATTTAGTTCAAATGAATTAATTACTTCTATGGACGTTTTCTTATGATAATCTTATAAGTGTGTAATGCATTTTTCAGCTCTGTAGGGTACCATTATAGGATAAAATCCTGCTGTGTTAAAATACATAAGAGGCCACCAGAAACACCCTTTTTTCATATCAGCACATCAGGAGGCAAAGAGATAAGAGGGGTGGGGGGGAGAAAGGAGAGATGGAGCATGATGTATATGAAACAAAAAAATCTCATAGCGGCATCTCAAAATAATTGTTAATGTCTTCCATGCCATAAATATACCATACAACCCACCAAAAGAGTTTGTTTTCTTCTTCATTCATACCAATAGCTTTCTCCAAATGCCTTGTTAATTATCCATTAAGAACCCTTTCAGAACTGAATATGTGTGAACGTATATAGATTCTGGACGTATATATACGTCCACAGTCTCCTAAGGGTTAATTTTACATATATGGCATAATCATGGGCAGTGCTACATGAAGTAAGTTCTATGCTGCTAACAATACCTGTATCAAATTGTTAGTCTTATGATTTTATGTACAGCTTCCAAATCCATCAGTTCATTAAACCCCAATGGTTTCAACATTTTTAGCAAAACATCCATTTGGATTCCTTTCTGTTTAAATCCTGATGTCTATTACCCCCCGAATGTAAATGGCACATGATCAATCGCCATATAGAGCATTTGATGCCCAGTGAGATCCTCTTGTTCCCTAAAATGTTTCGCTATTGGATGGTCCAAATCTTGTTTTTGCAAAGCCCCATAATGTTCCTGAATTCTCTCTTTTAGGCTTCTTGTTGTCTGGTCAATATAGACCCTGCTGCAAGTGCACCAAAGGGCATAAATTACAAATTTTGTGGATCAGGACAAGAAATGGTTAATGTTTACTTATTTCACACCAGATTTCCCTGGGTTGAAAAAAAATTTACCTTGAATAGAGAACTTGCATGTTTTACATATTTTACATGGAAAAAAACTATGCAGTTTAGTACTAAGCCATGAACGAGGAGACGAGGGTTTCTTATACTCACTCTGCTAGAAGATCATTGAGACTCTTGCCCTGCTTGAAAGCTACCAATGGTCCATCGTGCACTATTTTTTTAAAGTCAGGATCGATGCCCAGAATGTGCCAGTGTTTGAAAACAATGGCACATAAGTCCAGAGTTCCAGGACCATACTCAGTTGAAAAAATTATCTTGCTTGCCTTTTCATTTTTCTCTCTTTATTGTAGTAGTTCCCTTTTTTGTTTGGTTTTCACTTTCTTAAGTGCTTTATTTAAAGTGGACTGGGTATAATACCTCATTTTGAGCCTTGCAAAAATATCATTTTTTGCGTTCTCAAAGTCTTGCTGTCCACTACAATTCCTCTTTAATCTGATTAATTGACCATAAGGGAGCACTTCAATGGTATGTCTAGAATGGGAACTGTGCCCATGGAGGGTGCTATTGCCAGCTGTTTTTTTACAAAATACTTTTGTTTTAACTTGTGACTCTGGAACCCCAATCAATGTGAGGTCCAAAAACTTAATTTCACAATGATTATATTGTGCCATAAAGTGCAGCCGTAACTCATTGCTATTCAGGTATTGAATAAAAGAAGGAATTTCACATTCTGTGCCATCCCAAATAAACAAGAGATCATCTATAAATCTCTTGTAAAAATTGTATTGGAAAAAGAGGGATTCATGATGGGGTCCAGGATCGCAGACCCCTCCCACCAGCCCATAAAAAGGTTAACGCCCTTACATACCTGAGCTGGGACCATTCTCACTGGCTACACCCAATGTTTTACAAGATACCAGCATGTATCACATCTTCACAGATGGCTCTGCCTCCTATGTGAAGGGGAACAGGTAGCAGGATTTGGTGTGTTCACAGTCTATCTAGATAGCAATTTCAAGCACATTGCTAGGAAATGTACTGTCATTTCCTCACAGTATGCCAAATTGGCAGCTGTGGCCTGTGCTCTAGAGTTCATGCCCCATGGTGCTAAAGATGCCATGATCTTTGCAGACTCCAATTGAGTCTGCTCCTCCCTTACTGAATTTCTACCAATCTGGGAGATAAATAATTTTACATCGTCTAATGGCACACCTGTCAAATACAAGGATTCATTACGTACATCCACACATTGACCCAGCAGTTTACATTAAATTGTACATTCACAAGGTAAAGGCTCACTGTAAAAATGACCCTTACCATGAATTCTGTGATTAAATGGACTTGCTTGCCAAAGCAGATGCTCAAGGGAGGGAGACATGGTCAATGACCCACCCAATAGCTTTGGCAGTCATCTTCTTAGCTGCCAACACCAGGCAGAAACCGCAACCAGAACCTCCACTGGACCTTTCTGCTGCACAGAAATATGACCCAGAACTAAAAGATGTGTTAAAATACCTAGACAAAGGAACTGAACAGGAACTACCTACTGGCAGTCCATACAAAAGACATTCTGAAAACATATCCCTATCTACTGATCAGAAACTCATCTGGTATAGGAAGGACAATACAGGTTACAAACTGTGGGTTGTATCACAATCCTTATGAACCAAATCCATCCATATGGTTCATGACATCCCCCACTGGTGGACACCAGGGGGCAGATAATATCATCCAGAGACTTAAAACCATCATCTGGTGGCCTGGTATGACCAAGAACATGGAGTACTATGTGGACAACTGCATCGTGTATGCTCAAAAGAATCCTATTTTGGTAAAAAGAAATGCCAAATTAGTGCCACAAAGGCAATCTGGACCATGGAATGCGATACAAATCAATTTCATTGGCCCCTTAACTAACTCCAGTAAGAACAACAAGTATGCACTAGTCACAGATTTGTTTTCTAAGTGGGTTGAGGCATTCCCCACTAAAAACAACATGGCAAAGGCAACGGCCAAGATCCTGGTGAATCAATTGTTCTCCATTTGGAGCCTTCCCCTTAAGGTAGACTCAGACCACAGAACCAGTTTTACAGATGAGCTGATGAAGGAGACACTCCAAATGGTTTGAGTAGATCAGAAATTTCATATCCCATATCATCCTCAAATCTCAGGTCAGGTAGAAAGAGCAAACAGAAGAATCAAACAGATGTTATGCAAATTTATCAATGACAATCCCAAGGATTGGGATTCCCTGTTGCCACTACTGCTGATGGCAATCAGGGGCACTCCTGCAGAAACTACTCAGTGCACACCATATAAGGTTATGACTGGTAGAGCCATGAGATTACCTGAGCATCTGTTGATTGACCTCAACTCCCCTACTGCAGATAGGGTATCTGTGGACAAATATGTTGAAAAACTTCATAATGACATCATGAAAACACACTTGTTCACTGCAAATCATATGAGTAAGGCACAACAACAAGCAAAAGCCCATTTTGATAAGCATGTCAACAAGGTTGACTGGCAAGTTGGAGATCAAGTCAAGCTTCTCCAATACAGACCACCAGCTCGCTCATTTACCAGCAAATGGGAAGGCCCATATCACATTGTCAACAACCTCAGCCCTACTATTTATCAGGTGAGAGTTCAGCATCAAAAACAGACCACTGACAAGTGATTCCATGCTAATCAGCTCAAGTTGTATAAAGGTGACTAATTACTATTCCCAACCCTCTTAGGGTGGAATAATACCACTTACTTAACAATCCTTTTCCATTTATTTCAGATATACTGGCAAGATGGCTATTTTGCATCTCCTCATCCTAGTGGGACTACTTTTTTTGACTTACTGTCAAGACAAACCCCTTACGACTGAACATAGATGACTTATAGCACATTTACTTGACAAACTTGAACATACAGCTAGAGATGCACCCATCTCCAGCCCCCAGGGAGTACACATTGACGTCCCCAACAAGTTGATTACTGTTAAGGAAGGCTCAGAAGCCTATCTTAATGCCATGGTAGTAGCTCAAGACAAATCCACATTGCAGATAAAATGGGAAACGTATTTTAATGGTTACACACTTCCTGTAGCATGTTTATCTGAAGGAACTTTTCATGGATGACCAGACACAGGTATTGTACCAAACGGTACACTCTCTATTTGACAAGCTGCTTCTAGACATACTGGTCTCTACAACTTAACTGCTCTGATAGATCCTACCTTTTGTGACCGCCATCACTTCTGAAGAGTCACAGGCTTTCTGTCTTCACAACTATACTGTTACTGAAGCTATGTTTCTTTCTGTAGCCCCATTCATTGAAGAAGAACTGACTGAATGTCCTCCTCAGGAGCCTGGTCCTCCTAGTGGTCTGACTGCAACTTCCCTTCCAGGAGCTTTGATTAACAATGTACAATTTATGCATGCACCAGTTATTTTTAATCTTACACATTGGAATACGGCCCAGTTTGATCTCTGTCACAAGACCAACAATTCTAAATTTTTCAGTATGGTGCTTCTAGACATTGTAGCTGCTTACCAAACTTGCACAAATGATCCAGTTAGTGGACCTCATACCACTGAACACATAAGAGCTTTTAGACCTGCACCTAATGCTAAGAGTAAACCACGCACTAGGTGTGATACTGCAGATGTTACCGGTGCAGCAGGCACTGTCTCCGGACTTTTTGTTTCAGGAATGTCTATCTGGAATAGAGCAGATATAGCTGCTATTAAAGCACAAACACTAGACTTTCAACAAGCTATTAAAATGATGTGTTACCACCACTGTTACATGGTGTAGATGGTTTAAGTAAGGAAGAACACTTTACTGTTTATAACATGCAAGAAATCGCTAAAGGGTTCAATTACACTAAAAACAAAATTAATGAACTGAGTTTTCAAAATAACAAGGAAGCAGACAAGCAATATATTGCCCATGAACTTTTATGCTCCACTTATGGTTCTTATGCAATTGCCACTGTTAGTAATCTCTTCAGGGACTTGGAAACTGGATGCATTCCAGATATAATAACTGACTTCTATTTTCTAACATATGAAAAGCTGGTTATAATTCTGTCATTATAACTAGCTGGTTATAACAACATTCTCTTTTCTAAGTAAAACTGTAAGTTGCACAGGCAAAAAAATGGAAACCAGAAATTATACAAAATAAAACATGGGTAGCCAGTTAAAACTCAGATTTTACACCCCCCCCCCTCCGGGTGGGATGCTTTAATAAACCCCTCGAACTTTGCTGTTGGGGTTTATGTGGCATCCCACCCCTCGGGGGGTGTAAAATCCTCATTATAACCAGCTACCCATCCACTATTCTCTACACTATTCATGATAGGATAATGTCTAGATGGTATTGTCCTCATTGCAAATCTGCTACATACATTACATTGTGTATGTCAAATTCTATCAATATCTCTGTGTCTACTGCTAGAAATCTTAGGTATGTTTCACATTATCCAAGTCAAGCACCATGCTATTTTCTAAGAAATGCTCAATTCATGACAACATGTTCATTACTTTCACTGTGTCACTACCTCGCTTTGATCCACAAACTTCTGTCTTTGACAAACTGGCTGCTATTAATTCCATCGAACATCTTAATGAGAACATTTACCGAGAATAAACTGCCTTGCCTTCTTTGCCTGTTTATCACTCTGTTCTACAAGATTGGGTCGCACTGCATACCAACTGCTGTGCCAAGAAGGGATATTATTACCTGTGCTGCTGTGATGTATTTGACATTGTTAAACCTGTCTGTGGCTACTCTCCGGAACACTTAGACTGGTCCTATTCCTTGGGTGATGATCTGCCATCTAACCTTACTGAACAATCTTCACAAGCTGCATCTTCAACATCCGCTGCCAAAACAGCTGCCTCCCGAAGCTACCTGGAGGAGGTACATCTCCTCACATCATGGCTCACCATCCAGTCATTTACTTGTCCTATATGTCTACAACAGTGGAGAGTTCCAACTGTATGAGTTACCTAGAATTCTGATGGGCAGTATTGTGTAGTGACAAATCATAATTCCTTTGCTTATGGTGCCAAAACTTGTGCTATACATGCTCCTAACTTCTGTTTTACTCCACAATAGAAAACAGTTATTGGCCACACACTTATTACTCCTGTTCCTCTCCCTGAACCAGTTGTTATTGATACTGATCTGCAATACTTGCTTGCCTCATCTCAATATTTGCCTGTATTCAATGTACATATTGACCCTTTGACACTTTAATTGAAATCTCTTTTAGCTAGAAAGGATTCACATCTTATCTATATTAGCAACAATACTTCTAAAGCTAGTGATGTTCTTAATACTCTTTTTCATGATGGTGATTTAAGCACTGCTCAATCCAATAATTGGTTGGAATTAACTTTTAAAGCTTTTGTTATTATCTGGGCATTTTTGATTGTTTTTCTGATACTAACCCTTTGCTGTCTGCGACGTACTCTTAGACAACATTGTGAACAACTTGAATTCCATTGCAAAGGTTATGCCTCAGCCTTGTAAACAATGGCTTTTATAGCTCCATCCCACTACTTTAATGTGGCTGTTGCCTTTTCTTTTGAAGGCAACAATGGGGGGAATGTTATCCATGGTCCTGCACACTGATGGTGCCCCCACCTTGTGGGCAGCAACTTACGTAGGTATATGTACTAACCTTAGCGTGAAGACATATCATCTAAGCATAAGTGTCAGGATCTGTGTTCTATTATGCTTCATTATGTTTTACTGATATACATATATACATATATATAAAAGACATGAGAAATGCTTTTTACCCTATTCTTACTGTATTTTCATAAGTAAGGCAACAGTGCCATTTTTTTAGTAATTGTATGCCACTACAACTGACCTTGGATTATAGAGGTCCATTGTTTGTTATCTTCTGCAATCTATGCGACTTTTCATACTAGTTAGGACAGTTGCTCAGAGCACCTGTTTTTGTCCAATTATATCCATTTTATGTATCTTCTTTAGCCACTGCCATAGTTATTATCAGGGTTTAAGACCCTATGTAACACATAGCTTCTCTGAGACATGAGACTGCATTACCTAGGTAAGGGAAACTGGTGTTCTCCCAGTGTTCACACTCTAATGGTAGTAAGCCTGTATTACTGATCTATAATAAATTTCATTTGTTACATGAGTACCACTTATCTGTTGTCTCTTCCTTTTGTGCCATAACACCAAGAACCTAAGAGGGTTATCTATTACCCAGTTGCAAAGTCAAGACACCTGGAGATCTCTCTCTCTCTCTCTCTGTCTCTCACAAGTCATTCCTGATGTGTATCTTCTAAAATATATATGTATTTCTTCATATTTTTTTCATTTACTGCCTTTACTTCTTGTTTAAATTTAAAAGACCATGTTTGTGTGTTTTTTGTTATTTTTTTTATTGGTTTCTCACGATTCTCAGGAACCGTAGGGGAACCGATACTTAACTAAGTTTAATCAGAGGTTCCTTTTTGGTTTATTTTTATTTAAATGTTAGTATTTTGAACCGAGTTTTTGGTTCCTGCATCCCTATTCCTGGTTTCTGGAACTGACAGCAATACAGAAGTTTTACTGGTTTCTCGGTTCTGGAACAGACCACAACTTATTTTTATTTTTGTCTTTGGTAACCAGGTAAGGCCCACTAGGCACAAGTGCCTGTTTTCAGGGGTGACCTGGGAACACTGGGTGGTTAAGTGACTTGCTCAGAGTCACACAGTATGAGAGAGGAGGTTGTGAGAATCAAACCCAGGTCTGGTCTGCTGGATGTACCAAGCTCATTCACAGCTCATTACTCTACCCTCTAGGCTATACTGCCAGCCCACTTACAACTTTATTGTTATAATCTACTGTTTGCGGTTCCTATTTCTTAGATTTATCATAACTATGTCAGCTAAATCTAAGAAGAAAATAGGTCCTATGGGGTTTTAAAAAAGTGTGTTAAATGTAGTGAGGTGTTTGCCAAGGCAGATAAAAATGATTTTTGTGTTTTCTACCTTGGACAGCAACACCTCACAGAGGATTGTGAAATTTGCAAGTCTTTCCCTCAAAAGACACCTGAAAAATGTCTGGAAAGGCTGCAGAAAAAGTTGCCAAAGGGTGCCTTGGGCTATCTACACCCTTAAAAGCAGTGGGCAAAACCACCAAGGCTTCTCATACCACCCCTAATATGGGTAAACACTCTGGCAAAAGAGGCATTAAACTATCTGACTCCTTGGTGCCTACTAAAAGGTTAAAAAAGACTAAACACTGAGACCCCTGCTGGAATGCAACAAGGGGCTACCACAGTGTCTGCCAGTATGCCTTCACCTCATGACACTGCACAGGCTTTAAAAGTTATACAGGTGCTACAGGGCTTGATTTCCGCTCAGCTCCTTGCTTAAGCCCTGACAAGTCTAGCAACTACCTCTGTTCCCCCTCCACTCCTGGAACAATTGGAGTATGAGGAACAAGAAGAGTTTGAGGTAGATGAGGGTTTGAACCTGAAGTCTCCCCTGAACAGGAGTTTGGTTCACCCCCTAGACCTACTGAGGATTATTCCTCACATTTATCCTTTGTCAGAAACATTGTGGAAACCCCGGATCTGGTCACCACTAAGGTGGTACAGAATGATGGGGGAAGCTGAGGACATGGAAATTATGGAGTTAACTACCACTGGAAAGATGTTCTCCCTCTATATAAGTTTTTTAAGAAAGACATTATGGCTATATTTCAAATGCCTTATACTGTCTCTCCCATTGATAAAAAATTGACAAAAGGTATCAGCTAGACAGGGCAGGTTCTGAGTTTCTTTTTACTCACTCTGACCACCAGGGAATAATCCTACAGGCAGCCTGTGAAAGGGTTAAGGTGCCTCTGACTTCACACCCTCCTGAAAGGGATTCTAGAAAAATTTACAGCATGGCAAACAAAGGGCTACCTGTCTGCTTCTTGGGCAATCAGGCAAGCCAACTACCAAGTTTATACAGTCCAGTACCAGAATGCCCTATGGGACTCAGTACTGACCATGTCAAAAAAGGATCCATCAAGTATCTCCTCTGATCTAGTTGAAACTGCTAGGTTAGGACTAAAAGCCTCCAGCTAAGTAAGTAGTTTATTGTTTGGCCATACAAGGCCTTAACAACACAGTATAAAAACATACAGTATAAATAAACACACATATTTCACATACATGCAAATTGAAATTCTCATGGGCCATATCCCATGTAATATCTTATATAAGAAAATATGAGACGTACATAGTTCACAAAGTTCCTCACAGGATGAATAATACAATAAATATGGAGACTTAATATATATATATATATATATAGCTCAATATCATAGACAGCGTTGGAAGGACAGTGTACTAATATACTAATGGGCTAAAATTTTCTTCTTATTTATCATTTCACAGTGGGAATCAAAGGTCAGCAAGAGTATACAAAGGTATAGACATAATTGTCCTACATTAACAAAGCCTATCTGAATTATTTCATATACATTATAATCTGTAATGCTAATGGATCTATATTATGGGCCAAATCTAAACAATAGACCATATAAGTTCATATCCAATGATACAGTATTGACAATAACGTCTCTCTGATGTTTCTTTCTAGTTCTAGCAGCATACATAAAATAATTTGCTATTCTCTTAATAGTATTTTCATCATTTGTATTCGTAATGATAAGTGTAATTTCACTTCTTGGTATGCCAGGGCAATTTATGAATGGTCCCAATCAATATTGCCGTATTCTGTTATACCAGGGGCATTGCCATAAAACATGAGGGAAATCTTCTCTAATCCATTATTGCAATCATTTATTTCATATTTCTCAGGGAGATTTTGATATCTAGTTTTCAAAATATTGTTCTCTAATAGCTCTAATTTAACTTTGAAAAATATATTTCTAAGCATGCTATTCTCCAGTATATCCCAGTAGTCCCTATACTTAATAATATCATTCTTTTCTGCATACCATCTAGAAAATCTGGATATTCAAATTTTCTTTAGATCCTGGTTAATCCAGTATTCATTAACCTTTTTTTGAATATAAGCCTTATAATTAGGACTAATCTTAATATTCCTTTTAAAATATGATTTTAATACTGAGAAGCCATATTGATCCAATTTGCTAAGTATATCACACATCCAAAAGTTTTCCCACATTCAGTTTTTACCCAGCAAAGCTGTTCCAAAAAAAATTTCTTTGGTAACTTATCTTTATTTAGTATAATTAAATATAAGCAATATTTAAATGTTCTTCCCTCGCTAAGTGCATTGACATTTATTAATCCAAGTTCAGCTCTCAACTAAACTGATGGGCAGGATGGAGTAACATGTAATTCAGCCCACAGTGTTTTATAAACTGAAGTCATATGTTCTCCAGCATCATCTAAATTCCATACTTCAGTTGCATACATCATCTGTGCCCAACATTTAGCTATGATAGCTTTAAGCAAGGGCTTTAAAGAGAAGCCCCCATAAGCGTAATTAAATTTCTTCAGTCCATTCATTGTTTTTTTAATTTTCGGAGACACTATTTCTTGATGCAGTTTCTACTTATAATCATTTGTATAGGTTAGTCCCAAATATGTGTACTGTTTAACATTTTCTACTCTGTAATTATCTAATCTAAAGAGGGGTTCAACAGAACTAGACCCAAAAGTTAAAGTTTTTGTCTTGGATAAATTAATTTTTAACTGCAAAAAATGTATGCCCATTTTCAGAGTATCCAATTGCCTTTGCAGGCCACCTTTAGTCTGAGAAATGAAAACTAAATCATCTGCATATGCTAAAATAGATGTCAGCCTTGAGTCAATCTTTGGTGAATCATTTATTGTATACAAATTGGAATCTGGGAAGTTTTAGGGTAGTTTATTCAGGGACAAAAAATCAAATAGAAATGTTGTTGGTTCAATTGTTAAAGTACAATCTTGTTATAGGTGTGATCTACTCACCCCCCAAAGTCAGGGTAGAGGAATTTAGGCATTTGGCAGAATGTATACAGAAATTAACAATGGATTATGATTTGCTTCTGTTGGGGGATTTCAACGCAGCCTGGGGTGGACTGAGGGGCAATGCATTGATGCAGAGTTTGAGTTCCCTTGGCCTGACTCAGGTTGTGATGATGCCCACCAGAAGGACAGATTTGAATAGTAATGGAAATGTATTAGATTCATGTTTTGTAACAGAACGTATAAAAGTTCAAAAGGTACGGGTAAGTCAACCTGTTTTGGGAGATCACTGTTCAATTGTATGTAATTGTGAATTAAAAATTGAAGGTAAAGGAATAAAATCAGAAGTCCCAAGAAAAATAAGAAAGAGGTCTTTTAAAAATTACAGTAAGGAATTATTTTTACATACATTGGTAAGCCTAGAGTGGTATAGTATTTTGCTTATTCCTGAGCTGGATTTAGCTGTGAAAGAGTTTACAAGAATGTTTTTAGAGGCTTGTAAAATGGGTGCACCCTTTAAAACAACCATAGCAAGGATAAAACAACCTTCATGGATGACAGAAAAGTTAAAAAAAGAAATAAGGATAAAACATTGATTATGGAAGAAGGCTAATAAATCTTTAAGTAGAGTTGATTGGGAAGAGTATAAAAAATATCGTAACAGAATGAGCACTAGGGTAAAGAACACAAAAAAGCAGTATTATAAAACAAAAATTGCTGATACAGTTGATCCCCAGAAATACTGGTCCTTGATACAATAGTTGGAAAAACCAGTTACAAGCAAACCCTCGGTACAAATTCAACAAAATGTTATATTACAGAGTAAAGTAAATTCTGCAGACATTCTGAATCCATATTTTACAGATTTACCTGGTATAAATATTCCAGAAAATCATTTATTACCAGATTTTCCATTAGTTTTACTATTTAGTGAACCCTTAGCCACAAGCTGCCAGAAACCTTTATCATTCTTTCTTTTAATTATGTCCATCATTTGAGCCCATTTCATAGTTTGAAAATCTCTTTTCTTTTCTATAAGCATTATTTTATAATAATTAATGGTCTCCGTTTTTTGCCATTGACAAAACCATGTGTTAAATGCTGTAACACCTGAGTAGATGTTACAGCATTCACGCGCTCCCTTTCAACAACACAGCACTCAAGACAACTAACAAGACATAGCGCAAGCTTCTAACTGTCCCTGTCACCTCAAGCGGCACTGACTGAAAAAAAACACTTGCTTCTCGGCAGTTACCTCCATCCCAAATAGCCTCCAGTAGCCTCACATCACCTAGAAGTTTAAAAAAAATGTTAAGCCGATTCCAAACAGTGGACAATACCGAAAGGCAAAAGTTTGTTGAAGAGCAGGAAAACCGCAACACAATTCGGAAAACAAAAAGCGACCTCAAACTTTTCACAACCTACTTGTCTGAGTTGGACAGCCACAAAATTTCGAAACTCTTGACATCCTACAATTAGACAAACTACTACATAATTTTCTCTACGTATTAAAAAAGCAAGATGGCTCAGAATATGAGCCAGGCACCATACTAGGCATAGTAGCGAGTATCGAGAGGCATTTGTCCTCACATAAGTTTTCATAAGTATTTGCAAAAACAGAGCCCTTCAATTATATAAAATATAAATGGGAGAATAACCGATCTGATTACACTTTCGTTGTTGGATGGCATTCATAAACCCCGAGGGCTAAGTGCCATCCAACAACTCGGGTGTGTGTTAAATTCTCGTAACACATTTCTCCCTATACTTTATCCTATATTTCATTTTTCTTTACCTTAAGCTGCTTTGATAATAGTTCATTATTATGTACTCTCACTTGCCTTATCATTTTCCTTAGATTATTTTTAAAAATGGCACATTCCTGATCAAACCATGTTTGTTTCTCTTTACATTTACTTATTAAGACATCTTTATTAAAACTTATCCTCAATTCCTTAAAAAGCTTTTCTACAGTCTCCCATATACTCTCTGCATCTTGAGTCAGCCATATATCTTTACTCAATAACTTATCATACAACTAAATCTGGTCCATCACTCTACTTTCTAAACAGCTGTCCCATTTACATAGAAACAAAGAAACATAGAATTTGACGGCAGATAAGGACCGCTTGGCCCACCTAGTCTGCCCATTTTACTACCCAATAGATAAGCTGCAGATCCTAGTCAACCAACAGCGTACTTCCTCCTACCCCCCACTAGGATTGGCTTATGTCTGTCCCATGCATTCTTGAATTACCCCACTGTTCTTGACTCCACAACCTCCTCAGGGAGGCTGTTCCACACATCTACAACCCTCTCTGCTAAAAAATACTTCTTCACATTACCTCTGAGCTGTTCCCCTTCTATCTTCAAATTGCGCCTCCTTGTTCTTGCACATCTCTTTTTCTGAAAGATGTTACCCTCTTGGACTTTGTTGTAGTACTTGAAAGGACCTTGAAGTACTTGAAAGTTTCTATCATGTCCCCTCTCTCCCTCCTTTCCACAAAAGTATACATATTAAGCTCCTTTAGTCTTTCTTCGTATGTCTTCTGGTGCAGACCCTGCACCATTTTGGTTGCCCTCCTCTGGACAGCCTCCACTCTGTCTATGTCTTTGTGGAGATGGCATCTCCAGAACTGCACACAGTACTCCAGATGGGGTCTCACCAACTGTCTGCACAGAGGGATAACAACTTCCTGTTTTCTACTATTGACTCTCTCTATGCATCCCAGTATCTCCCCAGCCTTCCTTACTGCCTTCTCACATTACTTGCCCACCTTTAGGTCATCTGATATAATTACCCCCAGGTCCCTTTCCATTTTTACTGTTGTCAGTATCTCACCCCCCATTGTGTATGCTTCTCCTGGGTTTTTGTTTCCCAGGTGCATTACCTTGCACTTCTTTGCACTGAATCTGAGCTACCATACATTTGACCATTCCTCCAACCTTGCCAAGTCCCTTCTCATCCTTTCCACTCCATCTGGTGTATCAACCCTGTTGCAGATCTTTGTGTCTCCTGCAAAGACACATACTTTTCTTTCCAGTTCCTCTGCAATGTCACTTATAAAGACATTAAAAAGGACCGGTCCCAGTACTGAACCCTGCAGTACCCTGCTAGTAACCCTCCTTTCTTCTCTGTGGACTCCATTTACTACTACCCTTTGTGTCCTGTTGTCTAGCCAATTGTTTATCCAGGCTACCACCTTGGGACCCACTCCAAGGCTGGCTAACTTGTGTATTAATCTTTTGTGTGGTACTGTATCAAATGCCTTGCTAAAATCTAGGTAAGCCATGTCCACAGCCCCACCCTGGTCTACTACTTTGGTCACCCAGTCAAAGAAATCTATTAGATTCATCTGACATGACTTTCCCATTGTGAATCCATGCTGCCTTGGGTCCTGTGCCCCACTGGCCTCTAGGTACTCAACAATTCTTTCCTTCAGAAGTGATTCAATCATTTTCCCTACCACTGAGGTCAAACTAACTGGTCTGTAGTTTCCTGCCTGTTTTCTGCTCCCACTTCTGTGAAGAGGAATCACATCCACCCTCCTCCAGTCCTCAGGTACCACCTCATTCTCCCATGATTTGTTAAAGAGAGTAGTCAGTGGTGTCACTAGTTCTACCCTTAGTTCTTTTAGAATTCTTGGGTGAATCCCATCAGGCCCCATTGCTTTGTCCACCTTCAATTTTATTAGTTCTTTTAGAACTCTTTCTTCTGTAAATGGACTGGCATCGACCCCCGTCTTCAGAGTGTTTCTCTTGTTTGGTTTAGGTACCTCCCCCTCCTCTTCCTTTGTGAATACTGAGCAGAAATATTTGTTCAGCATCCCTGTTTTTTCACTGTCACCCTCTACCCACATTCCCTCCCCTTTATTAAGCCTCAGTATCCCTTCTTTTGTCTTTCTTCACTCCCTAATGTAGCTATAAAAGGTCTTATCCCCCTTCTTAACAGAGTTGTCTATCCTTTCCTTGGTTTGGGCCTTTGCTATTCTGACTGCCTTCCCAGCCTCTTTCTGCTTTAACTGATAAAGTTATCTGTCCTGCTCCTTCTGTGTTTCCTTATATTTCCTGAAAGCTATCCTTTTCTCCTTAACCTTCCCTGCCACCTCTTTTGAGAACCATAGCATTTTTTTCCTTCATTGTGTTTTGTTGACTTGCTTTACACAAAGGCTTGTTGCCTCTGTGATGGCTGTTTTGATTACTTCCCATTGTTTCTCCACCCCTCCTTCTTGCCTGTTTGCTAGTGCTTTTCTGAGGCACTCTCTCATTTTCCCAAAGTCAGCCCTCCTAAAATCCAATACTCTTGCTTTTGTGTGTCTTGATTGTATGGCTGTGTTTATTGTGAACCTCACTGTTTGGTGGTTGCTTGTTCCTAGATGGATACCCACTTCTAAATCTGAGATTCTTTCTCTGTCCCCATTTGAGAGTACCAGGTCTAAGATTGCTCCCTCCCGAGTGGGTTCCAATACTAACTATCTGAGACATGCCCCCGTAGGGCATCAAGAATGACCCTGCTCTTGGATGTGCCTGCAGCAAAGGTGCTCCAGTTAACATCTGGCATATTCAGGTTCCCCATCAACAATATCTCCCCTTTTTCTGCCATTCTAAGGAAGCTTTCTATCATTTCCTTGTCCATTCACTCCCCCTGAGATGGGGGTCTGTATACAACCCCCATGCAGATTGTGGTGCCATTTCCTGTCTCCAGGGTGACCCAGAGTGTCTCATCTGCTCCCTGTTTACTCTTTAGCTCTGTTGCTTTGATCCCTTCCTTTACATAGAGAGTTACTCCTCCTCCTCCTCCTCTTTTACCCTCCTTGTCCCTCCTGTAGATTGTGTATCCTGGTATGTTGACATGCTAATATGCTTATTAACTCTACATTCAATAGGGACCACAAGATGTGTACTTATGACATCCTTACCCCACTGTTTAGTATTCAGCACTCAATATTACTGCCTTCTCACATTGCTTGCTGACCTTAAGGTCATCATATCAGTTGACCTTAAGGTTATAAAGCAATGTGAGAAGGCAGAAGGGAGGGCTGGGAGGATACTGGGATGTATAGGGAGAGGCATCACCAGCAGAAAACAGGAAGTTGTTATCCCTCTGTACAGACAGTTGGTGAGACCCCATCTGGGGTACTGCATCCAGTTCTGGAGACCCCATCTCTGCTAGGACATAGACAGGATAGAGGCAGTCCAGAGGAGGGCAACTAAAATGGTGCAGGGTCTGCAAGAGAAGCCATACGAGGAGAGACTATAGGAGCTTAATATGTATACTCTTGAGGAAAGGAGGGAGAAGAGGGACATGATAGAAACTTTTAAGTATCTCAGTGGAATCAACAAAGTCCAAGATGGTAGCATCTTTCAGAAAAAGAGATATGTAAGAACAAAGGGATACAATTTGAAGATGGTGGGGGGCGGTTCAGGGGCAATGTGAGGAAGCATTTTTTCACAGAGAGGGTGGAGGATGCATGGAACAGCCTTCCTAATGAGGTTGTGGGGTCTAAAACTGTGAGAGAATTCAAGAATACATGGGACAGACAGAAGGCACTTTTTGTGGGGGAGTAGGAAAAAATAGGCTGTTGGTTAACTAGGATCTGCAGCTTGTCCTGTGGGTAGGGAAATAGGAAGACTAGGTGGGCCAAGTGGTCCTTATCTGCTGTCAAAGTCTATGTTTCTATGTTTCTATGCAAAATGGTCACTTTCTGCCCTAGCTGGAATACATAACGAAGACCAAAATGTTATATCTCCTGACCATAAGGCCAAATCCAATAATAATTTATGATGGGCTTTAACATAGGTATAACTCCCAGTCTCATCTCCCGGAATTTGACCATTTAAGGGGTATAAATCAAATTCAGAACTTAATTCAATCAGTATCTTATGAGATTTATTATCACCCAGGTCTTGAGAAGTTTGTATGAAAGGGGGATGACTGGAATTATATGCCAAGAAGGAGTTATCTACGAATCCATCAAAGATATAAATCCTGGCATTATAATCACCAATCACTAGAATATCAATATTAGGAACATTTTTATTATATTTATTAATCTCATTTTTTAATTTTGACCATATTTCATCACTGTAGTGAACAGAACCTGAGGGTGGAATACATACATTAACAATAATTAACCCTTGATTCAAGTGCTCTACATACACAGCAATGAAATTCTGTATGTTACAAAGGGTGGTCACCTTCAAATCAGAGGTAACTCTACAAAGTACAACAGGTCCAGCTGAATTCCTACCAAAACTGGCTTCCCTATGTCCATGATGAGCAAATGTTGCATAACCATTAATATTAATTAAATCATCTGTCCCATGCTAAGTTTCCTGAAAGCATAATATTTCAAATTGAGTAACATAGTTAATCCAGTTGTTATCTACTATCTTTGTGGACCATCCTGCAATGTTCCATGAAAGAACTATAAAATTCCCTGCCAAATTAGAAATTGAATCACTTTTTTCAAAGGAGTCATTTACATCAATTTGAAGTCAATCCAAAAAACCTGCCAGAGTTTGAAATTTATTAAAGGTTTCCAACTGAAAATTTTCCATAATATTTGACTCTTTAACTCTTCTTATGAGATGGTCAATCCAAATACCATCCATATGTACCATATGAAAACCCATGGCATCCAACATACCTTCTTTACTTTGCATCTTATCAGCAATCTGGGAATGTTTAATTGCTAGATCTATCTGACTTCCATCTGGACACCTAATAACTTCTAGGATACCATCCCTTCCTAGGGGTATTCCAAATAGATTACTGAAGTAGTTACTCAGAACTCCCTTCAGTTTTCTATTGATCTCATTATAAATCTTAGGGATGCCAAATATACTTAACCAAACTGTATCCGTTTGATTTTTCCATTCTAAATTTGGTATGTCATAGGCCCCTTTGGTAATGTGGTTCCTATTAACAAAGGTTAGATGTATTCCAAACTCATTCAGTATTTCACCATTGTACCAGATATCATTGGCCAGTCTAGGTGAGTATAAAACAGTGTTACAGTCACAATCTCCACCCATATCAGTACAGAGTTCTACACTTTGTATATCAGTTTTCAACATAAGAACCCCCATATCAATCCTAAAAAGCAAGACTGATTGCCTTTTAAGTTCCATCTCCGTCCCTTGTATCCAGTAGGGTGGCCTTTAAGCCTAATCCTAGGGAGATTCAACTCCATATCTCTTTTTTTCCCTACAGAACTCTACTCTTATTCCATCACTAACAGATTTACTTTGGACTGATCCCTCTGCCTTTCTTTTAGTCTAATTATCCATCTACATAGGATGTTCTATTATAGCTTCAATGGTATCTGGATTCATTTTTGCATCCTTCATAGCCAATGACCATTCCGTTATTAAACTCCCAATTTCTTTTTTTTTATCATTCAGCTTAGCCCCCAAATTATGTTCAAACTTATCACATACAGCTATTGGGTCTACACAAGATTTTAAATGGCATTCTGGGATAAGCCAAGTATCGCCTCTCTTATTAACCACCACATCCTCTTGTTTATGGTCTTTTGTAATATTAGTATGCACCAGACTATTCTCTATTGATCTTGTTAATCCCAACTGGTCAGTCTCAACAACTAAAACAGCACAATCTCCGCTTTTTTTTTTGGTCTATTTTTTTTTCTTATTGGTTTAGGTGAATCTGATAAAATTAGTGTAGAAAATTGTTCCCTTATGTCTCTGCCTTCATCTTCTATATGTTGTACAATAGATTCCAAATTCTCTGAGGGAGGTACTATTTTATCCACTTTTTCATTAATTTCCTCAATTTTTATCTGATTATTGAATATACCAGCTTTAATCATTCCTATTTCCTCTCTAATAGCCACTAATTGTTCCATAATGAGGACATCCGCAGAAAAAGGTTTTTTAAGCATCTGAGTTAAATCTTTACTCAGAGATGTAGGATACTTGATATTATCCCCAAAATAGACCATATTCTCTTTCAATATTGGTTGTTCCCTAGATACTAAACCAGATTCACCATCATCAGATTAGGACTGTGGCAGATTAAGTAATTTTAGGACCTCAAAATTGTAGTTTGGAAAGCTGCAGAAATTGCTCTAAGTTTGTTAGTTAAAAGTGGGTTGGGATCTGAAGCTATACTGTTCACACTTATTCTGTCTTTTAAGGTTCCTGAATTTCCTGAGCCCAACAAGCTTCTAACAAGTTTTTCTGAAACTGAAGCTGTTAATGAGGCACCTAATGGGGACTCATTATCTTCATAAACTGAACAAATAGAATTAGGAGCAGTAGAAGCATCTAGAGCATCTGAAACATCAGAAAAATATAACAAGGGTGTCTGTTCCAGATCCTTACTACAAGTAAATTAATTATTTGCCCTATAGGTGTATTAACAGCTACTTCAGCAGTAAATATTTCCTACACATTAATGGGCCCTACATTATTTTGTAAATTAGGGGCTGAAATTTTCCCTTGTCCCTTAATAAATGTTAAACGGTCTATTATTCTAGTTTGTTTAAGGCATTCAGATCCAAATGTTGTCCTTTTATGCAACTCTCTCTCATCAATAATAGTCATCGTAGGTAAGGTAATATGATCCTGCTGTGCCTGTTTCTTGGTAATTACCATAATTAATCAACAAGGTGGTAAGGCAGCAAGGTGGCAAAAGTTCACTTTAGGTGAAATAAAGTAAAGTGTCCAAAGTTTTCTAATTATTCTAAAATGTTCTGAAGTACTGTAAGGTAGAACTTATTCAGTGGGTCTATAGTCTGAAGAAGTTATCAAGGTCCTATCCCTCAGTTCGATTCAGAAAAGTTTCTAAACTACAACTTCCACCTTGTTTTCCAGTGATACTGTAGGAATAGTTCCAAGGTCTTTCCAGGATAAAAACCACACCAGAGTCTAAATATAGAAACAAAACAAGAAATCAATAACTAATCAACTAATAACTAATCCAGAGGTCAGAAAAAAATCAAATAACTCAGACCCCCCCCAAAAAATGAAAAACTCACAAAAGTGCAAGAAAGAACTTACTTTAACATCGAGATCTCAGTAGCCTTACACAGCAAAGGAGCAGCCTTCATCAAACAACAGATGGTTCCAGCCTCAGCAATTTAAATAGCTAAAAAGAACTTTGAGGTACTGACACAGATAATAAAAGGAATAACAGAGCTCCCACATTAACTTCTCCGCATCAGAATATTGCAATCAATGGTGAATCTGGCAAAACGCATGCGCTCTTATGCAAAAAGTACATGTGATCAGGGCAGTCAATCACAAGACCTGGCTACAGAATTTAAAATGCTGGAACAAAAGTAAAAATACATAAGTAATATAAATATAAAAATATAATATAAAACCTAATTATAAAGCGAGTAGAGCAAGTTGAACAGTGCTAATGATTCAGTTTAGCTCACTTGCTCACAAGCTAAAAGTCGGTATTATTTGAATAAAAACCAAAGAAAGAGAGCACCAAAGCAGCTGTTCTAAGCACCCGTAGACTCCCATAGGTTCCGGCTCTTCTAGGGGGAGAAGACAAAAAAACAAAATACCAACAAGAGCAAATATGGAAATAAAAGAAGCAAACTGTTAGCACTTGCAAGGTAACAGGGTACCACTACAGTAAATGATTCCCTCAAAGCACTCAGTCCTGAGAGAAGTCCACAGTACTTCTAGTCCAGACATAAAAACAACTCATCAATGACTGACTGGTAATATTATAGTCCTTTTTTACTTTCCTCTTTCAGGGTCTGTTAGTTCCTCACTTCTGTCTCGACTGCTTGAGTTTTCTGGCAGCCTCCCATAAACTTAGGCCTTCTCAAAGGGCGTCTCTAATGCCCAGATCCAGCCACCACCACTGACGTTCCTCCTAGGGGTAAAGAGAATGTTTTTGAGACTGCAAACCAGTCAGTAGGAGCACATAAGAAATTCCGGAAAGCTCTATTTTAACATGGGTGGCATACCTGTTATAAGTATGTAAAAAGCATAAAATAGAGCCTGCTATCTGTGCTTTCCCAGACAACAGCAGCGTGCAGTGTTCCACTGACCTCCTTCTTGCAGTCAGTCCCCTATTGGACTGGCAGCAATTTGTCGACCAACCTGTTATTCCTGGTCAGGAATCTGGCAACTTGGCTTCAATGCCAAAAAATGCGGAGTTATGCACCTAAAAGCCTCCAAGTACCAGTTGGAAATGGCACCACAATCTGCAAAGGGGTTGTATACAGACTTCCATCTCAGTGGGAAGAAATGGACAAGGAAATGACAGAAGGTAACCTTAGGATGCCAGAGAAAGGGAAGTATTATTGATGGGGGCCCTGAATATGCCAGATATTAACTGGCGCACCTTTGCTGCAACCACATCCAAGAGCAGGGCCATTCTCGATGCCCTACAAAGGGCATGCATCAGACAGCTAGTGTTGGAACCCACTCAGGAGGGAGCAGCCTTAGACCTGGCACTCTCAAATGGGGACAGAGAGAGAGGATCTCAGATCTTGAAGTGGGTAGCCATCTGGGAACAAGTGACCACCAAATAGTGTGGTTCACGATAAACTCAGCTGCAGAGTTGAGTCATACAAAAGTGAGCGTACTGGACTTCAGGAGGGCTGACTTTGTCAAAATGGGAGAGTGCCTCAGAAAAGCACTAGCAAAAAGACAAGAAGGGGGGGTGGAGCAACAATGGGGAAACATCAAAACTGCCATCACAGAGGCAACAATCCTTTGTGTGAAGCAAATAAATCAAAATGAAAGAAAAAACACTATGGTTCTCAAAAGAGGTGACAGGGAAGGTTAGGGAGAAACACATAGCATTTAGAAAGTATAAGGAAACACACAGGGAGCAGGACAGAGAACTGTACCAGTTAGTGCAGAAGAAAGCAGGGAAGGCAGTCAAAATAGCAAAGGTCCAAACCGAGGAAAAGATAGCCAACTCAGTTAAAAAGGGAATAAAACCTTTTATAGGTACATTAGGAAGCATAGAAAGACAAAGGGAGGGATAGTGAGGCTGAATAAATGGGATGGTGGGTGGGCAGAGAGGGACAGTGAAAAAGCAGGGATACTGAATGAATATCTCTGCTTAGTATTCACAGAAGAAAAGGAGGAGGAGGTACCTAATCAAATCAATAGAAGCACTCTGGATATGGGGGGTTGATCCCAGTCCTTTCGCAGAAGAAAGGGTTCTGAAACAACTCCTAAAACTGAAGGTGAACAAAGCAATTGAGCCTGATGGGATTCACTCCAGAATTCTAAAAGAATTAAGGGGAGAACTAGTGACACCACTGACTAGTCTTTTTAACAAATCATGGGAGGATGGTGTGGTACCTGAGGACTGGAGAAGGGTGGATGTGATTCCTCTTCAGACATGTGGGAGCAAGACAGAGGCAGGAAACTACAGGCCTGTCAGTTTGACCTCAGTGGTAGGGAAAATGATGGAATCACTTCTGAAGGAAGTCATTGTTGAGTACCTAGAGGCCAGTGGGGCACAAGACCTAAGGCAGCACGGATTCACAGAGGGAAGGTCATGTCAGACTAATCTGGGTGACCAAAGAAGTAGACTAAGGGGGGGTTGTGGACGTGGTCTACCTAGACTTTAGCAAGGCATTTGACACAGTCCCACACAGAAGATTAATAATCAAATTAACCAGCCTGGGAGTGAGTCCCAGGGTGGTAGCCCGAGTAAAACACTGGCTGGACAGCAGGACACAGAAGGTAATAGCAAACGGAGTCCAATCTGAAGAAAGGGGTTATTAGTGGGCTACCACAGGGTTCAGTACTGGGTCCGGTCCTTTTTAATGTCTTTATAGGTGACATTGCAGAGGGCCTGGAAGGAAAAGTATGCCTCTTTGCAGACAACACAAAGATCTGCAACAGGGTTGATACACAAGGGGGTGTAGAAAGGATGAGAAGGGATTTGGCAAGGTTGGAGGAATGGTCAGAAGTATGGCAGCTTGGATTCAATGCAAGTAATGCACCTGGGAAATAAAACCCAGGGAAGAGTACACAAGGGGGAAGAGGGAGGAAGAACACAAAATGGAAAGGGACCTGGTGGTAATCATATCAGATGACATAAAGGTTAGAAGCAAATGAGAAGGCAGTAAGGATGGTTGGGAGGATACTGGGATGTATAGGAGAGACATCACCAGTAGAAAACAGGAAGTTGTTAACCCTCTGTACAGACAGTTGGTGAGACCCCATCCAGAGTACTGTGTCCAGTTCTGGAGACCCAGTCTCCACAAGAACATAGACAGGATGGAGACAGTCCAGAGGAAGGCAACAAAAATGGTGCAGGGTCTGCAACAGAAGTCATATGAGGAGAGAGAGTGACTAAAGGGGCTTAATATATATACCCTTGAGGAAAGGAGAGAGTGGGGAGGCATGATAGACACTTTTAAGTACCTCAAGGGAATCAACAAAGTACAAGAGGGTAGCATCTTTCAGAAAAAGAGATGTGCAAGAACAAGGGGACACAATTTTAAGATAGAGGGGGGACAGTTCAGAGGTAATGTGAGGAAGTATTTTTTCACAGAGAGGGTGGTGGATGCATGGAACAACCTTCCTGAGGAGGCTGTGGGGTCTAAAACTGTGGGAGAATTCAAGAATGCATGGGACAGGCATAAGGCAATTTTGTGGGAGGGGGGTGGTAGGAAAAATTAGGCTGTTGGTTAAACAGGATCTGCAGCTTATCCTCTAGGTAGGGAAATGGGCAGACTAGGTGGGCCAAGCGGTCCTTATCTGCCATCAAAATCTATGTTTCTATGTTTCTGTCACTGTGATTTTCTTAACCTGTCCCGAACATTGATTTCACACAGTGACCGCGCCATTGTGTGCCACATGTGCGAAAACACATTTTGGGCTAGTTGTGAAAAATGACAGCTGTACTGTTCATAAAGAGGTGTGGAAAAATGGCAATGTTGAAAATCTGGAGTGAAGATAGTAAATATTCTCGAAGTTACGAGCGTGCTTGGGAACTGCGCAGTGCACGCTCGTAACACAAGTAATTTTGGGGAATTTTTTCACCAAATTTGCAACATAGGCTTTTTGGCAGCCCACCTCATGAACAGTAACACTGTCATTTTTTTACTTGGTCCCGGAAGGAGATTCCTTGCAGTGACTGTGAAATCACCTTTTGGGACGGTGAGGGTGGTGAATGCATGGAACGTCCTTTCTGAAGAGGTGCTGGGGTTAAAAAACAGAGGGAATACAAGAATACATAGGACAGACATAAGGCAATTCTGGTGGGGGGTAGGAAGAAATACTCTGTTGGTTAACTAGGATCTGCAGCCTATCCAGTAGGTAGGGAAGTGAGCAGATTAGGTGGGCTAAGTGGTCCTTATCTGCTGTCAAAGTCTATGTTTCTATGTTTCTATGCAGCAGACACTAATGGCACTGTTGCAAGGTGGATGGCTGGCACAGTGGTCCTAAGAAAGCTTGCTTGGCTTAGGGCTACTAACCAGACTCAGGATACCCATGCTAAGGCCATGAGTTTTCCTGTGGATAATAACTCCTTATTTGGTGAACAGAGGCTTACATAAGAAAGATAGATGAATATAAAGCCACCTTTAGGAGCAATTTAGCAAAGGAAAAACCTCCCCCCTCATCAAGGCCCTATGGAAGGGTAGGAAAGAGTAAACTTACATACACCAGACCCTTTTACCAGGTCCAGGCTGTACCAGAATAACTGCAATACACTCAGCTGGCTGGCTATTCCAGGGGCTGGGTCAGAATGGGTGGCAAGTGTAACTCCCCGACTGGGTACGCCCAACCACAAAAAGTAAATAGAGCGTCTCACTCCATTCCTCAGGCTGCCTCCCAGGTGCCAGTCAGGGACAGACTGACTCACTGTTTCCAGGCCTGTAAAAAAAAAAAAAAAAAGGAATTATCACCACAGAAGTGGGTCATGAACGTGGTGAGTCAGGGTCTGTCACTAAGCTCCGAATCCCTTCCTCTAAGAATAAGCATGTTCAAAGCTCTCTCTCTCTCTCTCTCTCTCTCTCTCTCTCTCTCTCTATCTCAGAAAGAAAGACGCTAGAAAAAGAAGTACAGGCCCTGCTCTTGAACAGGGCAATAGAGCCTGTATCCTCTCTTAAAAAGGGGAAGGGTTTCTCAGTATATTTAACATACACCTGGTAAAACCCAGGTTCAAAAAGGAAGTCTCACTGAAAATCTCTGAGTTTCAGACTCCTTTCTGGACACTACCAGTTTTTTTAACACTCTTTGGTCTCAGAGCAACGCCAAGAGCTTCACAAGTGCCTGACAGTGGTGGTGACTCACCTAATAAAGCTAGGTGTTTCTGTGTTTCCCTACCTGGATGAATGACTGGTCAGGGGGAAATCCCCTCCAACAGGTAAGGAAATATCAACAGGTAGCCCAGGACCTTTTGGAGTCTCTGGAATTTCTGATAAATTTCAAAAAGTCTGTCCTGCCAAGGACTGCAATGCATAAAGGCAGAACTGAATGCCATAGTGGGAAGAGCTTATCTTCCACAGGGATGGGTAAGCAGCATCCTGTAACCTGCTGGTTCGTTCAAACCAAACATGCAGAAAACAGCAAATCAGTTTCTACAACTCCTGGGCCACATGGTTTCAGGTTCCAAATGAGGGACATTTAGTTCCACCTCAGAGCACATTGGTGCCAGAGGAGAGTCCCACTCTCAAAGCCAATTCCAGTAACAGGTATGTTACTGCAGGCTCTTCAGTGAGAAAACATAGAAACATAGACTTTGACGGCAGATAAGGACCATTTGGACCACCTAGTCTGCCCATTTCCCTACTTTATTGGATAAGCTGCAGATCCTAGTTAACCAACAATCTACTTCTTCCTACCCCCTACCAGAACTGCCTTATGTCTGTCCCATGCATTCTTGAATTCCCCCACTGTTTTGGGGGAAAGGAGATAATCTCAGATAAGGGGTTCCCTTCCAGGAAGAGTCTCAACCTGTTGTCCTGTCAACAGATACATCACTACTGAGGTTTGGTGCCCGCCTAGGGGAGCACTTCTGTCACAGTACCTGGTCAAGTGCAGAGTCACTCCAGCACATAAGTCTGCTGCCGTTGAGGGCAGTGCTACTAGCCCTGCAAATATTTGCTCCACTAATCCAGGGAAGGGTGGTACAGTTCTGAACAGACAAGACTGCCATAATGTGGTACATAAACAAGCAGGGGTGGACAAGGTCCAACCCCCTGTGCACAGAGGCAATGAAGATATGGAGTCCGGCTTACATAGAAACATAGAAGTTGACGGCAGAAGGAGACCACTAGGTCCATCAAGTCTGCCCATTTGTTTTAGACTTGTTTTGACACTCTAGTTGTCCTTTGTAGTCAGCGCTCCCTTGTGTCTATCCCATGCATTCTTGAATCCTCCACAGTGTTGACCCCTCACAACTCTTGGGACAGGCTCTTCCAGGCAACAACCACTCTTTCTGTGAAGAAAAACTTCCCGGTGCTGGTGGAGAACCTTCCTCCTTGCAGCCTGAGGTCATGTCCCCTGGGCCTAGAGCCCTTCTTGAAGTGAAAAAGTTCCTGTGCCTGTGCCTTGTTAATGCCTTTTATGCACAGTACTTAAATGTTTCAATCATGCTTCCTCTCTCTCTTCTCTGCTCCAAGGAGCACATATTCAGTTCCCTAAGTTTTTTCTTGTAGGACATGTACAAGTACTGCAGACCCTAAATCATTTGTGTCACCTTTCTCTGTACTGTTTCCACCTGGTCAATGTCCTTCCTGAGGTGAGGCCTCCAGAATTGGACTCCGTTTTCCAGGTGAGGCCTGACCAGCAGTCTAGACAGTGGTAGTACCACCTCTCTCTCTCCTCCTGCTCCTGATTCCCCTCCTAGTGCAACCCAGCATTCTGTTGGCCTTCAATGTTGCCTTCTCACACTACTTACTAACCTTCAAGTCGTCTGAGATTATAATTCCCAGATCTCGTTCCTGGTTTGAGGCTGCCAGTCTTTTGCCTCCTAGGTAATATTCCTTTCTTGGATTTTTCTTTCCTATGTGCATGACCTTGCACTTTTTGGCATTAAATCTCAGCTGCCACACTCCAGCCATTCTTTTAGTTTCTTGAGGTCAGCTTCCAGCTTGCTCACTCCTTTTGAGGTGTCCACCCTGTTACATTTCTTGGTATCATCTGCAAATAGACACACCTTCCCTTCTATTCCATCAGCGATGTCTGCTATAAAAACATTAAAGAGCAGAGGCTCCAGCACTGAGCCCTGGGGCACTCTGCTGGTCACCCAGCCTTCTGTCGATTGCATTCCATTAACCTGTACCCTCTGGGTTCTCCCTTGTAACCAGTTCTGTACCCATCTGACTACTTCTGGACCAACCCCTGTGTGGTCAAGCTTCTTTACCAGCCTTCTGTGTGGAACTGAGTCGAAAGCCTTACTAAAGTCTAGGTAGACCACATCTACTGCCCCACCGTCGTCAACTATTTTTGTAGTGTAATCAAAAAACTTGAGCAGATTTGTCTGGCATGACCTTTCTGCTGTGAAACCGCACTGTCTAGTGTCTTGTTGGCAGCTAGTTCTGAGGAATGCTATGATCCTCCATTACTTTCCCTACTGTAGATGTGAGGCTCCCCGGTCTGTAATTACTAGCCTCTTTGCAACTGCCTGATTTGTGAAGTGGAACCACCATTGCCTTTTTCCAGTCTTTGGGTATCATACCGCTCTTCAAGGATTTCATGAATAGAAGTGCCAGAAGGGCTGCTAATTTTGCCACCAGTTCGTTAAGGATTCTGGGATGCATCTTGTTTGGTCCCATGGCTTTGTCTGCTTTTAGTTTTTTTAGCGCCTTCCGTACATTGGTTTCTGTAAAGGGACTCGTGCCTACCCCTGGTCCTGGGGTGTTGTGTTTTTCAGGACTGGGCCATCCCCTGGGTCCTCTTTGGTAAACATAAAGCAGAAGTATTTGTTGAGGATTTTGGCTTTCTCTGGGTCATGTTTGGTGCATTTCCCTTCTTCAGTAGCAATCTTTTCTATCCCCCCTTTTGCCTTCCAATGTTCCCTAATGTATCTAGAAAATAATTTGTCTCCTCTCTTTGCCTCTTCTGCTATGTTTTCCTCTGTATGGGATTTTGCCTTTCTAATTTGTTTGTTAGACTCTCATTTTTCTCTTGTACAACTCCCAGTCTTTCTCAGTTTTCACTTCCTGGTACACTGTATATGCTGTACGACTTCTTTTTTTCTTTGACTGTGGTAGCCACTTCCTTGGAAAACCATAGAGATTTATTCTTCTTCTTCTTGCTTTGCTGACCCATCTGGCACATTGATCTGTGGCAGTCTTTATTACTCTCTTGAGTCTCCCCCACACGACCTCCACCTCCTCAACTTCTGTTTCCATTAACTGGCTACTTATGTTGTTCCTCATTTTTCGGAAGTTAGCCTTTCTGAAATCTAGCACCTTTATCTTCAAGTGGTTGATGTCTTGTGTTATGTTTACTTTACAGTTTACCGCTGTTCCCATATGTCATCCCACTTTGATATCCTTGATCCTTTCCGAGTTTGTGAGGACAAGATCGAGAATGGCATCTCCCCTTGTTGGGGTTTTAACAGAATGGCACAGTCCTACGCCTTGTAGTGACAATCAGAAGTCCCTACTTCTTGTTGCTACTGTTAGTGTGCTCCAGTTAATATCTGGTAAGTTGAAGTCCCCCACCAGTATTACTTCACCTTTATCAGACATTTTGTGGAGTTCCTCTATTAGATTTTTGTCTTCTTTATTTCCTTGATTTGTGGGCCTGCACATGATGCCAATTCTGAAGGGTTTTCCCATACCCATGTCTACTGTTAGCCACAGTGACTTGAAGTCCCCAGGTTGCCCTTTTACTTCTGTGGCTTTTAGTTCCTCCCTAATGTAAATGGCTATGCCCCCCCCTTCTTTTTTTGTCCTGCCTATTTTTCCTGAACAGATTGTAACTGGAAATTGCCATATCCCATCTGTAGTTTTCCGTGAACTAAGTTTCAGTTACAGCCACCCAGTCCAACCTTTCTGTTTCCAAGGTGGCTGTGAGTTCGGGACGATTGTTGGTGCGAGGTTGTAACCTCTTCCTGGACTGCTCCAGTTTGCTCTTTCTGGCCAAAAGATTATGGAGGTTGCTGGTTCTGGTGGATGTTGGCTCTGATTTGTTTTCTGAGGATGTATGCATGCATTTGGCATTTTGGGGAGTGATGATGATCAGCCCACTGACGGCAGGGGTGTGAGCTGCATCATACTCCCCTTTATTTAGTTTAAACTACCTATATAGATATCAAATGTTGATGTCTATACTCCCACAGTGCTTCTCTACAAGCTAGCCCTCTGCCAGGAATGGTCAACACCCTGAAATGGATCAACCAGACCCATCACAAGTGGGCCTTAAACAGTCAGGTGCTGGATGTAATATTCAGGAGGTGGGGTACCCCAGAGATGGATCTCTTAGCTTTCCATGAGAACCACTACCTGCCACATTATTATTGCAGACCACCTGCCAGGGGTACAGTCCCCCTGGATGCTCTGATCCTGGACTGGTCAATGAGGCATCTATACGGCTTTCTGTCCTTTCCCCCTGATTTTTCATAGTGCTAATAAAACTCAGATCACAGTCAGCAGATTTTGATAGCACCAGATTGGCCAGGCAGCCATGATATTCTCTGCTGCTCCTTAGGTCCATGGCCAAGCCACAACCTATTAACCTCCTACCAAGGGAGGATCATGTACCTGATCTGCAGGTCACTTAGGCTCAAGGCATGGCTCTTGAGGACTTAGAGAGTGCAGGCCTGCAACTCCCAGAAGGTGTCCTGGAGGTGTTAAGGGGGTACAGGAAGGCCTTCACCAAGAAAATCTATGCCTCAAAATAGAAAAGATTTTCAGTTTTGCGTTCTACCAATGGTGTGGTGCCATTGCATGCAGGGATTCCAGCCCTGTTGGACTACCTAACTCATTTACACTCTCTGAACATATAGCTTTCATCTCTTTAAGTCCATTTAGCCTCAGCATCTGCATGCATTTCAGCTGAAAAGGATGCCTTTGTGGCATCCAATACAGTCTTCAGGAGTTTTTTTTTCAAGTGTTTGTCTCACTTGCACCCCCTCTCGCAGGGAACCGGTGCCAGTTTGGGATCTAATTGTTTCTATTACCCAGCTCAGGCTTTCCTCTTTGGAACCCGTAGTTTCCACAATTCTGAGGTATGTTACCTGGAAAGCAGTTTTCCTGGTGGCCATCATTTCTGCCACATGATCAGTGGGCTCCCAGCCCTTGTGTATGTAAAAGGACTATATCTCCTTTCATAGGGGCAAGAAAGTGCTGAGAACAAATGGGAAGTTCCTCCCCTAGGTGGTTTCTGACTTCCACCTAAACCATTTTATTACCTTGCCAGTGTCTTTCACAGATCATCCCAGCTCAAGGGAATACAGATGAAGCAGTCTGAATGTAAAGGAGCTTTGAGTTTCTACATGACTCACACTAAGGACCATAAGCAGGATAGACAGCAGTTCTTCTTGATTTATGGTAATGTGGGCAAAGTAAACCCGACGTCCAAATAGGACTACTTCTCTCTGGATAGTTCAGTGAATTCAGTTTTGTTATTCAAAGGTGGAAAAGAGCTCCCAGCAGAGCTCAGAGATCATTTCACAAGGGGCACACCTGCAACTGTGACAGCTGCCAGGGATGTCCCATTACTTTAAATCTGTAAAGCAGCTGCCTGGAGGACATCCTGCACCTTTACAAGGCATTACAGCCTGGACCTCTTGTCCAGAAGTGATGTCAGGATTGGCACAGCTGTCCTGCAGAGTCTATTTCCAAATAGAGTCTATGCCCGCCTCCAAAGGTACTGCTTTTTAGTCTACATAGAGTTAGGAATATTGGCATATTCCTGGGGTAAGAAGACAAAAGTACTCACTGTAGTAATCTTCTTTCTTCCAGGGAACATGCCAACATTCATAACTCTCCCACCCTCCCCCTTCTAGAACCAGTGGCCTCTGCTGTCCAAGCTTACTGACTATGTGTAGAGGTGCCACACACTGGTATATTCTCTATCTTTTTTAGCTCCATTAGGCCTTGTTATCCTCTTCTTTAGGTGATTCTGACATTAAGGAGGGTTCTGAGCATTTTAAAACTTTTCTGTCCCCAGTTGGGGCCTATAGGTGTTAGTTATAAAGGTTAAGTATATTTAGTTTGATTGAACCCCTAGAGCAGGCCTCCTCAAAATCTGAAGGTTTAGAATGCAGCAGTTAGTGAAGGCAGAATTTGAAAATGGCACAAGCTAATTGAACATTTTCTCATTAGCATATGTTCCATCTCTCCAGGGCAGTTCTGTCTCAAAGGGACACTGCATTGAGTTATGAATATTGGAGTGTCCCCTGGAAGAAAGAAGATTACTATGGTAGGTAATTTTATCTTCTCTTTCTAACCTAACCACTGATGACACTTCATTTCTTATCTCCTCAGTGACAGCAGTTGTTGATTATTGGAATCACATTACAGACGCTGACTCTAGTAGCACAGCAGAACGTTCCAGGTCCTAAGATCAACAAACCCTACGGATATCACTTCATCAAAGCTGAGTACTAGTTACCTCAGCTGAAGAACCCCATGAAACTCAATGGAGGATGTCTCCTCCACATCCCCAAACTGATGTAAAAAATACAGGTCATGGCCATGGGCACCAAACTTTGTTTGGCATCTAAACATAGCTATGAGACAGGCCCCAACTCAAGTTCAAGTTCAAGTTCAAGTTTATTGCAGGAAAACTCCATTGAGCAAGCTCATTCACAAGGAGGTCCTGTGACATAAACACTTAAAGTACAAACATAGATAGGTAATAACAGTATATACATGAAATGCACGTTACATGATACAGGCTGGATATACATAGAAGGGTATCCCATAGGGTGACCACAGGTGGTAAACATTAATATGAGACAGGGAAGCGACTTACAGGTTGCATACTGATAAATGAAACATGATGACTGGTGTATGCAATACATATATTTTGGCAGCTAGAACAAACAACAGACTACAGCTGATATGGGGGAGGAGATTTGATAGAGCAGCAGTGGAGCGTAAGCATAGATAAAGCCAGGAGTAGAAGGGAAGGAAAGCAGTTAATATGACAAAGCAATTATACCTTACCAGTGGATAAATATGGCACACATGGGGAAGGAAGAGACTTAATGACAGTTACAGGTGTCTTTATTTTGGCTGAACTTAGCGATTTGAAGTTTATTGAAACTGTGCTAGTTAGTTTCAGTACAGTTTGTAATTGGTTCCAAATGGAGGGAAGGGCATATGCACAGTACTTTTACCAAAGGAGGGGTCCAGGCCCTTGGTATGTCAAGCATAATAAAGTCAAATTTTCTTAACGAGTATGCACTATGTGAGATACTAAAAGGGAAGAGAGATAGCTTGGCAATTTCTGCAGGACAGTTTAAGAGTCCATAGCCCAGCATGAAACAGGCGTCTAGTAGTAAGGATGTCAACCAACAGCTGCATATAAGTCACAGTGGTGCGAACTGTATGGGGAGTTGGTAATGAACCGTAATGCACGGTGATAAAGGACGTCCAGTTTACTTAGATTTGCAAGAGTGGTGGAGGAATAGATTACATCGCCATAGTCGAGTAGGGGGAGAAAAGTGGCCTGTACAAGCTTGTTTCGAGTTTCAAGGGGGAAAAGGGGCCTATTTCTGTAGAAGAAACCTAACCTTGCTTTTAACCTTCTAGAGACATCTTTGACATGGTCATTGAAAGATAATTTATTGTCGACCCAGATACCCAGATATTTAAATTTGGTTACAATTTCCAGAGGCTCGTTTAGCGTGGTTACAATGAAGTCTTGGGCAAGGGTATTGGGGGGGGCCTGTGACAGCACTGTGGGAGAATATCATTGCTTTAGTCTTCTTAGCATTGAGCAGAAGCTTTGCCTTTATTAGATTATGCTCCCAAGTTGTCTGATCCAAGACACTCCCTTGACTTCAGATAATGATGAGCCAGAAGTATACAACACAGTATCATCTGCAAAAAAGTGCAGATTGGACGCAGATATGTTAGCATCTAAGTCATTAATGTACAACGAAAACAAGATAGAGCCTAAGATGGATCCTTGGGGGACTCCTCTTGCAACTGGCAAGGCAGCAGAAAAAAAGCCTTCCACCTCACTCACTCACAACTCATTCAAGTCATAATAGTACTGGCTCAAAGTGATTTATTTATCAGCACACCAGCCATAAAATTCAGCCTAAAAATGTTTTTGTGGTTAGTTACTACATCAATGTGTGTGTGTGTTTAATACAGTCACAGTTGGACTATGTTCTGGACAAATAGCCTCAGGTTACTCAGATGTTATTTTTAGAATATTCTTGCTTTTTCAAGCTTAATGGCCCCTATGCAAGATCGAGGCATAGGTACACGTGAAATGCATGTACCCTGCCCATGGAGATGCACACCCACAGACAGGTGCTCCGGTACTGGCATTTACTAATGCCAGCCACCTGTCTGTGGCTCCGCCCCCCAGCATGCAGATGTACAGAGGGGTGTTACACGGAGCCAGCATGCATCCAATGGGTTGCCTGGACCCGGTCCACCAGTGGATCCTTTGCATGCAGTGCGCCAACCACACTGGGCACATGGGGGATCATGTTGCAGGGGTCTGCTGCACCCTGTCTTCTCTGCTGCTGCTGGGGAGGCATCCTTGGGGGGCACATAACCCTTATGACTGGGGTTCCCAGGAGTAAGGTGCATCCCTGCACCCAGCACTCTGCACCTTTGTGAATGGTGTGGAGTGTGGGCATGCCCCCAACATTACCCTCGGCATGCTGCTGTCTGCATGACTGGGGGATTGGTGTGACTCTGTCCTGTACCTTCCCCTTGTGAATGTCTATGGGACCCCACTCTGTGGCATTTGATCTTAGCTATGCCAATGTGCCTGTGGCACGTTGGCATAGTGCATAGAGCCCAATGTTTGTAGTTTTTCAGCTCTAGGTAGACAGACAACTAACACATTGTAGAAATGACACAGTAAGACCAAAAAAAAAAAGAAAAAAACTAGTCTGTTTTTATACTGGTAAAAAACAGAGACCTGAAACTCTTATAAAACCAGTGCTAAAAGGGAAAAATAACAACTCTATAGAGCTAAACTGGCCAGTAAAATAAAATCCCCCAAAAGTTCTGCAACGGTCATGCAAAATGTAAAAGACATAAACCCAGATTCTTCACTGCAATACAGAATTTGAACAGCCTGCTGAAGTAACAAATTATTTCAATAATTTTTGTCTCCAAGTTTGAACCCATTTGCCTAACACTGCTACCGCCCTTTACTGTATGTTTCAAGTTTATTCAAGTTCGACAATATAGGGGAGATGGTTGGAACAGTTTCCACATGCTATAGATGGTAGGAGGTGCAAAGTAGGACAATACACTACCACATGGACACTTAGCTAAGCTATTTCTGTTGATCTGTCTGTTCCTAACTAAATGTCCAGTTGCTATTTTAGACTCTGTGTACAATGTCGAATACGCTGAATTGATGGTCTGTTGCACTATGTAATTGTCTTGCTCCCCTGTTTGTATCCAAGCATTGCATTTTCATCTCCCTTAGATACATGTAACTAATCCCAGGTTGCTCCTGAAAAAGGGACTGTCAAGGTCTCAGTGGGCCCACCCGGTTACCAAAATTTAAATAAATACATAATAAATAAATAAATTACAGATTTAAAAATATAAACATATAAAAAGCATTGTACAAAGATAAAAAATCAGTTATACATAGGTGAAGTACATGAATTATATAACATTTCAGACAGATATACAACTTTGCAATAGGGTACAGATATAATCTACTACAGTAGGTCATTTCAGACACGATTGTAGGCATTGTAACCCAGAAACTTGTGTTTAAAAAACAAAACACATGATAGGAATCGATAAAGTGCAAAATGCCTTAGATAACTTTCTTGTCTGTAGAAAGTGTAAACAAGATGCTGGAAGGTTCAGGTCTGTCTAACTACGTACCAAGATCAGCATAGCATGGCTTGCAATCCCATATCTCATAAAGAAGACTGTCTAAAGACTTAAAAGGTAATACATTTCATATATTCTCAGAATGAAAAAATTAATAAAGGATCAGTTATACCTTTGGATTATAATGGATGTGACTGTGTTCTGTGATCAATAATTTTTATTTTCATCAGTGTAGTGGCTAAAATTAAGAAGCATGCAAGTTTTTCTCAATATTTTGGATTTTCTGAATTGAAAAGTAGATCCAGAAGGTATCTCTGTGAGACATAATTACCAGAAGATTGGAAAAAAGCAATAGTATACTTACACATAAACTGGGTTTACCTATATCACAGCGACAGACTTAATGGAGACATCCCCGACAGCGGCAGCCGCTGTGCCGACTGTCAGCATTGCAGTGTCGGGGATGCCTCCGTGTATCCATTGGGGGGCTGTGCCTCCCCAACCCCTCATGTGGGGGGCTGTGCCCCCCACAACCCCTGGTCTCTAGGTTTCTAACTCTGAGTCGGAGTTGGACCGGGGGGTGGCAAACACCCAGTGAGGCAGTCTCGATAGCCATACAGACCACTACAGCGACAGGCAAATTTTGCCTGATTCCTGTCACTGTGGTGGTCTTCACAATCTAGGAGTCACTGCGGCAATAGTATACCAACAAACTGCAGCCAAAATTGCAGAGGTCCTGTTTGCACCATTTTCTTACCACCACTTTGGGCTGAGTCCCTCATGATGTGTGAGTCTCCATCAGGCCCCACATAACATTTCTCCTTGTAAAGAGGAGCCGGAGGAGTAGAGACACGGAACCACTTGCAGTTGTACTGAGAATGTGTGAGCTGGTGGTCCACACATACATGTTGGCATGCATCCATTTTCTCATCATGATAGCAGCACATCAGGAGCTCTCCAAGTGCTCCCAGGCCCCGAGATCACTTATTTGGGGTCTGGAGAAACAAGGTGCTACAGTGCAGAAGCCACAAAACTATTTATTTAAAGAGCACCAATGACCACTCTTGGACCCAATATATACATAATAATGAACTGCTCATGAATATTAATGAACCTAATGTTCATACTATTCATGCACAGGTCATCATTATGTGTATACTGAGTTCCAGAGTGATGATTGGTGCTCTTTAGACAAATAATTTTATGGATTATGCACCACAGCACTTGTGTCTCTGGACTTCAACTAAGTGATCTCGGGTTTGGGAGCACTGGGGGAGCTCCTGATTAGTCGCAGTCATGGCAAGAGAATGAATGCACACCCACACGCATGAAAAAGACCACCAGCTCACACATTCTCAGTGTGGCTGCAAGAGATTCTGCATCTTTGCTCCTTCAGCCCCTCATTACAAGGAGAAATGTTATGTATGGCTGGAAAGAGACTCACACACCATGAGGAACTTGGGACAAAGTGACAGCCAGAATACAGTGCAAATGGGACCTCTGCCACACATACGCATGTGTGCGGAACTGACACAAGCAAAATAGGGCTGTGAGAAAACTGTACTGAGACAACAGAGTGTTTCACAGACTGCAGCATTGACTGTGAGACAACTCTTTAATTGTTGTTTGTTCGTAGTGTGAGCCCTTTACCGTGTACCTGTACCGTGCTACCATAATATATATATATATATATATATATATATGTATATATACAGTATAAGGGTGGGATATTCAAAAGGGTTGTGTCATGCGCAATAGGGTTGCGCCAGTGCAAGTCCAAAATTGCGCCATTCTGCGATATTCAGCAGGAGGCAGTTGCACCACAGAAAACATGTTGAGCAACAGCGCAATGCTAATGAAGGTATGCGCAACCGAAGGGGGTGGAACCATGCATAAAGTGCGCAATGCCATATTCAAAGGCTTGCGCAATGCGCAACAGTGGATCAGGCGGAAGTTGCGCCATAGCAGAAATGAGCCAAAATAAAAAGGCTCAAGGAAGAGGCGCAAGAACGTGACAGGGAAGCCACATGAGGCAGGGAGACAGAGAAGGCCAGAGTAACAAACAGTGCAGGCCAGGGAGTGCACAGGACAGAAGTGGGGCAAGGGAAGGTGTGTGGGGCCACAGAGTGCAGAGGCCAGTAGGTGTACCCGGTGCAGTGGACGTAGCAGTCAGGACAGCGGGGGTAACAGAGCAACAACAGCCAGGGGAACACAAGCCAGGGACATGGACAATGCCAGCTTCCACATGGAAGCTGTAATGAGTGGGGTGAGAAGGCATGCTGCAGGGGGACGTGGCCGTGGAAGGGCCCGTCGGTGGTACACCCCCAACAGGCAGTACCGAGCCCGCATCAGCTTTGAGCTCTATTCAGATGTCGAGATTGTGGGCCAGTACCGCCTGAACAGGGCAATACTGAGGCGGCTCTGTGAGCTGTGCAGTGATGTGATGCAGGCACCCTCACAACGGAGTCACGCTCTGTCAGTGGAGACAAAGGTAACAGCCTGCATGTGCTTGCTCACCATGGGTACCTTCCAGAGACCAACAGGGGACACCACAGGCATAACACAGTCAGCCACATCATGCATCCTCACCCAATTCCTCAGCGCACTGCTGCCACATGCTGCGGAGTACATCCATTTCCCCAGCACCACAGCAGAGCGTACAGCAAACATACAGGAGTTCCACAGGGTAGCATGTATGCCTGGTGTGCTAGGGGCAATAGACTGCACCCATGTGGCTATTCACACGCCACCTGGCCCCGATGGGGCTGCCTATCGGAATCAGAAGGGAGTTTCCAGTGTCAACTGCCAGGTGGTGTGTGATGCCAGTGGGCACATCATCAGTGTCTGTGCCATGCACCCTGGCAGAGCACATGATTCATTCATATGGTACCAATCAGCACTGTGCCATCGATTCAAGAGTGGGGACATCCCCACAGGACATCTAGTGGGTGAGTATGCATGTAGTATTGGCAAATCGTGGGCAAGGGTGGGTAAGCCACAGGTGCCATGGGAGTGGCACACAGGGTTAGGGGTAATATGAGCCTGAACATGACACTAATCTCCACTATCTCCACACAGGTGACAGTGGATACCCACTCCGTCCCTGGCTGCTCACACCCTACCAGCGGCCCACGACCCCATCGCAGCAATGCTTCAATGAGGCACACGCCGCCACACGCAACATCATCGAGTGGGTGTTTGGGATGCTGAAGGCACGCTTCCGATGTCTAGACACCTCCGGCAGTGCCCTACAGTATAGCCCCTCAAAGGCTTGTGGGATATTCCTGGCCTGTTGTAGCCTGCACAACATGGCCAACGATTGTGGGATAGCCGTACAGGTCGAGGAGGGGGACAGCAATGGGGACGCTGGTGACGCCGGTGATGATGGGGATGAGCAGCCCCCCCTTGGACGGCGTGACCCCCAACTGATCCGGCTGGCCCAGCTGCACTGGGACACCATCACAGAGGAGCACTTTGCCCAACACAGGTAAGTCATGGGGCCATGTGCTAGGGCACAACCTACATACACACAGGGAAACACACCAGGGGTGCATGACGGCAAGGGAAGTGGCAGGGCACAGAAGCACACACACACAACCAGGGAGGGGTGAACAGAAACACGCCACATGGACAGACAGACACACACACACACACACACACACACAACAGGCACAAAGTGCACAGGGGTCAGGTGCACAACAGAGCAGGAACACAGACACTAAAAACACACATGTCCACAGGCCGCCACCACCACCTGTACTGTCCATGTATGTGTGTCAGATGCTGGGCACCCTTACACTGTGGTGTACAGTGCAATGCAGGCATCATCATCCACATACACCTGTGGACAGCAGTCGGGAGGGTGTGCAGGTGGTCCATGTGTCTGCGTGTAGGGCAGGGCACCCACTGGTGCACTGCCCACCGAAACACACATTGCACACAGGGCAGCACCAGACAGGGCCCACACTGGGAGACAGCTCAGTCATGCTGCACAGTGCCACGGCCACCTCAGATGCGTGGGCGGCCCCACCAAGACCCAGCAGCACTGGCAGACTGAGCACGGGCCACATGGGGTGGCACCGATGGACCACCAGGGGTCCCACTGCACGAATGCGACCTTGTCCACACAGGGGTCTGCAGCATGCCGAACATACCTGCACCAGGGGTGCTCGGGATGCCCACAGCTGAACCCGGTGTCGACAGGGTGGGTGTCGCACGATGCCGGGAACGGGGAGTGGATAGCGTACTGCATGGTGTGAGTGGCACAGGGGCACCTGACTGTGTGCCCAATGTGGCCATGACACCCACCACTGCTTGTGTCAGCCTGTCAATGGCGGTGGTCACATCCATCCACAAATGGTCAATCCTGGACAGGATCCTCTCGGTGTCCCTGCTGTGCCACTCCAGAGCCACACACAGTGCCTCCACGGATGTTGCAACCCACATCTGCTGCTGTACTGATGCCTGCAGCAGGCGGGTGTGCTCATCAAAGAGGTAGTCTGCCACATCGGCAACCTGTCCCTCAGGGTCTGGAAGGGCCTGATGTACAGCACCCCTTGAGGGTGGGTGCTGCTCACCAGGACCAGATATGGGCATGTCCACAGGTGGTGCACCTACATCACTGCTGAGCCCTGTACCTCCAGTCCTGGTAGGTGACTGCTGCTGCTGCCCCTCCACCTGCTGTGCCCATGGGATCAGTGGTTCCACTGCTGTGGCTGCAACAGTGCCAGTGACCTGCACAGCCGCCGGTCCTGCCCCACCGGTGCTGACAGGCACAGCCTGGGACTGTGCTGACATGCTGGCACACACGTCAGAACCAGCTAGATCCATGGGCGTGAGCTGTCCTGCTGTGTGTCCATTCTGTGACACACACATGTCAATGCCCATAGTGGTCAGTGCATCATCAATGGTGCAGGTCTGTGCCACAGCCACAGCTGCAGTGTGCATGCCAGACCACTGAGACACAGGAAGGGCACTCCCCACACCTGTCTCAACATCACTGAAGGTAGTCAGGCGTGCACACTGGCGCCGTGCACGCCGGCAATCTGCGGAGGTGGATGGTCCCTCCTCCAACTCCGGATGGCTGTCCGCAGTGGACAGGCCCTCCACTGCTGACTCCTGCAGACGCACAGGATCTGTAACAGAAAGGAAGGACACATTAGTGCATGTGAACTACCTTCCCCCGACCATGACATACCATGCAGTGATGGGCTACCACCTGTCTAGAAGCCACCTCCAGGAACACCCTCAATGGCACTGCGCTGCATGCTTGCAGCGAGCATGTCCTCCACCAGAGTCAGCTGCACCACCTCCGGCTATCCCCCGCCTGTTGCAGCACATGCCGCCCTGATGGCTGCAACCTTCTCCTTCACCCTTCTCCTGTCGGTCCCCATCTTCTTTTTACACTCCTGCACAGAGCGCTGGTGGCTGCCGTGCAGGTTGACGGCATGTGCCACCCCCTCCCTTGCAGCAGCATGGGCCTGAGGGGTGCCCCGCCGTCCACTGAGAAGTGGCTCCTCAGCCAGGTAGGCCTCAAACAGTGCCTCTGTCTCCGCCTTCGTAAAGTTGGGCCTCCTCTTCCGCCCACCATCATCCTCCTCACCCAGTCCTCACTCGGTCATTTCACAGTCTGTATGGATGAGAGTGGTCACCTGTGACTGTGCAGTACACAGCAATTCTCTGAGGCCATGGTCCAGACCAGCACAATGCATGCAACTCACCTATCAACTGCAGTAACCGAATATGGCCACTGCAGAACAGTGTCGCATATTTATAGCGCAATGCATGCAAATTAGGACAGGAGCAACTTTAATGAGATGCAAATCATGCTGCTGTGCCATTGAATGGCTGATCGGATGATTTGCATATGATGGCTGAATATCGCGCTGTTGCGCTTTGCGCGATACGGTTGAACCGGCTGAGCCAATGGCGCAGTTCTGTGACTGCGCAGTACACCGCACTGTGCATGCCCAGGTAGCTTATGCAGGCGTCTGCTGCACTGATGACGTGCTGTGCACTATTGGCAATTCAGGACATGGACACCATTGTGCCAGTGGCGCTACAGCGACGGTCACTACATGGCGCTGTGGCACAACTGCGTAATAGTCCACTGTGGCAATGGCACACAGGTGACCAATCACGCTGGATGCATAGATGTCCGATGGCGCTGTGCGTGGCCTTGCGCCAGAGACCCATGACCCTGTGCCCGACCTTTGCCCCCTTGGCGCTGTACGTATGGCATGTCTGCAGCTCTATCGCGCTGTTCGGTAACAGTGCGATAGGGACTGGTGGCGCTATACCAACAGTGCGATAGGGAATAGTGGAGTTGTATTGCACAACAATTCCACGTGGGGTTGCCACGCTGCGGTGCACCATATTGCCTACTATATACATGCTGGGATGGCATGCAGGAGAGCCTCACAATGGAGTGCGGTGGAACTCGCAAACCTGGTGGCCATAGTGGAGCCTCACCATGGCCCACTATTTGGGGATGAACCCCTCAACATGGCAAGAACCCATGTGTGGCAGCAGGTGGCCACTGCCCTTTAGGGCAGAGCAGTGCAGGCACCAGTACAGTGACCTGCGGAGGAGGGAGACGGCACTACTGGCATGACTTCGGTCACATGCCAAGAGGGGCGTGGTGCCTTGGCCAGGTGGGTGAGCCATCTATGCACCTGTATGGTCTGTATGGGTAACATTGTGTATTGTGTCCAGCACATGGGGGAGGGTTGGTCTATGGTTGGCTGTGGCGGTGTTTACAGGATATGTGATGTATGGGTCTGGCTGGGTGGGCGGGCACACTCATTGGGGCAGGGGGATGTCTGCTTTGGGATTTCACTGATGTGTTTCTCACCTTTTGTTTCCCACAGGCGTGGCGGAGTGGAGGAGGGCCCGGACTGAGGTGCAGCAAGGGGTGGCAGTGGTGGCTGTGTGTGGTGTTGGTGGTGACGAACCATGACAACAGCAGCAGCAGCAGCAGCACGATGAGGGTGAGTGACATGACATCATGAATGCTATTGCATGCTGTGGGGGGGCAGGGCATGGCCACCATCCATGGACAACACTGCCATGCACGCGACATGTGACAGTCAGCACTGTCCAGTGGCACTGCATGTCTGGGAGTGCATTAATGGTGGTCCATGCATGCACTGGGCACATGGCTGTGGCACTGCCTTCCCACCGCGTAGCCACGTCACTATACAGCCTTGGTTGTGCTGTGCTGGACATGGGTGGTGTGTGTGTGCAGTGGCACACATGGCTGTTGCTGCCTGGTTGGGCATGTCTTGTACACGGTCACTGTGGGTGGGTGCACTCCATCACAGGAGCGGGGCACTTGGCTGTATGCCATGCATGTTGGGTGGGCTTCAGGGATATGGACAGTCACAGCCATTGATTCTGATCCCTTGTCCTAGGTGTCCAGATCCTGTGGAGGATTGAGAGGTCAGTCCAGCAGCTCATTCAGGTGGCCATGGATTCCCTCGCCATCCTGAGGGACCTGCATCGCCATGTCGTTAGGCGTAGGAGGAGGCCCCGGGACCAGCAGCAGGCAGATGGAGAGTGGGCTGGCAGGCAGTAGCTGCCCATCACCTCCCCCCTTTACCCATCCCTCACACCCTGCCTTCCCTCTCCCAGTTGTTCACCCCTGCCCCTTACCCACCCCTACCTTGTACCCATACCCCCACCCCTGTATTGTATATATTTGTATATAGTTCTGGTTGTTCGTATTGTTATTGTTGTTATATTAATTAGAAATATATGTTTTGTTATGAATACTGTGGTGGTCTCTGATTTGCAGCTGGCTATAGGTGCTCAGTTGCAGTGGTGTGCATGGCATCTGGGGTGGTATTATCATGGATATGTGTGTGTGTGCATGGGGAGTTGTCTCTGGTGTGGGAGTGGCTTTCAGTCGGTCTTGCCGTGTGCTGCCACCCACTGCTGGGTGCTCATGGTGGGTCTGGCTTGTATGGTTCTGTGGTACACGAGGTTGCAGTGTGACGGGGGGGATGCATGGGGATTCCTGCAGTGACGGTCACTGCTCATGGGTGGTGTCTTGGGGTCACAGTGCAGGGTGTGCTATGCACAAGGGAGGGGCTGATGTGCACTGGGGTGGTCCGCCCCCTTTATGTGGCAGTCTCAGCTTGCCAGTGGGTGTGCTGGGGCAACATGGCCCAGCTATGTTTTGTTGGCTTGTCCCCATGGGCCGGTGGATATTCCATCCTTCCCCCACTTATGCTGTGCTTGGGGTGTGGGGGTGCATTGTTAGTTCTGCAGTGTGTTCCTGTGCCCATCTGTGGCATGGGTGGTGGGCCCCTGCCTACCTCCCTGGTTGTGCAGTTCCATTGCTCTGCTGCTGGGGGGCTCTCTGCTTGCACTATGGTGCCTCTGGACTGCTCAGCTGGGCTGGCCTTGTTGCGCTATAGCGCATCATATCTGCTCAGCTTCCCCTTCCTGGTTGCGCTATGGCGCAGGTTGTGCGATATTCAGACGTTGGCTGGTTGCACAATTTGCCTTGCTCCATGTTTGAATATCGCATCTATTGCACATGTGCGCAATGGACTTGTGCTTGCTCCTGCTATATTTTGGGCGCAGTTTGAATATCTGGCTATATATATATATATATATATACACACACACACACACATATATACACTGTATATGTATGTGTATATATATGTATATATATATATATATATATATATATATATACAGTATATACACAGTATATATATATATATATACACACAGATAGACATATAGCTGTATGTATTACGGTACTCACTGATATGAATGTCATTACTACAGTATAAGGATGGGGAGAGAATGGGTAGGGGAGGCTGCTAAGGGAGTGGGGATCCATGGCCTGGGTTGACTATATGTTCTTTTCTGTCTTATTATGAAAATCAACCTAATCATCTGGAATGTGCAGGGACTTAATTCCCTTATTAAAAAAACAGAAGGCACTGTCCTATGTTAAATGCCTTAGGGCAGACATAGCCTTTCTACAAGAAACTAAGCTCTTCTCCCATGAAGCACTGAAATTAAAAATAGAGTGGGTGGGAAAGGAAGCCCACAGTGTGGCCTCAACCTCAAAATGGGGGGGGGCATTCTCCATGCTCCCCCATAAATCCCTCAGGTGGAGGTAGAAGTGCAACAGGTAGATAAAGAAGGTAGATGGATTTTGATTAAGGTATCCACTCCTCCAGGCCATCAGATCCTTTGCAATTTGTATGGGCATAACATGGATGACTCTGCCTTTTTTCACTATATTATTCAGCACCTTATAGAGTTGGTGCTCCAGTTGTTTTGGGGGGACCTGAATGTTATGATCAACCCTTAACAGACAGGAATAGGAGGTCAGGAGAGCCTCAGGCTGGGGTCCAGAAAGTTATAGTAGCTCTGAAGGCCAAACCTGGGCTGGCAGATGCTTGGAGGTCCTGTCATCCAAAGGTCAGGGACTACACCTATCTGTCCCCAGTCTCAGGCTCTGCCAGTCATCTGGATTCTTGGATGGTGAGCTTGCAGATTCTTGCCCAAGTAATGGAAGCCACCATCAACCTGATAGTCATCTCTGATCATGCCCCTTTAGAAATTAAAGTTCTCTGGGGACCCACCTCACAGAAGTCCTTGAACTGGAGCCTTGACCCCCTTTTGCTAGAGGATGAGGACTTCAAGACCTTGGTAAAAGCTGAGGTCCTCCAATATTGGCAACTCATTGATACCGAAGGGGTCTCAATGACCATTTAGTGGGAAGCCCTCAAAGCCACTTTATGGGGTAGTATTTTGGCCTATGCTGCATGCACATGGTGGCAGAGAGTAGCATAGCAACATCAGCTTGAAAAAGAACTCTAGGAGGCCAAGCTAGCTCTCAATGTCGCACCACATCCTCTGCCCCAAAATGCATTTGTGAGGATTAACAATGCCAGGTGCAAGCTGGATATCCTTCTCACCAGAAAAGCAGGGTTAGCACCACCTATGTCATGCATTCTGGGAAGGGGTTAGGTCTAACTAACTGTTGACCTACTGCATTAAGTGTAGACAAACCAGTAAGCTGATTGTGGGTCTAAAGGGTGATCAAGGGGACACAAAACATGACCACAAGGACATCAACAGTATTATGAAGGACCTCTATGAGTCCCTTTATGCCTTCCCCATCCCCTGAGGCCTCTTCAGTACCAGACGTTTTGGAGACTTTGCCTCTCCCTTCTCTGTCTCCTACATAGACAAGAGACCTTGACAGCCTCTTCACTGTACAAGATATATCTTAAGCCATAAAAGCACTGAACCTCCACTAGTCCCGAGGAGGGGATGGGTTCCCTGCTGACTTCTACTGTTTGTTGGTTAGGGAACTTTATCCTTACCACCATAGAGTGTTTCTAGAATCCATAACACATGAGACTCTCCTCCCTACTTCAAGGGAGGAAGGCAGTAATAATGTTGTTACCAAAAAAAGGTGAAGACCCTGCCTCCCCCAGATGTTATCACCCAATTTTGCATATTAATGCAGATGCAAAGATCCTATGTAAAGTTTTGGTGGCCTACCTCAAGAAGGTCCTTTCAGGGCTCATACCCCCAGCTCTAGTAGGCTTTGTGAAGGGGAGGATGGGCTCTGACCACCTGAGAACTCTGATCTCCCTCACTCACAAGGCACAATCACTTAATATTCCTGCAGTGGCCCTGGCTGTATACTTTGAGAAAGCCTTTGGCTCTGTGGAATGGTGCTACCTACAGATTATGCTCCAAACAATGGGCTTTGGACAAGTCTTCTGTCAATGGGTACAACTTTTATACTCAATGCCCAAGGTGTCCCTACTACCCAATGGCCTTCATTTGACCCTATTTGCCCTGCAGAAGGGGATGAGACAAAGATAACCCTTTTCGCTGCTCTTGTTCAAACTGGTGAATGAACCCTTGGCTGTTGTCCTACAGGAGTACCTTCTTACACAGGACCTGGTGGCAGAAGGAAAGCAATATGCCATGTTCTTCTATGCAGATGATTTGCTGATTATCTTGGCTACTGCATCTGAGGCTACCCCTCAGGTCTTTGCGCTGCTTAACTCCTTTTCTAAAATTTCTGGACTTAAAGTCAATCAGAGCAAGATAGAAGTCCTTTCTTTAAATAATCACTATACAGTTGGAATCTTCAAAACCACGGGCCTTGCTTGGCCACCAGATGGCATTACTTATCTTGACAGTAAGCGTCACAGGACCTCCCCAAGATGGTGGCCAAGAACCTAGAGCCTTTACCGGCCTTTACCAAACTGTGAGCTGCAGAGGTGAAGAGCCTTATGGTCATCTCTTGTAGGCAGTATCAATGCCATCAAAACAATTATTACTCCCAAATTCCATCATGCCCTATCACACCTTCCTCTCTACACCTCTCAGGTTTGATTCCATAAAATCGACAAGATCCTGGGGGATTTCCTCCAGAAGGGGAACCCCCAAGATTCAGCAGAGCCAAACTTCAGTGTCATTGCAGCAGAGGGGATGGGGACTACCCTGGTTCCAGGGTTATCATGTAGTCTTCATCTCTGCACAAACTACCCAATGGTTTCAGGGTACTTATGCCAAAGGCCCACCTTGGAGGGAGTTAGAAGCAAATCATATGGGCAGTTATTCTCCTGTGATTACCCTTTATTCTAAAAAGGGACCCCTAGGCACTCTTTCCTCTATTTTCTCCCTATCCCATAATTACCAAATGAAAGCTACAGCACTGGCTGGGAGAAGGGTATGACCCATGGATATGGTACCCCATATGGGGTAATACTAAATTTCTAATTGGGCGCCAATCAATTTACTGGCCATTATGGCATAGGCATAGCATCTACCTAGTGAAAGGCCTCCTCACTCCTGATCTTAGTTTTCTGGATTCTTTTAAAGGTTTAATGCAGTGCTATCAGGACCCCATTCAAGACTTTTGGGGATATCAACAAATCAGAGATATGGTACAAATATTTAAACCCAAAGGTAAAGACACTCCCTCACCTGCAAAAGTCCAGCCATTACAGCAGCTCATCAAACTACAGAGAGGTAGGGCTAGCTCGATCTACAAAATGCTGCAGGATTTCCAGCTGGATCCTTCACTCCCTGCAAGGCTAGCATAGCAAACTGAATTGGGCATGCAGGTTTCTCCAGAACAGTGGAATATCTGCTGAGAAAGACTCCACAAGGCTTGTAAGGGTGATCGGTATCACTTGATTCAAAACAAAACCTTACACAACCGGTATCGTACACCCAAAATACTTGAAACCACAGGTTTGTTAAATCATGCCCTCTGTCGGTGGTGTCAAGCACCCAGGGCTTCGCTAATGCATATGCTGTGGGGCTGCCTGTTCCTTCAGCCCTTCTTGCAATTAGTACATATCTTCTGCAACTCAATACTAGGGACAGGGCCTCAGGCTTTGCCTAAAGCCTTATAACTAGGATGCTTCCCACAAGACACTACTAGGAATGCCTCATGGGCACAGTGGCTTACAGCAGCTGGAGCAGCTGCCGAATGCCTTATATTATGCAGCTGGCAGTCACAGGATGTCCCTTCAGTAAACAAATGGCTTCTCATTCTCGGTGTATTAGTAACACATGTGGGTCTTTCGAGTTTTGGCAACCATGCTATGAAACAATATTACCCTCATTGGACTCCCTTCCTTGAAACTCCCTTTTGCCAACAGTAGGCTATAAGCTTACTGGCTATCTTGAAGGTCCCCTCTGGGAGGGCACCCTCTGCCCTTGTCCTCCCTTCCTAATATATCCTCCCTACTGTATCCTATATTACCTTACTGACAACAGTTGTTAAATGAGAGATGTTGGTTACTTCTATGAATGTCTGTTATCTGATATGTTAGATTTACTGATGGACAATAAATATGGCCCCATTCATGAATGGGTTGCATCTGCCACAAGTCCCTGGTGCACTGAACATACAATGCAGGGGTCTTGCAGAAGACATTTGGCACCAATTGCAATTCTGGATCAGGTGTGCCAGACACAGCAAGTTAGAACAGCTCCCCTGGTCTAACTTTGTGTCCAATGGGGATTAATTGTATGGGGCTTGAACCAAACCTTTGGTGCAAGCTACCATAAAATTTGGAAAATATCTAAAAGTGCCAGCCCTTCTTGAATCAGGCTACATTGCACCAAAGGGCTTTGGCGCAGCTGTGCCAAACATTACGGATGATGCAAATATTGGTGCAAGCCCTGTTTCGACTTTCTAGAATCGTGCCCCTAGTATCTGAAGGATGACTCTGCTCTTGTTCTCTTGCATGTTTCTCTACCCTGGTTGTTAAACATCTCAAAGAGTCTGGATGCCACTTGTTTAGATGTTTGTTGTTGGTTGTTGTTTATGCTTGTTTGACTGTTTTATTTTTCCTAATGAAAAATGATTAATAACAAATATACCTTAACACTCAGGTACAAAACTGGTTGCACAGCAGAAAGTTATAATTAAGTATATGTCATCAGATAGAGGCAGAGTCACCAGTGGAGTCTACCAGGGTTCACCATGGGACCAACTGTCTTCAATATCTGTATCAGAGACATGACAAATGGAACATCAGGATGGCCAGCAAACTTTGTAGACACTGCAAAAATCAGGATCATAGTAGCCTCAGTAAAAAACTGTTAATTCATTCCAAAAAATCTGGACAGGCTTGAAAGGTAATCAGAGTTTTCAGGCATGACATTTAACCCTAATAAATGTATAGTGATGCATTTCAGAGAAAAAAATCCCAAGAACATATATCAGTTCATGGGCATCACACTACAAAGCAGCACAAAAGAAAGATACCTAGGTATGATAATTGCAGATGATCTAAAATGTACTGAACAAACAAACATAGCAGTTAAAAAGGCAAATCAGATCACAGGGTGCATTAAAAGAAATATCTGGAGTAGTGCACTTATGCAGGGTTCTGGTAAGACCCCACCTGGAACATGCAGTACAGGTATGGAATCCTGACATTATTGGGGAGACATGTAAAACAGAAATTCCAAAGGGTGTTCACAAAACTAATAAGAATTCATGAGCAAAATAGCTATGATGGCAGATTAAGAATGCTGAATTCATACATACTAGAACAAAGAAGATACAGAGGAGCTATGTTCCTGGCTTATAGAGCTAGTAGAGATAAAAGACCATTGAAACATATTACACCTGAAAAAAAAAATCAGACATTGTCAACAACAAATTCACACAATTTCAAATATAAGGAGGATCTATTTAAATCATACAAAAGGAAAAACTGGTTTGCTCAAATAATAATTGATGGTTGGAGCACATTACCTAATGACGTTGTTAAATGTAAAAAGACTGACAGCTTTAAACACAGCTTAAATAATTATATGGACGTACATTATTCTGTAAATCAGGGCTAGTTCTATGAGAACAAACACTTAAGGGCAGCACACTATTTTTGTCTGTGACATTTAACTATGTAACTATGTAACTATGTAACATATAGGGAAAATCAAATATCTCCCAAACAGTGAGCTGTAAGTTATACAGTACCAAGGACAATGCATTACTATATGTATTAGATTTTCCAGTGCATTTATTCCACAGAAGCAGTTCAATGCCTGTCTATTTGTGTTCCCTTGGTAGCTGATCATTAGAATATAACTGAAACATTTCAAATCTATACTTAGTTAAGATTGCTTTGTATAATGTTTAGTTATTCTGTTAATCTATGTACTTTGGTGTTTTTCACTAACCAATCTGACACTTTCAGTTGCTGAATTTCAACAAGATCTTGTTCACTAGCTATTAATGTTTTTTTTTTGCTAAAACATTTTGAATATGTACTCTGTAATGATAGTCTATCCATAATGTTGGATAAGTAGTCTAATTTGTTAAGAGATAATGCCTCATTTATATAATTTGAACATACTATCTGATCTCTCATTTAATTCAAAATTTTCTCTATGTACTTTGTTAAAATAGGTTTTTCTGTTGTTATTTTAAGTTTTAACCAAAATTTTAGCATAAAAATATTGACTTCGTGACATCTATTTATCGGAAACAGCTCAGTTCTAACTAAGGCACTTGACATGCCTTTTGGCAATTTCAAGATAGATTTATAATATTTATTCAGAGTAGCATCTAAAGATTGCCAGTCCTCATCTCTCCAAGACTCTGCACCATAGTAAACAGACATGTGTGGACATTGCTTTGGTCCTTTGTGGAGTATTTTATAGTATGAGGCTTCTTTTGCTGTACTCCTGATTGATGACACTCTTGTTTTAACTGCTGTAATTCTTGCCCTTGGAAACATTGTATTTCTATGTATTTTGTGATATGTGTGCTATATCTGTTGTTATCTCCCGAGTCGTGCCTGAAAAAAAGATAATTTCTTTCCAGTGTACCTACCCAGTTAACAAAAACTAAATAAATAAATATAGTCCTTAGCTTAACAGCTTCAAATTTGTAGCTTCTATTATAGGGAGAATCATTAAGCATCTATAAACCTTGTGGAATCTTAATAGTGCTTTAGCTGTCATTTCTATTTTGTTCTTAATTCTTTTTATAGGTTTATTCCAATTTTAAGTTATTGCTGAATGTTATTCTCAAGTATGACAATTTTCTTACATAATCCAATGATTTATCATATTAACAAAATCCTAGGAATATTTCCTGACCGCTTTTTATTTATTTTTTTTGTATTTGGAAATAATATTAATTTCTTACATAAATGACCAAGTTGGTCCAGCATTCTCTGAAGGCCCAGCCTACTCAGAGATAGAATAGCCAAATCACCAGTTTATAAACATCTTATATTTTTGGGTTATTAAAATCTTTTGTTATAATTTTTTCAATAATTTACTTTGGAGCTAAGATAAATAGGGTAGGTGCAAGGACACATCCTTAATGTACTCCTATAGAAGTCTCAACTTTTCCGTCATATTGCCATGAGTGTTATATTTAATTTTTAACCATCTGTTTACATACACACCTTTAATCCAGCCCAGCAAGGTGTTATCAGTCCATAAGGAACAAAGTTTTGACCATAGAACAGAGCAGGAAATAGAGACTAAGTATGCACTGAAATCTACAAATGCAGCATATACTGGTTCTCATTTTGCAATACTTTTCAATTATACATCTCAAAAGAAAACATAGTGAACTAGTCCCCATTCCAGATCTAAAACATGCTCGTAAAGATGATTTTTTTAATGTTAAGTCTAATTTAATAGACATACTAAAGACTTTTTGAAAACATTTTTGCCATACTATTAATGAAGTTTATTTGTTTATTTGAGTCTAGGATTACAAATACCTCTGAGCCATAGCTCTTTTACAAAGGTTCCACATCCAATGTTACAGTAGACAACATAAATTGCAATAGAGCAAATAACAAGTTAAATAAGAAGTTAACTAGTCTATAGCTGTTAATCTCTTTCACATCCCCATTTATAAAAAAAAATGGTATTATGTGACTACCTTTAGTTGTACCATGAAGTTGGGATAAACCCAAGCATGATGCATTTCTTAAAGAAATTGGCCAGAAGATAAAACCCCTGGGAAACATCTGATTCATAAAAATTAGCAGAACTACTACCCATTTTACTACTGATGCTGTGCAGGATGACCCTTGATGAGGAACCAATGCAGTTTAAAGCACTAAGGCACTTTTTTCAGCTAGTCTATCAAATGTGGTCATATCTCCTTTCCAGGTTTTGGTGTGTTGTTTCTATGTTGTTTTTGCTGACCCACAAATTAACCTTTGTTCCAGCCACATCCAGCAGATCATGTATCACAAAAAAGGCTAGCATAAATATATACCCTTACGTACCTATTAAATGTAGACACCTACACACAAAAGTTGTGGTAATGGTCTTGAACCAAGGCTACTAAACATGCAGCCTAGATCTAGAGAATAATTCATGGGAAACCATACACGACAAGGATGTGTTTCCATCGATGGATTGTGATGACATGTGGACCTCGAAGGTGAGTCGAAGCTCAAGAGGTCTATAATATCATCTCATCCTCGAGATGGAAACATGAGCCATACTGAGCGTTGTTGCCCATGTTTTAGTTTTTGTAGTACAGTGACACAAGCCAGGGTGCAACACAGTACCTTGATGTATTACTGCAAAATGCTGCAATATATTGCAGGGACCAATGCAAGCAGTATTTTTGTGACATGCCACCGTATATGGCTTTGCTGTATGTCAGAAGAGAAAATTCCAGTTCATATACAGTAGTAAGTGGGACCAATCACTCCCCCTCCAACCTACCTTTAATTGCTCATAGTCAGTAACCATATTAAAAGGACACTGTCAACACTTTTTCATCATATTATTTCTACTTGAAAATCCACATTTTATTATTGTATATCTACTCTAAAATTTGCTGATGTCACTGGTTATTTTATCTGCTCCTTTTCATAATAAAACTGAAATGCATGCAAACGGTGTAATTATATCCAGCCATCTGTTTCAAGTCCTTGATCTACTCGTATTGCTTACTTCCTGAACATTAGAAACTCCTCAGACAATGCAAGCACTCATGATGCAATAATCTCATCTCCTCCCATTACATCATGAGTGGCTAGGCTATATTGGTGTTCCCAAGTCCAGGAAAGATGCAGTGGGAGTTGATCAAAGACTGCAACAAAGACATTTTTGTGTGGTAACACCAGTATGGATGGACATCTGTTTTTCACTTTTAAAAAGAAAAAATAAATCAGACTCAAACTACTAGGTATATTAGCAATCTCTACAAACTGTGACCAATCATAACGTATATTTTTTAAACTACAGCTACTTTAAGGCCTATGGGGTTTGACAGTATCCCTTTGAAGATAAATCTTTATGTCTGCAGTGGGGGGGGGGAGTCAGGGCTCTTGAGAGGGTAGAGGAACAGGGGATAATTCCTGGGGCCCAGCACCAAGAGAGGCCCAAGCATCCCAGCATACTGTATGCAGGGAGGGAGCTGCAAGCTGGTAGGGGCCCCAGAGTCTGAACTTTCCCTGGCACCCTGAATTCCTCTCAAGGGGCCTGGGGTGCATGCTTAAAAGGAGATAGCAATACATGGCAACTTTCAGTGACCTTCAAACTGTGCACAACTTGTCATGACCTGTGAACTATGCACAACTTTTATGCTCTTTGAAATGTGCACAACTTTTATCCTTGTGCAACAAGGATTTCAAGTGTATGGAAATCTATGTAGAACAACACTTAACAATATGCTAAGCAGCATGTCTGATTTCCTCAATCATCAGCCTTTTTCACAGGAGTTGCACCAGACCCACGGAAGGGTGTAATTTACTCTAGTTTAAAAAGGTAGTCCGAAGACAGGTAAAGCTAGTTGCAGAACCATATAAAACAAAGACATCTTGTCTCCGCATGTCTTGTAGAGAGCTTGTTATGAAAACGATGCTCCCTGTCTTCGACTATACATATGTAGTCTACTGCACCACCCCTTCCACTTCCCTCAATGGGCTGGACACCCTCTGCAGAACCTCCCATTTTGCTACAGACTCCTCCCATCATACCCATCACAGTTCACTTTATTCATCTTTATCCATCCTCCCTCTGCCCTCATGTTGCCAGGCTCACTGGGCCTCCTTCACATCAAAATACTGGTTTGGTTCCCTTCCCGCTTACCTCTTCTGTCTCCTTTACCAACTCCCCCTGCTTCCTGTTCTCTCTGTTACAGGGATTATCACACTTTTGCCACTCCTTACCCACCTCCTCTGCTGTGCAATCTACCTTCTCCTATCATCTTCCCTCACTGTGGAACCAGCTCCCCACCTCCTTCTTCCTCTCTCCATCCCTTGGCTCCTTCAGGCACCAGTTGAATCTCCAACCCCTCATCACCTTTTCCTGTTACTCTTCCTCCTGACAGCTCTCTGTCCAGGCCTTATCATCACAGTAATGCAGTTGGCTGGGCCCACTCCTGGCTTGGTCACACTTCCTCACTACTACTGTTTTCTCCCTCAATTACTGGGTCAGGCATCAACTCACCCCACTGGTCATTTGCCTGTTAAACTTGTTCTTGCTCACAGTATATTGTTGCCAGTTTTTGCATTTGTGCTTAGGTGTTTCTTATTGCACTTGTGTGGCACTTTATTCTCTGTATACACAATTTGGTTTTCTCTGTACAGACAATTTGGTTCTTATTCTAATTTTGCAGAAACTTCTACCAAATGTTGTTTCAAATGATTTGTTAGTATTGTTGTGCTGTTGTTCTCCCACTGTTTCCCCTGCTCCGAGTCACATCTGGAAACAAGCCTTGGCTAAGTGTTCCTCTTCCAGTTACCAACTTTCAACTAACTAACTAACTAACTAATATCAGGCTTATCCAGCCTTACAAAAATACAAGAGAAAATTAAATCAATTAATTGAATGGCTTTCTGGACAGCAGACGTCTGCTGACGTCTGATCAGTTTGGTTTCAGGAAAGATCCTTGTGTGACACGGGCCCTGTTAAGAGTCACAAATGATGAACTAGAGCTATAGACAGATTGCAGCAGCTGGATGTTAATACTCTACCATTCTCCTGGTTTAAGAGCAATCTGGGTGCTCATTCTTAAATGGGAAAAATAAGAGTGAACCAGCCTGCCCAAGCACAGATAAAAATTGCTGTACCTCAGGATTCAGAGCTCGAACAGTTCCTGTTCTCAGACTATGTCAAAGCCTTCTCTCTAGGCCTGTCTGTCCAGCTATATGTAGATTCATAGATTCATATACATGTGCCTGCAGAAAAGGACCTTCTTGGCCCATTGAGTATGCCCTTTCACTTCTCTTTACTTGCCTCCCTCCCTCCCCCTTAGAGTCCCCCATCCATGCCCTAGACAGCCCCTTGTGGTTGTCCCAAGCCTTCTTGAATCCCTCCAGCGATCCTGCCTCCACCACTTCCACTGGCAGACTTGTCCAGGTGTCACCACTCTCTCAGTAAAGTACTAACCCCTCACATTCCCCTTTAGCCTACTCTACTCTACCCTCATACCATGCCCTCTAGTTTTAGTGCCTACCTTCACTGTAAATAAGTTCCTCCCCACTTTATTGATCCCCTTCACATATTTGAATGTTTCTATCATATCCCTCCTCTCCCTTTTAGTTTCCAGTAAGTACATATCCAACAACCTCAGTTACTCTTCGTATGGCTTCTCACATAGCCCATAGACCATCTTTGTGGCCCTTCTCTGTAGTCTTTCTAAGGCGCCTATATCTTTGCATTGGCGAGGTCTCCAGAACTGAACCCCATATTCTAGGTGGGGCCTCACCATGGAACTGTAGAGTGGCATAAGCACTAGGGCTGTGAGAAATCCATGAAGTTCTGATCCTTATTTAATAAGAACCGGAACATGGTGAAGTTCTGATTTATTCGAATTAGTTCTGATTTATTGACCAATATTTAAAAAAATGTGAAAAAATGCATAAAAGTGGCCAAGATCACTCACATTGGACACAGAAGCCCAAAGAAAATAATTTAATGGATTATTTGTATAAAAATTAAAGTAAAACTGCTAAATGAAAAAGCAATTAGTCACTACTATCCCCTTCATGGCTGGCCTATAATGGTGGCATATCCTGCTCCGTGACATGAGTGTGCTAGGAGAGACAAAGAGAGACAGAGTCACACAGACAGACAGACAGAAAGACAGACAGACAGACAAATGCAAATACCTACATCATAGCATCACTAAGCACTGTAGGCACTGCAAAGCAGCTACAGTAGCAGCCACAGACACTGCCAGCTATTTCCCAAAATTTCTGTGACATTTCCAGAAATATCTCATGCTTTCTCCATTTCCACAGTAGGGGCAGCAGAGAGAAGCTCTTTAGAAATTTTGTGAAATATCTGGAAATAGCTGGCAATGTCTATGCCTACTACTGTAAGATATTTTTTTATTAATGCTGCTGTGTGGATATTATTTTGATGGATGTTCTAGTCAGAGCCAAACAGGCCAAAGAAATGGATATGAATGATCAAATGAGCAGCATTAAGAGAGCCCACCCACCCTATCCATGTGATGCAATTGCTTTGCATGCCCCTGTGTACTGTGGTATATATTTTGTATTTATTTATTTAGTTTTTGTTGACTGGGTAAGAGCACTAGACAAATCCTTCCTATTTTCAGGCACGACCCGGGGGAGGGGGATACAGATGAATACCAACTGACCTTGAACCAGATTAAGCTGTTGGTGGTATTTTTAGCGAATGAGGGAAATTTGGCCAGGACACTGGGGAAATTCCCCTACTCTGTGGCTGCTTTGTGGCCAGTAGAGGGCTCCGCTGTGTTTGCAGAATGGCAGACGAAGGACGACCTGGTATGGAGCGGGACGTTTTTCTAGAGGCTCCTGCTGTTTCCACTACAGATTTTTTAGAGATTGATTTGGAAGCTGTCCCTAGGAGTGGGATGTCTGGTTCTGTGGTTTCGGGTTCTATCGTACAGGATGCTGGCAGTATGCCAGTTCGGGAGAATGCAACTGAAAATGCCGTTTCTATGGATAGCCCTGTTTTTCCAATGCTTTCACATTTACAATCCAGGGCTTCTTCTGACTTGGGTCTGGTTGTCTCTACAGCCCCGTTTTCTCCGACGGAACTTCCGAGTATGGATTCTGAGTGAGTTGGGCAGTCGATAGCACAACCGACAACGAAAAATGCTCTTTTGACTTCACAAGTGATTCATAAACAATTTGGACTTTCTTCAGATTCTGCAGATTTTTTGATGGACTAGTCAGCTGATGAATTGCTTTCTAAATCAGGGTGGATTTGCTCAACTTCAGGGACTTGGATTCCGGATCCTGACTGGGTGGACAGTGGGCCTACAACTTCTACATCTAAGTATGCCACCAATCTGAGCTCAGGTATTTCTCATGGACATGTGTTTTCATGAAATGCTAATAAAAGTGGTGCGCACCTTATACAGGAGGATTCTGAGGACATTCCTGGCCCTAGTACATCCTCTGGGGGGGGGGAGGTCTTAATCAAAACTCTACAGATTTAGGCAGCACTAAACACTAAATGCATATCTATGGCAGATCTTTTTAAGAACAAATTAGAACAGGCTAGGAGAAATGCAGTGCGTTTACATTACAAGGGTGGGCTTTCTACTCATCCAGACAGATATTATATTGTTAACCAATTGCTTAGAGGCTCTATGCATTTTTTCTCTCAGATTTGTACGCTTTAATTCATGTGTCTGGGGAAGACTCCTTTGATATCAGTTTTCGACTTAATGGCAGTTTGGAAAAATTTTAGGAAAAATATTCTGCCCTTAAGAACACTCCATTATGGACCTCCTTTTTTGCTATCCCCTTAACTAGACCACAAATTAGGTATGTGACGATTATGTTCCGTAATGAGGGGGTGAATGTCAGTGACATTTATCATTGGCTACAAAAGAGATGTGACATTCTTGGCCCTCCAGAGGCTCTGTTAGATTTAGAGGGTATCTGGACTGGAGGTTGGAAATTTAAAGTAAAGTTATTTCAGGTAAATTCTGACATCACTCATTTACCCAATAGTTTTTTTTTAGGTAAGGACAGGGGTGTTTGTTTTTACAGTGGTCAACCCAGGGCTTGCTATAAATGTTGCTCACAAACGCATATTAGCAGCTCTTGTGACATGTTAAAATGTTCTCTATGTGGTAGCTACGGCCATTCTGTAGATTTATGTGAGAACATTTTTCAGTGCAACCTGTGTGATGAGAAGGGCCATGCCTTTCACCAATGCCCTTGGGCCAAACACAATAGAATGGAAGGTTGGGATCATGATGACCTGGTTTATAAGGCTCAGAAAAAAATGTCAGGGTTTCCCTTCTTCTGGTTCCTCTGATTCTCGATCTGAGACTACCTCTGCTAATGACCCTCCTCTGGTGGCCCCTCTTGATATTTCTTTGCCTTCAGCTTGGCCTACCCCAATGACTGTGCACGGCCCTGCTTCTACTTCTACTCTAGGCCCTGATACTGATGGTAATATATCGTTTTACTGATTGAAAATACCATGCCCCCTCCTTTTGAGACTGTTAAAGGGCATAGATTCACTAGGTCCTTTCTTAAAAATCCCTCTCTTTGTCCTATTCCTACGGAGAATTTTTTTTTTCTCTTCAGGAAGAACCAGGGGATTCTGACTTAGAGACAGACACTTCGCACAGGTCTGAGCTGGCCACTGAGAATGAGGAAAGCAAATCCACTGAACTGTCTAAAGAAAAGAAAGGAAAAAAGGGAAAAAAAAAAGAAAGGCTAGTTGCTGTTTAAAGGGAGGGTCTTGAAATTTACTATGTAATAGATGGCTACTCTGAAACTGGTATCTTTTAGTGTCTGTAGCTTGAAGACCTATAAAAAACAGATTTCTCTGTTTTCCTTTTTTGGCTCCCTTGATGTTGATGTTTTTTTTGTTTAGGAAACTCTCCTCTCCTTTCTTGTTGAGGTGGAACAGGTTAAAAATCGATGGCATTGGGGCCCTTCCTTCTGGACCTTTGGTTTCGAAGCTGAGGATGGGATTGGTATTCTTTTTAAATCTACCCATTTTCATGTTACCAGGCTAATTGATGTTAAACCAGGGAGGACTTTAGTGCTTGATTGCTCCCTTGGGGATTTTTCATTTTGTTTTCTTAATCTTTATGCCCCCCAGCTTAAAATGGCTAGAATTGAGCTGGTTGAAGAACTTAAGCCCTTTTTATACACCAGGAAACATATTATTTGGGGAGGAGATTTTAATTGTACCTTGGACACTAAACTTATAGGAAACACACAAAAGAAGATATACTGTGATTCTAATGCCTTGGTACATATTGTTTCTGGAGCTAATTTATAGGATGCTTTCCGAAGTCTGCATACCATGGGCACGGGAGCTACATATCATAGACACATATACGCTACCCGGATTGATATTTTTTTTTTGTCTCTAAATACTTGACTCCTTATTTTTGTATTTCCCAACCTTCGGAGTTTTCCGATCACAATATTTTATTTTGTTCTTTAAGTCTAACTAATGTTCCTTCAAAAATGTTTTCCCCGCATACTTATTGAAGTTTCAATATGTGTCTTTTAGATTCCTCTTCCCTGTTCTCTCGTATTGAAGTTTTATTTGCATGTCGAGAATCTATTATGTGCTCCTATGATTCCCTGTTAAATTGGTGGCTGGATACCAAAATGGAGCTTAAACACCTTATGCTTTCCTTTAGTAAACACAGAGCTAATTCTAATTATTTACGCTATCTTCTTGTGAGAAATAAATTATATAAGCTAATGTCTTATCCTCCACGTAATAAGCAAGAATTTGCTTCACAGATTTTTGAAATCAAGAAATAAATGAAAAACTATCAGTATGATAGGGCTAAATCTCTAGAGATGGAATTAAGATTTAGTACAAAGAAGACACCTGCATCAGATCTGTATGCAGCCTGTAAACAATGGCTTGATAGCACTCTTATGACCCATCTGGTCACAACACATGGTAACATGGTAACCACAGATTTAGAAATATTAGAGGAAGTACAACAGTTTGTCAGTTCCACGTTTCATCCTAATTCGGTCACCTCTTCTTCCTTACTGTCTGGATTTACTGCACCATTGCCGCAGGTACCTACAACTATGATACAATCTCTAGTACAGCCTATACTACCACAAGAGGTTGAGAATGCTATATCTCAGTTAAATACGGGTACGTTCCCTGGAATAGATGGGATTCCCAATGATTTTTATAAACTTTTTTGTCACATATGGTCCATTTTCTTACCTTGGTCTTCAACTTTATGTTAACTTCCTCTTCTTCTAATTTTGGTTTCAATACCTCCCTATTATATTTTTTGTATAAATCAGGGAATAAGACCCTTTTGACTAATTGGAGACCTCTCAGTCTATTAAATAGTAATTACAAAATTCTAGCAAAAATTTTTCATAATAGATTACTGGTAGTGGCTGATCTCCTTATTCATCCAGCTCAGACTTGTGCTGTTCCTAACAGACGTATACAACATAATCTATATCTCCTACAGGATTTATTTGAAGCTACTAAAAGATATCATCTTTCTGGATTTGTGGTAACCTTAGATCAAACCAACGCCTTCGACAAGGTACATCATGATTATCTTTTTCCCCTTTTATTGAAGTATGGTACTCCTAAACCCTTTGTGTATTGGATATCTCTCCTTTATGCTGATGCTACTATTATCTCTATGGTTAATGGTCTTTTTGGCACAGATGTTCCTCTTACCATCAGGGCTAGACAAGGTTGCCTCTTAAGTCCTCATTTATACTCTTTTGTTTTGGATCCTGTAATCTGACAGATACTTTGGGACACTAGTATTATAGGTTTGGCTCCCTCTCCTTTTTACCACATGAAAAAATTACCGCCTATGCGGATGATGTCACTTTATTAATCTGGGATGCTCCCTCCTTACGGAAGGCTCTGCAGATTTTTTTCCCAATTTGGCTCTTTCTCTGGAGCTATGCTTAACACAGATAAAGGTTTTATTTTTTCTTTGCATTCTCTCTCCCCTGTCTCTTTAGATATCTTTGGGATTCTGGTAGTTTCTGCCTCTCATAAGATTTTGGGTATTTGGTTTGGACCAGGTGATATGGCCACTTATAATTGGGAAAAGCAGTTACATATAGGAGAAAATAAGGTTCATAGATGGAGAGGGTGGAAATTTGGAAAAAAAAAGAGTTCAGATTATTAAACAGTTTCTACTTCCTGTTTTTGTATTTTTATCTCATGTTTTCCCCCTCCATTGCATCTTGAAACTAGAATTTTTAGCCTTTTTTTTCAGATGCTTTGGGGCAATAGATTAAATCCTGTGAAAAGGGATATCTCCTATTTACCCATTCATAAAGGAGGATTAGCTATGATTAACCCCATCGTTTTTTATCATTCCCTGTTCTTTTTTGGTACATTTACTTATTTACGGACACCTGCTACGCTTTCTTGGCAGTTGTGGTCACAATTCCTTTGGTCGCAATACTTTATTAAATGGACATTATTACCCCCTAAAATTCTATCCTCAGATTTTTTACCAACTTATGGTCAGTCAACTCTTTAAAAAATGCATCAATGGAAGGTTTCTTTTCCTACTTTATTGAATCTAAACAGAAATCGTTTTATAACTTTATTGTTTATGATGTACAGAAAATTGTTCTGATATTTTCTGAATGTGTACCCACGAAAATGAGTTTTGCTATACACAAACTGATGGATTCAAGGATTTCTCCTCATATTTGGGATGTTGTGTGGATGTCAATTCAAGGAAAACTGGGGGTTCAGGGTAATTTGAAATATAAGCCCCTGACTGAGAGATTCTGCCTTAGACCTACTTGTATTAATAGTGAAGAAACTATGCTGCATTTTTTTGTTACTTGCCCCCCTAGCCAGTCTTTTTGGCAGGACACTGCTACACATTGGCATTTATCTTTTTTGAAACACATTTCCTATCACACCATTGTTTTAGGGGACTATACGAGAATCTGGAAATGTTATCATAAAAGTACGTTGAATGTTTTTTTTCCTTCATACAGTATTTTTTTATGGCAAGCTGATTGCCATTTTGTTTTACAGCAGCAGTTAGTATTAAACAGTACTGTTTTTTCTCAGATTGAAGCTAGTTTGCTATCTGTTAAAGAAAATGATGTCCGAAGGTTTACTAAAACCAAAGTTGATACTTTATGGAAACATTTCTTTTTTGGAAAAATGTTATACTGTTATTTTGTTTTTGTTTCTTATGGATTTTTCTTTAAGTTCTTGAATTTCTTTTGATGTATCTTTGATTTTCTTGTAATGTTATGATTTCTTGTTAATAAACTTCCCCTACTCTTTTCGAGAGGTGCCATGGGATCTTTAACATCCACCTGAACTATCACCAATCCAGGCAGATGGGACCTCGGTTTAACGTTTCATCTGAAAGATGGCACCTCAGAAGTGCAGCACCCCTCTCATGCTGCACTACAGTGTCAGTACTGGGATATTAACCCAAGTGCCAGATGTGGGAACTGAACCCATAGCCCTCTGATCTCCCGGCCTCAGAGACGAGTGTGCTACCTACTGAGCCACTGACACCGACCACTAGTACACTACCTGGTCCAAGAGGTGGTAATGTTTTCTAGTGCTACAGCTACTTCTACTGAATCTGATCAACATGCTGAATCCTTAAAGAAGAAAAACAGAAAGACATAGTAATCATTGCCCAGGTAACCAGTCACACATTGAATTGGTCAAGTGTAGTGCAGTCATAAAAAAGTTTGCTACTGCCACCTGAAGACCTGATGACATACAACACAACAATAATTACATCCTTCCTAGTTCCACAGTTGCTGCCAGCCACTGCCAAATAATTGTGCTTTGTAAGTTTTTGCTTGTAAAAGTCAATAAATGTATAATACAAAAAATAAATAAATAAATAAAATTTAGTAATAATCTCAACCTAGTTACTGTAAGTGAGATGTAACCAGGCTAGCATACCATGCACACACAAACAAGAAAGAAATGAAATTAATTTTCAATTTAGTAGCATTTTGTTCTGTGAAGTATTTGCAGCCAAATATGGGGGACGTGAGAAATGTACAAAAAGTATTCAGTTTGTGTGTTTCAGGCATCTGCTTAACCATGCACTGTATGAAAATTAAGACAGTACAGCTAGGTTGGTTCCATGTTATCATAGCAATCACTATTATGGTGAGTGTATATCGCAGAAAAGCAGTTCGTCGATATACACTTCCAGGTGAACCAACATCCGGTAAATGAAAAAGTGTTTTGCGGGGGCTGTGCCCCTGCCTCTCTCCCTGGGGCTCTGCCCTTCACCCTGAATATAGATTGTTAACTACAGGGGGGTACATGTTGGGAAGGGGGCAAAATCTGTAAATTGCAAAAATAGTAAGTGCCACAGCCACAGGCGGTGGCAAAAGTTCTATGCACCCAGTCCCAAACCCAGTACCTGCTGCACCAGAGCTAGCCACCCACACCACCACACCACACAGCTAGTTCAGCAGCAGCAGGCACACCAGTACCTCAAAATCCCTTCACTATTCCTCCACTTCCCCTCACTATCCCCCCCTTCCTTACTCCGTTCACTACCCTTGTGCTCATGTAGAGTTGCTACCCTTGCAGAATAGCCCAGGAATACAGCACCTAATATGAGTAGCCATTTTGAAGTGGCACCCATATTCACTCTCTATATACTCATGGTATACTGTCAGGATCAGTTGCTGAGGGCAAAAAAAGTGACATGTAGTAGTAGTAAGGACAAAAAGTGATAAGTAGTAGTCATGACTTGTGAGGACAAAAACTGATAGTAGTAGTAGTAGTAGACATCAGTACCTTACATTCCAGATCAGACAGTGATACCAGGTACCACCAAGTAAGTTTGTGAGATGAAATGCAGTTGCTTGCTGTATTTGTTTTGGACTCTGAACCCAACTTATGTTATTTTTTTTCTATTCTTTGCTGCTTATGTGATCATTCAAGTAATAGTGGCCTGACCTAAACCATCCTGACCTGACTTGCTGCGATTAATTGCTACCTCATGTAGTAGACTCTATTCACAAAAGATTTGCACCACAGGCACAGATTCTTGAAAGTGTTTTGTGGATAGGGCCTGCTCAGAGCAATCAGTGTATGTTTTATTCAGGTAACATATTTGAAATTAAAGTGAGGAATGTTGACTTTGAAAAATGTGAGGCGCTCAGCATTTTCTGGTGTCAAACAGGATCGTGTATCAGTAATGACATTACCAGCTGAACTAAACAGTCATTCTGAACAGACACTAGTCAGATGGCAATTCATGTATTTCATTGCAATGTTTACTAAAGCAGGCCACATATTTTGTTTGGATTTCCAGTATTTCAGAGGGTCAGCATTCCAGCTGATATTGGACTCTGCCAGGTACATTTCAACAACTGTCTGAACTGAGGCTGTGTTACAAGAGGCAGATGAAGAAGATGTTACAATTACATTTTCTAAGTGACTTCAGAGGCTGAACCAAGTGACTATGCTATGCTTGGCTGGTGGTGAAGAAGATTCATCTGCAGTGGCTGAGGAGGAAGAGGAAGAAAATGCCACAACAGTAGAGGATGGGCCACCTGATGCAGTGCTGTGTCATGAAGAAGATTCTGAATGTGGTGTTGCTGTTGTACTCTGTTCCATGACAGCTCACACCTAGTCAATTATTTCTTGTTTGTTTATCTTGAAACAAGTGTCATCATCATCATCATTCAATAGTTGCTTCGATTTGTATCATGGGTCCAGGTTATTTCTTTAATGTAGTACTCAAAATTAAGCATTTTACATAGTTTGTCACCTTCTTCAACCTTTTTGATCATAGGTCTCATTAGATCTTGTATTCTGGAGGTAAACCTGCATGTGTCAGCAGCACCACTGGCAGCCTGTGTGATCGTGGAACTGTCTTGCTTCTCTAACTTTCCCCTAATCAGATTAAATCTGAATTTTAACATTTTTTTATTAGGGGTATCACCTGGCTAAGAGTTGCTGTGTTTGCACTAACCTCCCTGGTGATTTCCTCAAATGGCTGGAGCATAAAATTAGAAACTCCAGCATGTCTCACTGTGGTGAAGTAATATAGACTTCTGTATCACCAATTTTATTTTCTAAGGTGTACTTCCTGACAGCTTTTTTTTTTTTCCAGCAGCCTTGGAAACATATAAAAGGTCGAATTCTGTTGAGTAGAAATGTCTTGATCAGTCCGTGCAAAGATAAACTGTGCTTCTGCTGAATTTTTTTCGAACAAGTGACGGGCTTTGCTTGAATGACTGAAATGAGTGCGTATTCTTTTAGCAGTGTTAAAGACAGCCTTAACTTCCCTGTCTTCATCGAGGAAACTGTACACTATTAAATTTAAGCAATGCGTAAAACAAAGCCCCCCCCCAAGGCCTTCCTTATGTTGGACCCATCATCTGCAACCATAAAGCCAACTGACAGTCCCTGTGAAGTGGACCACTGCTGTATTGGTTTTATCCATATCATAGGTAGCACTGAAAACAAAAGAGATCTTGGTGTGATAATATCAAACACTCTAACATTCGACAGGTATAATGCAGAGGTAGCTAAACTGGCAATCAAAACAATAGGTAACATCTTGAGAAATATAAACTGTAGAAGTGAAAAGGTTCTAGTGCCACTGTACAAAGCCCTTGTCAGGCCTGTCATAGAGTATGGTGTACCCATTAGTGTTCCTCAGAGTGCTGGGAGTTTGAAAGTAACAGAGAGAGTTCAAAGGAGAATTACAAAGAGAACAGGCATAGTCAAAAATAAAGAATATCATAATTGACTACAAGATCTGGGTTTATATTCTTTGCAATACTGGGGAATCAGAGGTGACCTCTGTCATGTCTATAATGCCTTCACGAACAAGATGCTCTGGGAATGTATGGGTCTGAATGTACAGGTAATCCCAGATAGGGCAACCAGGGTCCATAATTATCAATTACAAGGTGAAATATATAGAACCACCAAAAGAGGGCATTGGTTCAAATCAAATCAATCAAATCATATTTTATTTCAAAAGCGCTTTTCTGAAATCAAAACGCGTATACAAAATTAAAACAACCAATAAATAGTTAAAATACAAAGAATTAAAAGACAGCATAAATATGACTAAATATTCTCCCCAAATGCTAGACCAAATAAATATGTTTTTAAAGAGGATTTAAACATCTCAGTGGACAGGCAGTCTCTAATCCGATGAGGTAGAGAGTTCCACAGGGTCAGGGCCACAAAAGCAGAAGCCCTAGCACCTGATATCTGTAAAAGGACTCTGGGAACCTCTAGCAATCTCTCACCAGCAGAGTGGAGAGGACAGAGGGAGTGGTAAGGTTGAAGGAGGTCTTGGAAGTAACCCAGTTCCTGTCTGTGTAGGGTTTATAGGTCAGCAACGTAACCTTGAAGGTGATCCTCCACTGCACTGGCAGTCAGTGGAGTTCGTGCAGCATAGCCGTGACATGACAAGATCTCGACTGCCCTGTCAACAACCTGGCCAATGCATTCTGCACCAGCTGCAGGTGATGGAGATCCACCCCCAGTAACCCTAGGTATAGAGCATTGCAGTAGTCAAAACGAGAGGACGTAAAGGTGTGAACCAGTACAGGAAGGTCATCAGGTGGAACAAGGTGCTTTATCTGGGCAATGTTCCTCAGATGGAAAAATGAGGACCTGACTACTGCTGACACCTGTGTTTTAAGTGTCAGTTCATTGTCAAGCACAACCCCCAGATTCCGCACCTTCTCAGAAGGTCTTAACTGGTCACTCCCCAGCTCCAGGCCGGATGGTTGCCCAGGAGTCAACTTCTCTACCTGGTGACCTGGGTCCATCACCAACACCTCAGTCTTATCTGGATTTAGTTTCAATCAGTTAGCACACATCCAATCCTGAATCTCAGTGAGACAGTTGTTAAATACCAAGACAGCACTACTCTGTTCAGGTTCAAAGGACAAGTAAAGCTGAGTATTATCTCCATAGCAGTGAAAACTCAACCCATACCACCTTATAATGTCTCCCAACAGCAGCATATACACCGTGAACAACATGGGGGACAGTACAGAACCCTGTGGAACCCCACAAGGCAGGGCAAAGGAGGCAGAGGAAAAAATTCCCAACTCCACCCTCTGAGACCTGCCCATAAGAAAAGAATGAAACCATCTGAGAACCATCCCCAACAGTCCACAGATTAGCCACAGGCACTCCAACAACATCCCATGATCCATGGTGTCAAATGCTGCAGAGAGATCAAGGAGGACCAATATTGAATTACTCCTCTGATCATTCACTATTAGGAGATCATTCATCACCTGAACTAATGCTGTCTCAGTACTGTGCCTCTTCCTGAAACCAGACTGGAGAGGATCATAGACTTCATGGGTGGTAAGAAAGTTCTCAAGCTACAACGCGACTACCTTCTCAATAACCTTACCCAAAAAGGGTAGGTTAGAGACCAGTCTGTAGTTGACAAGACAGTCTGGGTTGCTGGACAGTTTCTTTAAAAGGGGAGTCACCACCGCCTCCTTTAATGGATCGGGGAACACCCCTTGATCCAGTGAACACCAGACTATCTCTACAAGGATCGGTCCAATGACATCTATACGCCCCACCAGGAGGCACATTGGACCAGGATCCAAACTACAGTAAGTCAGTTGCAAGCCCTGAACAATCTTCATGATATCCATGATCACTGGCTGGTTAAAAACTGTCCAGACAGACCGGGTATCTGTGCCCTCACATCGACCTCTGCCATACTCATTTGAATGAGTTGAACAGGTCTCCGACCTGATGGAGGACAGCTTATCTGCAAACAATCGAACAAACTCCTCACACTTAGCTTGTGAAAAAGCACTCCAGCCCCGAAGACAGGCTGGATTTCACAGTCTGTCCACAGTCCGAAAGATCTGAGCAGGTCAATTTCTCACTGCAGTGATCTCCCTGGACAGGAACTCTGCCTTCTTATGGGAGATTTCTGATTAATAGTCCAAATAATGGGTGATCAAACTAAGTCTTTCATCCTCCAGGCTGGATTTCTACCGATGACGTTCCAACCTTCACCCCACTCTCCTCAGCTTCCTCAAAGTTCCATCAAACCAAGGGGACTGAAGATGAAGAGGGAGGGGGTGAACTCAGACAGGTGCTATGGAATTCAGGGCCTCCAGCACCACACTCTTATAGCACACTACTAGATCTCCTGGACCCAAACATTCCAATGGCCAACTTGATAGGTCCAGTACTGCCAACAGACCCTCTTGGGTAACACCCCTCAAAGGGCAGTACCGGACCATCTCCAAAGGGGCTGGTCTCACAGGGTGAGCCACAAAACTGAACCTGATAGAGTGATGGTCTGACCATCCAACTGGTTCCACCACCAAGTCAGTGGTCTCCATCCCCAGGAGGAACACCAGGTCCAAGGAGTGACCCTGACAATGGGCTGCAGTGGTAACTACCTGAGTATGGCCCAACAAAGTCATCAGTTGGAGGAAGTTTTGACCAAAAGATGAGAGTTCATTGTTGACCCAGGCATTGAAATCCACCAGGACTAACAACCTGGGGGATTCCAATACCATGTCGACCACGAAGTATGCAGCTTCCTGCAGGAAAGCTTTCTTGTCTCCTGGTGGATGGTAGATGAGAAGAATCCTGCTGCCCACACCTGCCCCTAGGATACACTCAAAGGATCTGGTGATCCCAACTGGAATCTCCACCAGGTCCAGTTCCATCTTAAAACAGATGGCTACACCCCCACCCCTTCAATCCAATCTCAGGTGGTGTATCACCGAGTACCCATCCGGAACCACTGACTCCAATACCGGATCAGCATTTTTGTCCAACCAGGTCTCGGTGATGCAAGCCAGGTCAAATGACTCAACAAGATCAGCAATAATTGCTGTCTTGTTTTTTATAGACCTGGCATTGCACAACACTGCCTGAGTTGGATGAGAGGCCATGGAAAAGTGTGGGCAACTTGTCCACCCTCAGTGGAGCCCTTGGATATGGGAACCAGGCATGGAGAACCTTTTTTCTGGACCCATTTCACCCCAGGGCACCTCCTTGATCTCACCACGACTATCCATCCACCATGCTCCCCCCCAGTCCAGGGGCCCATCCCCTTTGGCTCCTCCATACAATACTGATGGCACGACAACACCAATATACTTCGAGCTGTAATGGGGGATTATCAAAGAGGTGAAGGTCCATTAACCTGGACGGGGAATAGCACCTGCTCACCAAAACATGATTCTAACAGAAACTCCCTATACAGCTGATAACTATAAATATTCACTAAAACACATCAAAATCAATTTCAGTGTTCTACTGATATAATACCCCTTGATCTCTCACTTCAAGGGTTTAAAACATGCTAAATTTAATAATCTTTGAATGTGTATTATGAAAACCAGAGTTCTCTCACTACTCTGGCAAAATGACTAACCCCCTCCACCAACTCTCACATAGCAGGGAGAGTCTTACAGAAAATAAAAATAAAAGTCACTCAGATGAACCAGCACTCAAAATGTTTGGTCACTTAATTTAGGTCCAGTGGCAGTGGCCACAAGCAGCAAACTATGTGCACATAATGACTGGCATCCTTAGAGAGCCCTTCCCCCCCAAATTGCACCATCAGGGAAAGCCCCCTTAAACCCTGGCTACCCATGACCTATGACCACAGTTGCCCCAGAGGCAGGTCACTAGGTCTACCTGCTAGACAGCTTAGAAAACTCCCCACTCCACTCTGACTTCCTGGAGAGGTAGAAGGGACACCCCGCCTGGTCCCAGGCTGCACAGGGAGACAGAATAAGGGCCCCAGGCACAAGGAGGGAGGACCCCCCCACCCTCAATACTGCACAATACTACTCCTAAACCTTACTGCACAGTATCTCTTCCTGCTCACAAAGCCAGGACACATAAAATTCATACATGATATTTCAATACTATAAAATCAGCTCCAAGTTCCCTCTGACTCCCATCCATAAACTCCACCCAGTTCACACAGTGTTCAGGGAGTTTAATAGCAGGTACAAATCTTCATCCAATAGGCATATCTGTCCATGGCATAACATTTCACTCCCACACTTCACAGAAAGAAAAGCCCAAAAATAGTCACTGAACAAGCACTACAGTTTTAAACAGTTACCAAACATTCGATGCAATGAGCATCCGCTGATATTCCCCTCTTCACCAGCCAGAGTCACTCGGCAGCTCCAACTCAAGTCCAGGGCAGGTTCGAACAAACATCCACTGATATTCCTCCCTCACCGCTCTGAATCATTTGGTAGCTCCCAATCAATCCAAGACACTCAGCAAAGAACAACCTGTTAGGCAAAAAGGAGAACGACATCCACCAGGCGATATTCCTCCCTTACCAATCTGAATCACTCAGTAACTTTCAAGCAGTCTGAATCACTCAGCAGTTCCCAATCAGTCCCAAGAAACAAGCTGCTAGGGTAAAAGGAGAAGGACACCCACCAGGCGAATGCCGACACACTCCCACAAGTGACAGTGGATCCGAATGTTTTTGCACAAAAATGCAATAATAAAAACGATCAGTTTAAAAATAAAAACTAAACTTCAATGCATAAACTTTAACGCATAATAAAATAAAGAAAACTCTAATGAGCCAAGAAAACATCTGCCGGCCGGCCCAGCAAGGCCGCCATTTGCATCAACTGGAGGACAGTGCAAATGTAGAAGTCGCCACCCTTAGATGTGGGAAATGTTAGCAGTATAGGAATATTTAAGTGACAGTTAGATCTGCACATTGCTAAAAAAAAAAGGGAATTTGCCCACTGAGTAGAGACAAGTTGATTTATGGCTTATGCAGCTACTTGAACTTGTAACACCTAACCTATGAACCTGTGTTGTATGATGTATGTTAAAATGGAAAATAAAACATTCTTAGAACAGCAAAGTGCAATACTTCAATGTCCTCAGTCCCATGTGAATTACTGAAACATGCCCAATGTGCCATGACAGACATGAAAGGTTCAGGCTGACAGCTTGTCCAGATATCTGTTGTGAGATGCACCACCCTCCCAACAGCACTACACAAGATGTGTCTTAATTTTTTACATACGAGATCATAAAGATCTGGAATCCCTGTTGTGGAGAAGTAGTTCTGTGATGGTATACTCTATCGAGGTTCAAGGTACTCAAGCAGCTGCATGAAACCTATATGTTCAACCACATTATATGACAGCAAATAAACAGCTAACATTTCCGAAATTTTTTGGCTTATTGTAACAGCAACAGGGTGAGTTGAGGCATATTTGTCTTTACGCTTATATGTTTCTGAGATGGTAAGCTGTATCTTTGAAGGAAGAGGGCTTTTGAACACATGGTCACTTTGAGTAACAATCAGAGGAGTTCTCTGAATGGCAGGAAGTGGTGGCGAAGGTGTAGTGCTGCAGGGGCTGCTACTGCTTTCATCTGTGGGTGTTACCCCTGAGTGTAGTGAGCTATCACTGTCACTTTCTCTTCGAGACTCACAACTGAACTTCTGAGTAATGTTATGACATCTGTATAGGTGCCTTTTCAGTGCTGAAGTTCCCAATGCTTCTTTCTTTTTATCCCTGCTAATTGGCCATTTACAAATAGTACACGTTGATATCAAGGGCTCTGTGTTGGGTCCTGTTCTCTTTAACATTCTGATATCCTCAATGCAGACAGCAGATAATATCTGGATATCCAAATATGCAGACGACTGCAAAATAGGCTGCTTTGTCAATACCATTGAATCTACCAGTTTATTGCAAGCTGAATTAGATAATTTAGAAACCTGGGCTAGTAATTACAAAATGGAATTCAATGAACAGAAGTGTAAAGTGATGCACTTGGGTTATAACAATTTAAAAAATGAATATACATTAAATAAAGTAAAAATACAAGTGACAGAAGATGAAAAAGACTTGGGGATAAATATAGATAATAAGCTAAATTTCGAGAATAATACTACTTTCAAAGTGAAGAAATGTCAGAGAATCATGGGCTGTATCTGGAAAAACATTAAAAGTAGATTACCTCAGGTTATTCTCCCTTTGTGTACTAGTCTGGTGAGATCTTATCTGGAGTATTGTGCCCCATTCTGTGCACCCTTAACAATTCCCGGTAAAAAAACAATTGGAGGGAGTTCAAAGGAGAATGACTAAAAGAATACAGGGTATGACTAATAAATCATATGGTGATAGATTGAGATCACTTGGTCTATTTTCTATACAATACAGACAACTCAGGGGAGACCTTTTTTTACTCTATAAAGCTTTTAATGAAGAAGGACTTTTAGAAAATCTTGGTATTGAAAGAAAACCAGGTACATTGCATACTAGATCTCATACCATGAAATTAAAACGTGTACATTGTAGAACCAAAAAAAGACATCAATGGTTCACACAGAGAATAGTTAACTCTTGGAATACATTACCAGTCTCAATTGTAGAGAGCAAAACTATGGATACGTTTAAGGGCGCACTGGACAAATTCATGGGTAATAAAAAATTTGAATATATAGATGATTAAAACCATCCTTGGATGGCAAATTCAATAATAGGCTATGCCTCCTGAATTTGTAAAAAACTATAAAACTATGAATTGGAAGCACTAATGGAGAAATATGACTAAACAAAAGATGATGTTTTTTTAGTTTTTAACCCAGGAAGGCACAACGCCTCTGTCACCTTTTAAGGCCCCCCCCTGGATTTTTCTTGAACCTGTTCCTCTTGCAGTTTATTCTGCCTGCCCCCCTCCACAACCAAAAGGATATTATGGGAGCTGTGACGAGAGATAGCAGAACCTCTGGCAGCATTGTTCACCGAGTCACTTAGCTCAAGAGTATTGCCAGAGGATTGGAGGAGGGCACATGCCATCCCTCTACACAAATCAGGCAGTAGTGAGGAGGTGGGCAACTATAGGCCAGTCAGCCTCACCTCAGTAGTGGAGAAGATCATTGAGGCACTACTTAAGAAAAGGACAGTGGGACATCTAGAAACCATTGATGCCCTGGACCCTAGGCAACATGGATTCACAGTGGGAAGGTCATGCCAAACAAATCTCATAGACTTCTTCAACTGGGTGATGAAGGAAGTAAATCGGGGGGTGCAGTGGATGAAGCCTACCTTGATTTCAGAAAAACCTTCAACACCACCTCACATAGGAGGCTGGTTAACAAGATGGGTAGTCTGGGCATGGGAGACAAGGTGATAAAATGGGTTAGGAACTGGCTAACAGACAGGAGACAGAGGGTGGTGGTAAATAGAGTACAATCTGGGGAGAGGAGGGTGACCAGCAGAGTACCTCAGGAATCAGTCCTTGGACCAGTTCTGTTTAATATCTTCATCAGTAACATTGCAGAAGGGCTGGAAGGAAAGGTCTGCTTGTTAGTGGATGACACGAAGATGTGTAACAGGGCGGATATTCCTGAAGGGGTGGAGAAAATGAGGCAGGACCTAGGAAAGCTTGAGAAATGGTCTGCAGTGGCAACTGAGGTTTAATTCAAAAAAAGTGCATAATTATGCACCCAGGACACAGTAGCACTGGGGGGAGCTACAGGATTGGGGGGGGAGTTGCTGACAGTCACCAAAGAGGTAAGAGACTGGGGGTTACTATTTCAGATGATCTGAAAATGTCAAAGCAGAGCACAAAGGCAGCAGGGAGGGCCAGTGGCATGCTGGGATGCACAGCAAGTGGAATCATGAGCAGAAGGCATGAGGTAGTGATGCCATTATAAACCTTGGTCATACCTCACATGGAGTATTGTGTGCAGTTCTGGAGGCTGCAGCTTTGAAAGGACATTAACAGGCTAAAGGTGGTCCAGAGAAGAGTGATTCAGATGGTACAGGCAAGGCCCCTAGAATTCTGCGGCCGCAGAATTTTTCGCAGAACTTGCAATCTACCACAGAACTTCTGCGGTGCCATAGAATTTACTCTTCTTGGTGATTTTTTATTAATATTTCTGTTTATACATAGAATCTGGTTCCCTTTCCCTCTTTTTATATCCTAAACCCTCTATATGCTCAGAATGTGATGTTATCATTGCTATAACATCATACATTAGCTAATGAAATGGCTGCATTCTGCAACAGAAATGAACAGTCACTTATCTACCACAGCTCCCGCTGCCAGAGACGGTGGCACAGCACATCATGCATGGTGATATTTGCTCATCCTGCACTACAGCCCAATACAATTTTCAGTCTTACATTGTTGCACTAGGGCTAACTTAAACAAAACCTTGTCAATAGCACAGACCTGTTAAGTCCATACCTCACTTTGTACAAACCTATTTGTGCCTTTAAGGTATAGAGACGCTATCTGAAATGAATAACTGGTAAAATGAATTTAACTGTCTAAATTTTTAAGAACAATACAGTAATTATGCCCAGAAAAATGAAATATAATAATGTGTAGACCTGTTGAAAGAATAGACATGTTAAATAAACACTTGCACTGTGCGCATTTTTGCCAGGGTTATTGATTACATATTGTCATTGGTTGATAGAATCACCTAAAAGTTATTGAGAAATGTTGTGTGCAAGGACAGCTGTTTGGCCAGAGGGTTGCACGCTGTGTTTCCGTGCCGGCAACTCAGGTTCAGAGATTAGCTAGGAGCTGGCTGGGCAGCACAAGGATTGGTGGAACACATCACTGCTCAGAGCCTGGGAAGGTATGGTGCAGTGTTCTGTTACATGGTGGACACATTGTGATGGGCCGTAGGGCTGTATCTCACAATTGGTTCACATGCATGTCATGGCCTGATGGTGTTACGCAGTGTGTCAGGGAAAGCAGGTTGACATGAAAAATTTGTTTTGCAATAACTCCTCTATTCCATTTCCAATGGGACCTGTATGAATGAGGATGCAAGCTCATGGAAATTTAAAAAAAATATATATATATATATGTATACACACACACACACAAACACAGACACATATACAGTATCTCTGTCTCTCTCACCACACACACACACACGCATATTTGTATGTATGTTACAGATTGCATATAAATATATAAATGATACACAGTGGGAACCTCATGAGTGATGTAGAAAGCACATACAAATATATAAGTGATAGACAGTGGAAACCTCATTAGTGGGATAGATAGCATGCATATAGAAATACCTTATTTATCACATAAGATCCCTCTGCATATGTCATTTATGCAACAGTCTAGGACCTTAAGGGAGAGACATTTGTTTTGCTTTTTTAGGCATAAAATTATTTTTATAAGTCTGTTATTTTTTGAACTAGTGTTACTGTGCTTTCCACCATCCTGACTGCTATAACCACTGCCATGAAAGTGAAGTCAGTATGACAAGCTGACACTGTGATGTGATAGTTTGTTAGTGCTGCAGAACCTCCACAGAAATTACAAACCACCGTCGTAGAAGTTCTGCGGCAAATGGTAGTCTTGCCGCAGAACTTGGTCCCACTGTGCCGCAGAAAAGTAGAGGCCCTGGGTACAGGGCTTGGACTACAAGGTGTATGAGAAGAGACTTAAGGAACCTCAATATGTACCACTGGAGGAGAGGAGAGGAGAGAGAAAGGGGGCATGATAGAAATATTCAAGTACTTCAGAGGCATACAAAGGGTGCAGGGCAGGGAAATTTTCCAGTACAGAAGGAGTACAAGACCTAGGGGGCTTGACATAAAATTGGAAGGTGGCAGGTTAAGAGGATATATGAGGAAGTGTTTCTTCATGGAGAGGATGGTGGATGCATGGAATGATCTGCCGCAGGAGGTAGTGGGAGCGAGCACTGTGGTTGGATTTAAATATGCATGGGACAGGCATAGGGGAACCATAGAGGTTAAGTGGGGGGGAGGGTCAAAAGCAAGAACTTTATTACTCTACTTAAGAACTAGAACTCTACTACTGGTATTTTCAATTTAGGTTAAAAACAAACAAACAAAAAAACAAGAGTTAGTGTGTTTGAGTTGGGTGAAATGAATTGTTATCTGTGCAGTTAGCTAAGTGAAGAAGGGAACTGTGAATTGGGGGAGTGGCCTAGGCAGCACGAAGCTGGGTGCTTGCATTTAAATCTGCCCTAGATAGCTTTTGGCTGAGAACAGCAAGAGGAAGGAGGTGCTGTTAGAAATTTACTACTGTACTGCGACTTAAGAACTAGAACTCTAATACTGAGATCTTTAATTTAGGGTAACCACAAACAAACAAACAAACAAAACAAGAGTTAGTTTGTTTGTCTGAGTTGGGTGAAGTGAATTATTGTCTGTACAGTTATCTAGGTGAAGAGGGGAACTGTGAATTAGGGTGTGTGGCTTAGGCAGCAGGAATTCAGGTGTTTGCATTTAAATCTACCCTAGATGGCTTTTGGCGGAGAACAGCAAGAGGATGGAGGTGCTGTTAGAACTTTGCTGCTCTACTGGGACTATATAGCCCTCCCTCCTCCCTTCACCCCACCCTTAGCCAGTTCTACTTTTATGGGCACAGGATTTGACTGGCAACAGGAACTTCCTGTTTGGTGGCAGGAAGGGAGTGAACACAGAGGCATAAAAGACTCACCATCCTAGAAGGAAAAGAGTAGCTCGCCATCCTACCTAGCTGCTGTAAGTCTAACTTTGAGCAAGTAAGAAGGAGACTCCTGAGGAATACAGGAACTTTCTGCCCCAGAACAGGGAGAGCAGGAGCTTTAAGGGCACAGAGGCAATAGAAAAATAGGGAAAAAAATATACAAAATAAAAAAATAAAATAAACAGAGAGAGGAAAGAGAAAGCATACAAAACAACAGTTGAGGGTCCACAAATAAGACATGATGGAAGTGATGCAGTGCAGTGGCTGTGGAGTGGCAATCTTCTGGGAGACATTCTGGAGGATGCAGTGTTGTCCCTTCTGCAGGTACCTCTCTGGGCTGAGGGAGGAGGTTGCTTGTCTCCAGGATGAGTTGGCCAGGATTCGAGGGGACCTCCTCTCCCACCCGGGGACCACCAGGGTCACTGCTGCTGTCTCAGAGGTTACCAAGAAAGAGGAGTGGTTGGACCACTGTGGGCTCAGGGAGGGTGAGGGTGGTGGAACAGAGGAGCATCCCTCCAGTTGTACCTCTCCACAATTCGTACACCATTCTGGCAGAGTGTGGTTTCTCTATGGAGGCAACTGCAATGAAGACCAAGGAGGATGCTGGGAACCTCCACAAAAGAGACCACAGGAGGGTGGCATGGGACCCCACAGGGGAAGGAAACAACTCTTGGTGGGGGACTCCATTGTGAAGAGGGTAGAACTGGGTGGAGGGGAGAAGAAGGTAAGGTGCCTGCCTGGTGCCATGGCTTGGAGGGACAGGGAGCGAGTCATCAGGATTGCAACAGCAGCTGCGTGGGTGAGAGGTCAGGATGTCATTGTCCTCCTAGGAACAAATGACCTGGCTGGAAAAGGGATCAGAGTAATGCAGGAGGAGGAGTTTGTGGCATTGGGGAGGGGCCTTAGACACGTAGCATGCACAGTAACCTTCTTGGAAGTGCTGCCTGTCTATAGCATGGTTGAGACTAGGGTGGTTTGTACCATGGGATTCAATCAATGGTTGAAAAACTGGTGCAGAACTCAGGGTTTTGGCTTCATTGAGGACTGGGGGTCCACCTGGAGGGATGCAGGCCTACTGGTGTGATGGTCTGCATCTGTCCAGGAGGGGAACCAGGATCCTAGGTGATAGGTTTAAATACTTTATCGACAAGCATTTAAGCTAGCCAAGGATGAAGGCACTGAAAAGGAGCAGGGATATCCTAGCCCCTCCAAAAAATTCAGGATAGTAAGTGAGGTAAACACCAAGATAAAGAAGCTGATAGGGAGAAGGGCTGGGTTAAATGGAGAAAAAGGCCAAGGCAGTAAGGACAGGGATAGGACAAAATGAAGAAAGGCCATCAGAAAATGGAGGGTAATGAGTACCAATGCCCGTAGTTTAGGTAACAAGCTCCCTGAACTGGTGGCTTTGATGGAAGAGGGATGCCTGGATATTGTGGCAGTCACAGAAACATGGTACACAGAGAACCACGACTGAGATGTCAACATTCCAGGGCTACAGGAGGGCCAGGGTGGGTGGAAGAAGAGGAGGAGGAGGAGTAGCTCTCTACATAAGGGAAGGGATCAAAGCAATGGAACAAAAGGGTAAACAGGGAGGAGAGAAGGCACTGTGGGTCACTCTGGAGATCGGAAATGGCACCACAATCCACACAGGGACTGTATACAGACCCTCCATCTCAGGGGAGGAAATGGACAAGGAAATGATGGCAGGTATCCTTAGGATGACATAAAAAGGGGAGATATTGTTGATGTGGGACCTGAATATGCCAGATGTTAACTGGAGCACCTTTGCTGCAACCACATCCAAGAGAAGGGTCCTTCTCAATGCCCTACAGGGGGCATGCCTCAAGCAGATAGTCTTGGAATCCACTCAGGAGGGAGTAATCTTAGAGTTGGTACTCTCAAATGGGGACAGAGAGAGGATCTCAGATCTAGAAGTGGGTAGCCATCTGGAAACAAGTGACCACCAAACAGTGTGGTTCATGATAAACACAGCTGCTGAGTCTAGCCATACAAAAGTGAGGGTACTGGGCTTCAAGAAGGCTGACTTTGTCAAAATGGGAGGGTGCCTCAGAAAAGCACTAGCAAACAGGCAAGAAGGAGGCTCAGAGGAACAATGGGGAAACATTAAAACTGCCATCACAGAGGCAACAAGCCTTTGTGTGAAGCAAATAAACCAATCAAAATGAAAGAAAAAAACACTATGGTTTTTAAAAGAGATGCAGGGAAGGTTAGGGAGAAAAACAAAGCATTCAGGAAGTATAAGTAAACACAAAATGGGCAGAATGGAGAACTGTACCAGTTAAAGCAGAAGAAAATGGGGAAGGCAGTCAGAATAGCAAAGGCCCAAACTGAGGAAAACATAGCCAAGTAGTTGAAGAAGGGGGATAAAACCTTTTGTAGGTACATTAGGGGGTGAAGAAAGATCAAGGGAGGGATAATGAAGCTTAATAAAGGGGAAGGTGGGCGGGCAGAGAGGAACAGTGAAAAAACAGGGATACTGAATGAATACTTCTGCTCAGTATTCACAAAAGAGGAGGAAGGGGGAGGTATCTAATCCAATCAATAGACGCACTCTGGATGGGGGGGTCGATACCAGTCTTTTTACAGAAGAAAGGGTTCTAAAAAAACTCCTAAAACTGAAGGTGGACAAAGCTATGGGGCCTGATGGGATTTACTCCAGAATTCTGAAAGAATTAAGGGGAGAACTAATGACACCACTGACTACTCTTTTTAACAAATCATGGGAGGATGGTGTGGTACCTATGGACTGGAGAAGGACGGATGTGATTCCCCTTCACAAAAGTGGGAGCAAGACAGAGGCAGGAAACTACAGACTTGTTAGCTTGACCTCAGTGGTAGGGAAAATAATGGAATCACTTCTGAAAGAAAGAATTGTTGAGTACCTAGAAACCAGCAGGGCACAGGACCCAAGGCAGCATGGATTTACAGTGGGACAGTCATGTCAGATGAATCTTATAGATTTCTTTGACTTGGTGACCAAAGTGTTGTAGATCAGGGAGTGGCTATGGATATGGCCTACCTAGACTTTAGCAAGGCATTTGACACAGTCCCACATGAAAGATTAATAAACAAATTATCCAGCCTGGGAGTGGATCCCAGGGTGGTAGCCTGGGTTTAAAATTGACTGGACACCAGGACTCAGAGGGTAAGAGAAAACGGAGTCCACACAGAGTCCACGCTGAAGAAAAGGAGGTTACTAGTGGGGTACTGCAGGGTTCAGTACTAGGTCCGGTCCTTTTTAATGTCTTTAGAAGTGACATTGCAGAGGGACTGTAAGGAAAAGTATACCTGTTTGTAGATGACACAATGATCTGCAACAGGGCTGATGCACAAGGGGGGTGTGTGTGTGTGTGTGGAAAGGATGAGAAGGGACTTGGCAAGGTTGGAGGAATGGTCAAAAGTATTGCAGCTTAGATTCAATGCAAAGAAGTGCAACGTAATGCAGCTGGGAAACAAAAACCCAGGGGAAGAGTACATAATGGGGGGGGTATTAACAACAACAGAAATGGAAAGGGACCTGGGGGTAGTCATGTCAGATGACCTAAAGGCAAGCAGCAGTGTGAGAAGGCAGTAAGGATGACTGGGGGATACTGGGATGTATAGTGAGAGGCATCACCAGTAGAAAACAGGAAGTGGATGGAAGCAGTCCAGAGTAGGGCAAATAAAATGGTACAGGGTCTGCAACAAAAGCCATACAAAGAAAGACTAAAGGAGCTTAATATGCATACCCTTGAAGAAAGGATGGAGAGGGGGCATGATAGAAACTGTCAAGTACCTCAAGGGAATCAACAAAGTCCAAGAGGGTAGCATCTTTCAGAAAAAGAGATGTGCCAGAACAAGGGGACACAGTCTGGAGATAGAGGGGGGATGGCTCGGGGCAATATGATGCAGTATTTTTTCACAGAGAGGATGGTGGATGCATGGCATGGCCTTCATGAGGAGGTTGTGGGGTCAAAAATAGTAGGGGAATTTAAGAATGCATGGGACAGACATAAGGCAATTCTGGTGGGGGGTAGGGAGAAGTAGGCTGTTGATTAACTAGGGTCTGCAGCTTATCCAACAGGTATGAAAATGGGCAGACTAGATGGGCCAAGCAGTCCTTGTCTGCCATCAAAGTGTATGTTTCTATGTTTCTGTGTTTCTATGTAATCAAGTACAAGACTTGCGGGCAGACTGAATCGGCCTAGCAGTCCTTATCTGCCGACAATTGTGTCTTCCTCATCTGCAATTTCCATCTCCTCCAGTAAACCTTGTGCTGCCTGATCTTTAACTTTATTGTTACCCTTGTCAGGTTCAGCCTCAGAAGAATTGGATGAGGGACTGGCAGTAGCATAGTATGCAATTGTTCCATACCATTGGGTACCTCTGCAGGTGGTACCCACCACGCCTTTAGTTTTTTTAACTACATAACTTATTTTTTTTTACTTGGAACTGATGATGATCCGAGACATTCACCTTTTTTGGATTCAAGCATTCGCTTGGAAGATAAAACCCTAGACGTGAAAAAATCACGTTTTGGGGTTTGATTTTGTTTTCTGTTTTTTGGCTGATTGCTGTCTTTTGCAGTGCCACTGCCTACCTGAGAAATAGAATGTGCCTCATCAACACTTTGATCCATTTTGTAACACAAGATCCTTCTAATGTGATGTCCTTTTGATGACTCCCACCCACAGGCTAGGGACAAATTTACTGTCATGACTCGTGACTGTACACAGCACAGCAGTCCACCACCACTTCCTTCTAAGATTACCAGACTGGTTCCTACAGTAGAATTAAGTTTAAGTGACCAAATTCAGCAACTGTTGAGTGTGCCTCGGAATTTGAATTGGAGATGCACACACATCTGGTGCATTAGCCACATGCTGCACAGTCCCACACTGGCGATTGGGTAATGCTTATACATAGTGTAATGCAATATACTATAAAACTAATGATAACAAGGAGGAATAATGGGGAATGAGTGATGATGATGATGACACTTGTGTGTACAGTACTTGTACTTTACTTGTGTTGTACTGTAAACAGACTGCTACAAGTCACAAAGTCAGATTATCTCCTGGGCCACCCACAGCCAGCAGCACAGGTGCATCAACTTGTATGTTGTTCGTCCGAGCAGTATTTTTTTTTGTATTTTAAATATATTGCATTTTACACGTAAGCATAAAAATACATATTTCTGAACCAGTATACAGAACGCAGTAAGACACAGTACATTACAAAAGGATGAAGACTTCAAGTTCGACTGCAACATCTTCAGGGGGTATCCAAAGTCTCTTCTAAAGATAGTACTAAAATGTTATACATTTCAGGAACTATTTGCAACCAATGCCCCAGACTAAAGATCGAAAGTTAGCAATAACATATACTTTGTAGCAGACCTGTTATAGCTCCCATATTGAATTACCAACAAATTTTGAGGAAAAACTAATCCACATTCCAGAGCTCCCCCAAGCCCCCTTCAAGCAAAAATAAAAAAAAGTTGCAGCACAATGCAAACTTATGCCACTGAAAGAGAGCAATAAGTATTGTTATAATAAGAAAACAATAATGACCCCCATTCTCTCTCAATATTTATACAGACAAGCCATCAGCCTACAGACCTGCTCATATGCCTATCATAAACTTCATTCCTGAACTGGGAAAAGAATCTCAACACTTCAAGTATCTCTTGGCCATTTTTAATATAGAGAAAGGACAAATGCACACTATTATGGGGCATTAATGCACCCGAAGCAAATATAACGGGTAACCATAATACAAGTTATATGACTGCCGCAAACCATTGGCAACCGCAAAGAGGGTACAGAAGAACTGGACCAGCATAATAGCCAGTTTGCTACATTAAGGTAGGCTGAGCTATAATTCAAACAGCATACAGTAAACTTTAAGATAAACAGCAATGGGATATGGGGAGCAAAGCCGGTAACTGTAGCTTCAAGCTTCAGGCATGGAATCAGAAAAATATATAAAACAAGTTCTCCACAACTGTTATAGCAAATAAAACTATGAAGTTCATAGAAAAGTCCCAGCTCCATTATAGTAAACCTTTTAAAGGGAGCAGTCTCAGCACTTGTGAGACCTTATAAACTTAATATTTAGTCCCCATTTGAGTCCTGATCTTCATCGAGCTGACTGTCTTGATTCCAGCTAGTGGCTATCTTCTCCATGCAGACACCAGCCTCCTTTGGATCTGTAAAACAGTATTGCTTGCTGTCAACTGAAAAACACAGTTGGGCTGGAAAAGTCAGCGAATAATAAGTGCCCAGGTCTCTAAGTGTGTGTTTGACCCCATCAAGGACTTGCGTGGGACTGGGTAGCATATGAGATATCCTGGAAAAAGAGAATTAGCTCCTAATTAAGAAAAACAGGTCCTCTATTCTGCAAAGCTCCAAGGATTGCATCCCGATCTAATGCAGAGGTGCGTGCAAGCAGGATCGTGTGAGGAGTATCCATATTGATGCCTGGACTCCTAAAGGTGATTCGATGAGCACGGATCATTTTAAAGTCCTCAAGACCCATCAATTCTGTTAACCAAAATCCAAGATACTTTTTCACCCTCCATTCCTTCTGGTATACCTAGGACTCGAATGTTGGCAGCCAGAACAGTATTTTCTGATTGTTCCACCCAGTTGCGTAGAGCATCCTGCTCCTTAAGCGCTGTGTTTGTAGCTGCAAGGGCCTTCCCTACAGTGTCTTCCACAGACTTGGTGATCTCCCCGATTGCATCAAGGTGAGTTTCCACAGCCATAACTCACTGGGAAAAGGCATCCAATTTCTGATTAATTTGTTGAACCATTTTGGTGAGTGCATTAACGGATTGTTGAAGAGAAAGTAAGGAGGCTGTGCTCATCTCCCTACTGATAGATGCAGAGGAGTCTTTTACATGATCTGGCTTTTTGGCAGCCTGGTTGTGTAGCGAAAGAAAGCTTGTTTATTCGGTTTATATCAACCCATAGCCATCACATTTAGTGTCTTGAGGTACAGCAAGGGGTTCTCTGTCAAACTAAAGTGTTATCAAATCAAGTTGAATCCAGAATTCAATAAATTTGTGCAATATAAAAGGCTCTAAACAGGAGTTCCAGAAAACTGCTGCTGTTGGCTAGGTTGCTAGCTCCTCCACTCATTTTGATTTAATACATGAAATCATAAATGAATGTAACAAGTGATAGTGATTCGTGATTGGATGACACAAGTCAAAGATTTATTTTGCCACCCTACTGCCCTTTCCTGTGCACACAGTTGCACTGAAGCCAGGAAAAAATTATTTGGGATTTTTGGGACTGTTACGTTTATTGTGGGCAACCATGTAGTCTCCCTCTCTCCCCTCTGGATGTCACAGTAAAATATTTATTTTGCTACCCTGCTGCCCTTGCTCTGAACACACAGCTGCACTGAAGTCAGGAAAATAAATTTATTTGGGATTTCTGGGACTGTTTCATTTATTGTGGGCCACCCTATAGTCTCTCTCTCTCTCCCCTCTGGAGGTCACAGTCAAAGATTTATTTTGCCACCTTGCTGCCTTGCCCTGTACATACAGCCACACTGGAGCCAGGAAAAAATATTATTTGGGATTTCTAGCACTGTTACACTTAGAGTGGGCTACCCTGTATCATCTCTGTCTCTTCTGACATCTTGGGACATAATAAGTCAAAGATTTATTCTGTCACCCTGTTGCCCCTGCCCTGTACATACAGCTGCACTGAATCCAGGAAAAAATATTTGGGATTTCTGGGACTGTTACATTTACTGTAGGCCACCCTACAGTCTCTCTCTCTCTCTCTCTCTCTCTCTCTTGCTCTCTCTTTCCCCTCTGGACATCACAGTTAAAGATTTATTTTGCCATCCTGCTGTTCTTGCCCAGTACATACAGCTGCACTGAAGCCAGGGAAGCAAACTCTTGTCAGATCCACCATGGCTGCATAATGAAGTTTGTGAAGAAAATGGGCACACTGATTTTAACCTACTGAGCCACTGACAACATGCTTATAAAAAGTGTATATAAAAGTATAGAAACAGATACACAAGCAATATTCTTGATAAATTCCTACATATTTCATGCATTTTTTAAAAAGAAATGTCTTCATTCTTCTTCTAATATTTTTGATTTGAATGCTCAAAAGCACTCTTACAATTCTTAGAATGTTGTCCACATCAATATTAGCATACACCTGAGGTCATAATATTGTACTCTACCTGTGAGGTTATAGTCATTAGCATGACTATTTATGATGTAGCTATAAAAGGGTATGAATTCAAGTGGTGAGTAAGAAACAAGGGTAGATGAAGCATAATTATTATGAGGATCTCAGTAATACTGCAATCTTATTGGCTGTCAGCATTCTAATAGCCTTATGGTAATCTTCTTATTAACATACCACTGCAGCCTAATTACATGAGCATTGATTTAACAAACTATGGCCCTAAATACCCTTTCAGCATTTGCGTGTGGAACTTACATCCGCCGTTATAGCAATGCTGACAATGGTAGTAACATTTGCTTCTGTCCATGTCCTAACTATTGTAATCCCACCAACATCCAGCTGCATCAGCTGTTCTTGGTTGAAAAGTATGGCAATTTGACAGAGAGTGGAGAAAAGCTATTACTGTTGTTTGATAAGGAGCAGGGAGGCTGTACCTTGTCCCACATTACACCCCCAGGGAGTGATTAACTAGAACATTAACATAACCCCTGGTCATACTTTACTGCGTAATAGATTAAGGCCCTATTTTCATACAAAGTTCCTCAGTAATGACAGAAAGGGTAAATCTAAATCTAAGCTATTTTAAATATTAGCTGAATTGTAACTTGATAGCACATTTTTTAAAGTGTTTACTGAGGTGCATGCAACATTCTACTGCTCAGATTGTACCTAAAGATTTTTACCAGCACTACAATGACCTACATTCTTATTTGTAAGAATACAGAGTAGAGCAATCCTCCTTTCACAAATTAAAGGTATCATTCATCCTTAAGCACTACATTTTATACTTGCAGGTCTCTTGACTACTGTAAGTACAGGATGTTTTTCTTGCACAATTCTTACAAACATGTAGACATGTTTGTAAGTATAGTGCAAGAAAAACATCTTGGGCACAATTCACGAAAAACCTACAGGACCTGCTTCACTGCTGCTCAAAAAAAAAAAATCCAGCAAATTCACAAACCGACTGTCAGCAAAAGCCATACATGTATTGCTGGGCCGCCAGATTGTTACTATCCGAGCCCTTTGCACCACGTAACCTGCCGTTCTTCTCTCTGATTGGCTTTCAACTGGTAGTTATGGAAATATAGAAGCTTTTCTGGTAAAGGTGTGCTCATACAACTAAGTTGCCCTGTAATGCAACAGTATTCCTTACGTTGTCTGGAAAAACATGCATTACCTTTAACGTGCATTGTCGATGCAGTATCCGATGGGATTCAATGTAATCTATGTGTGGATTATGTAAAGCGTATATTTAGTTTTTTATTTGTTTTTAAATTATTAGTGACTCGTGTCATTAAAGCAGCAATGCTTCTTACTGACTTTGAGTTTCTATTTAGAATGCAAGGGAGCTACTGTAGCATTCCATAACCCCGTTGCACAACATTTCTTCTTAGGAGATATACGGTACAAGCCCTCCGGTGCTCTGGTGAAGGGGGTTTCAGAGCGCAGTACAGTATCGCTATCTCCTTGCAGATGATAGTGTAGGCGTAGTGCTCTGGACATCCCCCACCCTGGCACACTGGTGCAGTGTTTAGAAAAAATATGGCATGAGTCTGCCCAAGTCTGAGCGTCAGTTAGCCGGAGGCACTACAGGATGCAGAAATGAAAAAAAAAAGCCCATAAAAAAAAAAAAAAAACACTGTGATACAGTGCAGTGCTGCAGTCCATAGGGACAACATGGGCAGATTGTTTCCTGGGGGAGGGTCAGGTGGAGGAAAAATCATGCCACAGATGGAAAACATGATGTTAGCCCTTGTCTACATGCAAAATATCTGCAGGGCTCCGCCCATGCAGCCGTAAAAAATTTTATTTCAGATTTCTGGGACTGTTACATTTATCATCAGCTCCCTGCAATCTGTCTCTCCTCTCTGGATGAGATAATAATTGAATGAATGTTAACAAGTGATCGTGATTTGTGATTGGATGGCACAAGTCAAAGATTTATTTTGCTACCCTGCTACCCTTGCCTCTACACACAGCTGCACTGAAGCCAGGAAAAAAATTGAGACTGTTACATTTAATGTGGGCTACCCTATAGTCTTTCTCTCTCCCCTCTGGATGTCAGAGTCAAATATTTATTTCACCACCTGGCTGCCCTTGCCCTCTACACACAGCTGCACTGAAGCCAGGAAAAATATTTTTATTTGGGATTTTGGGGGTTGTTCCATTTATTGTGGTCAACCCTACATCTCTTTCTCTCTCCCCTCTGGAGGTCATAGTTAAAGATTTATTTAGCCACCCTGCTGTCCATGCCCCATACTTACAGCCACACTGCAGCCAGGAAAAAAAAAAATATTTGAGATTTTTGACACTGTTACATCTATCGTGGGCTACTCTGCAGTTTCTCTGTCTCACCTCTGGCATCCTAACAAGTCAAAGACTTATTTTGCCACCCTGCTGCCCTTACCACATACATACAGCTGCACTGAAGCCAGGAAAAAAAATGATTTGGGATTTCTGGAACTGTTACATTTACTGTAGGCCACCCTGCAGTCTCTCTGTCTCTCTCTCTCTCTCTCCCCCCCGGACATCACAGTCAAAGATTTATTTTACCACCCTGCTGTCCTTGCCCTGTACACACAGCTGCACTGAAGCCAGAGAAAAATGTTATTTCAGATTTTTGCGACTGTTACATTTATTGTCATCCCCCTGCAGGGTCTCTTTCTCTCCCCACTGGTGGGATGAGATCATGAATGAATGAATGTTAACAAGTGATCAAGTGATTATGACTGGATGGAACAAGTCAAAGATTTATTTTGCCACCCTGCTGCCCTTGCTCTGTACACACAGACACACTAAAGCCAGGGGAAAAAATGGGATTTTATGTAACTGTAATATGTTTCTGGGACCCTCGGTAGTCTCTCCCTCTCTCCTTTGGATCAGGAAAGGCACAAGTCAAAGATTTTGCCAGTCTGCCCTTTCTCATATACACAGTCAGCTACACTGTGTGAGACCAAGAAAAGAAAAAAAAACTTTCATTTGGGATTTTCTGTAACTCTAATCTCTCTTGGGCCCTCAGTAGTCTCCCCTCTCTGCTCTGGATCTGGAATGGCACAAGTCAAAGATTTTGCCAGCCTGCCCTTTCTCAGTACACACAGCTACTCCATCAGAGGCCAAGAAAAAAAATTGTGATTTTCTGTAACTGTAATCACTTTGGGGCCCACTAGTAGTCTCTCCCTCTCTCCTCTGGTTCTGGAATGGCACAAGTCAAAGATTTTGCCAGCCTGCCCTTTCTCATGTACATACAACTACATTGTCTGAGGCCAAGAAAAGAAAAAAAATATAATTTGGGATTTTCTGTAACTGTAATCTCTCTTGGGCCCCTAGTAGTCTGTCCCTCTATCCTCTGGATCTGGAATGACACAAGTCAAAGATTTTGTCAGCCTGCCCTTTTTGTACACACAGCTACACTGTTAGAGCCAAGAAAAAAACAACTTTCATTTGAGATTTTCTGTAACTGTAATCTCTATAGGGCCCCCAGTAGTCTCTCCCTCTATCTCTTCTGTATCTGGATGGAATGGCACAAGTCAAAGATTTTTGAGTTACTCTGTAGTTAGGGACAAAAGCAGGCAAAGGCCCATTGGAATTATCCCCCACAATTTTGTAGGACATTAAACCTGAGAGAAGTTAGAAGTAAGCCAGGTATCTATACCTTTTTTGAATGTACTAAGGGTTCTAAAATTGACTAGTTGCTGAGGAAGCTTGTTCCATAATCTTGGTGATCTTACAGAAAAGAAGCTAAGTCTTTTGTTGGTTATAGCCGTGACAACCTCTAATTGCTTGTTGTATAGTCTTGGCACTATTTTCCTTTGTGAAAAGGAAACACCATATTGTTGCTTTAAAGTAGGAGACTGTAGAGTTCTAAAGAGAAACAGGAGATCTCCTCTGCTACACTTTAACTCCAAGGAATCAAGGCCTGTTTTAAGAAGTCTTTCTGGGTAACTTAGATGGGCTAAATGAGGTACCATTCTGTTCTATCCATTTAATATCCTTTACTAGGTAAGGGCTCCAGAAGGGTGACCCATAGTCTGAATATGGTCTGATGTATGTAGAGTGGTATTATACTTTCTTCCATTTTAGAAATGAATGTATGGTTTATCCTTCTAAGAAGAGAGTTTGAGGCTTTAGCCACCTTGCTACAGTGGTTGGTTAAGGAAAGCTTATTGTTGACAATGATTCCAAGATCTTTCTCATAGTTAGCTGTTTTTAATAGAATATTGTTTAGTTTGTAGGCCTGTTTGGAGCTGTTTTTTCCAAGGTGTAAAACTGTACATTTCTCTATGTTAAAATGCATCCCATTTCTGTGTGCCCAGTTGCAAAATCCTTAGTCAATAGTTTTGTGCTAGTGTGAGAATTGACCCTCCCCCTAGTCTGGTGTTGTCTGCAAACTTTGATAATATGTTACATGAATTAATTTGCCTATCAGAGATAAAAATATTGAACAATGTGGGTTCGAGGACTGATCCCTGGGGCAACCCACTGGTCACCTCTCCCTCCCCTGACAAGACTCCATTTACTTTTACCTTTTATGTTCTGCCTGACAACCAGCTGTCTATCCAATTAACCAAGCTGGTAGGGAACCCTAGATGAAGTAGCTTATTTATTAGTTTTTTGTATGATACTTTGCCGAAGGTCTTCCCGTAGTCCAATAGAATGACATCCATGGGTATATTGGAGTCTGGTTCTCGGGTTATGTAATTATAAAATGCAATGAGGTTGGAGGTGCAGGAATGACCCTGTTTAAATCCATGTTGGGAAAGATCTAGGGTATTTAGTGATTGCCTTTCTGTTTCCAGTATGGACTTAATGATTTTCTCAAATAATTTGCATGGGATAGATGTAAGGCTAATAGGGCGGTAGTTTTCTGTTTTAGATAGATTACCCCTTTTAAATATTGGTGTTAAAGTGGTTGCTAACCAGTCAAGGGGAAGTGAGGTTTCACATAATGATTTGTTAAATATAATAGTTAAGGGAAGGTTTATTGCATCAGCTGTTTCAATTAAAAATCTAGGATTTATTTTGTCTGGTTCTGGACTTTTTTTTTAGTGTTTTTAGAGTGGTGCTTGCATCAGATTTAGAAATTAGATAGTGTTTTGATTCATTTGTTGGATTTTTTTTGGGGGGAGGTTGCATCTTTTTTTGTGAAAACTGAACAGAAATAACTATTAAATATGTCTGCAGATTATTTGTCTAATGTGATTATTGAGTTGTTTACTGTTAGAGGGCCAATTTGTCAGCCTGCTCTTGCTCGAACACATACAGTCACAGAGTACAGTACTGCTTTAGTTTGCAACTTTGTATCCCCCCGGCAGACACCCAGGCCACCACTATCTCCCCATTCCCAATGCCCCGAGTCCCCAACCCGCCTTCACCCACCCTCAATGATAGGTTTCTCTCCACCTCATTTCTCTCACTCTCCCTAATTTTTTCTGTTGTTTCCTCCTCTCTGGCTCAATTTGTTATTTCTTGTGTTTTTTGTGAGGGTTTTGGTGGCTTGGCACTTTTGTTTTGGGACTGAGTCTCTAGTCTCTGCTGGCATTGCTACTGAGTGCAGCTCCTGCTCCTCAAGTCCTCCTCGCTTGTCTGGGGCTGCGTGGCACACTCAGCATGGTTATATACAGTGAGTGCATCATGTGAACATCTGTTGCCTGATTGGATGCCGCCAGCTGCCTGTATGTGCCGACGGTATCCCCCTGGCAACAAAGAACAAAATCGAGAAAATGGCATTTCCACAAACCTGGAACTGGACTTCTATGGTGAATTCCTTATTTATCCAGGTCCATGGATTATGGGTTTGAGCCAGGGGTCCAGATCTCTCACAGAACAGTCTGCCCAGCCCTAATAACTTTATGCTTTACTATTTCTACATGTGGAGATCAAGACATATTTTCAGAAAAACAAACCCCCAGATACATGTAATTTTTAACCAGTGCTATCTTAGTGTCTGCTATGCAAATAGCTGGTTCTTCAATTCCTTTCCTTTGTTTGTGACCAAAAAAAGAAGATATGATTTAGATTTATTTATAGTCAAATTATTTGCTTTACACAGTTCCGTTAACTTCTTGGTTTTACATTGGAGGCTTAGCAGGGAAGTAGACAGCAGGACCAGGTCATCTGTGTACACTAGAACATGTATTTTCTTATTTTTAATTATAGAAGAATGAAAATCTGGATTATCCAGTTGTGCTATTATAGTATTAATGCAGATGTTAAACAGGGCTGGAGCCAATAGACAGGCCTGTCTGACACCAACATTTGTATTTATGGGTTGAGTTAAATCACCATTTTGATTATACTGTACCTGTATCCAGGTGCTAGAATACAATCTCCTGATGATATCAATCAGAGTATTATCAGCTTTATGGCTAGCATTTTGTACCATAATAGGGTACTATTGATTGAATCAAAGACTGATTTGAAATCAACGAAACAGAAAATTAACATGGATTTTTTTAATCTTTGCGTAGTTCCATACTAGATATGCTAAAATATAATAATGTCGTGTAGTAGATCTACCTGAGAAAAACTAATTTTGAAATTCACTAAGTACTTTCCCCTCTGATAGCCAGTTCTGTAGTCTATTTAATATAATTTTACTGAAAAGTTTTTGTGTATTGCCTATAAGGTTAATTGGCCTATACTGTATGATTGGATCTAGAGGTGAGCCTTTTTTTTATCTATAGGGTAGACTGTATTACCTCTCCAACTCTTTGGGGGCTCTGCACACTGTGCTATATGGTTATATATTATAAATAAAATCGGACTCTACCAATCTACAAAATATTTATATACTTCCTGTAGGATCTGATCTGGTCCTGGATCTTTTTGGTTTTTAATGAACAATATCACTTCCACTATTTCGCTGTCATGAATAAATATTGGTTTTGGATGATATCTATAATCACAGAAGTACAGAGCACTACGTGAAAGGCAGCCCACCCTGCATCAAAGGTGGCTGCATCAGCCTAGCGCCATACAAATGGCAGCGCCATGGCGCAAGCCATCTTGTGCCACAGAAATGGTGCAAGACCGCACCTGTGGGAATTTCAAAGCTGCACCACTGACACCGAACATGTCAAAGTACTGTCAGCTGCTAGACCAGCCAGAGCTAGTCTAAGGGACACTAGAGCATATAAAGAGACCCAAAACAGGTGGTCATAACTGACTATGCTAATATTAAGGGCCAGTATTCTCCTGCAGGACTAGTTTACAACATTTTGTAGGCTTAGTTTTGGCCATTTCATCTGCCATTTTGTTTACTTAGCTTGCATCATTCTCATCCTTTGTATGATTTGTTTGACTTGGCATGCACCATTTTGGTTACTCGGCTTGCACCATTTTTACTCGGTTTGCACCATTGTTACTCAGTTTGCACAATTTCTACTCAGTTTGCAACATATTTAATCAGTTTACATTATTTTTGTACTCAGTTTGCACCATTTTTGTACTCAGTTTGCATCATTTTCGTTCCTTGAGTAATTTTTCTGACTTAACATGCACCATTTTTGACTCAACTTTCACCATTTATTGTGGTGCAGCTTGTGTCATTCCCATCCCTTATGCCATTGTGTTGACAGAGTGAACCTGTTGTGTCAGTATGGGGGACTTTGTCACACAAACCACTTTCTTGCAAAATATGACTACAGTATTTGCAACACCAAGATCTGATTCAAGCTGGTTGCTTAACGCAGCTTGCGTGGATCTAAGGCCCTTTGAAAATCTTACCCAAAGTGTTATTAAGCCTCCAGAGTTGAAGCATGGTGACCAAACCCTTGGCTTACATGGGTCCAAAAGTATTTTGGGTCTTTTTAAGTATTTCAGTTCTTAGTTTTGATTACATAGTTTTTTGGAATTTGAATTTCTGTGTTTCTAATATCTTCTTATATTTTTTCCTTTCTTGATTTAATTTATGGTTATTTATCTTGTTTGGACATTTTTTAGCTGATCTTACAAATTGATGTAGCAGTTGCTGTGCTCTACTGTAAGTCTGATTGAACCATGTATCATTTTCCTTTTTTAACTTCTTTGATCCAATAATAAGGGTCTTATGTATAGATCAATTTCTTGCTACCTGCCATAGGTGTACTCTGACTGTTCTGGGTGTATTAGAATATCTGAGCATTTCTTAAATGGTTCTCCTCTGTAAATAATTTCTTTGAATGTATTGGTAGTTTTAACCTTCCATCTAATTCTCTTTTGGTTTAATATTTCAGAGTTATCTTGTGATCCATTATTATTACCTCTTATATTGTCTCCTATTGCCATCTTCATATTTAATTTTATTGGAAAGTGTGCTGATTCAGCCCTATCTAGGACAGACAGTGCTGTCACCTTCCTTATAGCTGAGACATTTGCCCAAATATGGTCTATTAAAGGGGAATCATTTGGTCTGGTAAATGTTATTGCCCCTGCTAAGTCCCCATGTATTCTTCCATTTAAGATACAACAATCTGTATCCTTCATTGCTTTTAACTGATTTTTGCCCTGTTTATTAACTTTGGTATCTTTAGATTTTCTTATTTGTGTTAGTCTTGGATTTATAATTTGTATATTTGCTTAGATACTTAGGCCCAGATATTCAAACTGCGCCAGGCTGTGGCGCAAGCTTGGGCGCAGCTCAACTTAGCTGCCCAGGGGTGTGGACTGGGCGATATTTAACGGAGTTGCACCATGGCTCAGCAGCATTGAATATCACACCCTGGCCACCCCCAGTGTGCATGGCGCAGTGGCACTGCACTAGTGCAAGTGGCCAGAGTGGAGCATGGGGATGCGCTAGTGCAAGTTCCACTGCGCCATGCACAGCAACCACGATATTCAAAAGTTGACATGCAAATGGTGCCATAATGTATGCAAGGTGCACATGGGGCCATTTGCATGTCATTATGGCCCCATTTGTATGCAGATGCACTGATCCCCGACGACTTGCGCCTGGCGCCCTGCCAGGCAGCATCCATTGGGGACTGATGCCCCCTGCAGCCTGATCACAGGCATTTGTAGTAAAAAAAATAACTATTCTGTCCAATATCCCTGGTGGTCCAGTGGACTGCTGTCTGCCCGATCGCGGGCATCTGTAGAGATACATAAGTTCAATATCCCTGGTGGTCCAGTGGATCACTATCTGCCTGATCGCGGACATCTGTGTGAAAATAGAAGTATTTCCTATATCCCTGGTGGTCCAGTGGACTGTTATCTGCCCGATCATGGGCATCTCTGTGCAAATAGAAGTATTTCCTATATCCCCAGTGGTCCAATGGACTGCTATCTGCCCAATCATGGGCATCTGTGTGATAATAGAAGTATTTCTTATATTCCTGGTGGTCCAGTGGACCTCTATCTGCCCGATCGTGGGCATCTGTGTAAAAATAGAAATATTTCCTACATCTCTGGTGGTCTAGGGTACCCCCCCATCTGCCCACTGAGCCCCACCACCCCGCTCCCCCCCAGTCAGCTGGCGGGTGGCAGCACCCCACCCACCTGCTGCCCCACTGCCTGCCAACTGACAGTCAGTAGGGCTGTATGCCCACTGGTTCACAACATGAGCCAATGGGCGTGCAGCCTCTACTACACATTCCAGATATGTAAATGAATCATATCTGGAATGTGTAGTATGGTATGGGCTGCACGCCCATTGGCTCACGCTGTGAATCAATGGATGTATAGCCCTACTGACTGTGTCAGTCAGCGGGCGGTGAGGCAGCAGGCGGGTGAGGTGCTGCTATCCACCGGCTGACTGGGGAAGAAGAGTGGTGGCTCAGTGGAATGAGTGGGGAGGGGCCTCCTAGACCTCGAGATATGAAACTCTGGCCCCAGATACTGTGATCGAGCGATAAGCACTGGACTACCACGGATATGGACCTTTTATTTATACAGATGCCCATGATCAGGCATGGGGGGGCCGCCAGGTGCAGCCGGAGCTCAGGTGGCCACCCACAGGTGGCAGCGGCTGTATTGCACCCTGCAATGCGGCAGCTTACCCGTGGGTGGCCATCAGTTGTTTCTGTTTTTTTTAGGATCAACTTTGTGCTGGTACAGGTAGGGGTTGTGCATGCATGGCTCTGCACATCCTGGGCTGAATATCAGGCTGTGCAGAGTATGCATGGGCACGCCCCTTCACCTGTGCCTGCATACATTACTGATGCACCCCAGCGCATCGGGATTTGTGCCGCACAGTTTTCCTTTTGAATATCAGTACTAGGTGCATCAGTGGGTTGCACAAGGCGCAACAGTGTTGCGCCATGTGCAACCCTTTTGAATATCTGGGCCTCAGAGTGCAGATTTGCCATTGTATTCTCATTTGATACATGTGCATTAAAATCTCCTGCCAGGGATTTATTTAACTCTAAAAATTGATTAGCGTTTTGCTCATAAAAATGCTAAATCTTTGTGAAAATGCATAGCTCTTGCCTCACTGTGTTTAACAAATGGAGCACTTCTAGAAAATCTATATAAATACATTCTGTACAGTTAGTATAGTCCCAAGAAAAAAACTGTTAATCAATTATTTAAAACCCTGTCCTGCTAATATTATTTCAGATATAACATATTCATCAGTAATTTATTTGATAGAGTTTGTGTATTCTACCCAGTTTTGTTCTACAGATACTGCTTTAACTAGTAGACATTTATCAAAATAAAATTTTGTGTACAATTTACCAGAAATAGAGGGAGAATGGTTTTAAGGGGTCAATTTAATTTAGTAATCTTGAAATTTAAAGAAGTTTTGACATAAGATATAATCCCTGCTTTTGATCAGCCACTTTGTCCTGTCCCTGTGGCAGGAATTACATATCCAGAATATCCTTGTAATAGGGGGGCATTCTGATCCATCCACCATGTTTCTTGTAGACATATTATATCATGTGTCATTATAAATTTCTTCATCTCTGCATTTGCAATTTTTGAATTCAGACCATCTAAATTTCAGAATATGATAGTAAGTTCAGTATCAGTTTTGTAACAATCTATGACTTCCCTGTTCTCCTCTATTTGTTGATTTGAGCTACATGATTCTAGAATTATGTATTTATTTTCATTCTCAAATTTAGGAACTTCTTCCAAGACAGATTTCTCCTCAATAAGTGCTCCAACTTCTACAATATGAATGCCTATTTAGTCCAGAATATGTGCTTTTTTAGGACTAGTCTGGCTATGGTTGGATTCCTGAATGTGATGTCCAACTGTGTACATGATGATGTATGTTTGTAAATTTTAACCCATTCAGTGTTGCTATTGTTGATATCTACATCTAACATTCTTGATAAAAATGAGACTAATACACCCTTCGTTTTTCTCATGGTATCTCTTTCCTAGGTCTTCCAACTGAATATGGAAATTAATTTGTTTTCCCACTCCTGATTCTTTCCTTTTATGTAGTGTGTTATGGTAGCTAATGTCTTATAATACCAATTTCTAGAATCTTGTAGACTATCCTGTTATTCTTTTGACATGAACGGTACAGCTTGAGGCAGATGAGTATATTGACCTTTTAGTTTAAGATCTAATTCTTTTTGCCATATCAAATCTGCCATATCTTGTGTTTTACAATAAATCGGGACACAATCTTGATGTTCTTTACTAGGAGGGTGAGTAATATAATATTTATCTGTAGCAGCTGTCTGGTTAATCAATTTAAGTATCCAGTCAGTTACAGTAGTAGCCACAGACATGTTCAGATATTTCACACAATTTCTAAAGTGTTTCTCACTGCTGCCCCTACAGTGGAAATGCAAAAAACAAGAGATTTCTCTAGAAATATCACACACATTTCAGAAATATCTGACCACATCTTTGACTGTGACTGTAGCTTAGAATTTGCTTCCTGATATAATGGGTATACCCCATAAAGTTCAATTAAACATTCCAGTTGCAAGTCTTGATTTTCAATCACTCCATTGGTTTGTTGACCTAGGTTTTCCTTTGGGCAGGATACATGAACCTCAGTCTCCCACAGGTGCCTTTAGTGTGCTTCTGTATCTCATTTCCATGTATTGAATGGAAAAAATAACGTGCTTGTGCATTTTCTATATTTATTTCTACATTATTATTTTGGATAGTAACAATTCCTCCTCCCTTATTTCCATCACTCTTTTCTATGTTCATTCTTTTTTTTGCCACTCTCCACAGTTTTAACTTGCAGAGAATTATTGTCACCATTTCTTGCAATGTTTTTAGGAGAGTCTGGAACTATAGCAACAGTCCCTACTCTCTTTTTATGTAATCCAGTGGAGTATTCATCTTTCTTCTTTAGTGCCTTTAGTTTGCTTCTGTGTCTCATTTCCATGTATTGAGTGGAAAGAATAACATGATTGTGCATTTTCTATATTTATTTCTACATTATTATTTTGGATAGTAACAATTCCTCCTCTCTTATTTCCATCACTCTTTTCTATGTTCATCCTTTTTTTTGCCACTCTCCACAGTTTTAACTTGCAGAGAATTATTGTCACCATTTCCTGCAATGTTTTTAGGAGAGTCTGGGACTATAGCAACAGTCCCTACTCTCGTTTTATGTAATCCAGTGCAGTATTCATCTTTCTTCAACTTCATAGATTTTTTCTTACTTTTTAGCTTCCTAATCATTTGATTGCTTCCTTTATTCTTTCTCTTCCTTTCTACTTTTGATTTGTATCTTAATCCTCAGTTTCCCTTAGAAAAGGCAGTGGGAGATTCACCTGTAGCACTTTATTTGCCGTTAATATTGATTCCTTCATTTCCTCCTTCTCTACATTTGAGCTTGGAGTTTTCTGTTTTAACTGATCCAATATTTTTTTTATTATAAAAGACATCAGCTCTAAGATTTTCAAGCTCATCCTTAAAAAAAAAACACACATTTTCCCAAAAATAGCTATGCTTGTGTAATATGGGTTCTTTTTAATTTCTAATGTGTGTTTGGGCAGTGAAGAGCTAGAGGTGAAACCTCCTACATTTGTAAACACTTCTTTGTCATACAGTATACAATTTCAGTCTCACATGCTGCTTCTTTAGTGTGGGGGGTAGTAACTGCCTGTTGTGGAGTATAGGGGGAAAATATTAGAGATTCTTGTCTACTAATTGTTTTGCTTGCTATTCTTTTTTTTGGTACAGATTTTAGATGCAAATCAGCAGCCCACTTTTTTTGGTCCCTCAATGGTGTGGTCCAAATCATGGGTTACTGAGGTTATATTATCTTGTTTAGTTTCTATAGGATTCCAATTTGTCTGGTATTGGTTTATCATGTTCCTCTGTGTTTGGTGCCTCTTCATAAGAAGAAAGTCCTCCTCAGTGGTAAAATCTGTCCTTTCTGTACAAGCAATGTATGAGGTGTAGCTATCAAATGCATTGCTACAAGCTGCTTCTAATGATGTACCTTCCATAAAAGGTGTCAATAATCTAGGTGATAGCCTAATTCTAAATTTTGGTGTGTTTAAATTACTGATTGACACCAGTGAATTGCCCAGTAAACTTTGCCCTTATCTAAATTTGTTGCAGCCAATGATTTATTAATCAGATGTCTGAAGAATTGAGTAATTGTTGACTGTTTGACCTCAGAAAGCTTCTCCATATTTTCCTTATCCAGTGTTACTGGAAGTTTTACCTCATTTTTTTTTTGCTTCAGTTTTGCTTGATATTCTAGTTTTTGCTTGGTTTGTACTTTTATTCATTTTATTTTATTTTCAATTTCCCCAGTTTCCTTTTTAAACTCCATAGTTGGAGACATTAATTTACCACTCCTTGTATGTACCATTATAAATATTAACCAGTAGAAAGATAAGGATAAAATGTGCACAACACTTGTCTATATAATATTCAGAGAAACAATGTAGGAACTTTAAACAGGGCCTAATAAAAATAATTATATACTAATTACTTCTGTAATTAGTAGTTTATATCAATTGCACCTCTGTTTACAGGAGACAATGAAGGACAAGGCTTTCGATATAATCTGCAATTTTTCAGCAACACATAAAGCCATAGACTTGTGTTTCTGGCCCATATATTCAGGGGTATAAAATGCCAGAGATTTACAAATATCAAGGATCTAAACTTGTAATCTTATACCTCTTATTCAAGCTTTATACAGATCTTATGCACATCTCCAGAATTGTCCATTATGAAGCAAACGTCAAGTGAACAATAGTTAGAAATTTAACCAGTAATAAAATGCTGAGTCTATGCAAAGAAAGTTTCACATGTGATGCCTTGATGCTGGAATTTATATGAATATTCTTCCTCTTAAACTGATATCTTCAACACCCAAGACTGTAAGGCAGCATCTGGAGTGCACTATGCTGGTTCGATACACACTGAGAGGTTCTGGTATAAGTTACAGTCCTTTTAATAAAATATTCAATGTTCTGAAAATTTTGTCATTAGTCTGTTTCCATGTACCTCTCTTACTTTGCCAGGTTCTTTATCATCAACCAGACGTTTCCTATGTCTATGTACAAGGTTCACAGTCACTAATCGGCGGAAATAATATAGAGAGCCATAACAAATATCCAAAATAAGAATAACCAAATGAATACAGTTTCTAATTATATAAGCAAAATATTATATCTCGACTTCTCTGTTTTGACCTCCAAGTGATAACTACCACTTAAAGTCCACAATATATATATTATGGCCTTTGTCTAACATATAACCTTCATCACTAAAAACTGAGAATTAGTTTGTAAAAAGGATAAAATGTATTTGCCTAGTTAAGAATAGCATCAACTCATAGGTGGGGTATGCTGTACACTCTAAAATTCTTATTAGGTTTGTAGTAGCTATTAGCGAGACATGGTTCACCAGTAACCACACTTGGGAGGCTTCAGTACCTGGCTATGCACTGTTCAGAAGAGACCAAGGTGCAAAAGGGTGGAGGGTGAAGTGGCCCTTTATGTCAATGAATATATAAAAGCTACAGAAATTCAGAATACACATAAGGAGCCAGAAGAACTGTAGGTCACCCTGGAAACAAGAAATGGGACAGCCATACAAACTGGGGTTGCCTACAGGCCTCCAGACCAGAAGGAGGACATAGACACATTACTGTTAGAAGATATATAAAATGTAACAGCTAAAGGGGAGGTTCTGATAATGGGAGACTTCAACATGCCAGATACAGATTGGTCAATACCAACAGGAACATCTGCCAGAACTAGACACATAGTGGATTACCTGCAGGGGAAGGGCCTCAAACAACTGGTAGAACAACCCACAAAAGACAGGGCTATCCTAGCTCTAGTACTGACTAATGGGGAAAGGACCAAAGCTCTCCAGGTAGAAGGTCACCTGGGGGCCAGTGACCATCACATGGTATGGTTCAATTTGGCCACTAGAACTAAATCATCCCATTCCAAGGCAAAAATATGGGACTTCAGAGGAGCTGACTTTTATAAGATGGCCAGCAGAGTTAAGCTAGCCCTGGCAAGAAGAAATACAGGTGAGGGGGTACAGGCAAAGTGGGCAAGCATTAAGGATGCAATACTTGAAGCAACATCCCACTGTGTTAGAGAGAAAAGCAAGAGCAAAACAAGAAGGAAACCACTTTGGTTCTCCAAAACAGTAGCAGAAAAGGTGAGAGCCAAAAGGCTGGCCTTCAGGAAATATAATGGAACACAGTGGGATGAAGATAGGGAGGCATACCAAATTTCCATAAGGGAAGCAGGGAAGGCAGTAAGGCAGGCAAAGGCCCAAACAGAGGAAACACTAGCATGAACAGTAAAAGAAGGTGGCAAGACTTTCTATAGATATATTAGTGAATGGAGAAAGTCCAAAGGGGGTATTACTAAGACCAAAGGGGATAAGGGGCAGTGTGTGGAGGAGGACCAAGGAAAAGCATCTATCCTAAATAGATACTTCTGTGCAGCATTTACTGAGGAGAAGGTAGAGCAGTGCCCACAGCTCAGCACCATGGACACAGAGGGGAGGGAGGTGTGCACTAGTCCCTTCACAAAAGAAAGGGTCCTACAAGAGCTTGCTAAGCTCAGGGTGGACAAGGCAATGGGACCTGATGGCATACATCCCAGGGTACTAAAGGAGCTAATGGTGAAACTAGCAGAGCCATAATCAGAACTATTTGGTGAGTCTCTGAGAACAGGAAAGGTCCCAGAAGATTGGAGAAGGGATCGTGTGATCCCGTTCCACAAGAGTGGTAGCAGGAAGGAGGCAAGGAACTACAAATCAGTCAGTCTTACCTCAGAAGTGGGCAAGATTATGGAGGCACTCCTTAAGGAAAGGATAGTGCAACACCTGGAATCCATAGGAGCACAGGATCCAAGACAGCATGGGTTTACAACAGGAAGGTCCTGTCAAACTAATTCATAGATTTCTTTGACTGGGTAACCAGAGTGGTGGACCAAGGGGGAGCAGCTGATGTCACCTACCTGGACTTCAGCAAAGCTTTCAATACATTCCACATAGAAGATTGATTAATAAGCTAGGTAGGCTGGGTGGGTCAGTTGTTCAACTGGTGTGCCAAACTGGTTGACGGGCAGAAAACGAAGGTGGTGGTAAACAGTGTGGGTCAGAAAGATACCGGTCACAAGTGAAGGTGCCCGCGGGGATCAGACCTGGGCCAGTAGTCTTCAATATCTTCATCAGTGACATTGCAGATGGACTGGATGGTAAGGTTTATCTGTTTGTAGATGATACCAAGATCTGCAACAGAGTAGATGATCCAGATGGGGTGGGCAGAATGAGAAAAGATCTGGATAAACTGGCAAAATGGTCAGAAAAGTGGCAATTGGGGTTTAACGCAAAGAAGTCCAAGATCATGCAAATAAGGAAGAGAAACCCCAAAGCCACATATAGGTTGCTGGCAATCACAAGGGATGAAAGAGACTTAGGCATCATCATCATAGATGACCTGAAATCATCCAAGCAGACCGCTAAAGCAGTAGGTAAGGCTAGAGGGATGTTGGGGTGTATTAGTAGGGGTATCTCAAGTTGTAAGAGGGAGGTAATAATCCCTCTTTACAAGACACTGATAAGACCCCGTCTGGAGTGTTGTGTGCAGTACTGGAGCCAACACCTGCACAAGGACATTAACAAAATAGAGGCAGTCCAGAGAAGGGCAACCAAAATGGTGCAGGGACTGCATCAGAAAACATATGAGGCCAGATTAACAGAGCTCAATATGTATACCCTAGAGCAAAAAGGAGGGAGAGAGATGATATGATTGAAACATTCAAACATCTTAAGGGCATTAACAAGGTGAAAGAGTCTAACATGTTTCAATATAAGAAAAATATCAGGACAAGAGGACACAGCATGAGATTAGAGGGAGGCTGATTAAGGGGTAATGTGAGGAAGTTCTTTCTCACAGAAAGGGTGGTGGATGCATGGAACAGCCTACCTCAGGAAGTGGTGGATATGAATACAGTGCAGGGCTTCAAACAGGCATGGGATAGGCATAAGGGAGCAAAACAGATGAGTATTAATAGATAGGCCATTGATAGAGTACAGGCCTGTGGCACATTCATAAGGTAGAAAAAGTGATCAGACTGGATGGGCCTTGCAGTCCTTATCTGCCATCAACTTCTATGTTTCTATGTAAAATATTTAATAAAATGAGTGCCCTTAAATAGGATATAGTATGGGATAAAGATAAATTTTCAGTATCCAGAGAAGAGTAGACATAATTTTAAGCTTAGCCTTTCCACCTGATATTTACTGAAACTACCTCTTCACAGAAGCAAGGTAGTTGAGAGAAAACTCTCCACTTTGCTCCCTCTATCTGCTTATTTCTGTGCCATAGTTCATGCCATATCAGAAAGTTGAAAGTTCATATGCTTGTTAGGAGCTTGGTAGCAGAGGCTGGAGAAAATCAAAAAGGCTGAAAAGACCAAAAGGTTACAGAATACCAACAGAATATCAGGTTATTGAACAAAATGCAGCCCGGTTTTCTTATTCTGCTTTTTCTACCCCTGCTTGTGTAGCTGTTTTGCCTCTGCTAAACTCAATTCAGCTCCACGCTATCTTCCCAGCAAAGGCGAAGCTGCAGCTAAATGCCAAGCATGCTCAATACGTATTTTGAAACACCTTAACATAACAGTTGATGTAGTTATAATGGGATTGGCTTAAACAACTTTAAATATTTTGAATTTGTTTGTGCAGTGTGAATATACCTTTCTGATTTTTAGTTTAGATTAAATGAAAAGAAAAACTCAGAAAGGCTCGTACTCTAAAGCAAAGTCAGTGACAACAGAATGCAGTATAAAAACTTTTTAAAAACATTTGTCCTTTTTCTTCTAATGGAGAGAATTAAAATGTTTTTATACTGTATATTGTTGTCACTAACTTTGCTTTGGAGTGCGAGCCTTTCTGGGTTTGTTTTGCACTTCATTTGGCCACCGCACCTGATTTACAGGCAAGCCTTCTTGTTTTGGCTAAATTAAAAACCATCCAGCCTTGTTCCTACCTATTAAGTGTAATACTATTGCAGTGCTTTCTTATCTACATAAAACTCTGTGCATGCAAGACTGAGAAATAAATATCTACATTAGATCAAGTTCACGTATAGTACAAATACAATCAAATTAACCATTTAGACATTTGAACAGATGAAACAAAACAGTTTAGAATGGTTAAATAAGTAGCAAACAATGGCTATCAAACTTTTGAGCCGCAAGATGCAGACTACAAACTGAAGACTTTAGCTGTTTTTTTTAAGCAGTTCGACCCTAGGCCAATATCTCAGTTTGCCATTTTGTCAGTTCATCAACCACAAAGACAATATTTTCTACAGTTTTCCAGTTTATTCGGTTTTTCCTCAAGGAACCCAGGTGAGATGGCAAATGCAGATTTCAGTTAGATGAACAGGCCTCTCCACTGCTAGTGCTCCATGACTCCCTCTGAACCTCCCTGGGGGGGGATGGCTGGCTCCGCCACTGACCAGGACTCCAAGCAACCACTGAGTTATTGGAAATGGAGAGATCCTGGTAAAAAAGTCAGTCACACAAGATGGCTGTACACTTGCAGAAGAGTATGGTGAGGCAACAATGGCGTACCTGTTATAGGCAGGAAAAAAAGGCATTGTACAGCTCCTGCTTCCTTAGCTGTCTCCTCTATGTTGGGTAGTATATGGTGACTCATCTCACATCCTGGCTGTTGCTGTTCTTGTAAAGCCAAACAGGTTTGACCTCGAACTCACACTTTAGCGAGGTGCAAAGCAAATGAGCTGACCAGCCTGAAATAAGCTCCAACAAAACCAAATGATGCTTGCACTCTTATGAAAATAGACACATGCTCTGCAATAAATTCAAAATATAAGCTTTAATGCTATTGAATAGCAGAGTCTGTCATGAACAACTCATGCACCCACCAGCAGAAAGGGAGCAGTGGTGTTACCACTGTATTGATCCTTAGCAAGGCCCCTCCTGGAGTACTGTGTCCAGTTCTGGAGACCACGAGGCTGATTCCAAGATGAATGTTGCAACTTGCAGGTGTATGCAAGTTGTGACATTCACCACTATGCCAGGGACTCTGCACCATATTCTAAGAGTGGTAGGGTCCCAGCACTTAAGACCTGTGACTTGAGGCACACGTAGGCTACAGCCACAGGCATGGCATAATAGCCCTGCATGTCGCAAGTCATGACCCACTGCAAACTGCCCCCCTGGAGCCCCCCCAGAACACCACTGCAAGCCCAAGGGGCATGGGGGGCTGGACAGGTGGCACAGGAGTCTGGGGGGCACATTATAAAATGGTCCCCGACATTCAGAGGTGGGGGGCATGGATGTGTCCATGGGGGCACAGGGAGCACAGCAGGACCTTTGCCATGATGCTGCAGAGTGGGCATCCATTGGATGGCACTAATGCCCCTTAGAGCATCTCTGAGGTGTTCTAACTCCACTGCACCAGTGTGGCTCCTGGAATAGCATAAGTGGGTCACAGCAGCCACCCTTTTGGAATAGGGTACAGTTGCTGCTGTAACCCACCCTTGCACCATGTCATTGTGGGTTGCCGTGTAATAGGTGGCGTATCCCACATTTGGTGTAACCTGCAGAGGGCATGGCTCAAGGCACCTTTTGGAATCACAACCAGCGTAATGCATGGTGCAGGTTGCAAGTTACACCATGGGGTTTGGCGTAACTCAACTTGTGTCAGTGTAAGTCATCCTGGAATTGTGCCCCACATCTCAAAAAGGACATGGACAGGGTAGAGGCTTTCCAGATAAGGGCAACTAATATGGTGCAGGGATTGCACCAGAAGCCCTACATGGAGAAGCTGAGGGATCTCAATATTAACACCATGGAAAAGATAAAGGGGGGATGTGATAGAGACCTATAAATAATTAATGGGACTGAATAGAGTAAGCAGTGGGAGTACTTTTCAGAGAAGAAGGTACACACAAGTTGCTTGTTACAGACTGCTATTCAATAGCATTAAAGCTCATATTTTTAATTTATTGCAGAGTCTGTGTCTACTTTCATAGGAGTGAAAACATCATTTGATTTTGTTGACTCTTGCTGTTCTTGCTAGTGGCTGGGTAGGTTAGGCCATGGGGGCCTGAGTGTAACTCCAGTCAGGGAATCCCACACATCCTTTCTCCACTTCCACTTTGGCTGCTCTTTTCTCTTGGTGGGCTTCCAGTCCTATTTATCTTCTTTTCACAGCCCTCCCTTTATTGGCTGTGACTGTCCCAGGCTTTTCAGTACCCTTTGGCCCCAATCCCAACAGCCCCCTGTTTTCTGTAATCCCATGGGTGCTGCCATTTTGGTGTACATTAACCCAAAACAGCATAACTTTTCATTTCTATTTATATGCCCTTAAGAGGGTGGAATGCAGTTCCCCCTAAACCAAAGGTTTTCTAGTAATGGTCTCCAGCTCTGCTGATTGCCCTGGGGCCAGGGATATAATTCTAGCACAGCCATCTAGCCAAACCCACAAACAGAGCCATGGCTCCTTTAAAATTTACCTTCTGGTGGCTGTGCATGCCCATTAATGCACCGGCCACCATATTTGCTACATTTTTGGCCCAGGGTATGTAGGCCACTCCCGGAACTGAACATGACCCTCACAGGTACCCAGAGGAGCAGAAATAGCAGTCAGACCTCAGCCTCACTCTGTACATGGGCTGAGGTTCCCAAAGATTACAGTGTCTGTGGCCACAAAGATGAACAGGGCACCACCTGGTCTGAGCCCCACCTGGGACCACTTGCTGTCAGCAGAGGAGAGGAAGGTTGTTGCCCTGCCAAGTAAGCCCATTTGAGGGGTTTATATATGTTTTGGACTCTTTCTTGTCTCTTTACATTTCCCCCTCTCCCCCTTTTTTAGCAATCCTACTCCTTTCTGCCTTTACTTGTTCCTCTATTCTTTATCCTCTGTACTGAATTAGTGTATTTGTATTTTGCATCTTATCCTCTCTTTCATCTATAGCTTTAAACTAAAAAATGAATATAGCAATTCATAAGTGTACTTATTCAGTGATCCAGCTGATACCTTTGCACCTAAAAACATAAGAAACAATAATAAAATAATAAAAAATAATATATACTGTATGAGTAAATGAATAAAAGTTTAATTTTATACAAGTAATAGAGTGTTAGGGTAAAACCCTATTTGCAACAATATCCTGTACAAAACATCTAAAAAACAATCAGACATACAGATGCAAAACATAAAATCAATTACAGCAGGAGGTACATTTATCAAAAATAGGTGCAAATATGATATAGATGTTGTGTCAGTGCTTTTGAAACGTGCTATAAATTGAAATGTTCTTTAATTCATTCAGCAACGTATTCCAAGTTCTATAAATAGAAGATAGTACATGGCATCTCCATACCTGTTATACATTCTAATAGCTTGAATGTCTGGACTATTTACTCTTAAATTGTATTGCTGGTCCTTATTATGTGTAATGTTTATAACAGTATTCAAATTCATGCTCCCTTTTGCATGGATTACTTTATGACCCCAATTTAACCAAACATAATTTCTTTTTTCCACAGGGTGATGCCATTTTAATTCATTATATAAATCACAATGATGTGCCCCGTGTTTACTCCGGGTTATACATTCAGCTACTTTATAATAAAGTTGATCTACTTTATTTAATTCTGTTTTGTTAGCATTCCTATACAGAATTAATCCATACTCGATCAGCGGGATTATCATGTGGCTAGTTATTTTCTTTCTGGTGTCTATTGAAAGGCTATTGGCCATTCTTCTGAGGGTTCCTAATTTTTGATTAGTCTTTCTAACTGCTGTCTTTATGTGTTCTTTAGAGTCTAATTTCTCGTCTATCATAACCCCCAGATACCTGCAGTGAGTGACATTATCCATCCTGAGTCCACTGTTGTCTTTCGCTTCCAAGGTTTCTCTCTAGCCCCTGTTATTACCAGTTTGAAAGTAAATACATTCTGTCTTTGTCTTGTTTAGCAACAGCCCTGATGAGGCAAGCCATTCTTCTATGCTGCTCATATCTTCTTGGAGTTCGAGTTCCAGCTGACAGTGGCTGCATGCGGATGCCACCAAAATGGTGTCATCCGCCTACAGCCACATGTTGCTGTTCCCAACACTCATTTCTAAATTGTTCACATACATGTTAAACAGCAGTGGGCCCCGAATGGATCCCTGTGGTATTCCTCAAATTACTTTTTTCAACTAGGTGACATTATTACCTATTGTCACACACTGGCCTGGATATACAAAAGGGTTGTGCCATGCGCAATAGGGTTAAGCAAGTGCAAGTCTGAAAATGCGCCATTCTGCGATATTCAGCAGGAGGCAGTTGCGCCACCGAAAACATGCTGAGCAACAAGGCAATGATAATGAAGGCACGCGCAACTGAAGGGAGGAACCAAAGCAGAAAGGCAGTCGATGTTCAAAGACTTGCGCCAATGCGCGGCAGTGGACAAGATTGGAGTTGAAAAGCAGCCAAAATAAAAGGACAAGGAAGAGCGCAAGAACACTGAAGGGAAGCCACATGAGGCAGGGGGATAGACAGGCACAGAGGAAACTGTGAGAAAGAGGAAGAAGGAAACCACAATGCAGAAGAGGCACAGGGAGGTGTGTGGTGACACACATTCAGAGACCAGCACAGACAGGTGTACCCGGTGCAGGGGAGGTAGCAGTCAGGACAGTGGGGGGAACAAAGCAACAGCTGCTGGGGGGGGAATGCAAGCCAAGGACATGGCCAGTGCCACCTTCCACACGGAGGCCGTAATGAGGGGGTGAGAAGGCATGTGGCAGGTGGACGTGGCCGTGGAAGGGCCCGTCAGCGGTATGCCCCCAACAGGCAGTACCGAGCCCGCACCAGCTTTGAGTTGTATGCAGATATCGAGATTGTGGGCTGGTACCACCTGAACAGGGCAATACTGAGGCGGCTCTGTGAGCTGTGCAGTGATGTGATGCAGGCACCCACACAATGGAGTCATGCCCTGTCAGTGGAGACAAAGGTAACAGCCTGCATGTGCTTGCTCACCACGGGTACCTTCCAGCAACCAACTGGGGACACCACAGGCATAACACAGTTGGCCACGTCATGCATCCTCACCCAATTCCTCAGCGCACTGCTGCCACATGCTGCGGAGTACATCCATTTCCCCAGCACTGTGGCGGAGCACACAGCAAACATCCAGGAGTTCTACAGGGTAGCACGTATGCCTGGCATGCTAGGGGCAATAGACTGCACCCATGTGGCCATATGCACACCACCTGGTGAGGAGGGCATCGCATACATGAACTGCAAGGGCTATTACAGTGTCAATTGCCAGGTGGTGTGTGATGCCAGTGGGCGCATCATAAATGTCTGTGCCACGCACTGGGGAGCACATGATTCATACATCTGGCACCAGTCGGCACTGTGCCACCGATTTGAGAGTAGGGACATCCCCACAGGACATCTAGTGGGTGAGTATGCAAATCAAATGGACATATCACGGGCCTGGGGGGGCATGGCCAGAGGTGCCATGGGTGAGGCCCACAGGGCTTGGGGCAGTCTGAAGCTGAACACGAAACTAACTGCCACTATCTGCACACAGGTGACAGTGGATACCCACTCCATCCCTGGCTGCTCACACCCTACCGGCGGCCCACGACCCCATCACAGCAATGCTACAATGAGGCACATGCCACCACATGCAATGTAATTGAGCGGGTGTTCCATTGCTTGGACACCTCTGGCGGTGCCCTACAGTACAGCCCCTCAAAGGCCTGTGGGATATTCCTGACCTGTTGCATCCTGCACAACATGGCCAAAGAATGTAGGATATCCATACAGGTCAAAGAGGGGGACAGCGATGGGGACGCCGGTGATGATGGTGATGGGCAGCCCCCCCTTGGCCGACGGGACCCCCTGACTGATCCGGTTGGCACAGCTGCACCGGGACATCATTACAGAGGAGCACTTCAACCAATCCAGGTAAGTCATGGTGCCATGCGCAACCACCAGTGGCTAAGGCACAACCCACAAACATGAATGGAAGCACACCAGAGGTGCATGCTGGCAAGGGATGTGGCAGGGCACAGAAGCACACGCACACACAACCAGGGATGGGTGAACAGCAACATGTCACATGGACAGACACACACACACGCACACACACAATGCAACAAACGTGCACAGAGGGCAGGAGGAACACCAAGCCAGAATGCCAACCCTAGCAACACACATGTCCACAGGCCACCATGTCCACTGTCTGTCCATGTGCGTGTGTCAGATGCTGGGCACCATTGCACTTTGGTGTACAGCGCAATGCAGGCATCATCATGCATAAGTACCTGTGGACAGCAGCCAGGAGGGTGTGCAGGTGGACTGTTTGTCTGCATGCAGGGCCAGGCACCCACCTGTGCACTGCTCACCGAAACACACGATGCACACAGGGCAGCACCAGACAGTGCCCACGCTGGGAGACAGGTCATTCTCACGGCACAATGCCACGACCACCTCGGATGTGTGGGCGGCTCCGCTGAGACCCACCAGCACTGGCAGGCTGACCATGGGCCTCATGGGGTGGCACCGATGGTCCCCAAGGGGTTCCACTGTGCGAACGCGACTGTGCCCATGCAGGGGTCTGCAGCACACCGAACATGCCTGCAACAGGAGTGCTCAGGATGCCCACAGCTGAACCCAGTGTCGACAGGGTGGGTGTCACATGATGCCAGGAATGGGGAGTGGATAGCACACTGCGTGGTGTGAGCGACACATGGGCACCTGAATGTGTGCGCATTGTGGCCATGACAGCAATGAACGGCTGTGCAAGCCTGTCAATGGCAGTGGTCACATCCTCCCTCAAACGGTCCATCTGTGACACGATCCTATCGGTGTCCCTGCTGTGACGCTCCTCTGCCCTCTCCAGAGCCACACACAGTGCCTCCATGGACATTGCAAGCCACATCTGCTGCTGGACCGATGCCCGCAGTAGGTGGGTGTGCTCATCAAAGAGGTCACCTACCTCCTTGGCATCCTGTCCCTCAGGGTGTGCATGGGCCTGATGTTCAGCACCCCTTGAGGGTGGGTGCTGTGCACCAGGACCAGGTATGGGCAAGTCCACAGGTGTTGCACAGATGTCGCCGCTGAACCCTGAACCCCAGTTCCGGTGGGCGACTGCTGCTGCCGCACCTCTGTCCGCTGCACCCAAGGGCTCAGTAGTGCCGCCGCTGTGGCTACAACAGTCCCACTGTCCTGACCAGCCACCGGTGCTGCCCCACTGGTGCTGACAGGCACAGCCTCGGACTGTGCTGACATGCTGGCCCACACAGCAGCACAAGCCAGAGCCATGGGCGCGAGCTGACCTGCTGTGTGTCCATTTCATGGCACACACGTGTCACTGCCCATGACGGTCATGTCTTCATCACCAGTGCAGGTATCTGCCCCAGCCACAGTCATGGTGTGCTGGCATCCTTGGATGCCAGAACACTAAGACACAGGAAAGGCTTCCCCCACACCTGTCTCAACGACATCAGTGTGGACAGCCAGGCGGCACCACTGTTGTGCCAATCTACAGAAACCTGTGGAGGTGGATGGTCCAAACTCCAACTCTGTCCGACTGTCCTCAGTGGACAGGCCCACCAACGTTGACCCATGCAGATGCTCAGGATCTGTAAGGGAAAGCAAAGTCATGTTACTGTGTGTAACCTAACCAGCCCCCCCAAGGCACACCATGGCTTACCATGCAGAGATGGGCCACCACCCATCTGGAAGCCACCGCCCAGAACTCCCTCTATGGCACTGTGGTGCATGCTTGCAGCAAGCCTGTCCTCTGCTGGTGTGAGCTGCACCACCTCCGGCTGTCCCCCACCTGTTGCAGCACGTGCCACCCTGATGGCAGCCACCTTCTCCTTCACCCTCCTCCTGTCAGTACCCATCTTCTTCTTACACTCCTGCACAGAGCGCTGGTGGCTGCCATGCAGGTTGACGGCACATGTCACCTCCTCCCATGCAGCAGCACGGGCCAGAGGGGTGCTCCACCATCCACTGAGCAGTGGTTTCTGATCCAGGTAAGCCTCGAAAAGTGCCTCAGTCTCAGCTTTCATGAAATTGGGCCTCCTCTTCCTCCCACCATCGTTGTCCTCCTCACCCAGACCTTGCTCGATCATTATTCAGCCTGTAAGGATGGAAGTGGTTACCTGTGACTGTGCAGTCCAAAGCATGTCCCTGAATCCACAGTGCACACTCCCACGCAGCATTCAACTCACCAATAAACTGCAGTAACCGAATGTGGCCACTGCGGAACTTTGTCGCACTTTTATAGCGCAATCCATGCAAATTAGGTAAGGAGCAACTTCAATTAGATGCAAATCACGGTGCTGTGCCATTGAATGGCTGATCGGATGATTAGCATATGATGGCTGAATATCGCGCTTTTGCACTTTGCGCAATTGTGTTGAACGTGCTGAGCCAATGGTGCAGTACTGTGGCATGCATAGTACACCTCACTGCGCATGCCGAGGCTGCTGACACTGGTGTCTGCCATGCTGATGATGTGCTGTGCATGTTGGTCAATGCAGGGCACAGCCACCATTGTGCCAGTGGCGCTATAGAGAAGGTCACTACATGGCGCTGTGACAATGGGCCTCCATAGGTGTAATGGCACAACTGCCCGATAGTCTGCTGTGGCACTGGCAAACAGGCAACCAATCGCACTATATGTATAGTCATCCAATGGCACTGTGCGTGGCCTTGCGCCAGAGACCCTTGACCCTGTGCCCGACCTTTGCCCCCTTGGTGCCATGCGTCAGGCATGGCTGCACCTCTATTGTACTGTTTGGTAACAGCGTGATAGGGAATGGCAGCGCTGTACCGCGCAGCATTTGCATGTGAGGTACCGCGCTGCAGAGCGCCATATTGCCTACTATAGTGGTTGAGATGGCACTCAGGAGAGCCCCACAGTGGACTGCCATAGAGTTCGCAAACCTTGTGGCCATTGTGGAGCCACACCATGGGCCTCTGTTTGGGGAGGAGCCACTGGACAGGGCCGGGACCCAGGTCTGGCAGGAGGTGGCCACTGACCTTGAGGAGGCCACCGGATGGAGGAGCACCATGGAGCAGTGCAGGCACCACTATGGAGACCTCAGAAGGACGGATCCGGAGCTACTTTCCCATCTGCAGTTGCGTGCCAGGAGGGGCACGGTGCCTCATCCAGGTGGGTGATATGTCTATGCACTTGTATTGTCCATATGGGTAACAGTGTTTTATGTGTCCAGCACATAGGAGAGGGCTAGTCTAGGGTTGGCTGTGGTGGTGTTTACAGGGTGTGGGATGGGTGGGTCTGGCTGGGTGGGTGGACACACACATTGGAGCAGGGGGACTTTGCTTCGGGATTGTACTGATGTTCTTCTCTCCATGTTTCCCCCACAGGCATGGATGATCGGCGATGGCTGAGGGAGGAGCAGCGGAGGGAGGAGGACAGAGTGCCCAGGAGGGATGGGGACCATCACCGCCAACCTGACCGGCCTGATGAGGGTGAGTGCCATGACTCCATGATTACTATTGCATGCTGTGTAACAGGGTGGGCAGCGGGGCATGGCCACCATCCATGGACACCACTGCCATGCACGTGACTTGTGACAGTCAGCACTGTCTAGTGGCACTGCATGTCTGGGAGTGCATCAGTGGTGGTCCATGCATGCACCGGGCACATGGCTGTGGCACTGCCTTCACACTGCATAGCCAAGTCACTGTACAGCCATGGTGGTGCTGTGCAGGACATGAGTGGTGGGTGTGTGCAGTGGTTCACATGGCTGTGGCTGCCTGGGTGGGCAGGTCTTATAGACACGGTCACTGTGGGTGGTCGCACACCATCACAGAGGCATGGCACATGTCTGTATGCCATGCACAATGGGTGGGCTGCAGGGGGATGGGCAGTCACACCTATTGACTCTGCTCCCTTGTCATTGGTGACCGGAGGCTCCTGCAAATACAGCAGTCCATTAATGAGCTGCTACAGGTGGCCAGGGAGACTCTGCAGCTCCTACAGGAGATGAACCGGCATGGGGTCAGGAGGAGAAGGAGGGCCAGACATCAGCACCAGGAGGAGGAGGACCGGGATGGACGTTAATGTCCCCATACCCCAACTACCACCTTCCCCCCTTTGACCCACCCTCACACCCCTTCTTCCCTCTCCCATACAGTGGCATGAAAAAGTATTTGCCCCTTCCTGATTTTCTCTATTATTGCATATTTGTCACACTTGATGTTTTCAGGTCTTTAGATAAAATGTAATATTAGATAAAGGGAACCTGAGTGAACAAATAACACTTGTTGTTTTTTTTTACTTATTTCATTTATTTAATGAAAAAAGTTAACCAACACCAACTGGCACTATGTGATAAAGATAATTGCCCCTAGTTAAATCAACCCAATTAAAGGGATAATTAGAGTCAGCTGATTGAACACAGCCAGAGCTTGATTACAGCCAGCCCTGCTCAATATAAACCTCACTTATTTTGACCCTTACCATCAGAGTCACGTTGCCAGCACAAGATTCAACAAGCACATTATGCCACAATCAAAGGAAGTTCCTGAAAGATCAGAAAAAAGTTGTTGCACTATCAGTCTGGAAAGGGTTACAAAGCTATTTCTAAGGCTCTGGGACTCCATCAAACCACAGTGAGCCATAATCTCCAAATGGAGAACACTTGGAACAGTAGTGATTCTTCCAGGAGTGGCGGCCTGCCAAATTACTCCAAAGGGACACAGCGTAAAATCATCCAGGATGTCTCAAAGGATCCTAAAACAACATCCAAAAAGTGCAGGTTTCTCTTGCCTCAGCTAAGGTCAGTGTTCGTGATTCCACAATCAGAAAGAGACTGGGCAAAAATGGGCTTCATGGGAGAGTAGCAAGGCGGAAACCACTGCTAACCAAGAAGAACATAAATGCTCATCTCTCATTTGCCAAGAAGCACCTGGATGATCCACAAGCCTTTTGGGAAAATGTTCTATGGACAGATGAGTCCAAAGTGGAACTTTTTGGACAACATGGATCCCATTATGTCTGGCGTAAAGCAAACACAGCATTCCACAGTAAGAACATCATACCAACAGTCAAACATGGTGGTGGTGGTAGTGTGATGGTGTGGATGCTTTATCTGCCTCAGGACTTGGATGACTTGCCATAATTGAAGGAACCATGAATTCTGCTTTGTACCAGAAAATTCTTAAGGAGAATGTACGGTCATCCGTCCGTCAGCTGAAGCTGAAGCGTAGCTGGGTCATGCAGCAAGACAATGATCCAAAACACAAAAGCAAGTCCACATCAGAATGGCTGAAAAGAAGTAAAATTAAAGTTTTGGAGTGGCCTAGTCAAAGTCCAGACCTAAACCCAATAGAGATGCTATGGCAGGACCTGAAACGAGCAGCTCATGCTTGGAAACCTACCAATGTTACTGAATTAAAGCAGTTCTGCTAGGAAGAGTGGGCTAAAATTCCTCCACAGTGATGTGAAAGACTGATATTGAATTATAGGAATCATTTGGTTGCAGTCATTGCAGTTAAAGGTGGTGTAACCAGTTATTAAGTGTAAGGGGGCAATTACTTTTTCACACAGTGCCAGTTGGTGTTGGTTAACTGTTTTCATTAAATAAATGAAATAAATAAATAAAAAAACAAGTGTTATTTGTTCACTCAGGTTCCCTTTATCTAATATTACATTTTGTCTAAAGACCTGAAAACATCCAGTGTGACAAATATGCAATAATACAGAAAATCAGGAAGGGGGCAAATACTTTTTCACGCCACTGTATGTTCACCCCTGCCCTTACCACCCCATCTTGTTTATGTCCCTCACCCCCACGTTTGTATATAATTCTGTATATAGTTATTTTGAATATTTTCAATACATCTATTTTGATATGAATACTGTGGTGGTCTCTTATTTGCAGGGAGCTATAGGTGCTCAGCTGCAGTGGTGTGCATGGCGTCTTGGGTGGTGCAGTCATGGGTATGTGTGTATGTCCATGGGGAAGTGACTATGATGTGGGAGTAGCTATCAGTCAGTGTCTGTGGTGTGTGCGTTGTTCCCTGTGCATTGGATTACTGTGTGCAGTGGTCCATGGTGCATGCTTTGTGTCCATGGTGCCCCTGTCAACCTGTCCATGGCCTGTGCAGCTGACACCCTTGCATGTCTGTGACCTGCAAGGTCTGCTGCCATGTCACTGGTGGCTGTCCATGCAGGTCAGCCACTGTACCTGTCACAATGCTGAGTTGCCTCCTGTCACTGGTGTGGTGCATGTTTGCCTCAGGTGACACTGTGGCCTCTGCGGTTGTTGTCCCACCTCCATGCTGTAGCTTGTGTGTGTTGCAGGGGATGTGCACCACTGTCTGTGACTTGTGCTCCAGGCATATGATGGTGGCGTATGGGTCTACAGTGCCTGCGCAGGGTGGCTGGCACTCCTGTGCCATGGAGGACTGCAGGCTGTGTGTACACAGTTTCCATGGGCCCACACTGGGGGCTTGGTTGACACGCTACTGCATCCCTGTGTTATTGTCCCCTTGGGTATGGGTGTGTGTGTTGTCCCTGCACTGTGTTGCATCCAGTGTGATGCATGCTTCCACGCACCACTGTAGGTGTCTGTGCTGGCTGTTGTGGCCAGTGGTGGGTCGGGGTGTGTCACTGAACTACTGTGCAGGGTGCTGTATCACTGGTGGTGGTGTCAGGGGCATGCCCTGTCCCATGTGGGGTACCTCTTGTGCCGACACATGGTCTGTCTCTCAGCTGTGCCTCAGGGGGATTGTACATGTTGGCACTGTGTCTGTCGTTGTTGCATTGCCGTGTGCTGCCACCCACTGCTGGGTGCTCATGGTGGGGCTGGCTTGTATGGTTCTGTGGTGCATGAGGTTGAGTGTCACAGTGGGGGGTGGTGGTATGCATGGGGTTTCCTGCAGTGGTGGTCACTGCTCATGGGGGGTGTCTGGGGGTCACAGTGTAGGGTGTGCTATGCACTGGGGGGATGGTGTGGCACAGGGTGGTCTGCCCTCCTTGTGTGGCAGTCTCAGCTTGCTGGTGGGTGTGATGGGGCACCATGGCCAAGCTGTGGGTTGTTTGCTTGTCCCCATGGGCCAGTGGTTATTCCAGTCCTTTCCCAGTTGTGCTATGCTTGGGGTGTGGGGGCACGATGTCAGTTCTGCTGTGTGTTCCTGTGCCCATCTGTGGCATGGGTGGTGGGTCCCTACCTCCCTGGTTGTACAGTTACATTGCTCTGCAGCTGGTGGGCTCCCTGCTTGTGCTATGGTGCCTCTGGACTGCTCAGCTGGACATCCCTTGTTACGCTATAGCGCATCATATCTGCTCAGCTTCCCCTCCCTAGTTGCGCTATGGCGCAGGTTGTGCAATATTCAGACGTTAGCTGTAGGCGCAATTTGGCTTTCTCCTTTTTTGAATATTGCATCTGTTGTGCATGGGCGCAATGGACTTGTGCTTGCTCCTGCTATTGCGCACTTTTTGTGTGCAGTTTTAATATCCAGGCCACTGTCTTCTGTTAGATAAATAAGATTTAAATCAGCCTAAAGGTTCCTGATGTACTCCCATCCCCAAAAGTCTCTTCAACATTGTCTGGTGGTCAACCAGGTCGAGGCTTTGCTGAGGTCCACAAATACCACCCCTTTTTCTCTCCCCATATCCATAGAGGAGATGACCAGATTATTGAAGTCAATAAGAGTGGTACCCATGGACCTCCCTGCCCTAAACCTATGTTGAGCAGCAGACAATAGGCCATAATCTTCCAAATATTGACTTATTTGTTTATGGACCATTCTCTCCAAAATCTTTGACGTGGTTGATAACAAAACTATTGGTCTATAATTTCAGGGCTCAGGTGACTCTTCCCCCTTTATATATGGGAAACACTTGCCTAAGTTCAATGTTTTTGGAAAAATTCCACTATACAAACTCCAGTTATACAGGTATGTTAAATGCTGTGCTAGTATATCTGTCCCCATTTTTAAACAAATTCTGGTCATGAGCCGACATGGCTGTGGAGAGCTTTTCAGATGCTTTTACCCATTATTTCTAAAGAATTTGCACAATGTAGATCTGTGGAGAGGCAGTTTCAATGTGGTCTTCCTTTTAGACATTTTTGCAATGTGTTTTCCTAGAACATGCCTGCTGATTGCTACTGTATATGTTTAGCCTGGATAGTTCACAGAAGAAATGGCATCTTATTTTCAGTGGGGCTCTACAGCTACACTATATTGTGCTGCACTGTGTAAAATCAGAGTGCACTGAAAACAGTATTTTACATCTGGGGGGACATATTAAGTGCCAGACCGATGCACAAGCAGAAAGATGCATTGCACAAAAAGGGTGCACCAGTCGACACTGATACAATATTCAAAGAGAATGCACCACCGGTACAGGGTGTGCATACAGTGAAGCCTGCCAGGATGAAATGCAGCACTGGAGATTTCTGCAGTAGAGGTACTGCAGCAAATAATGCAGTTTCAATGGAAGCTAATCCCTTTTGTCATGCAGTAAGTCTGTGACACTGTGCTTCATCCTGGCGGGCTTCATTGTACCTATTTATAATTGTGACCCTGGATGGAAGTTACAGTGCAGGCAGCCACCAAGTCAGGTACATCCAGGGTGACCCTGACTGAATACCTTCCAGGGGGAATGCATGGCACATACCAGTATGCACCAGAGCCCCTATGGGTGATATTCAGCCCAGGAATGCAAATTAACTAATTGAGCATGCAGGGTGCAAAGGGGCCTTATGCATGCTCATTACTGGACCATTTGCATGTTGGCACAGTGATGAATGTGCTGGAGCAGCTCTAGCCCCCAAGCCCCGACCCCAATTGCTCCCATGTGGGACAGGCCCTGAAGTCTCTGGTGGTAAAGTGGCACCTCCCACCTGTTCCACTGGCCCCGATTGTACTGCAGTCCAGTTTCTATTGTTTCCATACTGTAGGGACCCCGATGCCATCTCTGATTGCACCTGAATACACCTACAGTCCATGCCCATAGTGTACTGACCCCCGCTCCCCTCAACGATGTACAGACACCCCTTCCCTGCCCCACAGCCCATCCCACTGCGACAACTAGCTCTGTGATGGGATTGTACCACTGTATTGGCAGGTAGTGGTGAACTTTCAGTAGGATGTTGAAATGTGTTAAACCTAGGTACGAGCTGTGTGCGGTTGATAACGCGCAGTGGCCAAACACCTCAGGCAGTCACATGCAGATCCATCATCCTGGTGCCATTGCAATGCTCAATGCGGGTGATGGCCAATGCTGTACCTACTCACAGAGGTCCTAAAACAGGCATGTTACAGCTGACCTCCCATTCATTTGTACAATTGAGGAACTGCAGTTGAACTATCCATAACCAAAAACGTACACAGCAAATGGCATTGCAGGATACCATATCCCATGGCACCCAGGATACCTCAGCAGTCTGGAAGGTGGCATGTTACACAGGAGAATGGGGGAGAGTGTGGGCTTGCAGTGATGTATAACAGTAGGAAGATACAGCATCTGCAAGGCATGCATTGGAAGTATGTAAATTCCCTCTTACAGTTTGCCAGGGACGTATACATGGCTGCATACATTGGTGGGTCCACAGCTTGCATGGTGCCCCAATGCACAATACAGCCAGTTGGGTCATTCCAAAAGTGCAGGTCCCCAGCCCGCGTTCAGTGCAGTCAATGGCTGGCCATGGCAAGGTGTGGAGGGCAGTGGCAGTCTTTGCGACAGGTTGGGTATGGGGAGAGTGAGGGTGTCTGTGTACAGGGGTGGTGGGTGGGGGTCCTCTACACTATGGATATGGACCATGGTTTCCTCTGGTGTGATTGGGTCTGGGAGGGCCCTACACTATGGAGCTCTTCAGGGATGGAATTGGATAGATTGGGGATGGAAAGGGGTACCTCTAATCCACCAGGACTGCCAGGCTGCTGTTCACCTGGGTGCACATCTGCAGCTAGCCTGTGGGTAGCTGGCCAGGTTAGGTCAGCTATTCATAGCCTAACTGTGGGCCGTGGTGCTCTGGACTGTGAAGGGCTCATTCCCACTGAATATACCACAGTACAGCATATGCATGGGAATGCCCCCTTGACTTGCATGGCACACCATTTGTGTGTGCCTTGGCCCATTCCCTTGTGGCCAGCGCATCCCGCACATTTGAATATTGTACTGCTGTGCATTGTTGGAGTTGCATGGCACAACTCCCTTATCTGTAGGGATGCACCATGCATCTTCTTTGAATATGGGAGCCCTGGACTAGGTACCCTGAATAAATACATTATAAAAATGGTAAAATCTTGACCCCACTGAAAACAAGATATTGCATCTAATCTGGGACAGCCTGAGTAAATACAGTGCAAACATGTGTAAATGAAGATCCCCATGACAATGAGGTGTAGCATCTCTCCTGCTCTGTCCAGGATACAAAATATAGGATAAAAAATATTCAGTGTTCCCAGATCCAAATAACCATTTCCCTGTAAGAAGCCCTAATTTTTCCTGCATTTTCCCCGCAGCGGTAGAATTAAATCCCTGTAGATTTTTCCTTAAGCCAGTGGTTCCTTATTTATGACTTTGTTCTTTATTTATTATATCAGCAGCCTTTTTATCAGGAAAAGAGCTCTGTATTACATGTCAAGATGGCCCTGGAACGATTTGGATTTATGCATAAGGCACAATGGGGAACTCTATGAAATAACAATGTACTGTCACTGCAGCGAAACCCCGATGGCAAACAACACAAGATCGGCAGGAATTGGGCGACAGTCCGCCCATCGCTGTGGTGGTCAGTGTGCCAATTGGGACAGCCTCACTGGGTGATTGTCCCCTCCCCCAGTCCAGCTCTAACTCAGAGTTAGAATCCTAGAGACCAGGGTGTGTGGGGCTGACATCCCGTAGCTACAATGCCGATGGTCGGCATTGTAGCTGTCGCTGTAGGGGATGTCGGTGCTAGTGCTGTCGAAATGCTATAGGTAAACCATGAAATTACAAATATCACACTCATTATTTCAAGAAATATACTCAAAATTAGTATTTACAAGTTAGACAATCTTTTAAAAGATGCTAGTAATGTCTGTAAACAAATGCATTGAAAATAGAGACATTTTCATATATCTATAAAAATGCTATTTTTGCATCTTATAGTTGTTAGTTTTCAGACAAATTCTCATAGACTTTTTTTCTGTCCACCTGATAGAATCTTGAATGAGTTAAGTAAATGTTGTTATTTTCTTCAATGCCCTGATCCAGCAACTCAGTAAATACACACTCAGTATATCATATTTTAAAATGGCAAAAAACAGTCATCTGTTTCTGTTTCCAGTTGTTTGATCAGGAATTTTGTAAATGGTATAGTTATATATCAATATCTTGCATGTTCCCCAGGAAGATCTTTGACATTTCAGGGATAATATCAAGCCTACATGAAACTTTACAAAAATTATAAAAACGATAATATAGAAAAACATAAAGGGAATTTACAAGCTCAAATGGGAAGACTGGATGGGCCATAGGCCCCTATCTGCTGACAGTGTCTATGTATCTATGTATCTAAACAATAATTTTCCTCCTAATAAATGGCATGATCTCTTTCATTCTCAAAAATAGCACATTATACAGTATATCAAGTCAATATTTCCTCCATCTTGGCATCAAATAAGATCTTGGCTTGTAAAAAGTGCTGAAATGTCTAAAGTTTGTTGTAATTAATTGAAAAACATCTACATATCTGTCATGTACAGTATTGTGTCTGTTGATACAGGTTGTATATTGTATTGCTATGCTTGTATTTATGTACATATTCTGTGTAACTATTTATTTTATACATTGGGACCCCACTGAAAATGAGCCTCTGCTCAAATGGACTATCCTTTTTTGAATTTTCAGAATAAAATATTTACTACTACTACTACTACATGTTGTGAGACATCAAAGAAAGTTAACACATACCCTGGCTACATTATTATCAGACGTCAAATTTATTTGTAGAAATTATGCACGATTACGTTACTAATACTTTAAATTAAAATATTACTGTTCAGACTTTCTTACTGTTTAGATTGCTCATTCCAACCACAAACAAGACATTTATGTTCCACAACCTAGAGTTGGAGGTTCAAAACACAGGAAAAACTCAAGTATTATCCCCTACAAACTTCTTTGTAAGTTGTTTTAGCTTTTTATAACTCTATATGAGAACAAATATCAGAGAATTACACAGATGAATTTCTCAACCATGGTTTGTCAGCAGTTAATTCATTAGATGAGATCTCCCTTGCTAGGAGTTTGACTGTTTCTCTACCTTTCCCCCAAACACACACACACACACACACACACACACACACATCTCAGTAGTTCTTTTATCTGTTATGTTTGGAAAGCAGACGCAGCCCTATTCAGTCTGGATAGTTCACTGAAGACCTGGCATTTTATTAGGTAGGTGTTGAGAGCTTACAAAACAGTATACATCTTCATAAATTTGCTGGGAAAGGGTATCATTTCTGAGGTATGAATCTTTCTTGAAATCTATTCATGCCTAACTGAAGTTAATAACAAAAAATGTTTAAATGATAGGCATTTAAATGTGCAAGCTGTTGCATTTCGAAGGGGGTAAACAAATCTCCAGTTTAATAGGAAATCAATATTTCACAAGCTGTTTCAGTTTCCTAATGGCCATCTGATAAGCAACTTGGAGTTATGTCTCCAACATTCTGAACAGAAAGAAGCGATTATTTTATTTTAGTTGCCATAGTGATTTGTAGATGTGGAAAGATACACTGAAAAGTCCAAAAAATGTGTTCCACAATACTCCATTTTCAATCTACTGATAACAAGCCATAAAAATTATATTAAACTCCGTCAAGTCACTCCGCCTTATAACCTTTAAGGTTTTTTAATTATTTTTCTATATCTTTTGATGTTACTTTTTTACAACCTAAAAAGAGGTAAAGATTTCTGGAGTCCTGTTGTTATTAACCTTTCCTGCTTGTACATCTTGACCAGTTCTGACACCATAATGTTTTTAGTATCTATTTGGGGGGATTCTACATTTAGGTTAGGTTGCTTTATGAAATATTCATTCAAAACTTCACCTACCTCTCTCTGATCTTATATAAGATTACCTTTCTTTATTAACTGGAACTGGTTTGGCTCTCTAATGGGACATTGTACTTTTGAGACACATTTCCCAAATTGCTGTTTTTTTTAACTTATTCAAAATCTTTCCTATGGTACCATTTTGCCATTTGCCTGCCTGATTTTATCTGTACATTTGTTACACCATGCCTTAAAGGTATTCCAGTCATCCTCTCTTTTTGTCTGCCTGGCCTTTTTCCATAACCTGTTTTTAATTCCGGTTAGTGTTTTAAGTTTTTCCGAGAACCAAGGGAGATTTTTATAATTTATTTTTTGTTTTACCTTTGGTGCATGACTTCCTGTTATCTGTGCTACAGTATTAATCAGATGTTGTACTGCTGAGTCGATGTCCAGTGTAATATATAATCGGTCCCACCTAGCTAGTTGTAGACTTTCCCCATATCTATCAATATTGACGTTTTTATACTGCCTTACCCATTTTTTATTTTTTTCTGTTGTTTTAGTATTTATCCATCTTATTTGACATTTTACTGGGCAGTGATCACTTAGAATTTGAGGCAAGACACTCAACTCAAGCAGCTTGATACCATCTGAGATAAAAATTAAATCCAATATTGATCCCTTTATTAACTGTTTAGTTGGCCTTTTTGTGTCTCAGATTATTTGTTTTAAACTTAAAGGGGCAAAAAACTCCTGTAACTTCTGACCTCTGCATTGTTCCCACCCTGCATTAAAATCGCCCATAAATATTAGTCTAGAATCTTTTACTGTATCAGACAACTTATTGTCCTGGATTCCCCCCTTTTCCCTCACAAAAAGACGGAGACCATTGTTTGTTGTTGTGCTCAGATTGGCAATTAATTTATTTATATTCATAATTCCATATTCCATTTCAATTTCTTTATTGTCATATTTTCAACCTTTCATTTATTTCCATCCATATATCAATCTCTGATTATCCTTCCCCCAGGTGAAAACCTGGGTGCCTTCTTCTTCTTCTCCTTTTCCGTTAGGTAATGGTGAAAACCGAGACCGCTTTCTCCTTCATCTTCTTCCTCTTCTTCTCATGTTATTCCTTTATTCTTCCCCCTCCCCTCCTCCCCCCCTTTTCCCCCTTTTCCCCCTGCCATCCACCTTTGGCAGTCCATCCAACCATATTCTCAACCTGCATCCAACTTTGGCAGTCCATAACCATGTTCTCAGCCTGCCATCCACCTTTGGCAGTCCCAACTGTCCTACTGGATCGTCTTCATCCACCTGACAGACCACCATACAGTCCCATCTTGACTGTCTTCCCTCTTGCTCTGCCTAATGAGAGATTGGTGGGAGGATCAAAACTCCAGCAAAAAGTGGCTGAGGCCCTTGTGCTGCCTTAAGTACCTCCTTAGCCCGCTCCCTTTCCTGTTACCTGCCCCGTTATTTCTGGCCCTTAGCCCCTCCCGCTTCCTTCCCGCCTCCTTCTGGCAGCACCATTCTATGCAGAAGAAGGGGTGCACTAGAACACATGGTCTGCCTCTAAAGGGCAAACTCCATTGTCCCGGATTCCCCCCTTTCCCCTCACAAAAAGACTGAGACCATTGTTTGTTGTTGTCCTCAGATTGGCAATTAATTTATTTATATTCATAATTCCATATTCCATTTCAATTTTTTTATTATCATATTTTCAACATTTAATTTATTTCCATCCATATATCAATCTCTGATTATCCTTCCCCCAGGTGAAAACCTGGGTGCCTTCTTCTTCTCCTTTTCCGTTAGGTAATGGTGAAAACCGAGACCACTTTCTCCTTCATCTTCTTCCTCTTCTTGTGTTATTCCTTTATTCTTCTCCCTTCCCCTCCTCCCCCTCTTTTTCCCCACTAGCCAGTCTCCAGCTTGCGTTGGATGGCTGGCTTCCCCCATACTTAGGGTACCATTCTCCCTTACCTCAGGGAATATCCTTATGTTCCTTCTTTCTTTCCTTCTTTTTTTTTTATTTTCCATTTTTTGCATGTTTGCTCCATGCTTCTATAAAACCCATTGTTTCTGTACTGAACATATCTATGGCTTGGTCCAACAGGTGCACACCGTCTGACCTGTAGAAATCTTCTACCCATTCTTCTACCCCCATCAGTATCACCTGTCCTCCCATCTGCCTTACCAACATCCCAACCCTCCTATTCATCTTCCTCCTGGCCCTCTCTACTGCTCTGTGGCTGTGCTCCTGCCTCATACCCTCCATGGTATCATATCCAGCCAGGCAATGCACACCTGCAGCCACCACTGTTGTATTGCCGCTAAATCCCTTTTTATTTGTAAGTAATGTGTCACCACCAAGGCCTGCCGCCAAGTTCGCCCCCTAGATGTATAATAATGAGATCTGGGCTGGGCCTGCATTCATGAGTTCTTTTAAGGTTGGAAACAGCTGTGCTCATCTGCGTCCCCGGTAACTGCCATGCCAGACCAACCTACACTTTCTTGCATCCTGGTACAGCTGCCTTCTCCCAGCCTTCTTCTCTGCTCTTTTTCCCAGCCTAATAGATATAGGAATGGCCGCAGATCCAGACTTCCGTGATCCTCCCTCTACCTATGGGGTACAAGCAAAATTCATTATTTTACACCTGCTTAGTGTCCTACCCATATTCTCCACCCTCATTATTTTTTTTTTGCTCCCCCACCTTTTTTCCTGACCTGCCCCCCCAGTTCTGCAGCTCACCAGGAGTGCCATTTTCAAATGTATCTCTTATAACTGGCTGATCACCAGCGTCCCTTTTTCAATATCCCAATCACCATCTCTCCCGCTGCTGCCCACTGTGAGGCAGCCGCAATCCGCAAGGAATGGGATGAATAATTAACCGGGTCTTCCCCCATGAATTGCATGCCCTTTTTTAGTAATGCTGTGACTTGGTAGCCAGTGACCCTTTTTCCATCCCCATGTAATATAATTTCCCGTCCTGTGCTGATGCTTGCGGTGAAAGCCCTGAGAGCCTGTACTGGGGATATTGCACCTTCTGCTTGCCTTTTCAGTGTCACTGTCTGCAACCTTGCCCTTTTTGATCCATTTTTGACCTCTTTATCTTGATCTGTATCTCTGCTACCCCCAAGTCTACATCTTCATATTCTAACCCCCTTCCTTGTCTTCTCTCCACAGCTACCACCTCACTCACTCTCATGGCCCTGCCAAACATTACGTAAATTGTGTGAAATAGTTGGGCCTCGGCCTTTGACCTGCATGTGCGGGGAGCGCGTCCTGCAGCCTCATTAGCCACTGCTCCCTATCGAGCGCTTCTATTATCTGCTACTAGCCTTGTCTCAACCTGCTCCATTCTTGCATCATTCCTCTGATGGTAAATATTTTGGTGAGTCCTTCACCTTAGACTGCAGATAAGCACTAATCCCACCAGATAGACTCCCGTGAGTAGTTATTGGGCTGTACCTTTTTCCACTGCTCCATGGGGAACATTCCCAACTGTTCCTCTGTGAGTGACCTACTTACCTCCATCTGGTGCTCTGCCCTGAATGTTTGAAACACTCCCTAGGCTCCATCGTAGGCCCTCAGAGTCCGAGGCACCCAAGAGCTGCAAAACAACAGTTCTGCTCCTTCTTGCCAATGTCCCAAATGTTCATTGGATTGGGTGTTTTTAGTTCTTCCACTGCCGGTGCCAGCCTCTGGAAATGGTCCAGCTGCAGATGGGAAAGGCTGTCAGCCAGGGTATTGTGTACCCCTTCTATGTGTTTTGCTCTAAATGACATATTAAGCTGCAAAGCCCTTAAAACTAAAAGTTGTAATACCTGCATGACTGTGCCTGACTTGGCTTTCTTGTTGTTCAGAACATCCAGCACTGCTCTATTATCACACCAAAATGTCACTTTTTGATCCCGTAATTCCTCCCCCCAGACCAAGGTACATGCCCATATGGGCATGATCTCTAGTAATGTTATATCTTTCACCTTCCCCTCCTTCACCCAACTGGCAGGTCAGGGTTCTGCGAACCATCTACCCCTCAGGTAACCCCCATGCCTAGCCCCCCAGCAGCGTCTGTGTAGAGGTCGAGATCTGTGTTGTATAGCCACTCCTCTTGCCAGAAAGAGCACCCATTGTGATTTCTGAGAATTCTTCCCAATTTTAAAATCCTAACTGACACCTTGCGTCAGATCTGCAGTGATGTGGTCTGGTGACCTCTGCTGTAATCCTGGCTAACCTCTTTGTGAATGCCCTTCCTGGTCCAATGGCCCCGCATGCGAAGTTCAGGTGCCCCAGTACCTGCTGCACCAATTTTAGTTGTACCCATCTCCTGCTGGTGTGTACCTGGATTAGTTCCTTCAACTTCTTTACTTTTTTGTCCAGTTGTCTAAATACTTCATTCAGGGCATCTATCTCTATCCCCAGAAATTCCATAACCCTGCTGGGGCCCCTGTTTTTCTGGTGCCAGTGGGACCCCTAGCTCCCGGCACAATTCTGAAACTTACCCAGCATCCCTGTGTCTCCTTTTCCTTCCAATGAAAAGAAAATCATCCAGATAAAGAATGACCATCCTATAACCCATTTTATCCTGGAATATCCACTGCAAACAGGTGCTGAAAGCCTCGAATGTAGCACATGCTGTGGAACAACCCATTGGCATTGCTTTGTCAAAATAATACTGTCCCCCACTTTTAAAACCCAATAGATCCCAGGCCTCCCTCCTAACCGGAAGCAGTCTGAAAGTGGACTCAGTGTCCATTTTTGCCATCCATGCATCCTCTGTGGCCCTTATTATCTGGACTGCGTCCTCTAGTGTCGCATATGTCACCTTACTATGTTCCTTACTGATGAAATCGTTCACTGACTCCCCTTCTGGATAGGACAAATGGTGGATCACCCTGTACTCCACTTCTTGTTTCTTGGGTACCAAACCCAATGGCAAGATCCGCATGTTTGGCAATGGGGGGGGTGTTAAACGGGCCCTCTACCCTACCTGCTGCCTTTTCTTTCTCTATCTTTTGTCTTAGCATTTCCTCCTTTCCTTCTACTGACCCAAGGTTGCTTGCCTCCCTCGCTTGCCTGGGTCCCCTACTCTGTAATGAAAAACCTGTGTTAAAACCCCTTAAATTCATATCCCACATGCTCGTGTCTGGATATCTGTCCAGGCAAACTGTCAATGCCTTCAAGTTGATGGGGGTTCTGGCCATGCCAAACTGTTCCCTGTTGTGCCGGCCGCCACTCCTCCCTGACCCTTCCCTCTCATTTTGCCCGACCTTCCCTCCCTCATTGCTGCTGATGCTTCATTTCATTCCCCTACCCCACCCTCCCTATTCTATGTTTGCCCTTTAAACCTGGCCATCTCAAAAAACTGTTGACCCAATCCTTGCCCCCCATGCCCTTGTGCTCCCAGGGCCCATGTCATTCTACATTTGTTTGCTGGGTGCCCTCCTCAGCATTTTGAGCAAGCATGCTGGAAATGACACTGAGTCCATGAGCAAACGGCCCTGTTATAAGCCCAGCAACATCTCTGGGGCGTAAACCCCTTTTTGCCCCACTCACCTTCAGGTGTGGACTGATCTGTTACGTAATCTGTCCACAAATCTATCTGCTTGGTATCCCATCTCATGTCCCCAAATGATGCCATTCTCTGCTGAAAACATTAATTGTAGTATAACCACCCCACCCACCCTTTGCTTTTGCTCTCTGTATTATCAATGAATAAGTAATGAGTGGGATGCCCAACTCCGCCCTTTTTTCCAGAATGATGGCTGAAAAAATGGCAAAACCTAGGAACCACCCATCCCAGGTCTTCCCTTTTGCGAACTCGTCGTCCACTTTTTTTCCTAAAAGCACCATGGTCGCTGCCATCTCATTGTTACCTATGCCCTCAGTTTCCTCATACTTGGCAGCCACCTCCCAGCTCACCAAAGCGAATATGTCCACGTATTTCCCTTTCCACATTTTCTACTTTGTGGCCAATGGCACATGCTCACCTATCCTCATCCCAGGTGCACCTATCTCTCATGTACCCTTTCCTTCTATCTCCTCTCCCTTTCCATTCTTTTCTAGCACCTCCTTTTCCATCCTAATCTCCACTAGAGCTAATTGCATCTGCCCCAGACCTCCTATCCCCAGTGCTGCCACAGTTTGCCCTATATATTCTTTTATACTGTCGCCCACCATGCTGGATGTGTTACCTATAACCTTGTCCGGGCCATGCTGCCTGGAGTCCTCCAAAGTTCCCCTTGATTCTCCCTGCGGTTGAGGTAGAGGGTGAGCTACTGGGGTCTGAGGAGGGAACAAGCCGTTCTGGGCATTGTGTCTGGGGTCAGCCGGGGAGATCCCTCTTTGATCTGGGGGCGTACTGGCATCACCGGGTCCACAGGCCACAGAGGTACTGGATCAACCACCTTGGTGGGCCCTGCTATCACCAGTGGTACCCTAGCAGGGCTACGTAACCCTTTGACTGGTCGTTTCCCCCTGCCACCTTTTCCTGAGCCTGCTTTTCTCTTATCCCCGGGTCTCCCTGATTCCTCCCCCTCCACCAGTTACCACATTCTGTTTATCTTTTCTGCCAATTCAATTATAGCCTCGTAAACATCTTCCATTCAATGGTCTGCTCTTCTTTGGTGTCATGTCTGTCTTATCTTTGCTCTGTTAAGACAACTACAGGAAGAGAAAACAGGGTTATTTGTATATATGTACCTTTCCGTACACCTTCCTCCTGCCCATCGCACCACATGCCCCCTTAAAACAGACTGTGCCACCAGCGAAGGTCCCCATCCTGTTCGACACCCCTCTTTGTCATCCACTCAAGTGCCTCCTCTTATTTATAATTACAAATATATTATATATTTTTTTTCTTTTTTTGGGGGGGGGGCTTCCCTCTTTGCCTGGGCTGACCAGGGCACCATCAGTCAGCATCCATACTATAGGGAATGGATGCACCGCGTGGTCCCATAATTGGCCCCCCCTTTTATATTTCTGCCTGTGCCAGGTTTTTTTTTGCAGTACCCAAAGCAAATAGCCCTATAAAAAGGTGGGGGCCCCGCTTCTAAGGTGACCTCCTCCAAGTGTGGAATGTCCCCATGAGGTCCCGGGTCACAATCCTTCTCCATCTGCCCTTGATCTCCCACCCAGGCCCCTTACGTTCCTCCCAGTATGCCTCAATAAAGGCTCTCCCAAGCTGTGGAACTCACCTTATCCCCTGGGCATGCTGTTGTCCCATCCCCCTGTCGGCATGTGACATCACGCCTCGTAGTCCCCTAACCTAATCACTCCTTTTTGCCCCTGGCCTTTTCCAGGCCTACTCCCCTGATTTTCCACCTGAAAACACCCTTGCCCCAATCCCAGTAGCCACCCCAGCCTCAGGAGAGTGCCTCCCCTCTGCACCCCCCATAGCGTGTGACACACCATGTGGTCCATGTGTTGGGGCCTCTTCCAGCCTACCATCCCTTCCGGGCAACCCAGAGGCCATACACCCACCACCAACATACAAAGCATGGTACCAGGATCCTTACACCCCCCCCACGTGGTGTGTGATGCTCGCCACGTGGTTCCAGGATCTTGCTCGCCCTTCCTGGCTTCCAAGCTTCTTCCAGGCCCCCTGCTCATAACAGCAACAAAAACAGCCACCCAGTGCCTACCTAGCCTGAGACATGAAGAGCAAGTGCCTGTCTAGAGAAGCCCCCTGGGCGTGCCTCGCACCGCATAGCATCCATGGCTCAGGACCTCTTCTAGGTCTACGTTCCTCCCAGGTCACAAACAGCCATGAAACTGCCACCACAGCACCCAACCAGACAAAGGGGTTTCTAAACCCCCACGTGTATATTTGTGCACACCACGTGGTCCCGGTGCGCGCTCGCTCCCCTCATCTCCACAGCCTCTTCCAGGCCCCCATTCATATCAGGCAGCCACACAAAAGGTTAAATCACTGCAATCTGTGAAAATCAATGAAATGCTTTGCTAAGCCTCTCCACAAACTGCGCATGGCATCCCACCATGTGTTCCATGCTCACGCATTCTCTCCCCTGCTCAGGGGCTCATTCAGTTATACCAATTCTTAGCAACCAGCAAACCCAGACCTCAAAAAACCTACAAGGCATCACAGTAAACAAAATGCTTTCCAATAAGACCCCCACGAGGTGTGCGCATCACCCCACGTGGTCCTGGGTTGCTCTCTCAACCACATTCTGATCTCCATCACTACTAGGATCCTCCACATTTTCTCCTACTGTAACATGTTGTATCTTAAACCTGTATATATATATATATATATATATATATTCTTCCTCTCCTTCTTTCTCTCTTTTTTTTTTAACTTCAACACATCGTCCTGCCATATCATCTTTTTGTTTCCTTACCTCTCTCTCCTGGTGAAACAAACCTAAAAGAAATTGCCAATCCGACGTGCTGCAATTGATGTAGATCAAAACTCCAGCAAAAAGTGGCTGAGGCCCCCTTGTGCTGTCCCTTATGTACCTCCCTTCACCTCTCCCCTTCCTATTACCTGACCCATTGTTCTGGACCTTAGCCCCATCCTTCTTCCCCCCTCCTTTAGCACAACCATTCTATGCAGGAGGAAGGGTGCATCAGTGACAACATGGTCTGCCCCTTAAAGGGCACACTCCATTACTGAGTGTGTCAAAGCACCACAATTTAGGTTTAGGAGGGGCATAAATAGTTCCAATTATTAATTTAAGTGTAACAATTTCAATTAGGAGACAGTCCATGCCCTCAATATTTTCAGATAATAGTTTTAAAACTACGCAAGTGTGTCCCAACATACATCATCAACCCCCCTACTCTCTCTGTCCAACCTTTGACATTTATAATTACTAATTTGTTTTTCCTTATTTTCAACCCCCATGGAGCCATGTTTCTGTTATTCCCATGATGTCTGTTTTTTCTATTCCCATCCAGAACTGAAGTTTATCTAATTTTGGTACAACACTATGAGCATTTTTGTGGATTATTTTTAGGCCTGTATCCTTAACAAGCCCTGGATTAGTCTCAACACCCCTCAAGGCATACAGTAGGGCCAAAGATAACCTACTCATCCTATTGCTGTCCCCCTGCAAAATAATATTAACCTTTTTGCTGCAGCCTATATACAGTATAATCTCTAGTTGTTGGTAAACAAGTTCTTTCTCTTTACATGTAGTACCTTGTGTCTTTTAATTGTCCTAGCAATCAAATAGACATCAACGGTCTTTCCATTGCATCCACAGTTTTGCTTCCTTCCCATTCCTGTCCCAATATGAATCTCATGAGAGCAAAAGCCTACAATAAGTACTTCATAATAATTTTCCAAATAGCCTGATTAAAGTGTCCTACTGCTTTACTTATAAACACTTTAAAAATGTTTTCTTTAATATCTTATACTTTATCAATAATAATAATACACTATATATAAAAGAGAGGAGGAGGGGCAAGCAGAGTACTTACTTATCCCACTTTCTTTTAATGTTAATGCCCAAAACAAAACTTTAAAAAATAAAAGATGCAGCCTCCCTGCAGCCTCCCACTGTAGACTCCCGTGGGTGACTCCCACCACTCCTGTGGGAGCCACTCACACAGACAGCCACAAATGTGGAGAGCTGCTAGGACTGCCAAGCCCTTATATCTTACGTGCCGTGCCTCTTGCTCATTCAGCCCCATGCCCCCCAAGACATCAGCTCCCTCCACAAGCTGGAATGGGAAGGGAGTCAGTCAACAACAGCAAAGTTCTTTCACCCAGTATGGCAGCTGAGAGGCAATACAGAGGGTGAGTTCTGTCTGATGTGTAGCAAATGTGGCTCCCTTTAGTGCTGTCTGTTGTGTAAATCAGTAAAAAAGCTGGATAAAATTATTTGTAGTGCAGAACATTTATTAGTCTGTTAATAAATAATGTATGTGTTGATGTATTTATTTTGACACTGGCACTTTCAATGTTGGTGAGTAGGGGCCACATTACGGCTCCGTGGATGATAGCTATGGGAAATGTTCTTTTTAAAGTTACCCTAAGTGCTTCAGCACACCTGGCTCTATTTAATTTATAGTAGTGTGGTTCAAGTGCTGTCAGACACAGAGCATTATGGTCTCAGATGTATTCACACTGTACTTGGGTGTAATATAGTATTTCACTATATGATTATTTTTAGGAACAATGAATAGTATTATCCAATCTGATGTATACTATAGGAATAACAATCTAAACTATTTAAGGAAGTGTTTTATAAATAACAATGTTCATCATGTACACTGGCATCATGGGGGGAGGGATGTCTGAAAACTGCTTTTTTAATATATTTGTAATTTTTTTTTTTACCAGGAGAGACACACTAAGCTGAAAGCTAATTTACAGGTGTGACCAGGGAGCACAAGGAAGTTAAGTGGCTTGCTCAGGGTGGCACCTTTAGTGAAGTTGTTTATTGAGGTAGGGTCCCAAAAAGCACATGTTGAAACTGTGGGGTAAAAATATTTAAAAATGGGCAAGTTATGCCACTAAGCTGAAAACCCTTTTGAAATAAATAAAAGTGCTTACCTTAGTTCACGATTGGGCTTTGAAGAGCAAAGACGTGCCTGCAGTCCCAGGTAGATTACAGTGATGGACCTCCAGTGGGTAAGTATGGGAGTATGGGGTGTGGGCGGGGTGGGTCTGAGTGGGAGAGTAGGGGTTGGGTAATGGAGGAATGGACAAAGATGGATGGTTGTTCTTTTACAGGGAAAAAATGATGAGGGACAGTTTTCATTTTTTCAGGGAGTTTGCTGAACAGATGAGGACACTGGGGGATTGGGTACCCCCAGTGTCTGTATACTGTGAAGGGTGTTACACAGTGGCAAAGCTGTTACTCATCCCTTATGCCTTGTGCTGATCAGCTGGACAATGGAGAGAGGGGAAGGCAGATGTTATACTCTGAGTACTGTGGAGTAACACTCTTCAGGAGGACTGCTAAGCAATTTGTTTAAGAAATAAAAGGGTTACCACCATTGCCTGTATGCAGTCTTACCAGGTCACCTTATTGCCTGTCTTCTATGTTGTGGTTTGCTTCTCTTGTCTTCTTTGTTTCGCCAGGAGGAAAGTCAGGAAGGTGGGCCTGTCTGGATCGATGAAGCGGGGGGGGGGCCTTGGAAAGCCCCAGAGAACTCTCAGTGAGTCTGATGTGCAAAACTGAAGAGATTCTGGACAAGGAAAGCAGCTCTCTCGCAGTTGAGTGAAAGCAGAGTCAGAGTTGGGGTCAGGTGGTAGAAACCTGAAAAAAAAAAAAGAATATCAGAAGAACCTTGAAAAGTCTGTACTTCTATAGTCCATGTACATGTAAATCCATGGACCCTCAAAAGAGGAAAGTCTTAAAGTATTTGTATAAATTGATGTGTTAAATGATCTAAACTGTGTAAAAATGCAGCAGCTTCTGCTCAGCGTTATAGTACAACGCTTGTGAATAGATCCTCATCTTTAGCCCTCTATCTTTACTGGGGTTAAAGTAAGACAGCTAGTTTTTATTAGGGTTATAGTGTGGTATTGTGTGTATAGTTTGTTTTTTTCACCTACTCCTTTTTCCTTATACTTAGCAACTTGGCTATCAGTGCAGAATATAGTGACTGAGTCAGTTTATGGCTTTGTGAGTTTATTTAAGTGGTTTACAACTGGTGATTAGGAGGAGTTAACATACAGCTAATTTTTAATTTAACTTTGTAGTAGTTATTTATATATATATATATATATATATATATATATATATATATATATATATAATTTTAAATTCTTAAAACATTTAGATTTTATGCACCTAGTAGTCATGTGACAAGCTGCATTTTACTATAAAGTGCATGTGCTAATCTGGAATATTTTCAGATTGCCTTGGGGCTCTGTGCGATAAGATGTATCTGTGTTGCTCTGTGCTAATGCCAGGGCTGTGCTGCATTTGTGCTTTTTATTTGCCAGTATCAGCTATTTGCTTTTAATGCTGCTATTGCTGGCAGTTTGTGGCTTTGAGCATAGTGAAAAAAGCTGATCTGATAGAAGAGCCTAAAGTAGCTGGAGCCCTTTGCATCTTTCACAAGGGGTACAGTACTACAAGGGTTACTATCAGCACAGCATTACTGTATGCACAGAAATTTATAAAAGTAAGTAAAGTGAAACCAAATTTATTTTATAAAGGAGAGAAGGTTCTAAGAAGTATCGGTAGTGGATAGGGTGGTAGAGTTAAGTGTTTTAAATTTGGATTAAGGTCCTTTGGTACATGGGATTTTTATATGAGAAGTGTTAAATAAGAGGTTTCTCTCTTTTTATAAGCAAGTTTAAAGTTGTTTGAAGTATTTTTATACAAATCATGTGTGATTTTTTAGGCAGCATTTGATAGATAGCTGGTATATTATAGTTCCTCTTTATTAGCATTACTTATTCTATTTTTATTTATTTACCAGTGTCTGGACAAAATCCTCTGAAAGTCCGGCATAACCAGAGGATATACTGGGTAAAACAGTATATGAAAGATGGGAAATCTTACAGGGATAATGATCTATGGACGGCCTATTAATACTTGCAAGGTGAACTAACCAAGCAATTGAGCAAGTGAATTTCTGGTTAAAACATTTCCGGACAGTCTGTTTTTCTTATAATAAGAAATTACTTCACAAGCAAAAATTAATTTTGTTTACCATTGAAGACCCCAAGCCAGGAATCTTTATGACTTTTAGGGACAGAGTATCTTGTCTGTTTCAAAGGATTATCTGTAAAGTGGATTCTAGGAGAAGAGAAGATGGAGTGCGGTTATTCTCATTATTTGTGGAACTCCCCTATTTTCTTGCTTGATGTTAAAATATGGATAATTAAATTATTACTGAAAGGAAAATGTTAAAGCTCTAAAAGTGGGGATATAGTTGCACAAATAAGCTTTGATACATATATTTAATGGATATTTTACTTTTTTTTATTGCATGCTGTAGAGTTGATTGTGTATTAAATATCAAATATAATTTATTTTTATATTCTTGTCACTTTTATAGTGGTAGATACTATTGTGCAATATGTCTGCATCCACTACCTAGATTAAGAAAGGTTTAGGAAAAAAAGGGACAAGTACAAAAGCAGAGGTAAAAAAAAATGTGGACATAAATGACAAGGATAATAAAATCACATTTTTAAAACCCTCAATTAACCACATTGAGTTAAGGGGCAATAAGAAAGCTGTAAGAAAATGTAACCCTACCCTTACATCTTCTCCTTCAAATTATGATAGTAGGGGTTCTGGAGCAGATCACCCATTATTGAAAACAATTAAAAACTGAGAAGAGCCTTCTTCTGGTACTCAAATTAAGACACCCAGGGCCAAACAATCAGTGACCACATCTGATGCAACAGGGCCTGAATTACTTGCATCCAATTTAACCAATAGTAGATTGAATATTGAAGAAAGTGTTCAAGAAATTATATGTGACATCAGTGATGTTCTGTATAACAGTAAATAGATACAAGTTGGGGTTTCTCTGGAAAAGGTAATACTACCTCCAGGTGCTGTCGACACTCAAAAAAGAATACATCTGATAGAACAGATAAGTTATCAACATGTGCACCGTCATTCAATAAATCAAGGTTCTTTTCTTAGTGAATTTGAATAATTTCTCATCATATATTGACAATTATAAGCATGATCCACAAGCAAGAGGATCCAGGGAAAATGGTGGGTCAATAATTCAAAATGAAGAATCTTGCTCAGTTTCCTGCATGGAGACTATTGGTAAAGATTCTCTAAACTTTTTAGAAAGTAATAGTGTTTCTGTTTTATCTCAGCACTTGACAGAAGTCAAAGAAGAACTAAGGTTTGGGTATACCCAGCTTCTGGAGCTAGTAGCTTTGTTTAAAACCTTTCTTGATTGTTTTACAATAGTGGAGAAAAAAAGGCATATCACAAACAGAAGAACAGGGGGAGAAAAATGTATTAGAGGACCAGAATATGATTCAGTCTCATAACAGCCCAGAGAAGGGAAGCAGTGGTCAAGGTGAAAGTAGAATTAAACAAGGGAAAAAGAAAAGAAAAAAGAAGGGGGATAAAGCTAAGATTAAGATGATAAAGTAGTCCATTAAAGAGATTGCTGAGAAAGAGATTGAAAAAATTGAATTGTTGGTGAAAGAACTAAATGAGAGAAAAGCTCAGATCAAGGAGTTCTACCCTAAAGAAAAAATGAAGACAAAGTGTAAAAAAGATTGATTGACCTAGAGTATAGTTGAGGGAAATATAACTGATTCTTCACATCATAAAGGCACAGAAGATGGAAATAGTAAAAATAAGATGGGACAAGAGTACATGGGGCAGGTACTATTAACACAGATGACAGGGAAGCACAATAAAGAGAAGCAAGTTACATTTGCAAATATAGGGAACAGAGATCATAGAAAGAAGCAGATGAGGGTAGTGGAGGAGTCAGAAAAGGAAAGGGACAAACTGATACTGGCTGGAGAATGTCTCCCAACAGTTTATCTAAAGGGGCTGCCTCAATCAAGAAATGAGAATAATTTTATTTTAAAATTCACCACATACAATCTGTTATAAGGGATCATTAAAAAAAATGAGTTGGCAGGACATCAAATCAACTTATCGATATAAAAACTTACCATGTAAAGGTTGGATCTGTATAGTATTAAAATCAAGAAAAAAGATTAAAGTTAGTGGAATGCAAAAATGATTTTTTGGATATTGGCATTAATTTAAATTCAACTAAGGACATGGTCAGAAGTGCTGATACTACAGGGCTTGACACTAATAAGTATGTGGGGGACAATAAAAATGAGAGTAAAAAAACACCTGTTGGTAAACAACCTCGCATTACAGAATTCATGAAACCATTAGAAACTCAACATGAGCTTCCGGGTGAGGATGAGATGAATCAAATAATTAGGAGAGGGAGAAAACAGTTAGGTCAAAGATTAAACTCAAGTGTTATTCTTAAATCCGATGTGTCAGACTATGCTGGAGAATCTACAGGGGAGGAGTCTAGATGTAGTGCTGTCAGTATTAACAGCACAAGATCTCTTTCAGAAACCTCAGATTGACATGATATGTATGGTGTGAATGATAATTTAAGCTTTTTAAGGTGGAATGTAGTGGGGTTAAGATTAACAATATCAGATAATAATTGTTTAGACTGGTTAAAAAATTCTATAATATTTATGCAAGAGACATGGATTGGTGAGATAAAGGAAGTGACAATGGAAGGTTTCAGAGTTTGGGCATCATCAGCATATAGATCAAATAAATTTGGTCAGTTAAAAGGTGGTCTTGTAATCTTTATTAATACATCACTTAGCTTTCAAATCTTAGAGGTTAGTAGCTATGAAGAAAATGTTATGTACCTTATTGTGTCTGGGAATATGGAAACCTGGCTCTTGTTCAATGTATATATTCCCCTTGGATTAAAGCAAAGGGAGGCAACCCATATATTGAAATTAATAGAGAAATCTATTGAGACAATTAAAAACAGATACCCTGGAATGAAGTCAATAATTGCTGGAGATTTTAATGCACATATTGGAAGTTTAGCTGAGGAATGCTCAACTGAGTGGCAAATAGATGATACACTTAATATCCTGATAAGACAATCAAAAGATAGAACTGTCTCACAAAGAGGTAGGAAGGTTTTAGCTATGCTGGAAAAATGATGTCTCCGTGTACTTAATAATTGTATGAGAGGTGACTGGGAAGGAGAATATACTTTTTCCACTAATTAGGGTGGAATTGTTATAGATTTGTGTATAACTGAAGCCTCAAATAATGCTTTAGTGACGTATTTTAAAGTTAACAAAGTCTGGGATAGTGACCACTTTCGTATCGAATGTAGGTTGATAAACTTGTTTAAGAAACTCTCAAGAAACAAAATTGCAGAAAAAATGGCAGATACACATATGTGTATTGAATATGGGAAAAAGATAAAATGGTCACCTTATGCTCAACATGTGATTAATGAACTCCTTAGAGAAACTCATTTTAAGGGTTAGGATGCTGATAATAATATACAATTTAAAGATGCTCAATTCATGATTAAGAAATTTTAAACCTTCCTAAATCAATTGGAAATCAAGTTGGGATCAAAGGAAAGACTTAAAAGTATGGTAAACATTGAAGCCAAGAACCCATGGTTCGATTATGACTGCCTTAATTTGAAAGAACAAATAAATAAAGTGGGTAAATTAAGATCTAAGAATTCATCGTCTATTGTACTAAGGGCACTGAATTGAAGGCAGAATATAGATTATTCATATATGAGAACAAGAGAAAATACAGAGATAAACTATGGGCTGACCTGCAGGACTGTATCTAGCATAAAGACAATAAGACTTTGTGGTCTTTAGTAGCATATGGTCAAAATGAGAAGAATATACACTTTAACATATTGGGAATGATTAATGCAGAATCATGGATTACACACTTTGGTGAACTATACGGGTCCAATAAAAAGGAAACAATGTCCCTTGGGTGGGATTCTTATGCTAATTATGCAAACAGTAGTATACAAGAGGGATTCCTGTGTATGAGCCAAGAGGTTAAAAAGGCCATATTAAGCCAAAAAAGAAATAAGGCTCCAGGGGATGATGGTCTGCCAGCAGAGTGTTTTTTTGAGTAACCCTGACTTTTGGTCTTAAATATTGCTCCCTTGTTTACAATGACTGGTCTATTTTTGATTACCCCAAAAATATGGAAATATGATATAATTGTGCCATTATTTAAAAAGGGGATAGACAAGACACCAAGTGTTATAGGCCCATCACTTTGTTACCAATAATTTACAAAATATTTACAAGAAAAATTCTGGATAGGCTTCTACTCTGGGTTGAGGAAGAAAATCTGATACCTAAGTTTCAATGTGGTTTCAAAATAGAGCATAGAACACTTGATCTGGTCTTCGCTCTTAATTATTTGATAGATAAATATGTTAATAAGAATAAGGGGAAATTATACGTATGTTTCGTAGACAAAAAAGCGGCATTCCATTCAGTCAACAGAGCGACTTTGTGGTCAATATTAGATACTCCTGAATAAATACTCAGCTCTTGGCTATCTTAAAAATGCTTCATCATAATACAGTGGCAGAAACTAGATACACAAAAGATGGTGCCCTAACAAATGAGATTGACATGGACAAAGTTGTAAAACAAGGGAGTCTTCTTGCTCCATTGCTGTTCAAGTTATATATTGAAACTCTAATAAAGAACATATCTTGTATAGATACATATGCCCCATCTATAAATAATGAGAAAATTCAACTTTTATTGTATGCAGACGATATGATAATAATTTTGCAAACTCCAGGGTGCCTTCAAAAAGGGATAGAAAACATAATGCAGACCCTGGATAAGCTGGACCTTGAGATTAATATAAATAAGTCTAAAATAACAATATTGGGGAAGAATAGAACCCATATTAAGTACTGGTCCATTAATGAGAAGAAATTTTAAATTGTCTCAGAATATAAATATCTAGGTATCATTATAGACCAAAAGGTGTCATGGAAAGTTCATTTAAGGAATGTGATAAATAATGCACATAAAACAGGAAGTGGTTTAAAAGTATTTGCAAATAAGTTTGCTGGAGACTCCTTTGTTGCAATAAAAACCACATTTGAAGCAAAGTTCATAAGCCAGTCATTATATGGTAGTGAAATCTGGGGGTTATACCTGGATAATTCAAATATAGATATAATTCAAAATGTTTTCCTTAGGAATCATCTAAATCTCCCAATGGACTGTTCACTTTGTTTCCTAAGGCTCTCTCAATACAGACTAGAATTCTTATTAGAGCAATTCGGTTGTGGGGGGAAGGATTATGAGAATGTCAGATAATAAACTTCCTAAAATGTGTTGGCTGGAGCAACAAAGGCATCTCTTCTGTCAGAAACAAGGTAATTGCTGGTTAGTAGACTTAATATATCCTTGAAAAGGACTGGATGTTAAGACATTGTGGCCCAGATATTCAAAAGAGCTGCGCATGGGCGCAATAGTATTCTTGCTTGTGGCGCAACAGTGTTCGCCATGCACAAACCCACTGATTGCCCCAGTGCGAGTATTTAAAGGAAAAGTGGCACCGTGACAAATCCCGGCGCGCCCGGAACGACTAGTAAAAATGTATGCAGGCACATGTGGGGCATGCCCATGTACAACCTACACAGTCTCGACATTCAGCCGGGCTGCAGAGTTATGCATGCACAACCCTACCCGCGCCTGCACAAAGTTACACCAAAAAAAAAGGAACAAGTAATGGCCACCCACAGGTGAGCTGCCGCATTGCAGGGTGCAATACAACAGCTGCCACCTGTGGGTGGCCATCACTTGTTCCTGCCACACCTGGTGGCTCCCCATGCCCCAATCACAGGCATCAGTAATCCCCCCAAGTCCAATATCCCTGGTGGTCCAGTGGACTGCACGAAGCCTGATCGTGGGCAGCATTCATCCCCCAAGTCCAATATCCCTGTGGTCCAGTGGACCACATGGAGCCCGATTATGGGCATCAGTCATCAACCCCCAAGTCCGATATCCCTGGTTATCTAGTGTACCCCACCCCACCTCCAACTGAGCTCCCCACCCGCTTTCTCATCAGCCGGGCGGGTGGCAGCACCCCACCCGCCTGCCGCCCCACCGCGCCTTCACCGACTGACAGCTCAGTAGGCTGCATGCCCATTGGTTGAGAGCATGAGCCAATGGGCATGCAGCCCATACAATACTAGTCAGTCCAGATATGTGCATTCATCTGGTGATATCTGGAGTAATGGCTTTTCTTTTGCACACAAACTGCAGAAGTATTCTGGAAGGGTTACGCTCCTTGCGGAAGGCCTTTTGCCAAAACACTGAGTGATGTTATGGTACTTTAACCATTTTGTTATTTTGCAGTAATAAATTGAGCTGCAAGTTTTGCAATAAGAAAGTTGTGGGTACCTTTTTTGTGGCAATTTGGTTTGGAGTGATGCTGGAAACCTGGAACTACCTCAGAGCTCAGCACTGGGACCAGTCCTCTTTGATGTCTTTCTAAGTCACATTGCAGAAAAGCCAGAAGGGAAGGTATGCCTCTTTGCAGATGGCACTAAAATCTACAATTGGGAGGACACTCCATAGGGGGTGGAAGGAAAGAATAAGCAAAGACCTGAGAAAACTCAAGAAGTGGGCAAACATAAGGCACCTGGGTTTCAATGTGAAAAAGTGCAAAATCATTACCTAGGGCACAGAAACCCAGAAGCAGAGTGTAAAATAGGGGAAGGGGTTATGACAGTCACAAAACAGGAAAGGGACCATGGAGTAATTATATCTGATGATCTCAGGGAGGCAAGGCAGTGCAACAAAACAGTCGTTAGGGGAACAGGATGCTGGGGAGCATAGAGAGGGGTATGACAAGCAGAAAGGGAGAGACAGTGTTACCACTATTTCGATCCTTGGCAAGGCCTCTCCTGGAGTACTGTGTCCAGTTCTGGAGACCACATCTCAGAAAGGACATGGACAGAGTAGAGGCTTTCCAGATGAGGGCAACTAAAATGGTGCAGGGACTGCACCTGAAGCCCTATGTGGAGAGGCTGAGGGATCTCAATATTAACACCCTGGAAAAGAGAAGTGGGTACATAATAGAGACCTATAAATAATTCACAGGACTGAATAAAGTAAGCAGTGGGAGTACTTTTCAGAGAAGAAGGTACACAAGAACAAGGAGCCATGCAATAAAGCTGTAAGGGGGAATTTAGGAGGGATATGAGGACATACATCTTCACTCAAAGAATGGTGGATGTCTGGAACTGTCTTTCAGTAGAGGTAGTGGGGGTGAAAACAGTGGTGGGCTTCAAGCATGCATGGGATAGGTACAAGGGAATCTTGATAGAGGAGTAAGGGGGAAGTAGCCTGAGATTAGATAGGGTCTATGGTGTCTGTATAGGGAGGGATAAATGGGCAGACTAAGTGGGCCAGGCATTCCATACCTGCTAGCAATTTCTATGTTTCTATATCGCTACAATATGTTGCTATGTGAACTTTTTGTTACTACGTAGAAAACCTTGAGCCCTTTGAAGGTACTAAAAAATTAAATATCTGCCTGTCTGTCTAGAGTTTTACAGTAAGTTGTACTACACATTTACCGTATGTGTACTGTGTATGTCAGCATGGCATATTTATGTACCGAATATTAACAAATACTTTAGCTTGCTAAGAATCAAGATGAACCAGTGTTTCAAGCATGAGGAAATATTAAGCATGGGAAACTATGTGGTGTTTATGTTGATGATCACATGTCAAGATACCAGCTTTAGTATCAGTGAAACTAAAATAAAGTCAATATTTGAAACAGGCTATTCTGGTTTAGCCAACAACTCAATACCTCAGAAAGAAACTGCTCTTTAGTCTGTGCTGCAAACAATGGCAGGACTTGCTGCAGTTTAGATACTGTCACTATTTAAAGCAGTTATACTCTATGTACAATAGAAAGGCCCACTTCTTTGACCAGGCAGAGAGGCTGCAGAGCCTCAGGTATAGCTGAGGTGGCCTAAAAAAGAATACTGTAGATGAGAACATAGGACAGCTTTTGTACACAGTGGGTGTAAGAATGCTCTTAAATGGCTCCAAATGTCCCTGTGGACCAGATGTCAGGTCAATATACAGTATGAACATTATCTTTTTTGAATGTTCTCTACTTATCAAATGTGGAAGTAATGGTTAGAGACAATTCTCTTTGAGAATAATATTCTTAGCAAACATTTGTCAATGCCGAATGTTGCTTGCTTGTATGTGCTGTTTAGGTATTTGGAAGTGATAGTTCCATGCCTTCCTCCCAAGACATCCACTGTGTCTTTCCATTCAGTATTCACAGAAGAGTGGGAGGGGCAAGGGGCACAGCAGTACAGCAGTTGCCAAGGGGGTGAAGAGGTGGACAATAGTTTAGTCAAAGGCAAAAGAGTCCTGCAGGAGCTCAATAAATTGTAGGTGGACAAAGTGATGTAACCAGATGGCATACGCCAAGGATATTATGAGAACTGCGAAGGGAGATAAAAGTACCTCTGGCAGCCATGTTCACTGAGTGATTCAACATGAGTGAATTGGAGGAGGGCACATGTGGTCCCTCTACACAAGTCTGGCAGCAGGGAGGAGGCAGGGAACAATAGGCCATTCAGCCTCACCTCAGCAGTGAGGCAGATCATGGAGACATTGTTTAAAGAAAGGATAGTGGGGCATCTAGAAGCCTTCAGAGCCCAGGACCATAGACAACATGGATTCACAGTGGGGACATTATGTCAGACAAATCTGGTTGATCTCTTTGACTGGGTGACAAAGGAAGTAAATCAGGGTGGGGCAGTGGACAATGCTTACCTTGATTTCAGCAAAGCCTTTGACACCATCCCATATAGGAGGCTGATAAACTAGCTGGGTAGGCTGAGCATGGGGGAAAGGGTGGTAAACTGGGTTAGAAACTAGATAACAGACAGGAGGCAGAGAGTGGTGGTAAATGGTGTGCAGTCTAGGGAGAGGGGGTCACCAGTGGGGTGCTGCAGGGATTGGTCCTGGGGCCAGTCCTGTTCAATGTCTTCATTAGTAACATTGCAGAATGTCTGAAGGGAATTTTTTCACCAAATTTTTAACATAGCCATTTTAAGACCTCTTTTCATGAACAGTGTCACTGTGATTTTCTTAATCTGTCCCAAACATTGACTGCGCACACCGAATGCACCAATGTGCGCTACATGCACGGAAACACAATTTGGGTGAGATGTGAAAAATGACAGCTGTACTACTCATAAGGAGGTGTGGTAAAATGGCAATGTTGAAAATCTGGAGTGCAAATATTAAAAATTTGCGAACTTAAGAGCGTGTGTAGGAACTGCGCAACACACGCTCTTAAAACAGTCATTTTTAGGAATTTTTCACCAAATTTTCAAACTAGCCATTTTAAGACTTCTGCTCATGAACAGTGTCACTGTGATTTTCTTAATGTGTCCCATACAATGATTTTGCACACCGACTGCGCCATTGTGCGCTACATGGGTGGAAACATGTTTTGAGCAAGATGTGAAAAATGACAGCTAGACTGCTTATAAGGAGGTGTGGTAAAATGGCAATGTTGAAAATCTGGAGTGAAAATATTGAAAATTCGCAAACGTATGAGCGTGCATAGGATCAGCACAACACATCGTCATAAAACAGTCATTTTTGGGAATTTTTTCACTCAGTTTTCAACGTAGCTATTTTATGACCTCTACTCATGAACAGTGTCCCAAACATTGACTGCGCACACTGACTGTGCCATTGTGTGCTACATGCGTGGAAACACATTTGGGGCATGATGTGAAAAATGACAGCTGTACTGCTCATAAGGAGGTGTGGTAAAATGGCAATGTTGAAAATCTGGAGTGCAAATATTAAAAATTTGCAAACTTACGAGCTTGTGTAGGAACTGCGCAATGCACACTCATAAAACAGTCATTTTTAGGAATTTTTTTTACCAAATTTGCAACATAGACTTTTTGAGAGCCCACCTTATGAACACTGGCACTGTCATTTCATTAATCGGTCCCGAAAGGTGATTTTGCACATTGACCGTGAAATCATCATTCGGGCCCAATTAACACCATGACAGTGATAGAATTCATGAGGAGGGGTCCCAAGAACCCCATGGATGAAAATTTGGTGCCAAAATTCCAAAAAATGCCTGAGATATGCAGCAAGGTTGAAAAAACCCTATCTATCCCATTATACAGCTTTCCGGCATTTCCTCAGTTCGTGTTCAGCTTTGAAAAGTGCAGACATGTTCCTGGTCCACTGAAGATCATCGCGCTGAGGTCCGGAGATAAGTATGGGGTGAGGGGGGTGTGGGGAGGCAGGGTGTGCAGTGAGTGGGTGCGGGTTGTGGGAGGGGGGCAGGGAGAAGAGCCGAGGGACAGTTTTTGCATTACAGTTTTTAATAATTCGACGAGGGATGTTTGCCACACTGGGGGGGCTCCCAGTGTGGCAGCTGGATGCTTTGTGGGGGCATGGAGCTGATGGGGGATTGCGCACCCCCCGTTAGCCATAACACATTTTGCCACACTAGGGTGGGCTCCCAGCATGGCACCTGGATGCTTTGGGGGGGTGTGGAGCCAACAGGGGATTGGGCACCCCATCGGCAATACAGCGTGGTGCATGGGGAGGGAAGGCATGAGCATGCAGTATGCATGCATGCGAGTGTGTGTGTGTGTGTGTGTGTGTGTATGGAGGGGGAGCTCTGCTCGCTTAAGCAGAGCTCTCCCTTTCAACTGTATGACCACTGCATTTTCAACTGCTGTCATAGACAGCTGCAACAGCGATTGGGGAACTGGGGCTACACCTGCAAACACACTGACCGAATTGGAAGACGGGTGCCACACCTCCGAAAACTCGGATGATGGCACTATGTTTCTTGCACATGTGTGCAAGCAACATAAAAATGTAAACAAACTAATTGGTTATTTGCTGAGAAGGAAACTATAGCCATTTTTTTTTATTTTAAGCTTCATTTTCCACATATGCCATCATAATTTTAACCTGTTCCAAAATTATGGTGTTATAATTACTTGCCAATTTTTCTGAATCCAATTTTAATGAAAGTGAAAACAAAGACATCAAAATATCAACATATTTTGCCAGGTTTAAGTCTGTGCAATATTATATACACAAAGGAAAAGTAAGCCACACACCTCAGGACAGAGAATGGAAGGTTTATGTCAGAATTTATTTAAATCTGTTTTTCTAAGATAATGTACTATTTATGATTTCATCTAACAGTATGTGTTGTACTGAACTATGTCTTTAACTTTGGTGATAGCCTATGGCCAACCTTAATAACATTTATCTTGACTATAGATTCACCAGTTTGGACTTTGTGAAATGTAATACTGGGACATAATTCTGCTCAAATGTCCTGTTCTCTGCAAAAAACAGTTAAGGTACCATTAAGGTTAAAGCCTCAAAAGTAGGAAAATGCAACCTTAGGGTTCCCAAGCCTAAGACCCCACCTCCACTGTGCATACAGGAACAGGAGTGAGGGGTGTGTGTCTTGGGGTTGTGAACCCTAATGCTCACCCCATTCCATGAGTAAGTAAGGTAAGATGGGTACTATATAGGAGAATGGGGTGAGCACTAGGGCTCATAACCCCACTACACACCCCTCATGCCTGTTCCTGCATGGACAGTGGGGGCGGGGTCTTAGGCTTGGGAACCCTAAGGTCACATTTCCCTACATTTGATGCATTAATTCTAATGGTGCATTAACATATTTTATTTGCAGAGAATTTCCTTACTTTTTGAGAAAGTATAATTGTAGGTGTATTGCCTTTCGGGAGGTCCCTGCACTTTCCACCACCCATAATTTTTCAATGGACTGTAATTGTATCTTGATTTTACAGAGGGAGCGCAGGGCCCTCTGGGCCCTGCACTACCATAACTCCATTATTCTCCACATAGTTGCATGATGGAGGTCCTTAATGGTACCCATATTTGCATGTGGGAGCACTGGGCTCTCAGGGCATAGTCCATGCATAATTTTATCCTGTAGTGTGCACAATCAAAGAAACACCTGACATTTACATGTTATCTCATAGAAAACATGGTGAAATCTGACAGCTGTGTAACGGAACACCAAATTAATATATTTTAAGGAAACCAACAAAAGGCACATCAGTAGTCGATCAGTGGATGAAGCTCTTTGCAAATCATTTTTTCACATTGACAAAGAAAAAACTGGGTAAACCTCCCATGACCATACTATTCTATGGGAAACAAAGCAAATATTAACCACACAGAACTGCTCAGCCAAGTTATATATTTTAACCAAACCACAAAAATGCACAGCTGTGGGCAAACCCTTTGTACCCTGAACATTTCAGCCCCAAATTCCAAAGCATTTCTTTGCTATAAAATGACAAAGAAACAGCTATATACAAAAATCCTTTTTTTTGCAAACTGCAAAAAAGACCCCTTGATCATGCTTCCTTTTCCACAATTTGCAGTAAAAGAAAGTCCTTTATCCACAAATTGTGGCAAAGTTTCACAATAAAAGATTTCTGCAATTTGCGGTTAAAGACTTCTGCAGATAAGATAAACACATTTCTTGACATATTTTTTTTAAAAACTGACCCCAAAATCTGATTTATCAGGCCCCAAACAGGTAAACACAACTGCTGGTGTTTACCAAGAGCCACTATTTTTTTAAGAAATTTAACTTCGTTTGCTTCACTTACTGAAAACAAAGTGGCAACTGCATGAACTAGGATTCTGCAATTGCTATCTAGAATCTTATTTTGAACCTGCCATCTAAGTTTTTTCATAGGAAATAATAGGAAATTGTAAAATGTAATAACTTTGGAACAGATTCATGTTTTTTCACCAAACCTTCAAAAGGCACCACTGCAACCCAAGACCTACAGTATATACTCTAAAAATATCAGCCCAAAATTCCACACTCTTTTGCACAATGTGGTGACAAATAATTTGACAAAAAGTCATAATTTACACCTATTTGGCACTCTCTATCTCCACACCCACACAACCGACTAGATCAAAACTTTCCATATCAAGAGATCCTTGATCTCCGAAGATGCTTGCAAAATGTCATGTGAATCACTTGAATGGTTGCAAAGTTATTAAAGTCACAAATGTTCAGTTTAGCATAGAAGTGAAGATTTAACCCTAATATAGAGGCACAACTGCGCCCCTATAATATAGCATATAGTGAGGGTTTGTCCTGCATGGATTTGCATGGCCACTGAAACTTTGTTATACCACAGTTCAAGGTCATCGAACACGATTGTACCCTTTTGTGGTACAACAAGATTCCATCTAATCAGAAATCCTCAAGGGAGCTGAAGTTTTTCACAGCGCTGCCATGCACACAGCAGTCAGTTCAAGTTCTGAACTGAAATCACCAGCAGATTTGCTGCTGCCTCAGCGTGCTGAGAAAACATTATCACTTGAAAAAATAAATAAAAGCTAAACAAAAAGACAATACATGACAATAAATGCTGGTTGGGCAACCACATGCTCAACCAGCCTGTGTCACCACCTCAGGCGTCTGATTACATCGGACCTCTCGAGCTTCACCCTCAAGATTGGATGTAATCATAAACCCTCTGTGGTAGCACAGGCTGGTTGTGCATGGTTGCCTAACCAGTATTCTCTGTGTACAGTATGCTCTGTATTTTGTGTTCTCTAATTGTTTGTTGATAAGGGCATATAAGAGTTTATTGATAATTAGCCTCCTGCACTGGTACAAACACTGCCTTACCTCAGATGCCCTCTGGGTAGCAATCTCCTCCTCTATACTCTCTCTGCCCAACTATGGGATCCTCATCTATGGAGCAACTGACACCACCTCTCTCAATAGGATAAGAATATCCCTCAACAAAACTTGCCATCTCACTCTAGGCTATGACCATACTGCCCATACCTGCACCCTGTACAGCACTACAAACTGGCTGAACTTCGATGATAGACTTAGGTTTTAGACCTGTCTCATGGTCAAGAAAATCGCTCTTGGTATGGCCCCCCCAGCCTCACGGATGTTATTAAGCCTGCTCTGGCCACCAGAAACACTCATAGCACTGCCAGATCTCTCCTCCACATGCCCAGATACTGCAAATCCCTCTACCAGTGCTCCTTCATTTTCCATGCCCTGTTCTGGATGAACTCTCTCCCCAGCACCATTGTGCTATAAAACAAGATTGGCACTTTTAAGATCTCCCTCCTTTTCTACCTTCGCACCGCCAGTACTTGTGACTGTTTTTAGCTGCTCACTCCCTTTCCTCAGCCTGTGACCTCCACTTCTCCCTGCCCCCCGTGCCAACAAAGGACCACCATCTGGCTTCCTCCCTTCCCCCACTGATTCTCATACTTCTGCAATCTCCTGATTGTACTATACTTATTTTCTTTTTCACTCTCAGCATTAAGTGTTAACCTTGTAGTAATGTTTTAATGTGTTGTTGCACCACCATGTAACTTCTATTCTCTACCCAAGTATTGCTGTGTTACCTTATTACCGCTGAATGTAAAATGACCTTTGTAGGGAGGGGTAGCTGCAGAATAAGGGGTGCTAACTGCACATTCGAGCAGACTTGATGGACCTCTAGGCCTTTATCTGCTGGCAAATTTTGTATGTTCATATGTAAACTGTACCTATTGTCTCTGTATCGCTGACATGGAATCTTTGTAAATGAGTCCCTGATTCAAAGGTAATTTCCCAAAAATATAATAAAATTAAAAAAAAATAAATAAATACATTTGAACAGGACACAATTCTGCTCATATTTCCTATATATGTTCTGTAGTTCATGTTCTCTCTTTATTTATTGACAAGGACATTTGCATGGGAACAGGACCTCTGTCTCTTGGAATGCATCCTCACATCCTTCTGGTCTACAGTACATCTCAAGCAGAGCATCCAACACCCTAATTACAGTTATAGGCAAAGACATGGCCAGATGCAGTATATCTTGAAATTTCTGTGACATCTCTAGAGAAATTCCTAGCCTGCATGCAGCTACGTTGTGAGCCACCAAAGAGAATCTTTTTAGATATATCAAAAAATATCTGGAAATATCTGAAAGTATCTAGGGCTGCAACTGTATATGATATGATCTCTGCACAGCGGTTAAACACCTTGACACTATGTAAAAGCAGTAAACACCTTGAAACTTAGATGTTTCATCTAACCTATGCTATTGTGAAATTTAGAAAACACAAGTCTGATTTGGGTACAAGGGCTTTACAACCCCAAGTACTAACCTAGACAGTGACTCTACATTGCTGCTGATACACCTCCCTATGCATCACAGTTTTCCACTAGCCCTCCCAACTGCTTTGTTGCACTGCCTGGCCACCTTTAGGTCATTCAGTACGTTTACCCCCATGTCTTATTCATGTTGGCGATCATCAATACCACTTCTGCCATTTTGTACTCTGCACCTGGGTTTCTGTACCCCAAGTGCATTACTTTGCACTTTGCACATTGAAATCCAGCTGCCATACCCTTGACCCATCCTTGAGTTTTGTCAGGTGTCTGCTTATCCTTTCCACCCCCTTTGGAAGGTTTACCCTATTGCAGATTTTGGTGTCATCTGCAGAGAGGCAGACCTTCTCTTCCAGGCCCTCTGCAATGTCATCTATAAAGACATTAAAGAGAAACAGTCCCAACACTGATCACTGAGGCTCACCACTGGTCACCCTCCCATCTGAGTGAACTCCATTTACTACCACCCTCCGTCACCTATCCCCTAACCAATTTCCTACCTAATTTACCACCTTTGGACCTACTCCTAAGCTACCCAGCTTGCTTACTAGCCTTCTACATGAAACAGTGTTGAAAGCCTCACTGAAATCTGAGAAGTCCAAGTCCACTGCTCCACCCTTATCTTATTCCTTGGTCACGCAGTCAAAGAAATCTGTCAGATTCATTTGACATGACTTCCCCTCCCTTATGAATCCATGTAGCCTCAGGTCTTGTAACCCACTGGATTCAAGATATTCCATAATCCTTTCCTTCAGCAGTGACTCCGTTAACTTTCCCACTACCGAAGTCAGGCTGCCCTATAATTACCAGCCTCTTCCCTGCTACCACTTTTATGAAGTGGAACTACATCTGCCCTCCTTCAATCCTTCAGAACCAGTCCTGTGTCCAGTGAGCTGTTAAATAGGACTGTTAGTGGTGCAGTCAATACCTTCCTGAGCTCCTTCAGTACCCTTGGATGCAGTATCCAGTGATATGGGCTACTAAAATTGAGCAACTCAGTTTGAGCACCTCTGTTTGCAGCAATGGTTACAGGATAGCAAGGAGTGGTTACAGCGAGGTTCAAGGGTTAAAAGATGGAGAGGATGAATACAGCACCTGGGACAGGGAGGAAAGAATACAGAGACCGAAATAAGGAGGTACTGTGAGGCAGAACATTGGTGTATGCTTGGCCAGGCAGTTCCCAGCTGGTTATCTGATGGAGAGGCATGTCTACTGCCTGTGGTGTGGGCGACTCTGGTTCAGATCTTGTTTGGAGGGAACCATATTTTTGTTTTGCCATTGTGACTTAGTTTTTTTTCTGCCACAGTCCCCCTGCATGATATTTCTGTGGATGTTTCCCCCGTCATGGCTTCATGTCCCCCCAAATTTATTTATTTATTGAATTTTTTTAACTGGGTAAGCTCACTGAGACTAGAAGTCCCTTTTATAGGGGTGACCCAGAGGTGAGGATACAGATGGTAACCAACTGACACCGAACCAGATTAAGCTATTTGTGGTGTTTTTAGTGAATGTAGGAAATCTGACCAGGACACCTGGGGAAATTCCCCTATTCTTGCAGTAGGTGGAACCCTTGTCGGTCTTAGCCAAAATGGCCGACGACCAGGAAGAGGGTGTGGATGGTGGTGTTGGCGGAGGAGTTGGAGCTGTCTCTGAACCCTCTGACTCTCAACCTTTGCTTGATGTTACTCTGGAATCTCCCACTTCTAATGTTTCTGCTGGACCTGAGGATGGACTGCATTTAGTGGAAAGCATTGGTGAAAATGTGTTATAGGCCTCTGTGTTGGACCCTCACCTTGCTGCACATAGTCTTCCTTCTCACCTGGATTTTACTGCTCTCTCCAAGGACCATTTGCAGTCTGTCTTCCATTTGCATACTCCTTTTTTGACTTAGCTTGTCCTTGCCGCTGCATCTAACATTCCTGATGTTTTAATTTCCACTAAGACTGACGCAGTTCTGCAACCTGTTTCTATGCCTGGGGAACGTTGCTCTCCACCTCCCTCCTTTCTACATCTTCGGGACACTACTTATTCTGGTAGCGCTTCTACTTTCACTGGGACTCCTGAATCTGCCCTGCAAGCTGCAGGGTGGCAACGAGGGACTGAGAGGGTTCCTTGGACTTCCCCTCGGCCTGTATGCGTGGCAGAGATTATTGCCTCTACACCTTGCCAGGATCCCCCTGACAACCGGAGTGTTAAGACGGAGCAATGCTTGGTGGCAGCTCCATCTCAGGAGCAAGCACAGCCGCTCCCACCAATGGGTGCTTCAGACACTAGCTGGCGGCGGTCTGATGTTCTCCAATCTATGGGCCCCAACAGTATGCATACTCAGTCCAGCAGCTCCTCTACAGACGATGAACTACTTCCTCAAACTTCTATCTCTCCCCTGGGAGCTTCACAGCACACTGCTCCTCGGGACACTGCCTTCAAACTTAGTGATCTGTTCTAGGTGGTGGGTGCCCCTGCACAACAACAGAATGCTGTTCACATGAAATATATTGGTAATTTGAATTCTGCTCTTTCTCGCAAAACTGTTCTTCACTCCATGTTGAAAGATTGGGGATTAGCCCTTCTGATTTATTTGCCTTTATCCATGTTCATGGGGAAGCTATCTATGATGTAAGTTTTAAGAATGTTTATACATTGGAATTGTTTTGGACTAAATATGAGACTGTTAAATCTACTCTACTTTGGGCCCCCCTTTTGTTTATTCCTCCACGAAATTTCTAGTTAGGATGATTACTTTGCTCTTTAGAAGTGAAGGTATGAATATTGCAGACATTCAATACTGGCTTAAACAACGGTGTGATATCTTAGACTCCCCTCAGCCTATCTTGGACAAGGACATGGTTTGGACCGGTGGGTGGAAGGTAAAATTACAACTCCGCCAAACTGACAAGGGCATTGCTCATTTACCTGGTAGTTTTTATATTTGGAGAGATAGGGGTTTATGTTTTTATCCTGGTCAGTCACGCACCTGTCACAAGTGTGGCTCTCGGACTCACTTGAGCTACACTTGCGACAAACCAGGGTGTACGTTGTGCTTGGCTTACGGTCATGTCAGCTTAGGCTGTCCTACCTCTCTGCTATGTAATTTGTGTGATGCACAGGGTCACACTTATTAATCCTGTCCCTGGGCAGATCATAATAGGTTGGACTGAGTTCCCCTAGACCATGTACAGTTAATTACTGAGTCCCAAGTTCAGGTCCAGCGCAAGACAGTGAGTATCCCGGTAGGGGTGGACCACCCCGATATATCCACTGACATTTCTGTTACACCTCCCCTTTTGGTGGCACCTGACCCTTCCACCTCCACATCAGTTCCTCCCTTACAAACTGAGACTGTCCACACTTCTTTTGTCCAGGAACAAACTTGTTCTGCTGCTCCCATTGCTGATATTCAAGGCCAGAATCAGATACCCCCTCCCTTAAGGATTGCTCTTTTACTCCAGTTGCTGCTTCTAGGAAGACTAGAGGGGAGAAAACAACTGCTGTTTCACCTCCCAGAAGATCCATTCTCACTAGAAATAGATTTCAGGCCCTGGCTAAAAAACGACAGTGGGGTGACTCTGGAGAGGAAGATGCAGATTCAGATTCTTCCCAGGCCTCCCTTTCCAAAACTGACTGCTCCTCTGACTGTAGACTGGACTCCTCTCATCAGGTAGATGTACCTCTGGATTTACTTCCCCATAGGTAGACTGCCTTGCTCTGTTCCTTCCTTTTTATCTTTTTATGGCTGCATCTTTTCAGTTGTGCTATCTTTTGCTTAATGTGTGCAGCATTAAATCATTTTGAAAGCAGCTCACCACCTTTCAATACTTATATGACTTGCCACATGACATTTATTTTTTCCAGGATACTAGCTTGAAATCCCAGCAGGAATTTTTCCAGGTTTCCAAGAAATGGACTAAGGGGCCTCCTTTTTGGACTTCTGGGGAAGACTTATGTGATGAATTGGGTATTCTATTTGGTAATCACGCCTTTAAAATTTCCAGAATTCTAGATGTTCTTCCGGGTTGGGCTATGTTGATAGATTGCACTTATTGCTCCTAGTATTTTAGGTTAATAAACATATATGCTCCACAAAGTATAGCATCATCGTCTGCCCTTTTCAACCTATTGCATCCTTATCTCTACACCTGTCGTCATGTCCTATTTGGGGAGATTTTAATTGTGGACTGACGTGTGCTGATCGAGGAGGGATGACTCCTAAAACTTTTGGGGACATGGCTATTTTGAAAAGAATTGTCCACAAGGCTCAGCTTAAGGATGTTTTTTGTGAGGTTCAAGAGACAGGTGCAAAAACTTACTGTAGAGGGAAACTTGCAACTCGAATTGATTATATTTTTCTGTCTAAGAATGTTCAAGTGTTACAAGCTGCGGTGTACCTTTGTGAGACCTCGGTCCACCTCGCAGTTTCCCTGACTTGTACTTCGGTCAGTGGTTCCCCTCGCTCTTGGTCTGTCTCCCATTGGAAGTTGAACTGTTCTCTTTTAGCTGATGCCTTACTCTCTGAGATGGCCTTGAATTTTATTCGTGCTAAAGTGTCTGTCATTGACGCCTATGGCTCCCCCCTTACTTGGTGGGAAGACACTAAATTTGCTTTGAAACCTTTTTTTCTCCACCAGTCAAGACGCAAATCCTTGACTGATTACCTGAAGTACTCTAGGTTGAGGCATGAGCTATTGCATTTGCTCTCTATTTCCTTTGCCACTCATCGTGATATTTCTTGTCAGATTGCTTCTCTCAAGGCTAAAATTTAAGCCTATCAATACAATAGGGCCTTGACCCTGAAGTTTGAAGCACAATGTGGCACCCAAGGAACTAGACCTTCTTTGGATATTTTTAAAAGCTGCTCTGATAGGGTACGTGCTACTCTAATGGAACAAATTAGAGGCCCTATTACTCAGACCTTATATTCTGCCTTGCCTCATATTAAACAGCGGGTTCAAGAGTACCTGGAAGGACTCTTTTGCTCTCCTGCTGTAGTTTCTAAGGACCCTGATTTTTTTGATAACATTGTAGTCCTTCTGGCTCACCCATTGCACTTGGATTTTTTTGGTAACTCCCATTTCTGTAGCTGAAACCCAGTCCGCCATACTGTGTCAAAAGAAACAAACCTCCCTGGGGGCAGATGGTCTCCCGGATGAGTTGTATCAACAATTTATTATTGTTTCTTCCCCCTTGTTGACATTTGTTTTTAATGAAATTTTGAGCTCCTGCTCGACACCTCGAGGTTTCTCTGATGCCATAATGATTTTGTTGTTCAAAAAAGGGGATAAAACTGATGTACGTAACTGGAGGCCTCTTAGTCTTCTGAATGTGGACTACAAAATATGTGTGTCTATCCTTTTGCATAGACTTATCCCTATTGCTTCACAAGTTATTTCCCCTGTACAATCTTGTGGGATCCCAAACAGGTCGTTGCACCATAATTTGTCCTTTTTACGGGATGTTATTGTCAACAGCACTAGCTCTCACCCATCCTTGTTAATTGCTCTTGACCAGGAGAAGGCTTTTGACAGGGTAGATCATCAGCATTTGTTTCAGGTTTTGCATCGTTATCATATCCCATCCCAATTTATTTCTTGGCTACGGTTGTTGTATAACACTGCCTGGATAACCCCATATGTTAATGGCTCCTCTGGGATGGCTTTTTTGGGATGAAAAGGGGTTAGACAAGGGTGTCCCCTAAGCCCCCTTTTATATGCTTTTCAGTTGGACCCTTTACTTCGCACTTTGTTGTTACATCCCTCTATCTCTATTATTCCTTCCCCTATTCAACCTTGTGCTCCAGTTGTTATTGCTTATGCTGACGATTTGGTTGCTTGCACTACCCCTTCCATTTGTGTTCCAGATTTTATATGTCTTAGTGCTAGATCTGAGACACTTTCAGGTTCTAAGTTAAATTATTTTAAAAGTTCCGTTATTTACATTCCCACGACAGCTACTCCATCACTTGTGGAGGACCTGGCAGGTATTCCCATCATGACTGACCCCATTAAGATTTTGGGTGTATGATTTGGTGGCCATGATGATGCCTGTGGCAATTGGTCTTTGGCCACTGATAGAGTTTTAGGATTGGTTAATTCTTGGAAAGGACAAACTATCCTTAAAAAGAAAAGAGTACTGTTATTGAAAATGTTGGTACTTCCTCTCTTTTTACACATAGCTCCTGTGTACTCCCTTCCTTTTACTTTAGAGGCCAAAGTGACATCGTTTTTTTTTCAAGGGTTTTGGGGGAGTTGATTGAACCCAGTCAAGAGGGTCTTTACCTACCCCGATTATGGTTTTGGTGAGATACGTATGATTAACCTGGTTATTTCTTTTCCATTGTTTATTCTTTACACATACTCTAGCTAAGGCTCTTACCCGCTCTTCTTTAGTTTGGTATTCTTTACTGAAACATTCTTTGGACTCCCTTTGCACTGTGTGGCAGACCTCCTCCTTTGTGATCCCTAGAAACTTTAGGAGGTATAATGTTCCAGATTGCTTCATACCTGTGTTTCACAAATTGAGGCAGTGGAACATCACACTGCAAGTTATACAAACTTCTACTAGAAAACAGCTGTACCACAATGTTATGGATTCCTATTTTTCTGAAACACCTGTTTTGTTAGATATGGCTGGTGACTGTTTGGACAATCATATGGTTTTTCTACAACTGACTTACCCTTGTATACCATCGAAAGTCTGGGATGTTACTTGGTTATCCTGTCATGGGAGGTTAGGGATCCTGGGAAATTTAAAGCACAAGTCACTAGATGACAGAATATGCTTACGTGATACTTGCTTACACACAATTGAGATGATGCACCATTTGTTTCTTGCTTGTCCTTTCTTTTTGGGTCCTGCTTTTGCATAAATGGAAAGATAAGAATTTGCAGTCCATGTCCTATGATATTTTGATTTATGGTTGCTTCCCCTCTGCCTTAGCTCAGTACCATCCCAGTACTTTACGAATATTTTTTGCCTTTTGTAGATACTATTTATGGCAGTCTAGGTGTGCCTTTTTGTTGCAACAAAAAGTTTGTACGATTATTCAGGTTCTTAATCAAATCATGCAGAATATGCAAGCTGTTTATTTTTCAGAAAAGAAAAAATGGAGTTTGCCCTTTAAGGGGCAGACCAGGTTGCCCTGGTGCACCCTTTCCTTCCTTCATAGGATGGTTGTGCTCAGGAGGGGAGGGAGGAAGGAAGGGAAGGGGCTAAGGGTCAGAACAATGGGCAGGCAACAGGAAGAGGAGAGGCGAAGGGAGGTACATAAGGGACAGCACAAGGGGGCCTCAGCCACTTTTTGCTGGAGTTTTTGATCTACATCAACTGCAGCATGTCAGATTGACAAATTCTTTGAGGTTTGTTCACCAGGAGAGAGAGGTAAGGAAACAAACAATTGATTTGCAGGAGGAGATGTGAAGTGGTTTTAAAAAAAAAAGAAGGGGATAAATAATATATATAGTATTAAGACTAAATATGTTACAGTATATAACAGGCAAAATGGGGGTCCTGAATAGCGATGGGGGTCAGATGATGGAATTGGACATGTTGTTAGGGTTTCTGGAGGAGAGTTTACCGGGCCTGGGGGCACTGGTGGTGAGGCAAGCAATGGTAGTGGCTCAAGGGTAGATGCTTGCCACTGGTAACAAGGTTGTGGGTGGTTTGGATGGCAGGAGCCTGGTAGGTGAATGATTGTGGGTGAGAGAGTGACCCAGGACCACATGGCATGATGCCACACGCCGCGTGGGGGTTTTGTAGAAAAGCCTTTGCTTTGTTTCGATACTTTTGTGGCTGTTTGTGGCCTTGCTTACTGGCTGGTAAGAGTTGTAGGCCTGGAGGAGCCCCTGAGGCAGGGGAGAGAGAGCGCGATCCGGAACCACCTGGAGTGATGCCACACATCGCGTGGGGGTTGGTAACAAAGCCTTTCCTTGGCTTTTCAGTGCTTTTGCAGCTGTTTGTGGTCATTTGTTGTTGCCTTGTAGGAACAGTAGGCCTGGATGAGGCCTTGAGGCAGGAGAGAGAGAGAGAGCGTGATCCGGGACCACGTGGCGTGATGCCACATGCCACGTGGGGGATTGTAAGAAAGCCCTTTCCTTTGTTTTGGTGCTCTGGTGGCTGTTTGTGGCCATTTGGTTGCCTGGTAGGAATAGTAGGCCTGGAGAAAGGTCCTGAGGCAGGGGAGAGTGAGCGCGCTACGGGACCACGTGGCGTGACATCACACGCCGCGGGGGATTGGTAAAAAGCATTTCTGTTTGCTTGGTGCTGTTTTTGTGGCTTTGGTGGCCATTTTGAGTCATACTGGGGGAAAGTAGTGGCCCTGGAAGAGGCCCTGAGGCAGAAGAAGAGAGAGAGAGTGACCCGGAACCTCACGGTGTGATGTCACACACCGCGAGGTGGTCGCAGTGGAAGCCATGCCCCTCTTTTTGGTGGGGCTGCTTTCTGTGTTTGTCCCTCCCCCTCTTTTGGATGGGGTGCTGTAGAGAGCAGAGGCTGGCAAAGGCCTGAATAATGGGGAAGGTGTCCAATTTTTGGTGACCACGTGGCGTGACCACTTCCAATGGTTGGGGTGCTGACTGTGTGGTGCCCTGGTGGGGGTTAGCCCAGCACAGGCTGGGAGTCTGAAAATTGCATCATCCACAGGGAGGATGCTCCTGGGGAGGCCAGCATGGTTCAGCGTTTTTGGGGGACGGCAGCAGGATGCTGCTAGAGGCTTGAGGACAAAGGAAAAAAAGAGGGGAAGGCACTTGAGTGGATGCAAATGGGGGGAATGATTTGATGGACAGACAGGGACCAACAAGGGGGGGGTCCTGTAGCAAGCGGGAGCGGAAGCAAGTCACGACCACGCGGCGTGATCGTCACACGGGGGAGCCATGCAACGGGCGCAAGGGTGGGGGATCCAAATGGAAGAGCAGTGGGAGGGATTGAGAGGGCAGGGAGACTGGCTACATGAAATGGGAGCACAAGTGGCACACACACGCCAGAAGGCTTAGAGGGGCTGACGAAGAGGCCAAAGGGGGGGATTGGCCCGCATAGCATCAGGTCTCTTGCAATGGACATGGCAGACAGCAGCCAAGGGACCTGGTGAAATATCAAGCAGAATGGAGGCCTCTACTGGGGGCCCAGCTGGTTTATGCGGGCATGTGGTGTGAGGAACAGAGGGAAGGTGTTACAAACAGGTATATATATATATACAATTAATCCTGTTTTTCTCTTCCTGTAGTTGTCTTCAAAGAGCAAGGAAAAGAAGGACATGGCACCAAAGAAGAGCAGGCCATCAAAGGAAGATGCTTACAGGGCTATAATTGAATTGGCAGAAAAGGTCAACAGAATGTGGGAACTGGTGGAGGGGAAGGAACCAGGGAGACCCGGGGATAAGAGAAAAGTGGGCCCAGGAAAAGGTGGCAGAGAGAAACGACCAGCCGAAGGGCCACATAGTCCCACTAGGGTGCCACTGGTGGTAGTGGGACCTGCCAAGGTGGTTGTTCCAATACCTCTGCAGCCTATTAACCCAGAGACACCAGTACCCCCCCGATCAAGGTGGCATCTCCCTGGCTGAACCCGGACATGATTCCCAGAACGTGGTATTTCCTCTGCAACCCCTAGTAGCTCACCCTCCTCCTCAACCACAGGGAGAAACAACGAGACCCTTGGAAGACTCCAGGCAGTATGACAAGGTTACAGGTAACACATCCAGTGCAGTGGGGGACAGTATAAAAGAATATATAGGGCAAATTGTGGCGGCGCTGGGGACAGGAGGTTTAGGGCAGATTGAATCAGCTCTGGCAGAGATTAGGATGGAGAAAGAAGTGCCAGGAAAAAATGAAAGGGGAGCGGAGAGAGAAGGAAAAGGTACAAGAGAGATATGTGCACCTGGGATGAGGATAGGCGAGCATGTGCCACTGGCCACAAAGGAAAAAATATGGAAAGGGGAATATGTGGATATGTTCGCTTTGGTGAGCCGGGAGGTGGCAGCCAAGTATGAGGAAGCTGAGGGCATAGGTAAGAGAGACAGCACAAGGGGGCCTCAGCCACTTTTTGCTGGAGTTTTTGATCCCTCCTACCCACCCTACTAGGCAAAGCAAGAGGAGAAGACAGTCAAGATGGGACTGTATGGTGGGTCTGTCAAGGTGGACGACAGACTCGTCTGGTCGGACAGTTTAGACTGCCAAAGGTAGATGGCAGGTGATAATATGGTTATGGACTGCCAAAGGTAGACGGCAGGAGAAAAAGGGGAAAAAGGAGGGGGAGAAGGAAAAAAGGAATAACACAAGAAGAGGAAGAAGATGAAGGAGAAAGCGGTCTCGGTTTTCGCCGTTACCTAACGGAAAAGGAGAAGAAGAAGGCACCCAGGTTTTCACCGTGGGGAGGGATAATCAGAGATTGATATATGGATGGAAATAAATGAAATTTCTGAAAATATGATAATAAAGCAATGAGAAATGGAATATGGAATTATGAATATAAATAAATTAATTGCCAATCTGAGCACAACAACAAACAATGGTCTCTGTCTTTTGTGAGGGAAAAGGGGGGAATCCGGTACAATGACTTCTCTGTGCATGCCAAATATTGGCAACATTGGGATTGGCTTCTGACAGATATTGTGTAGCCTTACTTTCAGTCATTTGGCTGTTGATTTCTTTTGCCTTGTGTATGTTTTTTGCTGATCCTTTATTTTTCCTTTTTTGCTTGTATTTCGTTGTTTTTCTGCAATATGTATTATATTTCTTTGTTTTACTTTTGTATGTTGTTTGTATCATTATGCTGATTTTTCTTTATTTCCATACCAAATTTCTCTATTTTTGGTGTGGGGTTGGTTATGCTCGGCGTGCCTGTATGATGTAATACCTTTTTCAGTTTTTGTTTGATTTTCTTTATTATGAGTTGTATGATGTAATACCATTTTGAGTTATTTTTGTTTCAGTAAAAAATTCCCCTACTCGTCAATAGGGGGAACCTCTGACTGTTGGAATGGCTGACTCAGTTGGTGAGCAGACAGCGATGCTGCAGGTTGTGCTGCAGGCTGAGGAGTTGTGTTCTCCTCTTGAGGCGGATACTTTGGAGCCAGAAGTTTTTTCTGAAGCACCAGCAGAATTGGAGGCTTTGCCTGAGACTGTAGATTTTACATATAAAAAACAAGCAGATGCTGTGGTGAGTTTCCCTGTTATACAGTCTGGACTGAGTGGAGATTTGTGCACTATGGATCTACAAAAGAACAAATTGGATCAATTTATGGATATTTCCGAACAGGATCCAGAGGAACTTTGGCTTTTATTGACTTCAGAAGAAGCGAAGTTTACCAAAATGAAAGAAACTGTTTTGGTGGCTTTGACGGCAGCTGAGCTGCCCTGTGCAATTGAGGCTGTCACTTCTACAGTGGTTGCAGATACTCCAGTTGTTAAGACTGCAGATTTTGTTTTGTTGTCTCTTGATAAACGTACTCCAACACCAGCTGTGAGTACTGTTTTTACCATTATTCCTACTGATCAAGATAAAGCCACAGTCTTTTCATTTGTTGCGACTACGGAAAAACGCATTGCAAAAAGTGCTGTCAAACACTCGCAAAAACAAACCTCTTCTTGAGCAGACCAGGTTGAAGAGGCAGATGCCTCTTGGTCTGTATATTCTACCCTGAAAGCTGCCGGCTGGGAAAAGCTCCCTGATACTGGACGCTGGATCTCTGGGTTTTTCCCCATAAAGATACTGGGTGTTTGTATGGGCAAAACGGGTCAGTCAGTCTCCCCCCTACACACCGTTTCTACTATCTCTACCAATATTTCATCTCCTACAGCTTCTAAACCTAAGTCTACTGATGTAACTATACATGATAAGGTGACACTTCATGATTCCCCATTAGAATTACCTTCAGACTTATTGTTGACACAGAACCCTATCCTTAAGCTGGACACTACTATCTCAGATGTTCCCACTCCAGCCAATGATGAGTCCTCTTGTAGGATTTCACCCTCTTCTTCTGTGGAACATTTAGATACACATTTGTCTGTGGATGACCTTGAAGGCCCACCATTAGGCCCATCTACAGAAAACCCATGTAACACTTCTCGCACCTATGCTTCTTTTTTTAGGATTCCTACCTTCTCTGCTAAATGGCATAATGCTGTTAGATTTATCTATAAGGGGGGTATGGAAGTCTTCCCAGATCGTAAATTTGTAGCTAGTTGTTTGCTGAAAGATAGTTTGCGTTTTTCTTCTGAAATGTATGCATTAATTCATGTCTCAGGCAAAAAGATTTTTGATATCAGTTTTAAATTGAGTGGTGGGTTGGATAACTTTTGGGATGCTTATTGTAAAGTTAGACATACTCTTTTATGGTCACCTTTTGAAGTAATATCATTGACAAAACTAGCTAATAAAACTGTTACAGTCCTTTTTAGGAATGAGGGAGTGGGTGTCACTGACCTCCTCTTTTGGTTATAGCAATGTTGTACAGTATTGGGGCATCCGGAGGCGATTTTTGACACAGTAGATATTTGGACTGGAGGATGGAAAATCAGGGTGATTTTACATTCCTCTGAGGATGGGTTACAGCATATTCCTAATTGTATGTTTTGGGGTAGGGATAGGGATGTACTCTTTTATGCCGGGCAACCAAAGACATGTTACAGGTGTGGCAAATCAGGCCACATTAACAGTGTTTGTGACCAGCTACGTTGTTTGCTTTGCAATTCTTTTGGACATACTAATGCACAATGCAAAAATATAGCTGTTTGTACTCTGTGTGGTAAGCATGGCCACTCCTATGCTACCTGACCTGCAGCAGCACATAGGCAACCGGATCCCCATGATTCAGAGGAGCAGAGATTAATGATAGCAGTTGCACAAAGATCTCAGTCTTCCAGATCAGACTTGCCTCCCCGTATCTCTGTTCCCCCCTTCCCGGCCTGTTAACCCTGTTCTGGCTGTGCCTTTTCCCACCCCACCCTCCCCATACAGGCCTGAGGTTGCCCAAGATAAAAGAGAAGTATCTTCTGAGTTATCTCAAACAATACCTCCAACCTGTCCTCCTGAGCCCCAGCCTGATGCTGTCTCTATGCCCCCTCCTTTACCCCCTCAGGAGTTACTCTTTCAGCCCAGGGTAACCAGAAGGTGCTCATACAACCCTCAACCTGCTTCAAAAGTCCCAAAACTTTCCACTACTCCTACTACAAATATATTTCATGCTCTGTTACTTGCCGAGGATGTCTCAGATGCTGAGTCTGAATCCTCCCAACAAAGGGGAAGAAATTCCAGGGGGACATCAGATATGGAGCTGGAAGAAGAACAACCCTTTCATCCCCATGTGGTCACCCCATGGCAAAAGAATGGAAAAAAATATAGACGAAAGCCTCCATGAGGGCTAACTTTCTTTAAACTTTAGGAGTGACTCCATCTTTACATTTCTGTTCACTTAATGTGAATAGTGTTAAGAACAGGGTGAGACAGGCTGCTATTTTTTCATTTTTAAAATCTACTGAATGTACTATTTTCTTTTTGCAAGCTACATGGTTGCACACCATGACTGAGCTCTCTTATGCAGCAAAATGGTGGTATTCTGGTGTGTCTTATTGGTCTTTGGGTTTGGAACCCTGTACTGGGGTGGATATTTTATTTAATAATACTACTGTTACTGTTTTGAAGCTTATTGATTTAGTACCTGGACAGGTTCTAATATTGGATGTTTTGTTGCAAGGGGTTTGTTTTCGATTAATTAATGTTTATGCCCCTCGGACAAAGGCTACTAGAGTAGATTTATTTTGTCCTATACAGTCTTACCTCCATACCCCACACCATATTGTTTGGGGTAGGGATTTTAATTGTAGTATGACATATAAGGATCGGGGTAGGGGTACTACCACCAAAAAAGAGTTTTGTGATATGTCCTGTTTGACAACTGTGGTGCAAATGGCAAATCTAAGTGATTCATATTCTAGGCTTCAAGAAAAAACAGTTCTCACATTTTGTAAAGGTATGTTAGCCACCAGGATTGATTTTTTTTTCTTAATAAATCACTACCTATACATTCTGTTGCAATTATCCCAGTTGAATTCTCTGATCATTATGCGTTGTGAATTACTGTGAGCTCGGACCCTGCTTTGATAACGGGGAAGGGTATTTGGCAATTGAATTCTGATCTTTTGACCCACCAGGATACATTACAGCAATTTCGTTATTTCTTTTCAGCCAGAAAATCTCTTTATGTTATGTATGATGACTCTTTATATTGGTGGCTCAACACTACACAAGATCTGATCGCACTTTTGAAATTATTAGGGAGAACCTCAAGAGAACAAGCTTATTTCTCTTATTTACAGAATAGGCAACAGTTACAAAGAGTGATATTTTTAGCACAAACAACCAAACATGATTTCTCTACCCAGATCAAACTGATAAAGGATAAAATGTCACCTTTTCACATTGCCCAATCACATACTTTAAAATTCCAACAACAATATGGCACACAGGGTACCTTTGCAAAACTATGTCCCTTCCTTAGCTGTACAGACAGGGTGAGAAAGAAGGTTTTTGAGGGAGTACGGGGACAGGATGGTCTCTTAAAGACCTTCCACTTGGAAATAATGTCCGAAATATCCCACTATACCCAGTCACTTTTTCAGGCACACTGTGTTGATAAAGAAGCTGCGAAGGCCTTTTTGCAACAAATTACAGTCCCTAATTGTCCTTTCTCTACTCTCCAACATTTGGCTGATCCTATTTCTCCACAGGAGGTGACTAGTGCAATTATATCCCTGCAAACCTGTAAGGCACCTGGAAGGGATGGTCTGACATCAGAGCTTTATAAACTGATGCGTGTGGATCTTTCTCAGGAACTCTAAGATGTTTTTAATTTTTTGTTATCATGTTCGGATTTTTCTTTAGATATGGTGGGAGGAATTCTTATTTTTTTGCATAAGAAAGGAGACAAAATGGAACTTTCTAATTGGAGGCTGATTAGTCTCCTTAATGTAGACTTGAAAATACTTATGAAAATACTAAATACTCATCTTTTGACAGTAGCACAGTTTCTAATTTCCCCAGCACAATCTTGTGCTGTTCTGGGATGCACAAAGAAAAATATTTGATAGATCTCACACTATAGACCACTCAAATTTCATTTTGTCACTTGATCAAAAAGGGGCATTTGATTCGGTAAATCATGATTATTTGTGGCTCACTCTTGAGCATTATAAAATCCCTTCCCCTTTTATTGCATGGTTACAAAAAATCTATTGGCATGCTACAGTTTCCCCTTAGTTAATGGACGACTTGGGCCACTCCTTCCAGTAAGACGTGGAGTGAAACAAGGTTGCCCTATTAGTCCATTGCTATATGTATTCAGTATTGACCCTTTATTATGTTATTTAAATCTTATGATTCCTCCCATCACTGTTATTGGTGTTTATCTTCCTTTTTCTTCTTTAGCTTATGCAGATAATATTTGTATGTGTACCTCTACAGTTTCATCCATACAGAGGGTTGTTTCCTTATGTGATTTCTTTTGGACTATTTCTGGCACCTTATTAAACAAATTGAAGTGTGTGGGTTATCAATTAGGGGTTACCCTTCGGACCCAGGATTATATTTCAGGTATAAGTTTTTCAGTGGAGCCTATTCGGGATTTTGGGTTTTTTATGGGGCTCCCTGACCCTGCTATTTATAACGGGGACATTCTGCTTAATGAGGGTAAAGGCATGGTTCAAAATCGGAATAAATGGCAATTGAGGAAATTCAAGTGTATTTATATAATTCGTACATATTTATTGCCCCTCTTTTTGTTTTTGTGCAATGTCTTCCCCCCCCATCCAAACAGCGAGAAGCTGCTCTTTTTAGTATTTTTTTCAGGCCATGTGGGGTAGTCGCCTTAATCCCCTTAAAAGAAATATCTTGTATTTATCAACTTCAGAAGGAGGTCTTAATATGGTGAATCCTCTTTTGTTTTATTATTGTCAATTTTTTTTATTCTAACGTTACCCCATTATTAAAATGAGTCCCTAAGTTATGGACAGGTCTTTTTAGACAATCAGTAGGTCCATAGTTTCAGGGATGGACTGCTGGCTCCAATCATCGTTTAAAGACTAATCCTATGGCAGGACCTTACATCCCTGAGGTGTTTGTAAAACTGCGACAGTGGCAAGTCACTAGTGCTGGAATTGTCTCTACATCTAAGAAATGTGTTTATCAATCAGTGATAAATTCTCTTTTTTCTGAAGTAATAATATCTCCTAAATGTCCTGCTCCATATCTCTCGGCATTACAGTCCCTTTTGGTCAAGAAGCGTATCATTCCTAAATTCCCGAGGTATAACCTGGTTGTGTTGTCATGAGAAACTCATTGTAAAGGGAAATCACCATCACAAGCAATTAGAAGAACGTAATTGTTCTCATGCAGGTTATTCTCAGCAGCTTGAGACTATGCATCATTTATATTTTTCTTGCCCCTATATTCTATCATTTTGGCCTTATGTTGCTGATGTTTGGCATGCACCTGTTTTTTTGACCGTATCTCATGAAACTCTCATATATGGATTTTATGCTTTACATTGGTCTAAATGGGATGTGGGTACTTTACATGTTATATCTGCTGCTTTCAAGTGACATATTTGGAATTGTCATTGTCTTTTTACATTGCAGCAGAATGTTATCTCTCATGTGGAACTTTTACAAAAAAATAACAGTAGAACATCATCATATACACCAAAATGAATCTAAACTATATATATCTCATATTTTACTACAGAAATGGAGGAACTTGCCATGGATTACGGATACAGACGTTCCTAGAGCTTAATTCTTTCATTTTGATTTCTTCTGCAGTCCTGGATTCTAGATTTTCTTCGCTGTTTGTCTTTTATTTTTCACTGTTCTTCTAGTAGGGATTCTCAGTTGTATGCTTAAGGCCTAGTAGGTCCAGATAAATATGACTGTGAGTATGTCCTGAAGTACTAAGGTATGATAACATACCTACTTGTGTTTACTTTTTCTTTGTAGATTAACTCACTGCATAATTTGTATATTTGTCTTTTTTTTGCTTATTGTTTTAGAAAAAAGGGGGAGGGAATTTTTCTTTTTCAAAAGAATTGTGATTTTTTTTTATTATTTTCCTTCTTTCCTTTATGTGAGTCATGATGCTTCCTTATGATTTCTTATGATGTAATACCTTTCTGTATATTTTTGCTTTGAAGTTCTGAATAAACAAATTCCCCTACTCTTGCACCAGGGGGCTCTTCTTCCTGTGAGCAGAAATGGAGAAGCCCAGTTTGGAGCCAGACAGAGGAGGAAGTACTGATGTGGAGGTGATGAGGATGGATGTGGGTGAAGCTGGGGGACAGGCCTCTACCCCAGTTCCAGTAAATTATGAGACTGAAGAGGATTGTTTTGATGCTGAAATGGAGGAAACTGGGGTATCTGCAAAAGCTACGGAAGAGGTAGAAAATACAGGAAAAATACGAAAAAAGTAACAAATGCAAAAGAAAAAGAGCTGATAGGTAATTCAGTTTCTGAACAAAAGTTGTATGCAATGTTGCAGCACGAGAAAGAAAGAACACTGAGTAAGCAAAAGGAAATTAAGAAAACCTTAAGTAAATTGCAAATGGTAAATCCAAAATAAGAGGCTAAAATAATGCAACAACAGGAAAAAGGCACTCAGCAGACCCCCTTACAAAAAAATATCAACTTTTCTGCTCTAGGTGCAACATATATGATAGCAAATGAAACAGCTCCCATTGTAACACAATTTCAAAGAGACCAGGACCAGAGTAATGCCGTGGTGTTCTCCTTTGCGGCTTGAAAAACAGAAACATTGCAGGGCAAGCAAATAGAAAAACAAAACAGAGCAAACAGTAACGCTGCTTGCAAAGTTAACTTCTTGGACTCCAGATAAAAGCCTGCTGGCAGCTGGATGGTCCAAATTGCTGACATGGAGAGGTGCATGAGCAAGCAGTAGAAGCAAAGCAGAGGCTCTGATGCTATTACCCAGATCTTTGCTGAGTTATGCTGACATGGCATCAGTAAATCCAGATGAAGAAAAAAAGAAAAATAATGCGGACAAGGAGGCACCAGAACTCGGTGAGTCATCAAGAATGATAGTTATGGGGCCTGTTACTCCCAGCCTGAGCTACATAGGTACATAGATACATAGACAGTGTCGGCAGATAAGGGCCTATGGCCCACCCAGTCTGCCCATTTGAGCTTGTAAATTCAGTTTATGTTTTCCTAGAAGTCTGTTGCCCATTACCCCTGATCTCCAGAATTCCTTTATGTCTATCCCATGCATTCTTAAAACCCGTGATTGTTTCAGCCCCCAAAACTTCCTCTGGCAGGGTGTTCCACTTGTCCACCACCTGTTTTGTGAAGAAATTCTTCCTCATGTTTCCTCTGTATCGTCCTCCCTCCAACTTCCTCCTATGCCCTCTAGTCCTGGAACTTCTTATTCACTCAAAAATAGTGTATTTCTGCACCCTGTTCCTCCCTGTAAGATACTTGTATGTGTCTATCATATCCCCTCTCTCCCTCCTCTCCTCCAGGGAGTACATATTAATTTTCTTCAACCTGTCCTCATAGGACTTGTGATGCAATCCATGTACCATCTTTGTTGCCCTCCTCTAAATCTTCTCTATCCTGTCTATGTCCTTACATAGGTAAGGTCTCTAGAACTGTACACTGTACTCCAGGTGGGGCCTCACTAGTGTCTTGTATAGTGGAATTATGACCTCCCTTTTCCTGCTGGTGATGCCCCTGCCTATGCATCCCAGCAACCTATTTGCTTTACATGCTGCCTTGTCACACTGTTTCCCTATCTTGAGGTTATCAGAGATTATAACCCCAAGATTCCTTTCCTGCTTGGTGCATGCTATATCCTCACACCCCAAATGATGTATTGTGCCAGGGTTTTTGTGCTCCATATGCATTATCTTGCACTTCTTTGCATTGAATTTCAACTGCCAAACTCCTGACCATTCTTCAATTTTCTGCAGGTCCCTTCTCATTCTGTCTACACCCTCTGGTGTGTCTACTCTGTTACAGAGCTTTGTGTCATCAGTGAACAGTGAAATTCTGCCTTCTAGGTCCTGTGCAATGTCACTGATGAAGATGTTGAATAGGACGGTCCCAGCACTGATCCTGTGGTACCCACTGGTCACTCTTCCCTCTGTGGAGTGACAGCCACTTACCACCACCCTCTGTGTCCTGCCACCCAGCCAGTTACCTACCCACCACCTACTGTCAGCCCACACCCACATTCCCAAGTTTGTGTAATAGTCCTCTATGTGGCACAGTGTCAGAGGCCTTGCTGAAGTCCAGATAGGCCATGTCAACTGCCCTCCCTGATCCACATCCTAGTCACCCAATCAAAATTCAATGGTTGGTCTGACATGACCTCCCCTGGTGGAAACCATGCTGCCTTGGGTCCTGTAGTCCATTGACAACCAGATGTTCCACCAATCTCTCCTTCAGTAGTGCTTCCATGATCTTCCCCACTACCGAGGTGAGGCTGACTGGTCTGTAGTTCCCCGCTTCCTCTTTGTTCCCACTTTTGTATAAGGGGACTACATCTGCTGTCCTCCAGTCTTTGGGTACCTCCCCTGTTTCCAGTGATTGGCTAAACAGGATAGTCAGAGCTTCAGCCACTACCTCTCTTAGTTCTGTAAGGACCCTGGGGTGCACCCCATCTGGCCCCATTGCTTTATCAACTCTTATTACTTCCAGTTCCTTCAGGACCCTTTCTCATGTAAAGGGACTTGTGTCCATTTCTGCACCATTCTCACCCCTTGTACTCCCTTCAGACCCATTACCCTCCTCTTCCTCAGTAAAGACTGAGCAGAAATACCTGTTCAATATGTCAGCTTTACTGTTGTCATCCTCCACGCGGCCCCCATCCTCCCCCTTCAGTCTCATTATCCCTCCCTTTGCCTTTCTTTTTGCTCTCTGAGTGATGTGACAGGAGGAAACAACGAGGAATGGACAACAGAGAAAGTGCTTTTGGATGCAGGATGGGTGTTGTCATTAGATACTGGCAAAAGGATAACGGGCCCAACTCCACGGCAGCTGTGCACAGCAAAACAGGAGAAGGCAAGTACAGATTTTCTCAATATGGACAGTAACAGTGTAGCAAAATCACCTCTAAATCTACCAAAAGAGCTGGAACTCACTCAGAATCCGATGTTGAGACCAGTATGTTATAATTCTCTGAATGACAATCTTCAACCAAATGTGGTGAATAATATAAAAACTGAAAATATAAATAATGAGCAAGAAAAGGTACTAGATGCTCCCCTGAATGCTGTCAACAGACAATCACTGCCCAGTTCTTCTCTTTTTCATGCTCCAATATTACCAGCAAAAAGACATAATGTGGTTAGGTTGTTGTATAAAGGGGTATGCATGTATTACCATAAAGAGTGTTTGTAGCTAAAACATTGCTAAAAGAGTCAATGCATTTTTTTGCAAATGAAATTTATGCATTAATACATGTATCAGGCAAGCATGTTTTTGATGTAAGTGTTAAGTTAAATTCAGGTTTGCAAAGAGTTTGGGCTGATTACCAGAAATTAAAGAAGATGACATTATGATCACCCTTTGAGGCTGTGGCACTCACCAAACCTGCATATAAAACAATCACAGTTCTGTTTAGAAACGAGGATGTGAGTGTCACAGACCTTGCTTTTTGGTTAAAACAATGGTGCACAGTTCTGGATCACCAAGAAGCCATCTTCGATTTGGAACACATTTGGATGGGGGGTCAAGGTTATGTTGGACCAGAAAGATGAGGGGCCTAGATCATTTACCTAACTGCTTTTTCTTAGGTAGGGATGGGGGGGTCTTGTTTTATGCAGGTCAGCCCAAAGCCTGCTATAAATGTGGATCCACAGGACACCTTAGAGGTATTTGTGACAAAATTAAATGTACCCTGTGTCAGGAAATGGAACACACAAGTGGAAATTACTAAAATGAGCACATATGTAATTTGTGTGGGATATCAGGGCATTCCTATCAAAGTTGTAGAAAGACAGCACACAACTAGGTGGAAAAAGCTGATGAGGAAGAGCAAAGGCTACTGATAGCGGTCCCAAAAAAAGCCACTTTTGCAAACCCCCCCAGACTCTGACTAAACCTGAGAAGGAACCCCCAGAAGGAAAGGAACAAGAGGAAGCCACACTGATTATTGTTGAAGGGAAAGAAAAAAAAAAGCCTAAACAACCCCCAGAACAGAGGGAGCAGGAGCCCCCCCGCCTTTACTCCCAGTTTCTAGTGCAAAGCAGTCTAATGACATAGTTTAGGACACAGGAACATACCCCAGCCACAAGAGCCCTTCCAGCAAGTAAAAGGGAAAAGGAGCAAATCAGTGCAGCAAGTTTATATGAAGTGGCAACCAGTATCTAAACTACCCAAAATGACAGACATACCTCTCACCAATAAGTACGACACCCTAAATCTGGAAAAGGAAGTCTCAGACCAAGATTCTGAGGATTCCAATGTTTGGTCCACACAAGTGGAGCTTTTGTCAGACCTAGAAGGAGAGGCTATAGGAAGCTCAAATCAAGCTCAGTTAGAAGGAAAAAGTCTCCCAGAAGAAAAAAAAAAAGAAAAAAAAACAGAAGATCAAAAAAGCAAAGACAGAAACCAAAGTAGTGTACTTTTCTGTATGTCCTATTCCTAAAACACTATGAATTCTCCTCTCTCAATAGTAACAATTAATGTAAATAGCATAAAAAATACAAAGAAAAGAGAAGCAATGTTTTCTTTTTTATTAAACAGTAGTATAGAAGTGATCTTTCTACAAGATACTAGATTACACGCATTGCAAGAAATCCAGGAAGTAACAAGGGTGTGGTACAAGGGGCCTACCTTTTGGTCTTTAGGCCCAGAAACATATACAGGAGTTGGAATATGCTTCAAAACAGTACAGGATTTAAAAATAATCGAACTATTAGACTTACTACCAGGTAGACTATTACTACTGGATACTGTAATAAATAAAAAATATTACAGATGTATTAACATTTACGCACCTCAAATAAAAACAGAAAGTATAGATTATTTTAAAATTATACAACCATACTTATATTCAGCACAAACTGTAATACTGGGGGGGGGGGAGATTTCAACTACGGCCTACATAAACAGGATAGGGGATCATAGACAAAAACATGTAAAACATATTGTGATTTGCAAACTCTGAAAACTATGATTAAGGATGCAAATTTAAAGGATGCATACTACAGCAAATATGGTAAATCAGAACCAATATTTCAGAAAGGTAACTAGGGTGGTGAGGGCGGCTAAGGCAAGGAAGAAGCAGAACCTGGCCAGGGAAATTAGGAGAGGGAACAAGGGGTTCTTTAGATACATTGGGGAAAAACAAAGGGTGAAGGGGCAGATTAGCAGAATTAAATCAGGGGAGAGATGGGCACAAGACCTGGGGGAGCAGGCTGAGGTACTAAATGAGTACTTTACCTCTGTTTTCACCAAGGAAAATGGGGGTGCTGCATCATACATGGGAGGAGACAGAGATACTGAGGGGGGGGGGACCCTTACCGATCGGCGGGTCTGGGGAGAGGGGAGGCATCACTGGCAGGAGGGAGGGCTAAGCAGGAGAAGAGGTACCGGAAGTGGAAATCACAGCAGAGAGAGTGAGGGAAGCCCTCAGCTCCCTTTAAGATGGAGAAAGCACCGGGGCCGGATAAATTACATCCCAGAGTGCTGAAGGAACTTGCGGATGTCCTGGTGAAACCCCTGGTGGAGCTTTTCACCATCTCTCTGAGGACAGGGTGGGTGCCTCAGGACTGGAAGGTGGTACATATAGTGCCTATCCACAAGGGCAGATCAAGGGAGGTGGCAGGGAACTACAGGCCTGTCAGCCTGACATCAGTGGTGGGCAAGGTGATGGAGGGCATAGTCAAGGAGAGGCTGGGGGGACCTGGAAAAGTCAGGGTGCCTGGACGATAGACAGCATGGATTCATCCCAGGGAAATCATGTCAGACAAACCTTGTGGAGTTCTATGACTGGGTGACGAGTGCCTTGGACCTGGGTAGACCAGTGGACGTCCTGTTTCTAGACTTCAGTAAGGCATTTGACTCTGTTCCTCACATGGGCCTGTTGGATAAGCTGGGAGAAATGGGGGTGGGGAACCAGATGATCAGATGGATAGGCAATTGGCTCCAGGACCGGACCCAGAGGGTCGTAGTTGGTGGGATAGTCTCATCCCCAAGAAGGGTCATTAGTGGGGTCCCACAGGGATCAGTCCTTGGGCCCCTCCTGTTCAACACCTATGTCTCTGACATAAGGACAGGAATCAGGAGTGAGATGAGTCTCTTTGCGGATGACTCAAAACTGGTGGTGGTGGTAGATGGGGAGGAGGGGAGGATGGCCCTACAGGTGGACCTGGAGGCTCTGGAAAGATGGTCTAGAAAGTGGAAGCTGAGGTTCAATGCAGGGAAATGCAAGGTACTCCACCTAGGGGCCAGAAACCCAGGCCAAGTGTACACCCTGGGGGTGGGAAATGCTACAAGTCTTGATGGCTGAGAGGGACCTGGGGGTGGTGGTGGATGTCAAGATGAACAACTTGGAGATTTGTAGGAGGGCAGCAGCCAAGGCCAACAGGATGCAGGGATGTATCATTAGGGCGATCACCTCCAGAAGGAGGGAAGTGATACTCCCTCTGTATAACTGCTTGGTGAGGCCACACCTTGAGTACTGCATGCAGTTTTGGAGGCCACACTTAAAGAGGGACATTAAACTCCTGGAGAGGGTCTAGAGGAGGGCAACCAAAATGATTTGGGGCTTGGGGGACAGGACTTATGAGGAGAGGTCAAAGAGCTAAATATGTACACATTGGAAGAGAGAAGGGACCGGGGACATGATAGAGGTCTTCAGGTACATGAAGAGAGTAAATAGGGAGGAACAGTCAAGTGCTTTGAAGGAAGGAGGAGGGGCCACTAGAGGCATGGGTGGGAGCTGGGTGGGGAAGATTTAGGGAGAAAGGAGGAGGTGCTACTTCACTGAGAGGGTGGTGGAGCCATGGAATGCACTGCCTAGGGGGCTGGTGGAGGCAGAAACGGTGGAGGGGTTCAAGAGGGGGTGGGACAGGTACAGGGGAAGGGTTCTGGAAGCAAAATCCAACGCAGCAAGAATATCCGGAACTGGGAAGGGAGAAGCCAGAGAAGGCGAGGGGGGCAGCAAGGTCAGCACTCAGGGTGGGGGCTGACCAATCGAGCAGACTCAAAAGACCATTAGGCCTATTCTGCTGGCATTTTAGTATGTTAGTACAATGATAGACTTCTTCTTTGCATCACAAACAGTACCAATTTTGGAAGCCAGTGTTCAAGAAACAGAATTTTCAGGCCATAAAATACTAAAATTAAGAACAGGAGTACAGGCAAAACCCATCAATGGACCAGGATACTGGAAATTAAATTCCAATTTATTATTAGACAATGTTTTTTTGCAAAACATTAGCTATTTTCTTTCTGTCAGGAAAACAACATTAGAAATGTACAATTCACCAATTCAATGGTGGGAAGAGGTAAAAAGGGATTTACAATTTCTTTTGAAGCAAAATAGTAAAAACTTGAAGAACAGAGAATGTTTAGTTTATTTGGAGCATATGAAACAGCTACAAAAGTTACAAACCCTAGCAAGAACAACAAAGCAGAACTTTACCAGGAAAATACAAACACTTAGGTAGCTGGTGGTAGGTTTTCACTCACAGCAGTCTGAAAACCTTAAAAACCAACAAAACTATGGTACACAAGGCTCAGCAAGTAAAATATGCCCCTTTTCGCACGGCACGGAGAGAATCTTACACAAGCAAATGGGTGCATTAAAAGACAGAAATGGGAATAGCCAGACAGATAAAAACAACATAATGAATATAATAGTACAGCACGTACAGTAGCTTTTTATGGAAAAAATAAATATCAAACAGAAAAAAAACTATTTTATAAACATTTCCAAATTCCAAGTGGTCTAGTAGATATATTAGCAGAACTTAGAAAATGTATATAACCTATTGAAGTAGAAATACCTATTAATGGCCTAAAAACTAAGAAAGCACCAGATAAGGATGGCTTAACAGCAGAATTATATAAAGCACTGAAAGGGGATCTAGTGAATGAACTAACTAGGGTATTTAATGCAATTTTACAGGAAGACAATCTGCCTTTGCAATTATCAGTAGGGTTATTACTTTTTTATATAAATAGGTGATAGGGAAGATATCAACAACTGGAGACTGATTAGCTTATTAAATGTGGATTTTAAATTACTAACTAAAATACTGAATTGCAGACTACTTATGGCTGCTAAATTTTTAATAAGTGAAACACAGACCTATTCTATACCTGGAAGGAAGATAACTGATCAGTTGATACTAATCAGAGAATTAATAGAAAGAGATAATGTAGAGGGTCTGGAAGGTCTGCTCCTCTCCTTAGATCAGCAGCAGGCCTTCGATTCCATAAATCACCAATATCTCTGACATACATAGGTCCAATTTCCATTTAGCAACAGGTAAAGTTTGTATTTTAAACAAAAAAACAAATAAAAACCGTCCTTTTACTGCTGCTGCTCTTGAAGTGGGATGCGGTTGGACATCATTCGTCATGTGCTTAGAGGAGTTATCAACTGCATGGAACAAATGTGTTGTGGGAAATATTTGATGTCCGAGATGGGATGCCATCCTTTACTGGAGACCGCCTGTGGATGGGGGTGGGAGTTAAGAGACAAAGCACAAAGATAGGATTAAAAAAAAAAAAGTTTACCCAGTGAATGTGGGAGAAGTCAATAAGAGATCACTTAACGTGGCTATTTTTACTGCTCTGTGACTGCATTTAAACTGCCGATTAGGTTGCTCAGTTTAAAACGCTCTCATTTGACATTCTGGGGTCGGAATGCTGGCGGGTGACATCGATCCCATCTTGTAGTCTCATCGATCTGATGTAGGCAAGCAAGGTTTACAGCTTATAATTCAGAACGATGAGATTACAAGAAAATTTAAAGATGCCAGGCAATGCGTAACAAGGTCTCCCCATACATTATAGCTTTATATAAGATGTTTGGAGACATTTCAGGGAGTAAACTAAACTTACAGAAATGCACATGGAGGCTTTTGAATAAAACTTTATTTTGTTTTATTTATTTATTACATTTTGATAACTGCGTAAGCCCGTTGGGCCCTGAAGGTCCCTTTTTCAGGGGCTACCCGGGAATTGCTATGAATAATACATGGATAGCATACAGTACAAGTACATTACATAAGACAGCGAGGAACATAGTACATAGTAGTTTTCAACAGTTACATTTAAGAGGTAAGGCGTAGTAGCATTTCAACAGTTAACGTTTCCTTGGTAGGCTATGCAGGTGGGGTGCAGCGCTATTAAGGTGGAGTGCAGTGTTGGTGCTATTTCCATTAGAGGGAGAGGGGTGGGCTTCCACTTAGTAGCCTCTCACTTTAGCAGTTGCATTTGGAGGAGACCATCATGTGAGCATTAAGCCTTGTGCGGAAGGTGTGGATAGAAGTGGCATCCTGAACACCAGGGGGCAATGAGTTCCATAAAGTGGGCACTGTAATGGCGAACGACTTACCCCCCAACTTGGTTCTAACCCTTGGTACTGCTAGGTGGGTTCTGTCCATTATTCTGAGGAGCCTAGGGTTTCTCTTTAGGGCAATGAGTCCAGTGAGGCTGGGAGGAGGGGATGGGCTGAGTAATTTGTGGGTGTGGCAGAGTAGGGGGTATTGGGGCCGGGACTCCCAGTGGGCCAGTTTAGATGGGACAGAGTGTCACAGTGGTGAGACCGGGAGCCAGCTAAGGTGGCAAATCGAGCCACCTTGTGATAGAGAACTTGTAGTCTGTTCATCTCTTGTTTGGCAGCTCCCTGAATCACCGGGGCCGCATAGGAGAGGGTCGGGAGGAGGACGCTTGTGGCGATGGAGGCCCTGGCTGCAGGTATCAACTGGTCTTTCAGCCTCTACAAGGTCCCTGGTTTGGCGTGAATATTTTTGGTTACCAGATCAACATGCTCCTTGAGTGAGAAGGACTGATCCAGGGTGAGGCCAAGGTATTTTAGAAGCAAACTGACACTATTGCAGGGATACACTTAACAAAGAGGCCTACTAGGATATTGGGCATATACTTTGGTAAAGAAGACCTAGGAATTTTGAATTGGAAACAGCAGATAGACAAGGGACAGAACTGGGTAAAGCAATGGAACAAATGGCGTTAAGGGAAATTGAAAAGAACTCACTTAGTAAAAACTTTCTTGATACTACTATTTTTACACATCAGTTATTTGTTCCCTCCACCTAAGACCTTAGATACCTCAATTTTAAGTATTTTTTTTCAGGCTGTCTGGGGATCCAGCATAAATCCTATAAAAAGGAACATTTTATATTTACCAGTAAAAGAAGGAGGATTGCATATGATAAATCCCATAGTTTTCTTCTATGAGATTTACATTTCTGCAAACATAAGACCTTTACTGATGCACAGTAAAGAAATATGGAAAAGATTGTACTTGGAAACATGTGCAGAATGGTTCCAAAACTGGACGGCAGGACAAGTAAAAATAGTAAAATGAATGGCATTGTTCCCTGAATATGTAAGAGAAGTCTTTGTTAAGCTAAAATCAAGGGACATTACTAGTCAGGCAGTGTTAACACAGACAAGGAAACTGCTGTACGTCTATAACAGGGAAACAAATTTCAGAACCCACAGTATTCCCAAATTGTCCTTCACAACAAGCCACAACGTAAAGGAATATTTGAATTATACAAGGATACCGGACAAAATGAAAGATGTGCATTGGTTTTGCTGCCATGAGAAACTGAATATAAAAGCAAACCAGAAGCACTAAAATTTGGAATATAGATATTGTATTAGATACATAGATACATAGACAGTGTCGGCAGATAAGGGCCTGTGGCCCACCCAGTCTGCCCATTTGAGCTTGAAAGTTCAGTTTATGTTTTTCTAGAAGTCTGTTGCCCTTTACCTCTGACCTCCAGAATTCCTTTATTTCTATCCCATGCATTCTTAAATCACATGATTGTTTCAGCCCCCACCACTTCCTCTGGCAGGGTGTTCCACTTGTCCACCACCCGTTCTGTGAAGAAATTCTTCCTCACGTTTCCTCTGAATCGTCCCCCTTCCAACTTCATCCCATGCCCTCTAGTCCTGGAACATCTTTTTCACTTAAAAATAGTGTATTCCTGCACCCTGTTCCTCCCTGTAGGATACTTGCATGTCTCTATCATATCCCCTCTCTCCCTTCTCTCCTCCAGGGAGTACATATTCAGTTCCTTCAACCTGTCCTCATAGGACTTGTGATGCAATCCATGTACCATCTTTGTTGCCCTCCTCTAAACCTTCTCTACCCTGTCTATGTCCTTACGTAGGTAAGGTCTCCAGAAGTGTACACTGTACTCCAGGTGGGGCCTCACTAGTGTCTTGTATAGTGGAATTATGACCTCCCTTTTCCTGCTGGTGATGCCCCTGCCTATGCATCCCAGTATCCTATTTGCTTTACCTGCTGCCTTGTCACACTGTTTCCCTACCTTGAGGTCATCAGAGATGATAACCCCAAGATCCCTTTCCTGCTTGGTGCATGCTATATCCTCACCCCCCTGACTGATATATTGTGCCAGGGTTTTTGTGCCCCATATGCATTATCTTGCACTTCTTTGCATTGAATTTCAACTGCCAAACTCCTTACCATTCTTCAAGTTACTGCAGGTCCCTTCTCATTCTGTCTACACCCTCTGGTGTGTCTACTCTGTTACAGAGCTTTGTGTCATCAGCGAACAATGAAATTCTGCCTTCTAGGTCCTGCACAATGTCACTGATGAAGATGTTGAATAGGACTGGTCCCAGCACTGATCCCTGTGGCACCCCACTGGTCACTCTTCCCTCTGTGGAGTGACAGCCATTTACCACCACCCTCTGTGTCCTGCCACCCAGCCAGTTACCTACCCACCACACTACTGTCCTGCCTACACCCATATTCCCTAGTTTGTGTAATAGTCTTCTATGTGGCACAGTGTCAAAGGCCTTGCTGAAGTCCAGATAGGCCATGTCCACTGCCCTCCCCTGATCCACCTCCCTAGTCACCCAATCAAAAAATTCAACGTGGTTGGTCTGACATGACCTCCCCCGGTGAAACCATGCTGCCTTGGGTCCTGTAGTCCACTGACAACCATATGATCCACCAATCTCTCCTTCAGTAGTGCTTCCATGATCTTCCCCACTACCGAGGTGAGGCTGACTGGTCTGTAGTTCCCCGCTTCCTCTTTGTTCCCACTTTTGTATAAGGGGACTACATCTGCTGTCCTCCAGTCTTTGAGTACCTCCCCTGTTTCCAGTGATCAGCTAAACAGGATAGCCAGAGGTTCAGCTACCACCTCTTTTAGTTCTTTAAGGACCCTGGGGTGCACCCCATCTGGCCCCATTGCTTTATCAACTCTTATTACTTCCAGTTCCTTCAGGACCCTTTCTCGAGTAAAGGGACTTGTGTCCATTTCTGCACCATTCTCACCCCTTAAACTCCCTTCAGACCCATAACCCTCCTCTTCCTCAGTAAAGACTGAGCAGAAATACCTGTTCAATACGTCAGCTTTACTGTTGTCATCCTCCACGCAGCCCCCATCCTCCCCCTTCGGTCTCACTATCCCTTCCTTTGCCTTTCTTTTTTCACTTATGCACCTGGAAAAGGTTTTGTCCCCTCTACCCACTGATTTTGCAATGTGTTCTTCTGTCTGAGCTTTGGCTTCCCTTACTGACCTCCCTGCCTCCCTTTGCTTCTCCTGGTACTTCTCCCTATCCCCTTCTGCCTGTGTCTTTTTGTATTGCCTGAATGCAATCTTTTTGGCTTTCACTTTCTTTGCTACCTCTTTGGAAAACCATAATGGTATCCTCTTCCTTTTCCTCTTGCTAACTTGCTTAATGCATAATTCTGTTGCTCTTGTAATCCCCATTTTAAATGCTGCCCACTGTTCCTCAACCACTGATTCCTGCCCCATTCCCCTTAATACCTCTTTCAAGTAGCTCCCCATTTTCCCAAAGTCTGCCCCCTAAAATCCAGGACACGTGTTTTTGTGTGGTTTGGTTCTGCTCTTTCTGTGATTTCAAACCACAATGACTGGTGGTCACTGTTCCCCAGGTGCTCCCCCACTGTTACCCTCATCACACTGTCCCTATTTGTGAGCACAAGGTCCAGTATTACCTTCTTCCAAGTTGGTTCCATGACCAGTTGCTTGAGGAAGGCGCCCTGAAGGGAGTCCAGGATAAATCTGCTCCTAGTTGATGTTGCTGCTGGGATGCTCCAGTCCACGTCGGGAATATTGAAGTCTGCAACCAGTACTACCTCACCCTTGTCTGCCATCCTTTGGATGGCTAGCATCAGCTCCCTATCTGTTTCTTCCTCCTGGGCTGGTGGTCTATAGACCACACCTGTGTGAATGGCTGGCCCCATTTCCTTTCCAGCTTAACCCACAGCATCTTTCCCCCATTTTGTTCCTCCTGGATCTCTGTGGCCCTTATGTCATTTTTCACATACAGTGCCACTCCTCCTCCCTCCTCCCTTCACATGTATTAGATCAAAATGTGTAACACAGTTAGAAACCATGGTACATTTATTTTTTTCTTGTAGTTTTATAAAACAGTTTTGGGTATTGTTATCAAATAAGTGGAAAATCAAATGTTTGAAGAAGTCACTTATGACATGTCACTTTATGGGGTACAAGGGAAACACTGGAAAAAATGGGATAAAAGCACTCTTCAGCTTATTTTTGTAGTTATTAAATGGTATATCTGGATTTTCAGATGTCGGTTCACATTACAACAAAAGAATATATCCCATACAAAAATAATACAAAAGATCACCCAGGAATTGAAACTAATTTATTTTAAGGAAGCTAAATATATGCAAAGAATAGATCTGGAAAGAAGGTGGAGACATATTGTTTGGGTAACACATACAGATTCACTGATAACCTAAAAGAAACAAATGTAAAAGATAAGAATTAAGTAGGAATGTATGAATATACTAATGTACAGATTATAGATTTACTGTATGGTTATTGTAATGTATTTTGTATGATTTCTAAACAAAAGCAAATTCCCCTACTCTTTTCTAGAAGTGCCATGGGATCTTTATCGTCCACCTGAACAACCACCAGAACAGGCAGATGGGACCTCAGTTTAACATCTCGTCCGAAAGATGGGCCCCCCTCGAAAGGTTCTCTGTACCCCAATGGCAGGCTCCTCTCCGGAGTTGATTATATAAAAAAAGGGGAGTGCAGGGGACAAAGCCCCCTGCATGGGGTAGCATGGGGGTGCAGCCCCCCATGTAAAACATTCTCATATGAATCACCCCTGGAGTCTGCTGTGGAAAGTTATTGTATATGGTTTTGGCATTGTGTACATTACTATTTCAGGAATTGCCGATGTGCACTTCACCCATTTTGCAGCCGCTGATAAACTTTTGCTCATATGACGTGGAACCCTTGGATGCACCCCTTATGGCTCCATTGCTTTATCCACTTTTAGAATAGTGAGTCCCTTCAAGACACTCTCCTCTGAAAATGGACTACTGTCCATCTCCCTCCAATGCTCCTGTTACTTCTTTGTGGCCCCCCCATCTCCTTCCTCTGTGAACATTGAACAAAATTATTTGTTCAGGCTGTCTGTCTTTTCCTGGTCCCCCTCTACACAGTCACCCCCTTCCCTTTTGGGATCAGCTCATAGCTTACAGAAACATCTGATCATGGAACCTTTGTTGGACTTTTGGAAGTATGCTTCCAAAAGTCCAACGAAGCTTGAAACCCTCTGCCATGATTGGCCGCTATGGAATAACAGCTGCACTATTTCAGCTGTTATTTCTGCATTCCGGAGCATGAACTGCACATGTGTGACTCATGCTCATGTGCAGTTATGCTGGTACTATCATGTTGCGAATGGCAAAATGCCATCCACTGCAACTACGCATGTGCGAGTTTTGTGCATGCACAGTTGCGTTGCTGCCACCAGCAGAAAAACCCTCCCACTGCTGCTGTCGTTCTGCACTGACATCGGGGTTCCCAATCCCTGTGTCAGCATTATGTAGCCCCCCCAACTCATGTGGCACACTGGGAGCCCACTCCAGTGTGCTCAAATGTACTTCTTTGCCCTGTGCCAACATCGGAGTGCTCAATCCCCGTGTCGGCAGCATGTGCCCCCCCACTGATGTGGCACACTGGAAGCCCACCCCAGTGTGCCCAAATGTTTATTTTTTTCTTCCCTGTGGCACATAATGGCATGGTCACGCTGCGAAATCACCTTTTGGGACAAGTGAACAAAATGACACTGGCACTCTTCATAAGGAGGGGTCCCAAAAAGGCCATGTTGAAAATTTGGTGCAACACCTCCAAAAAATGGCCAAGTTACACCCGGGCATTCCATAATTTCTATGCACAAGTGTTACTTTGGCCACTTGGCAGCTTGCCACAACCCTATCGGCTCTGGCCAGAGTTTGTTAATCTTACTATCCCACCCCTGGTCTTCCTCCTTTTGCTTACATACCTAAAACATGTCTTGTCCCCTTTCATCACCACCTGGGCTATTCTCTCTTCAGTTTGTGCCTTTGCACAGCTTACTGCTCTTTCTGCTTCCCTCTGTTTCCCCTGATACACCTCCCTATCCTGCTCCCTTTGTGCCTCTTTATACCTTCTGAATGTTATTCTTTTAACCTTTACCTTTTAAGCCACCTCTTTTGAGAACCAGGACAATCTCTTTTTCCTCTTGTTTTTGCTCACTTTCTTAATGCAGAGGTTCATTGCCTTCAAGCAATGGTCCTTTTTAACTTTGTCCACTGTTCCTCCAGCCCATCTAGGTCACCCACCCCACCAGGTCATCCCAGAAGCATTCACACATCTTTTTAAAATCTGCCTTCCTGAAGTCCAGGACCCTTGTCCTTGTGTGGTTCAGCCTTTCTTATATTGAACCACACTGTACGCTGATTGCTGTTCCCCAGGTGGCATCCCACCTTGACGCCTGCAACATTGTCCCTGTTAGTGAGTACCTGGTCCAGTACTGCCCTATCATGAGTGGGTTTACTGACTAGTTGCCTGAGGAACACCCCCTGCAGAAAGTCTAGGATGTCCCTGCTTCTAGCTGAAGCCACTGCTGGGAGGCTGCAATCTACACCTGGCAGGTTGAAGGCAAGCACCAGCAGTACCTTCACCTTTTCTGTCATCTTGACAACATCTTCCACCAGTACTTTATCTAATTCCTTCCCCTGTGCTGGAGGGCTATAGATCACACCAGTGTAAATAGAGACTCCATTACCTGTCTATAAGGTGACCCACAGTACCTCTGCCACCTTTTATTAACTGCATCTACATTTATTTATTTTATTTAGCTTTTGTTAACCAGGTAGGTGCGCTAGCCAGCAGGTGACTATTTTCAGGCATGACCCGGGAGAGTACAATACAGGATAACACAGGGAAGTAACATTACAATTGAGGCAGTCAGTACAGAGTACATTCATACAATACAGAGGCAATTTCAGCTAGGCTAACATGGTGTAGGCTAGTCTAGATAGTGAGCAACAGTACAGTACAAGGAGGTTACAGGGGAGTGTTGGTACTAGTAAAGGGTAAAGATCAGGGAGTCTGAGAGTCATAGGGGAAACTTACGACTTTACCGGAAAAAGCACTAGATTTTAGCCAGGTTTGTGGTTCCCCCTCTGAGCAAGATGGAGTGGAGTGGCAGGGAAGGGTACAGGCAAACAGATTGTGCGGGAGTAGTCAGCCAAAAACGTGGTATGAAGGAGGAGGGGTGAGTCTTATCATGGAGAAAGGCTAAGTCAGATTGGAAGGAGCCGTAAACTGGTGAGCAGCAGCAGACAGCCCGTGGAATTTGTGAGATAAACCAGCGGCATTTACGGTGGCAGGCTAGGGGACACCAGTTTCAATGGTTCAACAGTCAGGCATGAGAGAAATGGGAGGCAGTGGACGGGCGAGGAAAAAACGGCGCATATTACGGCTTCAGCAGTAGTAGGTGGGTATGTGCAGCCAAGCTCATGGTTCCGAGACTGGGCATGCGAGCCGGCAACAGTCCCTGGCCGTGGATGTTTGGAGGCAGTGGACAGGTGAGGAAAAATACGGCGCACATTACGGCTTCAGCGGTAGTAGGTGGGTATGTGCAGCCAAGCCCATGGTTCCAAGACTGGGCATGCGAGCCGGCAACAGTCCCTGGCCGTGGATGTTCGGAGGCAGTGGACGGGTGAGAAAAAATACGGCGCACATTACTGCTTCAGCGGTAGTAGGTGGGTATGTGCAGCCGAGCTCATGGTTCCAAGACTGGGCATACGAGCCGGTAACAGTCCCTGGCCGTGGATGTTCGGTGGTGAGGAGTAGGGGAAGTAGGGGAAAGGGGAAGTGAGCCTTACAGTACCAACATTTGTCTGTAGTCAAATTAGACCTTGCCCAAGAAAAAGATGACAGTTAAGAGAATAACACATAGTAGTTAAGTAAGGCATTGCTTTATGCCTTCTCTCACATAAAGCACCACCACCCCCCCCTTTCTTCCCACTCTGTCCCTCCTGAACAATGACCCTGGTTTTCCATTTTTACCGGTAACACTGGTAAAAATCACAGAACCCTGCTTGGTTTGTGGATGTTGAATTATTGTACTGGTGCCTTACTGAAATTGCATGTCATTGCACAGAATCCCTAAGCTTTCACCATCTTTCTAAATTTTTTTATTTTCTCTTTCTATTCCCCCTTCTCACAGCATCATCTCCACTTTTCAGGGATCCCCAGGCTGTGTATCTCCTAGCTTCACCCCAGGTAATGCTTGGGAGCTACTGTGGGCCTGTCCCCATCCTACCTTGGTTGTACCCCTCAGGCGGGAAGGGAGAGGACCCTGGGTCATTACCTCCACAGTCCCCTAGTGTGCATTGGGCAGCCCAGTCAGTCCCCCATGGATCCTGGTTATGAAGTCTGGGGCAGCCAGGTCTCCTTCTACCAGTGGCTGATGCAGGGTGCTTGTTTCTGGTTTACTGGTCTCTATCCCTGAGGGTACCAGCACTCGTGGGGATTCAAGGAGGTAGGGCACACAGAGACATGCCATCACTCCAGATCCTGGCCAGCATCCTCCCCTCCTGATTGCTCTGCAGCCCCATTGCACCACCACCCATGGTCACCCATGTAGCAGGAAAGCAGTGGAACCTGCAGCCTACCCTCCCTGGAGGAGGACAGCAGCCCCCCAGGTGCTCAATCCTACTCTCCCAGGCAGCCCTCCAGCAACCTGAGTTCTCTTCTGCCCCTGGTCACTGGTATTGCAAGCAGTAGTGCTACCGCAGTGCCTGTGGGATGGCCCTGAGTTCAGCATCCTAAAATGAATGCTACTCTGCTGTGCATGCCATCTGCTTTGCTGCTTATAGAATCAGTAAGGAAACAACCCACACTGCTTTGTTGTAACCAGCCATGCTTCAGTTTAACTATTCATGCTTCCCACCAACCTCAACTGAGGACTGCTTTCCTTCCTGAAAGCACAGTTTTCATTTAGTATGTCCCCAAACTACTTTTATTATATATTACACTGTTTATTACATATATTACACTGGATGATATTAAAAAAATTACAAATATCAGCACACATGGGCAGGGCTACTGGAAAACCGTGGAAATAGTAACCTGAAATTGCAGATATTTTGCAAAAATTGTGGAGAAATTGTGGGAGTTCTACTATAGAACCTCAGTGCTTTGCAATAAATCCTTTATTGTTTTCTGCAGCATATTTTAGTCAGCATAAACTGATAAATGAATACACTGCCACTTGAAAATGTTTTAAATATGAACAAAAACGTATGTACCTAAAATGAATCATAAATGGATAAGATGTGTTGCCTCTCATCCAAAATGTTTTTAATCTAAATTTTATTAAATTTGCAAATACAGCTCGTACATTCAGACATACAATGACAAGGTATCCAAATCCCACCTCTCTCTAATTCCCACTCAATCCCCTCCATCCCCCCAACCCTCCCCTATGGCACCAGAACACCAACTAAGGTAATACATAGCTCTAAAAAAGGGGGATTGCCCGGAAAAGGGGCCCTATAATGAGTATAAGACATTAAATTTTTCCCAAATCTGCTTGTATTTGTGGGTGTGATTGTAAATACTAGCTATCATCTTCTCAGTACGTAGATTAAAAAGTAGCTCTTGGACCCATTCTTGGTAAGAAATGGGTTCCTCGTCTATCCAATGGTGAAGAACCAACTTCTTAACCAAGACAGCAATCATGGCAATATGGTATCTACGTGCTTTAACTGAAATGCCACCATAATCACCCACCAGACAGATTTCGGGGTTAAAAAGATCTTGGAGACCCAACAAGGGATCAGCTTTGTCTTGGATGAGTTTCCATAAGGGAACAACCTTGTTACATTCCCAGAATATGTGCTGTGGTGTACCTACATCAGCCTTGCAGTGAATGCATACAGGAGTTTCTGACTTACCTATTCTTTGTAGCCTATATGGTGTCAGATACACATCATTGTGAATCTGAACTGAATGAGCTGTAGCTTGTCTTGTGTAACATAACAGTGACAGTCCTTCCAGATTATGTGCCAGTTGGACAGTGTCTGTGGGAATAGTGAGGACCAATCTCTTGAGATACCATCTACCTTTGGATAAGCCATACCATATAAGCTAGCATATATTTGGGAGACTGCATGCGGGGAAGAGGCGAGGGGTAGGAGAGCTGCAAAGAATTCCCCAGTCTGTGGAATTACTAATTTGAAATATGCTACCCTCGGGACCTTGCCCAACCAAATAAACTCAGTGATACATGAGTGTATTCTCTTAATGGGTAGGGTAGTAGGCTGCAACAACTGCAGTGCACCAATCTTTCTAAAAATTGCCTGGAGTGTGGGAGGATGTTTAGTGTGCAACCACATAGAAAAACTTAGAAAGGAGATTGAGGGTCTGCAGGAGGAACTAAGACAGGCAAGGCAGATTGGAGGTGGGTTTAGCCCAATACTGGAGGGAGGAAGAAGGGGAGATGAGGGAGGGCGATTTAAGCCAATAGTGGCGAGGAGAGAGTCAGAAGAAGGGAAGCAGAGACAAAGGGGCCCAGGCCTGGAAGAACAATTGCCGGGGAAACCAGGTCAGGAGACAAAAGACAAATGGAAGGAGGAGATAGGGACTTGTGAGGGGAGGCGAAGAAGTGGCAAAAGTCATGGAGTGGAAAGGAGAGAACAGGTTATTATGAAGAGAGAGGGAGCAGGCATTTGTGAAGGACCCTCAGAAAATAGTTGTGCACTGCTAGAGAGGAAGAAGGTGGAGGAGGGAAATGATGAAATTAGAGGAGTAATTGATAAATGCCTGGACCAAACTGGAGCAGGGGGAAGTTCTGCTGGGAGAATTGCAACAGGGGTAAAAGGGGGAATAATGTGCAGGAGGAAGAAGAGGAGCTGGAAATGAGAGAGGGCAATGAATGGAAGCAAGCAGGGAGTAAGAGGGGTGGAATATTAGTGCTGGAGAACTCAATACTAAGAGGAGTTAGGTGGGATAGCAAGGGGAAGAGGCATACTCGCATTTGGGTGGAGGCCATGCCAGGAATGACAGTGGAAAGGGTGGGACAGTCTGTTCTGAAATATGCTAGAAGGGGTAGGGACAAGCCTCATTTAATTATACATCTTGGGACAAACGACCTGGCTGACAAGACAGTAGATACAGTCCAGAGGAGGTTTGAGGAACTAGCACAATTATGTGAGGGGGTAGGAAGATCAGTAACTTTTTCAGAGATACTTCCCGTGCCAAAGGCAAGCACAACAAGAAAGCTGAGAATAGAGGAATTTAATGGATGGCTAAGAACCTGGTGTTGTGCTAAAGGGTATGGGCTGTTGGGGTGTGGGGAGGGACCTGGGAGGACAGTAGTCTCTATGCCAAGGACAGACTACACTTGAGTGAGGATGGAAAGAAAGTGTTGAAACAGAGGATGGAGGAGTACATAGAGGAAGTTGGGAATTTAAACTAGGAGTGGGGGTGGCAGTTGGGGAAGAGATATGCAGAGACCACAGGTTGGGAAACCATATGAGCTTACCCCCATAACAGTGACAAAGTACAAATGGCAAGTACTGTTGGTGATGCTAGAAAGGAGGGCAGGATGGGAGGGGGAAGGTGGAAGGTGGTTACCCAATGCTAGGAGCCTTGGGAGGAAAACTGCAGAGTTACAGGTTCTCATGGCAGAAGGAGAGGTGGACATTGCAGCCATCACGGAAACATGGGCCACCCAATACAATGACTGGGACCTGTCTGTACCACGGTACAGGTTATTTCGTAGGGACAGGGTGATTGGGAAAGGTGGGGTGGTACTATATGTGAAGGAAGGACTGAAGTGTGTAAAGGAGGAAGGGGAGGAGGGTAGTACGGAGTCACTTTGGATGCAAATCCAGGATTCCAAGAATAGGATTCTTAGAATGGGAGTGGTGTACAGGCCACCATCTCAGATGGAGGAGTTAGACAGGGAACTAGTGGGACAGATCAGGAGGACCTGCGAGAAGGGTAGTGTGGTGATTGTGGGGGACTTCAACATGCCAGGAGTGGACTGGAGCACCCCAACAACCAGGAACAGAAGGGAGCAGGTACTGCTGGATGCCTTCCAGGACAGCTTCCTTCTGCAAATGGTCAGTGAACCAACCAGGTTAGGAAATACCTTTGACCTTGTGCTGCAAATGGGGACTTTGTGAGAGAACTTACAGCGTAGGAACCGCTGTCAGGGAGTGACCACCGCTCAGTATGGCTCACATTGGATATGGGCAAGGAAGGAGTGGAATCTGGCACAATAGTGCTGGACTTCAGGAGGGCCAACTTTGGGAGGATGGGGGAAGTGGTAAAAGGGTACTTGGCCAGAATTCAATCTATTATGGACACTAACCAGAGGTGGGAGCTCATAAAGCTGGGGATAGTGGAGGCAACCAAAACCTGCTGCAAAGCCCAGAGCAAGAAGGCTAGGGCTAAGAAACCAATCTGGTTGAGCAAGGAGGTCATGGAAAAGGTAAGGAGGAAAAGAGCTGCCTTTAGGAAGTACAAGAAAACAGGGAGGGGGGAGGACAGGGAGGAGTACTTGACAGAATCGAAGGAGGTGACAAGGGCAGTAAGGGGAGCCAAAGCATCTACGGAACTCAGGCTGGCACAAGGCATTAAGAAGGGGGAGAAGGACTTCTTTAAGTACATCAGGGAGAAAAGGAGCTGTAAGGACCACATAGTAAGGATTAGGAAGGAGGGTGGTTGGGTGAAAGCAGGGTGCGATAAGGCAGAAGCACTAAATGAGTACTTCTGCTCAGTATTTACTAAAGAGAAGAGGGGGGTGACACCCAAGGTGGGAGAAATGGCAGAAGCGGGGGGAAGTGGTGACAGATGGGGAAATCATGGAGAGCAGAGTTCAAGAGGGTTTGAAGGCACTGAGGGTGGACAAGGCGCCAGGCCCAGATGGCATCCACCCCAGGGTACTGAAGGAGCTGGCAGAGGTCATTGCAGGACCTTTGGCAGACCTATTTAATGCCTCACTACATTCAGAGTGTGTACCTCAGGACTGGAGGATGGCTCATGTGGTGCCCCTCCACAAGAGTCGCCCTAAGGATGAGCCGGGAAACTACAGACCAGTAAGCCTCATATCCATCGTGGGTAAGCTAATGGAGACTATCCTGAAGGAGAGGCTGGTGGCCCTCCTAGAGGCCAAAGGACTACAGGACAGCAGACAGCATGGCTTCATATGTGGCAGATCCTGCCAAACCAACCTGGTCGAGTTCTATGACTGGGTAGCTAGGCAACTGGACAGGTGCCATGCAGTGGATGTCCTGTATCTGGACTTCAGTAAGGCATTCGACTCAGTGCCACATGGAAGGCTGGGAAGGAAGTTAGTAGGCACAGGGACGGGTGCAAAGCTGGTGAGATGGGTAGAAAACTGGCTGCAGGGAAGGCAACAGAGGGTGGTGGTGGGTGGGGAGCTCTCACACCCAAGGGCAGTGACGAGCGGTGTTCCACAGGGCTCAGTGTTGGGACCAGTGTTGTTTGGGATATTCATTGCAGACATATCATGGGACATCAAGAGCAAGATCAGTCTGTTTGCTGATGATACCAAGGTAGGCGGTGGTGGATGACCTAGGGGATGGCAGGGGTTGCAGGATGATCTGGCAAAGCTTGAAACCTGGTCAGACACCTGGCAACGGGCTTTAATGCCAAAAGTGCAAGGTGCTGCATTTTGGGATGAAGAACCCAAGGAGGAGTTATCAGCTAGAAGGTGCAAGCTAGCCCAGACAGAGGAGGAGAAGGATCTGGGTGCGCTCATTACAGGGTCAATGAACAACTCGGCACAATGTAGGAAGGCAGCTGCAAAGGCCAACAAAACACTGGGTTGTATTGCAAGGGGTATATCCTCGATGAGGGAGGAGGTGATTCTGCCACTGTATAGGTCATTAGTTAGACCACACCTGGAGTACTGCGTGCAGTACTGGCATCCGTATCTGAAGAGGGACATTAAGTTAGTGGAAGGGGTGCAGCGCAGAGTGACAAAGATGATCAAGGGGCTGGGGGACTTATCATACGAGAGGAGGTTGAAGGAGTTGAACATGTACTCACTGGAGGAGAGGAGAGACAGGGGTGACATGATTGAAACCTTTAAATACATGAAAGGAATAAACAAGACGGGTACAGAGGGGCTGTTCAAAGTAAGGGAGGGGAGGGCCACCAGGGGCCATGATATGAGACTGGAGCGAGGAAGGTTCAGGAGGGAGATGAGGAGACACTTTTTTACAGAGAGGGTGGTGGCTGGGTGGAATGTGTTACCTGCAGAAGTGGTATGCAGTAGAACAGTGGACTGCTTCAAACGAGGATGGGACAGGACAAGGGGGAGGGTTAATGAAGGGGAAGGGTGGAAGGGAGAGGCAGCTGCAGAATAAGGGGTGCTAGCTGCACATTCGAGCAGACTTGATAGACCTCTAGGCCTTTATCTGCTGGCAAATTTCATATGTTCGTAAACCAAGTCATAGGTAGCTATTGGTTAGAAAGATTAAGAGGATAGAATATCTGTGGAAGAACATTTATCTTAATCAAACTGATGCTCCCCCATAGTGACATAGGCAGGGTCTTCCATCTCAACAAGTCTTGCTGCATCGTGGTAAGAAGTGCATCCAGATTGAGTTTCTTCATTTGGGCTTCACTTCTGGACAACTGAATGCCCAAATATTTTAGCAAATTGGGGACCCATGACAACCCTGTGTTCAATATTTCTCCTTTAAGTGTTCTCGAATTTAGGGGAAAAACAGACATTTTATCTGTATTTATTTTGTAGTTTGATAAGGAGCTGTATTCTTTTATTATATTCAGCACTATGGGGAGATATTCTTTGGGTTGTGATAAATACAGAAGAATGTCATCCACATACGTAGAGATCTTTTCTCATGCCTCCCAAGGGTTATACCATGTACATTAGGGAATTCCTTTAAAGTGACTATAAGGGGTTCTAAATAGAGACTGAATAGTAGAGGGGAGAGAGGACAACCTTGCCTGGTTCCTGCATACAGTGAAAATGTGGAGGAGAGAACCCCATTACTGTAGATGCGTACCATGGGATTAGCAAATACAGTGCTTGGATCCACTTAATAAATTGGGCTGGGAACCCAACTCTATGTAGGGATTGGAACATAAACTGCAAGTCCACAAAATCAAATGCTTTCTCTGTGTCCAGGGGTACCAATACCGTGGACTGTGTTGCCTCCCTGGCCGCAGAGAAAACATGTGTTAACTTACGGAGGTGGTCAATCGAGGACCTCCCTTTCATCAAGCCAACCTGGTCAGGGCAAATTAGATACAGCAGGATTCTGTTAATCCTATCTGCCAATAGTTTAGACAGAATTTTAACATCATAATTAAGAAGCAATATAGGCCTGTAGCTACCCACACATTCTGGGTCCCTCCTGGGCTTTGGTGATACAACTATTATTGATTCCAAAAGCCATTTATCCATCTGTTCAGATGTTAGAATGTGCCTGAACAGCTCCAATAACCAGGGAACTATTTGGGGAGCAAAGACTTTATAGAAGTTGGGGGAAAAGTCATCAGGCCGGGGGGCCTTATCCACTGGCAGGTTGTGAACTGCATTGAGAATCTCCTTTTCTGTGAAGGGGGCTAAAAGCAATTCTTTTTGAGAATCAGATAGATTGGGAAGTGAAATCTTAGCTAAAAAGTCATTAACTCTGCTCTGTGCAGGCACCTCCAACATCTGACTGTACAGACCATGGCAGTATGTCTCAAATTCTTTAGAAATGTTCCTGGGGTTGGTCTTAAGAAATCCATTGTCATACGACTTTATCTCTGTGATGAGTCTTGTGGTCTCCTGTTTACTTAGTCTAAGGGCAAGGAGCCTCCCTGCCTTCTCCCCCTGTTCAATATATGTGGCCCTGATTTTCAGTATGGCCAGTGCCACCTTCTCACGAAGGAGCTCTTCATATTGGTCCTAAAGTTTGATTAGGGACTGATGGACCTGATCCCCTGACCTACTTGAAAGTTGTGCTTCGATGTCTCTAATTTGGGAAAGCAGGGATTGCGCTTGTTCATCTCACTTCCTCTTCCTAGCAGCAGCAAGTTTAATAGATTCTCCCCTAATATAGCATTTGAAAGCTCCCCATTCCATGCCGGGATTACCGGTTGACTCCAAAGTGTCTTCGGTAAAGCCTTCCGGAAATGTATTGATATGTTTTACAACCTTGACCTCTTTCAATATCTGATTGTTCAATTTCCAAATCTTATCAGTGGGTTGTGGGGGGGGGGGGAGAGAAAAAGTTGACAAGTCACTGCTGCATGATCTGAGAGAACCCCCGATTACACTTTGCTGTCCAGGAGTCCCACCAGCAGAGTCTGGCTCACTAGAAAGTAATCCATACGGGAAAAAGTTCTGTGGACAGCAGAACAGAATGTGTACTCCCTTGCGAATGGGTTTAGTAGCCGTCAGGGATCACATAATCCCAGATAGTCTATCAGCTCCCATAAAACTCTCTGTGCTGGTGAAAGCCCCCCCTTCTATCTGATTTGTACAGATTAGAATCAAATGGGAGGTTCCAATCACCCCCTAATAAAATTGGTAAAGAGAGGAAGGGAGACAACAGCGCTATGAGACCTGTGAAAAAGGAGGGTGTATCAGAATTGGGACCATAAATGTTCCCCATATTCAGCTCTGTGTTTCCAAGGGTACCTCTGACAATAACATATCGACGTTGCTGGTCTCTAATACAGCTGGTACATATGAACAGCACGTTCCTCAATATCAGTATAGCTACTCCTCTGCTGGATGTGCTGTTTCCTGCCACAAAGACTTGCCCCACATTCTGTCTCTTTATTGAATTGGCTTCTGTTTCAGACAGATGGGTCTCCTGAATCATAGCTATGTCACTTTTAATGTTTCGCTGATGCTTAATTATTTTGTATCTTTTCACTTTTTGTCTGACCTCCTTTACGTTCCAGGAAACCACGTTAAATGGGCTTGCAATAGACATTGCAATTCTCAATAACTAATCCTGAGTTGCATGTGTCGATCCCCATAAGTGAAGAATACTTTCCATGTACTGTTTGGTGCCATGCACTCCCCCCAACAATTCCCTTACACACTCCAATATACCCACCCATAGTCCCTTCCCCGGAGACCCCCTGAAAAACACAGAATAGAAAGGACAACCCACATTTGAATTCCCTTGTCCCTATAGTGCCCCTGATAAGAATTGTGAACATATTGTAAAACAAAGAACATACCCAACCCTCCCTACCAACCTAAGCATCTTCATTCCCATTATGCTCTGCTGCCCGATAGCTTACCCTCCCTCCATCCACCCGAACTTAATATTAGATCATGTCCTCTAGTATACTTTTAATATAATAAAAATAAATAAAGAAAAAAGGGGGAGAACCCCCTTAACAGTGCGAATCTTGAACACAAACCCATAGTAAGGGAAGGAGGATTAACTCACACCCCCATCCTTCAACCTTGTTTGATTACACCATCTTCTGGGCTAAAGCATCCCACTAACAATTCAATGCATTATTGGGAGTAATGCTTGCTAAAACCCCAGAGTCTAATGTCCTTGGCTTCTCTCCTGCTTGGGCAGTGAAACAGGACCAGTCACTTTCAGTTGTCCAAGGGTCATGCTGACCCAGTAGTTCCCCAACTTATAACGTAACCACCCATGCCAACTTGTTGATTTTGCCTCAAGCCTCCAACAAGTCTGAATGGATAAGGCAAAAAGAAAAAGTAAAACAGGGAAACAAATCCCTCCCCGACACCCTTGCTTGCCTTTAACAATCAACTTGTACTAATAAACTGTGGCTGAGTTTGAACTGACAAACTTACAAAATGGTGAGAAGCATCCTGTAGTCCAGTACTGAAACTAAACCGTGTTCGACGCTCCTTTTATACAGACCCCAAGTTCTACAAAGGTGCTGTGGCTGAAGTAAAACATGTGAGTCCATCCACAAAAAAAGGCAACATCTGCTGCAAAAAATGTAGAAGCAGGAAATTGCTCTGGAAAGCATCAACCTTGCAAATTGCAGACATTCGAGTAGCCCCAAGCTATATATATAGGTATTAGGGCTAGTTTAGCACAGTTTATATCTAGCTCACAGTCCAAGTAGACATAAATTACACATTCAGCAGATATCCAGGCTTATACTCCCCTTCTCAGGCCTCCCTCAGCACTTGTTGAACAGTGCAGGCAGGGATTTCTTGAGCTCTTCCATAGCTGTATCTACCTCTTCATATGATTGCCATGTGCCACTGATCAGAACTTGGAGCTTGGCCGGGTATATCATTTTAAACTTTATACTGGTGACAATACATTTAGATACAATGGGGTGAAACTGGGTGCGGCGTTGGCGTACAGATGGCAGCAGATCCTGGGTGACACAAATCTTATTCCCTTCCCACAGAATGCCCTGCACTTCTCTCATTTTGTTTAGGAAGTGTTGGCATTCTTGAAAATTTAAGAAGTGGAAAATAAGAGGTCTGGGACTAAAGCCTGGTGGTGGCATGGGCCAAAGAGCTCTGTGGGCATGTTCAGTGATATAGCTGGCCCCACAGGGAGAACACCTTGCAAGCTTTGAGATTAACTTTTGTCCGAAAATCACAGTGTCACCCCCCCTCTTCCCGCTCCGGAAGGCCGATCAACACAACATTGTTTCTCCGGCTTCTCCCCTCAAGATCTTCAATCTTAGCTTCTAGCCACTTAATTTGTTGCCAGTTATTTACGATTTGTCATTCCAGCTTGTCCGTACGTTTCTTCAAGGAGGTAAGGCATGCTTCATTATCTGTGGTGTGTTTAGCTATGTCCTCCAATGCCTCAGTGATGGATTTAACTTCTGAGGTGAGGACTCTCAATTCCTCTTGGAAGGGCTGGAACTGCAATAAAAACCTTTCCAAGGTGATTGGAGCTGACTCCGCAGTGGTGGTAGTAGTAGTAGTAGTAGTAGTTGAGCGGCCTCCAGCCGATGACTGAGCCCTGGCTTTTTTGCTGACTTTCTCTGGTGTTGATGGCTGAGTGTGTTTAGGAGTCACCAGTTGTATTTCGGCATCCATTTCGGGCTTCTTAGTATGCATTAGCTTGTTAGGCAGCAGTTGGATGAGAAATGAGTGGGGTTTATAGCACTTAACACCGCAAAAACATAGTTTAATCATTGGGTGCATGGAGCAACAGCAGAGAGCTGCTAACCGGTGAACTGCATCATGTGACTCTCTCTCATCCAAAATTTAAAAACATCTGCCTTATACAGTGCTAAATAGATTCTATTTAGTAAGCCACAGAAAATCAGTATTAAATAAATCCAGAATAACACATGTTATCTGTTTCTGGTTGTATAATAATGAATCCTGATCAAAAGCTATTTACAGTGCTCTGTCAACTATTCACCCACTTTAATCTAAGAGAAAATAAGCAGATGGAGTGGCAAACAATTCAGTTTTAGCAAAATGTTGTAAAGTGTTTAATGTTCATAATTTGCACTAAAGGTACTTTACACTACTGCTGAAATCACATATTAAATCATTATATCTGGGGGTTATTGTGTCTGGTATTATAGCCTAGAGGCTAGAGTAACAGTGAATGAACTGGGTACATCCAGCAGACTTGGGTTTGATTCCCATAACCTCCACTTGCATACTGTGTGACTCCGAGCAAATCACTTAACCTCCTCAGTGCTCCTGGATCACCCTTAAAAACAGACACTTCTGCCTAGTGGGCCTTACCTGGTTTACAAAGACTATAAAAAAAAACAAAAAAAACGATATATGTTTACTGCATCATACAGTAGTCAGGGTACCTTATAATTTACTAGAGTTTTGCTCAGGCTGCAATGATTTGTTTAGGTAAAGATAAATGTTCAGATACATTTGGTGGTTTATAAGCTTGTTTTTAAACTTTAGTCAGGTTTTATTGTATTTTTTTGCATGTGAGCATCTAGGTTCAGTGTTGGGTAAGTTACTTTTTCTATTACTTTCTATTATGTTTGGAAACTTTTTCCAGGACGCTCTGTGCTGTCACTAGCAAGGATGGAGAAGTACTAGAAAAAGTAATACACTTTACAATTATAGTTACTTCTTTCTTTTAATACAAAAATAATAAATAACTATAACAGATTACATTTTTTGAAAGTAATATGTTACTAGTTACTTTCAAATAAATGTAATCAGTTACAGTTACATATTTCTTTTGTATAAAAATACATAAGTAAATGCAACTGTAAGGTGTATTGCATCTTCCAATACTTCTCCATCCTTGCTAGTGACTGCACAGAGCTTTCTGGAACAAGTTTTCAAAAGTAATAGAAAGTAATAGAAAAAGTAACTTACCCAACACTGTCTAGGTTGTAAGCACAAGATCATTGTTACCAACTAGCTTATTCAAGTTTATAAACAGCAGGGCCATCCAAAATACTCAGCTATTTGAATGAAAACTAGTCTGAATGAAAGAAATGTTAGAAACATAGAAACATAGAAATTGTTGGCAGATAAGGACCGCTAGGCCTGTCTGCCCATAGGCCCTATACATTGTGTGTGGCCTCTGTTCACCAGGAAGAAACTGCCTTACCAATTACAAAAAGGCTCCACAGTTAGCACCCCATTTAGGGGAATGGGATAATCTGCACCTTTTCTCCCACCTGCTGTTTCAGTCTCTGTGCAACAAAAAGTTTTCTGACAGAAGTACTTCAACACAAATCAAATGTTAACTGTTTAAGTGTACTTATGCTTGGTCAGAGGATTTTGAAATCAAACCAGACAAGGATTCAAAAGAAAGCAGGGTAACATAAAACTATTTCACCACCTTACACTGCATTGTTTCAGCCAAACCTGTCACCATGCAAAATTGTCAATATATTTGAGAGTACTGTATTGAAACTGTTAACACTTTTTCCACAGTTCAAAGTAAAACCTGCGGATGCAGTTTTTCAGTGGCCCTGCACATGAGGAATTGGACTAGGCAGCAGAGGTTGTGGTGTCGGATTTACAGTTTAACTGCTCCTACATCTAACCCTTCATTCCCTCATCTGATGTGACAGCTCACCAACCTGAAAGTAATGTTTTGTGTAGAAAAAGTATATGCCTAAACATTTTTCACACTAGATGATTTAAAGCAACATTAGAAGCTAAGTCCAATTGGGCTGGGCAGCATGGGCAGGAGTGTCAGGTTTATGTGCATCTGTGCATCTAACCCTTTGATCAGCTGATGCAACTGCTCTCTCATTGCATGATTAAAACCCCCCAGAAAGCTTAATATCAGCACACTTGGAGACTCAGGCGGGGGTGTCAGTCGGTGTCCTAACTACTGCATTTATTTAAATGTGTGTATTGGGGATGTTGAACTGTTAGCCTTGCTGAGGTAGGAGTCTCAAGGGATGCTTGCTGATCTGACCTGGGTGTCTGCGTGGGATCAACCAATCTGGTGGAGTCTTACAACACTGTGAGGTTACCCACATTATCAAGGTAACACACACAACCTGCTGAAATATGCCCCCCTCAGGCCAGCACACAGTGCCTCTGCATCACAATCCAAACCCCACCAACCCTGGGAAGGGGAGTCTGGAGCAGATCAGCTCACAAATCCAGATCTCCCACTTGTTAGTGTTGCAAACCACAAACCTGCACACCACTATTTTGTTTTTAATTTTGGGAGTGTTCTTTTTAAGCTGGGTGGGTGAGCTGGGCTGCTGACTGTGTAAGAAATGGCAGTTCTCCATGCTGTTGTTGTTAGTTATGTGCCCCTGAGTAAGGGGGGGCTTAGGGTCTGAGTACCCCTGAATTGCGGCATGACTGGGTGTTGTTGTTACCCTACCTGCCAGAGCCTTATACCAGTGTCTTTCGGTGGAGACATTAAACCAAGGTCCCATCTGCCTGGATTGGTGGTAATTCAGGTAGATGTTAAAGATCCCATGGCACTTATTGAAAAGAGTAGGGGAATTTCCCTGGTGTCCTGGCCAAATTCCCCCCTCATTCACTAAAAATACCACCAACAGCTTAATCTGGTTCAAGGTCAGTTGGCATTCATCTGTATCCCCCTTCCCCCTGGTCGTGCCTGAAAATAGGCAGGATTTGTCTAGTGCACTTACCCGGTCAACAAAAAACTAAATAAATAAATAAAATAAAAGTGTGGGAGGGTGAGGTGCTGCAGTAGCGCCCAGGCTGGACTGTACATTCAGAGAAGCAGAGCAGGTAAGATGCCAGATACTGTGTGATGCCCATGGTCAGAGTGGGACTGCTGCTGTTAGTTTCTTGTTTTCCCTAAATGAGTTGGGGGCCTTAGCATCTGTACAGCCTTGAATTTGATATATGGCCTAATTGATGTCGACACTCTACCTGCCACTGTATAATGTCATTAAGGGTGAGTGGGTTGCTGCAAACACACCCAAGCAAGAAAGCATACTCAAGGACACACAGAAGTTAAGACCCCAGGGGCTGTATGATGCTAATGGGCAGAGTGGTGCTCAATTCACATCTGAGCTCAGACATGAAAACTGAGACACCCTTTTCATGGAGACCAAGTCAAAGGCATCCACATGTTTGGGAGATACAAGATTTTCTATTAGAAGGTTCCCCACTAATCACTTGTGGATTTTTTAGGTGAGGACACTTTATTTCTAAGGAGCAAATTCCAAGCAGGTTTTTTTTTTGGTCCTCTGACCCCCTGGCCATCCACTTCTTCAGGCATGCCAAGGCCCCCTACCACTGTTGCCGAGTCCTGACCACCATCCACCACCACTTATTGCAATGTTACTGGGTAACCCGACATAAACCTTCATCAGGTGGTCCCCTACCCCTGTGGGAGGCTACCAGGGGAGGGGAATCACCCTGAAGGGCTTCCTGGTCATCCTGGGCATAGCAGGGGTCGGCATGGACATCTGTGTTTGGGGCTTCAAGCATATGGAGGGACCAGCAGCCATCATCCAGTTGGCCAGGTGGATGTTTTCCCATTTTCTTGTGAGCGTGATGTGCCACATGATGTCAAGCAACAAGCCAACGTCTGTCATGCTCCCTCCCACAATGAAGGATGATGTGTTGCTGTTCCTCTGGCCTCTGCCAGGGACCATCAAATGCCAAGCCATGAACCCAACCTCCCACTTAGGAGAAGGCAAGTGGTCATTGGATGCTCAAGCCTTCTCCCCCCAGCCGGCCCTCCAACACAAGAGTCCGTTCCTAAAACTGGGTCAGCGGCATCGCAGGCAGAAATCCAGTTCAGGCAGTTAAATGACAGATAGGAAAAAACAAAGGTGGTCCACCTTAGTGGTGGTGGATCAGATTAATCCACATCTGAGTTGTAACAAGCAAAGAGACCCAGTAATCTGTAACTTGTGCATGTGGGGTGTGGGTGTTGAAGGAAGGAATCATGGTGCTGTCTCTACTGCCATCACCCCTGAGGGATGTGGACTGCATTGTTGCTACTGCCATCACACCAGAGGGGTGGAGACTGTAATGTTTCTGCCATCACCACTAGTGGATGGGGAATGTAGTACTGCTGCCTTCCCACCTGAGGGATGAGGCCATAGTGCTGATACTGTCATCACACCTGAGGGATGGGGGCCACAGTGCTGCTGCTGCCATCACATTGGAGGGATGGGGACTGTAGTGCTGTTGGTTCTGCCATCGCACCTGAGGGATGGGGGCTGTAGTGCCGCTGCCATCACATCTTGTTCTTAAAATAACTTTTAATTGGTACAAGAATGGATGGATTGATGGATGCATAATAGTGGAGGTCAAAATTGGTAGAATGCATGTTAGCAGGTATAAAAATGGTTAAATAAAGTACACAAAACCAAACACTGGTAAAAATGGATTTTGGCTTAGCAAATACCAATGACAATACTGTTTTTTACAATGTGCAGAATGGAATTTGCCCTTTCTCAATCCTGGTAAACCAGTGTCCCTGCTCCTGAACAGAGTATAGCTTGGTATGGCCATGCCTCAGTCATGGTTTTCAGTGCACCATGACTCAGTAATGGCCTCTAGGTCCAGAATCTTGTTTCCTAGACTTCGAGCATTCGCACACATAACCTTCCAGATTTTGTTACCACTCTGCTTGTTACCGCCTTTCTTTGCTTTTTGTTCTCTATCTTCCACCTTCTCTTTTTAATGCTTCCACTACCATCCCCTTTATCTCTACCATCCTGCTTCCTTTATTGATTTCCATCCTGGCAGTTCCATTACCCTCAGATTCTCCCTACTTTCTACTTCAGCCTGTTGGGGGGGCAGTTACTCCCTCCTCAATTTATTTCGCCACCCCATAAATTAGTTTAAATGTTCATCAAAGTAGCATCTAAACCATCCACTGAGAAATGCAGTTCCCCTCACAGAAAGAAGCAAGCCATCACCCCAGAAAAGACCCTTTATATCTCCAGGTGGATCCTCAGTCCCCAGTCCAGCTGAATCTCTCATTTCTGCACCATTCCTTCAAACATGAGTTGAAGTAAGTAAGTAAGTAAGTATATTTTATTGAATACAAGTGTATATTCCAAAAGACAAACACTTTTAAAAAAAAATTACAAAATACACAGATACAACCATAAAATCAGATACATGAATTATTTTCTCTGAACATGAGTCTTGAATTTCATAATATTGCATGCTCCCAAGTAAAAACAAATAGCAGCATAGGAATATAGCATGTCATTACCCTCGATAAACTTTTGTACAATATCATCTTTTCTTTTACCAGAAATATTACAGATCAATGGGTAATCCATTTTATTTTAAAGTCAGCTAACCTCTCATGATGTAACAGTAGATGGCTAGTAGATAGATAACAATTTTGATCATAGTTATACTTTTGTTGCTCTCTGATTTTTTCCCATGGTATCATTTGTGCTCAGTTATGCAAGTGTATGTCAAATCTCATTCTAGCAAAAGTTTTTCTATGCAGAGAATTTTGATACAATGTCAAATAATCCTGACTACCAGTTCTGATATTTATGATTTGGTACAATGTGAAAATAGTACAATGTGAAAATAGTTGAGGACGCTATCTTTGCTACATCCCTCTGGACTTCGCTATCACTCTGTCTAATTTTTATTTGTTCAACATAAGAGTCACGGGCTAGATATTCAAAGTATTGCACCTGGCACAAAACTGTTGTGCTGGAATAGCACTGGATTAGTGTCAGTCTGCAATATTCAAAAGCCCAAATAGCTCCGGGACTGTGTGATAGTGCTGACGCCAAAAGATAATTGTAGTCAGGGGTGGGGGTTAGGGGAACGGCCATGAATGCTGGTGCAGCCACATATTCAAAAGTGTAGTGCAGTGCTATAGGACTTAGCACCACCTGTAGTGCAGTGCTAAATACCGCCTGCAAAAAGCATGTGGTAATGCAGCGGAGGTAGCAGGAGTACACTGTAAATACCTGCTATGCAAACCCCTGGTAGCATGATCCTTGACTCCCATACAGTTAAATAAACACTTATGTCCAAGTGGTCCCCCCAGCATGATCCCTGATTCCCATTCTGTAAAATAAACAGTTATGTCCAAGTGGTCCCCCCACCCCCCCAGCATGATTCCCGATCCCAAAGCACCTCATTCCCTGGTAGTCTAGTGGCTCTCCACCCCCTATGATGACCTCTGCTCCCCACCAAACAACCCCAAACTGAGCCGGTGACTGGGTCAACCTTCCTCTCACCTCCACGGCCAGCCGCAGACTGAGTTATGACTGAACACATACTGTAATGAATGAGTGTTCATTCATTACAGTACTCGATCAGTCATAACTCAGTTGGCAGCTGGCCATGGAGGTAAGAGGAGGGTTGAGCTAGTAGCTGGCTCTGTTCAGGGTTGTTTTGGGGGAAGGAGCAGGAGTCATCATGGGGGGGAGGGCCACTAGACTACAAGGAAATTAGATGCTTTGGGGTCAGGGATTGTGCTGGGGGTGTGAGGGGACCACTTGGACATAAGTGTGTATTTTACAGAACAGGAGTTAGGGATCATGATTACCTAAGTAGGCTCATTTGCATGGGAGCTTTGAATATCGTAAACGTTTGGCCCGGGCTAACCAGTTTGCACAGGGCTATTGTGTTAGCACTGTGCAGTTGGGTTAGCCCCGGGCAAGCCTCTCATAAGCACAGAACAGTTCTGCAGTGTGTGGCTTACATTCTTGTTTGCAGTAGATGTGAGACATCTCTTTGCAATCACACACAATGTTCTCCACCTGCAACACTGGCTTGCTCCAGAGTCTACTGAGCTGCTGTTGCAGTTTGCACTTCCCTGTTGCTATAGTCAGTGCTGTCTTATTCCCGGGCTATTTTACCAGTTTACCTATAGCGCTTTGACAGTGCTAGCACCGACAACCCCTACAGCAACAACCACAATGCCAACTGTAGGCATTGTAGCCACGGGGATGTTGGTGCACACAATAGGGGGCTGCACACTCGACCCCTCCTTTGTGGGGGGCTACACCCCCCCAACACCCCCAGTCTCTAGGATTCTAACTCCGAGTTGGAGTTGGGTCGGGGGGGAGGCAAACACCCAGTGAGGCAGTCCCGATCGTCACATAGACCATCACAGTGATGGGCAGGTTTTGCCTGACTCCTGTCACTGTGATGGTCTTCGCGGTGCCAGAGTCACTGCAGTGATGGCATACCTATTTTACCACTGCACTCCCAGCCAGGTTTGCTCAGCTTCATTAGCATGCTATATACAGCAGGTTTAGCATTGGGGCTACTCCTTTTGAATATGGTGGGCTATTTGTTCCAGGCTAATTTAGCACACCAGGCAGTGCTATACAGCCCGGGGGCAAAGTTTTGAATATCTGGTCCAATATCTATTAATGCTCTATTATTGAAAACTGAGTTAATTCCACACTTTCTGACTTCAACATCTAGTTTATTAAACCAAGTGTCATATCTTATCTCTTCACTATGGTATCTTTTTGCTTCTGTACAACATGCATATCTAAGAGCAACGTCAGGATTTTCTACTAGTCTTTGCCAGTCATTCAAGGATCTAATTTTTTTTTTCAAAATAAGTATGCTTTATTGGCAGGAAGAATTTTCATAGAATGGTTACAGACCTAAAGAAAACATCAATACATTACATATCTCATCATTATTGTATGTAAGTACATAGACTGGAGAGAACAGACAGAACACCAGGAGGAAGGAGCTACTGGTATAACTAAAATTTCTCTACTGGGACTAAGAACTAGAAATATTGTACTGGGACCTTCAATTTAGGGTAAAAAAAAAAGAGTTGGTGTGTTTGTCAGAGGAAGTTGAAGTAAATAGTTATCTGTTATCTGTGTTATCTGTGCACTTATCTAGGTGCTTGTCACAGGTGTCAGAAGGGAATTGTTATTTGTGAAATTAACTAAGTATAGAAAGATTTGCAAAGTAGGGGGAGTGGCTGAGTTAGAAGGAGCCAGGTTTAAACCAGTTTTAAGCACTGCTCTAGATAGCTTCTGCCAGAGAACAGACAGAACACCAGGAGGAAGGAGCTGCTGGAATAACTAAAACTTCTCTACTGGGACTAAGAACTAGAAATCTTGTACTGGGACCTTCAATTTAGGGTAAAAAAAGAGTTAGTGTGTTTGTCAGAGGTAGTTGAAGTAAATTGTTATCTGTTATCTGTGTACTTATCTAGGTGCTTGTCACAGGTGTCAGAAGGGAATTGTTATCTGTGAAATTAACTATGACTGGGATGTTAACATACCAGGGTACACAACCTACAGGAGAGACAGGGAGGGCAGAAGTGGGGGGAGTAGCTTTCTATGTAAGGGAAGGGATAAAAGCAACTGAACAAAAGAGTAAACAGGGAGGAGAGGAGGCACCGTGGGTCACCTTAGAGATGGGAAATGGCACCACAATCCTCACAGGGGTTGTATGCAGACCCCTACATCAGGGGAAGGGAATGGACAAGGATATGATAGAAGGCATACGTAGGGTGGCAGAGAAAGGGGAGATACTGTTGATGGGGGACCTTAATATGCCAGATGTTAACTGGAGCACCTTTGCTGCAGCCACATCCAAAAGCAGGACCATTCTTGATGCCCTTCAGGTGGTATGCCTCAGACTGCTAGTTTTGGAACCTACTCATGAGGGAGCAATCTTAGACCTCGTACTCTCAAATGGGGACAGTGAGAGGATCTCAGATCTAAAAGTGGGTAGCCATTTGGAAACAAGTGACCACCAAACAGTGTGGTTAATGATAAACTCAGCTACAGAGTCAAGCCATACAAAAGTGAGGGTACTGGACTTCAGGAGGGCTGACTTTGGCAGGATGGGAGAGTGCCTTAGAAAAGCACTAGCAAACAGGCTAGAAGGAGGCATGGAGCAATAATTGGGAAATATCAAAACGGCCATCACAGAGGCAACAAGCCTTTGTGTGAAGCAAATAAACAAATCAAAATGAAAGAAAAAGCCACTATGGTTCTCAAAAGAAGTGGTGGTGAAGGTTGGGGAGAAAAAGATAGCATTTAAGAAGTATAAAGAAACACAGAAGGAGCAGGACTGAGAACTGTACCAGTTAAGGCAGAAGAAAGCAGGGAGGGTAGTCAGAATAGCAAATGCACAATCTGAGGAAAAGATAGCCAACTCGGTTAAGAAGGGGGGGGATAAAACCTTTTATAGGTGTATCAGGGAGCGTAGAAAGACAAATGGAGGGATAGGGAGGCTGAATAGAATGGATGGTGGGTGGGCAGAGAGTGACAGTGAAAAAGCAGGGATGGTGAATGAATACTTCTGTTCAGTAGTCACAAAAGAGGAAGTGGGGGAGGTGTCTAATCCAATTAACAGAAGCACTCTGGAGAGTGGGGTCAATCCCAGTCCTTTCACAGAAGAAAGGGTTCTGAAAGAACTCCTAAAACTGAAGGTGGACAAAGCAATGGGGCCAGATGGAATTCACCCCAGAATTCTAAAAGAATTAAGCAGAGAACTAGTGACACCACTGACTAACCTTTATAACAAATCATGGGAGGATGGTGTGGTACCTGAGGACTGGAAGAAGGCTGATGTGATTCCCCTTCACAAAAGTGGGAGCAAGACAGAGGCAGGAAACTACAGACCTGTAAGTTTGACCTCTGTGGTAGGGAAAGTGATGGAATCACTTCTGAAGGAAAGAATTGTTGAGTACCTAAAGGCCAGTGGGGCACAAGACCCAAGGCAGCATGGGTTCCTGATGGGAAGAGTCACGTCAGATGAATCTAATTGATTTCTTTGACTGGGTGACCAAAGTAGTGAGACCAGGAAGGAGCTGTGGATATGGCCTACCCTAGCAAGGCATTTGACACAGTCCCTCACAAAGATTAGTAGTCAAATTAACCAGCCTTGGAGGGTCCCAGGGTGGTAGCCTGGGTAAAACATTGGCTGAACAACAGAACACAGAAGGTAATTGTAAATGGAGTCCACTCTGAATAAAGAGGGGTTACTAGTGGGGTACCTCAGGGTTCAGTACTGGGTCCAGTCCTTTTTAATGTCTTTGTAAGTGACATTGCAGAGGGACTGGAAGGAAAAGTATGCCTCCTTGCAGATGACACAAAGATCTGCAACAGGGCTGATACACAAGGAGGCGTGGAAAGGATGAGAAGAGACTTGGCAAGGTTGGAGAATGGTCAAAGTTTGGCAGCTTGGATTCAATGCAAGAAGTGCAAAGTAATGCACCTGGGAAACAAAAACCAAGGGGAAGATTACACAATGGGGGGGGGAGGTAGTAACAACAACAAAAATGGAAAGGGACCTGGGGGTAATCATATCAGATGACCTTAAGGTTGGCAAGCAATGTGAAAAGGCAGCAGGGAGGGCTGGGGGATACTGGGATGTATAGGGAGAGGCATCACCAGCAGAAAACAGGAAGTTGTTATCCCCCTGTACAGACAGTTGGTGAGACCCCATCTGGAGTACTGTGTCCAGTTCTGGAGACCCCATCTCTGCAAGGACAGAGACAGGATGGAGGCAGTTCAGAGGAGGGCAACTAAAATGGTGCAGGGTCTACAAGAGAAGCCATACGAGGAGAGGCTAAAGGAGCTTCATATGTATACCCTTGAGGAAAGGAGGGAGAGGGGGGATATGATAGAAACGTTTAAGTACCTCAGTGGAATCAACAAAGTCCAAGAGGGTAGCATCTTTCAGAAAAAGAGATGTGCAAGAACAAGGGGACACAATTTGAAGATAGAGGGGGGACAGCTCAGGGGCAATGTGAGGAAGTATTTTCACAGAGAGGGTGGTGGACACATGGAACAGCCTTCTTGAGGAGGTTGTGGGGACTAAAACTGTGGGAGAATTCAAGAATGCATGGGACAGACATAAGGCAATTTTTGTGGGGGGTAGGAAGAAATAGGCTGTTGGTTAAATAGGATCTTCAGCTTATCCTCTAGGTAGTTAAATGGGCAGACTAGGTGGGCCAAGCAGTCCTTATCTGCCGTCAAAGTCTGTGTTTCTATGTTTCTATATTAAGTTATCATACTACATACATGTGCATATAATACTTATATTCAACAATTAGAGTTATATTTGCATTGTATAGATCTCTCCACAGTATAAGAAATACAGTGTAACTATCTTCTTATCTCCTTCCCGCTATTTTAAACTACTTGTTCCCTCCCCAAACCCCAAAGTACGCAGAGAGGATAATTCCAGCAAGCTGTTAGCTCTGGGTGTAAATACAGACAAAAGCCTGTGAGCAATTTTAACCTTATATTGGACAGCCTGCATGAAAATTGAGATAGCTTATATGCATCAGTCACTAGATGGTTAATAAAGTATATAAGGGTGCCCACACTTTTTGAAAGCACTGTGGTTTCTTGGCCTTGTGGGCAATGGTGTTTTCCGCTGGTAAGGTGAAGAGTATCTCTTTTAACCCCTCTGAGTATGTAGGAACACTCTGATCCAGCCAGTGCCTCATAATTACTTTCTTGGAACTCAGAGATATTAGTGCCATATGTTTGTGTTGATTACCAATCAAAGATTCCCCATATTCTCCTATTTTGCATATTTCTGGGTGAAAAGCCTCTGTAAGACCTAAAAGGGGGTCTAATTTGGATTGAATGGCATTCCATAACGGTGTAACTTTGCTACATTCCGAAAGACTATGTAATAGTGAGCCAGGGCATGCCTTACACCTCAAGCATAGATTGGAGGGGAGCTTCCCCATTTTATAAAGCCTAGCCAGGGTGTCATGGATCTAATTTTTGCAGAAAGGACCAGAGACATAATTCCCATTTCTGCTCTTAGATGAGCCCCTGATACTGCTACTGGTAAACCCAGATTGCTTCTGATGAATACATTTTGAATTGGCTTCAGGGTTGAGACTTTCTCCTCAATACCCAATACCTCTGCTGTATATAACATGACTGCTTTTGCTTTTGCAACATATGCTTCTTTCATTGCACAAAATAATTATCAGAAAAGGATTTTCCAAATCTATGCAGGCCTAGTACAATTTGTTTCCCTTTGCTTTTGTTATGTTCTCTGTGTTCTTGCCATTTTAATTCATCATTTATCAGGCCACCTAAATAGTTATATTCTTTTACTTCTTGAAACTCAACATCTTTTAGTTTCCATATGCATCTTTTTTTACAGATTTTCCCAATCTTGATTCTTTTGGATTTTTCAGTTTATTTCCAAGGATAATTTCATAAGAACCACTGCAACTTCATCTATTGCATTTTGTAAGCCAGCTGCTGATTTTGATATAATCATGGCATCATCCATAAAGCCAAAAGCTGACTTTTAGGCCATCTATATTAGGAGCAACTATATCATGCTTATTTAATTCTCTAATGATTTGGTCTATATATATATATATATATATATATATATATATATATATATATATATATATAAAAACAAGGCCAGGGCCAATAAATAGCCCTGTTTAACTCCTGTATTGACTGGTATTTTTTGTGTAAGCTTTCTGTCCCTTGTATATTTAATACTGGTAAATGTGTTGGTATGCAAAGTAATGAGTAAATCCAGAAGTTAAGAGTCAATTCCCCAGGCTGCTAAAATTTTCCATAATGTCTCACGACTAACATTATTGAATGCTTTCTTTAAGTCAAGGAAGCATCCGCATAGACCCCCTTTCCTCAGTTTAATTTGTTTCTTTGCCAGATAATCCAGTAAAAATATATTATCTGTTGTACTTCTGTTTTTCCTAAACCCAAATTGATTTTCTGATAGCACACCCCTTATTTCCATCCAATCTAAAAGTCTTTCTAGTAATACCCTAGAAAATATTTTTACAGGTATGTAAATCAAAGAAATTGGTCTGTAATTCTCAGGCATTGATCAATCTCCTGTTTTGAATATGGGCACAGTTTCTGTTATTAGCCATTCTTGGGGGATCTTATTATTTATTGTTATATACAGAAAGATAGTAAGAAACATTATGGCCCACCAATCAATGTTTACTTTAAAAGTTTCTGCTGGTAGACCATCAGTTCTAGGTGCTTTATTATTCTTTTGGTTTGTAATATGTCTCTTTATTTCTTTCAGTGTCAGTACATCCTCATTTAAATTTTGTAGTGTAACCTCCATTTCTGTGACCACTGACTTTAGATCTTTGTTTGAGGAATCTATCTGTTCTTCATAAAATTTACTATAGAATTCAACCCATCTATTTGCTGGAATAATGGCCTCAATATTACTGGCTATTTTCACTTCTCCATATGCGATAAGGGTCCAAAATTGCCTATTATCTTTCTGTAATATTGCATCTTGCAGTTGGCCCCGCATATGAGACTGGTTTTGTCTTTTTTCATCTCTTGCAATGTCTCTATATTCCTTCTTTAGCGTTGCTACCCCTTTAAATAACAACAATTCTGGATTTTTAATTGCTATTCTCTCTGCTTTATTAATATCTGATTTTTACCTTTTTATATTTTTTATCAAACCAGCTTTATCTCTACCAAGGATTTTTCCTATATTAGGTTTCTGATTTTGAGACCACTGGATAATATAATCTTGGAGTATTTTGAAGTTTTCCATTACCCTCTGTCCCACTTCTATATCTTCAAGCAAAGATGGCACTTCCTCACTGTCTTGCAGACCTACAATTTTATCATGTACTAGAGGGTTCCATTTAATGTTTTTATCATTATAAATAAAACAAAGTCCCCCTGTGCTTGTTGTTTCTCTTTTCTGTCACTTTCCCATTTTAGTCGCAATGCAATATATAAATAGTCAATTGTATAATTTTGACTTACGTTGAAAGAATCAATTAAGTGCCAATGGAAGTGTCAATAAATGCATAATCTAAAGTCGAGCCTTTCCCCCCGATACTGCGGAGAAAAATGTAAATTCATCATCAAGGTCCTCTTTAACATAGCCATTAATCAGATGTAAAGTATTGTTGTTTAACCAGTTTAAAATAATTCTGCCTCTACTATTTTCAATTCTATCTAAAGAACTTCTTGTTCCTATACCCAATGCTTGGTCAATTTCTTCTCCAGTCTGTTGATTTTCTCCCAGGTATAAATAACATCCAGTCTGGGCATTGAGATCTCCCATGCCTAGTATTATCATATCACTAAACTTATCACTGAGTAACACCAGGTCCCTTTCTATATCCTCCAATTCTTGCATAATCATGTGGCTAGGCATCATAGGTTCCAAATTCATATTCAATATACAGAGATTTAAAGTATGTTCCAGACTCAAAACAGATAAATGACAATGATTTTTCTGAACAGTAAGAGGATTTTTATGCATTTTTATATTAGTAGATGTCAAGGTCATAATACCACCTTTATTCCGATCACAATTATTTTTCAGCTTTTTACCCTCTGTCTCAAATTTAACATATCCATCTACAAAAATCTCCATCTCACTTCCATCCAAGTTTTCTGCAATAGTGTAATATCATATTTCTTGATCTCCTCTATCCAAGATTTGTCATCAGTTTTGTTCATAATTCCTGCTGTATTCCAGGAAATTATTGAGAATGGTCTTTTAATATTTTTATTAACTAAATTGTGGTCAGTATAAGGGTTATTTTTTTATGATTGACCTTTTACACTTTTCATCAGCTGCTTGTCATTCATGAGAGTACCCTTCTGATGACTCCACTTCCTCAGAAATCTCAGAGACAACCGAGCTGTCATTTTCTGTTTCTACCAAACTCTTTGTTGGTTCTATAATGTCAGTTTGAAACAGTTTCATCGACTGGCATCACAGTGATGGAATTTATGTCAACCACAAGTTGTGGTTGACATAAATCCTGATGGACTCCTGGTCCATTTTTCTATCAGGGGGCTCTGCCCCCCTGCACCCCTGTTCTAATTAGAATCAACTCTGAGTCAGAGTTGATTCAGGGAGGGGGTGCAGGACTGGGAGACAGTGTGCCCTGTCTCTGGTGCACCAATACAGGGACATATTGACGAAGTGTTGATTTTGTTGGCAGTGATGTAGGTCACTGCATTGGTGTCACTGTCAGGGGATATACTCTCTTTGAGCATGAATCAGTCACTAAATGGTTACAAGGGGAACTGTTTGCCATGATGAAGCTCAGGGACAAAAGTTGGCTAACATACAAAGCCTCTGGGAACAGATCAGACTTTGAGGTCTACAGGGAGCTTAGAAATTTATGCAAATGGTCAATCCTCTTGGCAAAGAGTGATTTCTGCAAAGCATCCCTTGAAGTGTCCGCCAATAACCCGAGGAGTTTCTGGCACACTATAAAGCACACGGTAAATGGTCTGGCCTGCCAGTAGGTCCCTGGCCTGCAAATAAACAGAGTCAGTTGCAATAATCCCCAAATGATAGCTAACACATTCAATGACCTGTTCTCGGACCTATCCGATTATACCTCTATGCCTTCAATTTCTAAGGATATGGGTCCTGCTCCTGGTGCTCCACCCGATCCTCCCCTCCTTCCCTTTTACTTTAAGTCTGTTTCCTTCAAAGAAACCCAGAAGCTTCTAGTAGGTCTCTCCCCTTACTCCAGTGCTGGGCACGACAACCTTGTGCCCAAACTGCTAAACCTTGGGGCCCCCTTCTTGGTCCACCCGATCTCCCATATTCTAAACTCCTCGCTCATGATGGGGTCTGTCCCTCCCATTTGGAAGGTGGCCCATGTGACCCCTGTCCTCAAGCATGGCAATCCCAAATAACTGAAGAACTATCGACCCATAGCGATTCTATCCGCAGTCAACAAACTGCTTGAGAAAGTAGTGGCCTCCCAGATTGCCCTCTTCCTCCAAACCTATGGTCTTTTCTCCCCTGAGTAGCATGGGTTCTGAAAAGGGGACATACAGTAGCACCTCCACTGCCCTAGCACAGGTCACCTCCAACATTAGAACCACGACTGATCAAGGCAAACTCACGGTGGCTGTCTTCATAGACCTGTCCAAGGCCTTTGACTTGGTTGATCACACCCTCCTGGGCTCTGCTGTCAAGTCTTTTGGTCACTCCCCTCCCGTCCAAGCCTGGTTCTCTATCTCTCGGGTAGGAAACAGTACTCAAGGTTCCAAAATGCCATATCCATCCTATCACCAGTAGCCTGTGGGGTACCTCAGGGGTCGGTCCTTGGTCTCCTCCTGTTTTCCCTCTTTATAAACCAGTCACCCTCAATCCCAGCCTTTGGACAAGTTACTCTATATGCCGATGATATGGTGCTCCTTGCCAGTTCACAAAGTATTGATGACATTAACTATGAACTCAACTTGGATTTCGGTCACGTACAATCCTGGCTCAAGACAAGTAAGCTGGTCATCAACCTTCAGAAGACACAGGCAATGTTATTCGGCTCCCTTCCCAAGGTGAGAGTGTGCCCGGCAGTGCTCAGAGTCAACGGCACTGACGGCACCCTTTTGAAGGTGGTGGAATCATTCAAGTACTTGGGGGTGACTCTTGACCCACAAATGGATCTCACCCTGCACATACTTAACTCCTGTAAGGCAACCAACTGCAAACTAGGACTTGCGTACAGAGCAAAAAGTTGCCTCACCCCAGCTGCCAGACTTGTCCTGGCAAAAGGGGTCTTCCTCCCCTCACTTTGTTACGGGCTTACCTCTTTCACGAATGCCCCCAAAGCCTGGCTCTCCAAATGGGACTCCTCGTATAACATCATATGTCGGTTCACCCCATCAGCCTCTCGTCTCACCCATCAGTGTCTACTTTACTCTAGACTGGGTTGGCTTTCCCCAATCAACCATCGCTCATTCGTTATGTGCAACTTTACGGATAACATCATCTGATCATCTATTCCTCCAGTACTTGCTGACCTCCTCCAGCCTGTCCCCTCTGGCTATCAGTTGAGGTCCACTGAATCCCAGGTGCTGATGGTTCCGAAGACTCACTCCCTTGTGGGAGATTGAGCATTTGCAGCTCTTGTCCCCAAAACCTGGAACCTCCTACCTTCTCACGTAAGAACTGCCCCGACCCACAGTTGTTTCAGGTCCTCCCTTTGGGATTACCTAAAACAGGCCTCAAGCTGCCTCTGCCCCTGCAGTCCCTCCCTCCATGAAGTACCTGAAATAAAAAAAAAAACTGGCTGCGGGCGTGCATTTATTCAAAAAATAAATAACAAATAAGTAATATTCACAAATATTGTTGCTGATGACAATGGCTCTAATTTTTCCTGGCTGCCCTCCCTGGGTTGTTCTGCCTCATACTGAACTGCACTAAAATTGTTCTCTGCCTGTTACCTGACTGTAGATGATTGCTTATACCTGTCTGTACCTTGCCTGACAGTTGGACCCAAGCCTTTGTACTTTGTTTCGGCTGGTCCTTCTTGCTTGTTTTCTGACTGTATCTTTGTGTAACTTGATGCTAGCCTCTGTACTGTTATTGCTTGTATCTCTGTAACTTTATAGACATGTGACTATCTAGTGTGCTTACCTGGTAAACAAAAGCTAAATAAATAAGGTACACAATTATTGTTTATTCTGTCACCAAGGACCTTTCTGCCTCTTACATATGTTTCTTTCTCAGGTGTACCTGTTAATGAGTATTCCTCTGTTTCACCTCTTTGTATATATTTTTTAATGCATATTTGTGCTTTTTTTTGTTTTATTTCCATCTTACTTTTGATTTCCTGCCTAGTTTCCTGTATTATCTCTGGACATACATGACTATCTGATAGGGTATCATTCAGATGAATACCATTATCCACCAATAGACTGTAATGCTTTGATTTTGTTTTAATAAGAAATTATCCTCTCTTAGTTCTCTTCCTCTGTCCTCCAAAATGGGCAATAAGGTTAGCTGTGCTCTCTGAGTGTCCTTGTTGGAATTGCTAATGAATTCTATGATTTTTTTTTTATTATTCACCAGCCTTGTAGTGGACCTTTTTTGTATTCTTTGCTTATACATTTTCCTTCTCTCTTGTTCTATGACCTTTTTTTATTTCTTGGAGCCATCACTATTTTATCTTTCCTTCTGGTAATAATACAGATAGGGATAGACAATAATAATAATATATCTCCTATGGGTATAGTAGCAACAACAAGAAATAGCCCCCAAATCAAGCTTGCTTATTCAGTCCCAAGACTATAACAGATAAAACTCATGTGCAAATCAAACAATGATAAAAGCAAGTATACACCATTAATCCATATCTTAAATTCACAAATTCTCTAAAAAGATAAATTATTGCACTGACAGCTTCACACTCTCATACTTTTATGTGTTCTGTACAAATCTCACTTCTATATTCTAGTACAGCTACAAAGATTATTTTTTCCCCTTATAAGCCCAGATTTATTTACAAAGCTCTTGGATTGGACTCTTTCATATCTTTTTCAAATATCAAGCTCAGAAACTGCAAGTGCCTCTTCTTTCTCCTTTTGATAAAAAAAATCTGCCTGTAGTTTGGCCCAAGACCCACACTTCCTCCTTCCACTTCATCATGAAAAAGTAGATTAAAAATAATGATTTGTAAACCTACTCAAATTTCAGCTGAAAATAAATAAAAACTAGCATTACTTTTAGAATGTGTGTGTGTGTGTGGTAGGAATATCTGCCGACTTTTCCCTCTTCACAGTTCTTTTAAAACATCTAAGGAAGTGCTGCTATATCATCTCTCCTTATGAGTATTGCTTGAAAACCTGATCTAGGCCTCTCTTTCAGCGGGCAGACAATGTTCCCTAGAAGACATAAATTTAGGGAAAGTAGAGGACTAGTTTGTAAGGGCTCTTGTTTCCAAATTAAAACTTTCTTTAATTTGGTCTTTTCCCCACTCGAAATAAAAGAACACAAAAAGCTGACTTACTTATCTTCCTTTGAATCAAAAAATATCAGGTGGCTCAGTTCTGAAAATTCTACAAGCTCTGAAAACAGTGCCAAACTCTCATGCCTCACTGCTCGCTATCCTGCACAGCTCAAAATGGAGATGTATGTCTATAACACCACACATGAGCGTTTATACTATATATCACGTGGATTGACCCTCTTGAAACACGTGGAAGTTTTAATTATTTATTTATTTTGAGAAAAGAGAGGCCAAAATAAATAAATTAGGTTTAGATACGTTCACTAATTTCTTTAACTTCTTTCACTTTTCTTTTGCCTTGGCTATAACCAGCGAGAGTCCATTGTGAATCCATATGAGTTAATGATCCAGGCTTTTCAGAGTTTCAGCACTTAAGATCAACTTTAAATGTTCTTACAACATATCCTCATAATAATACAAGGTCTCAAGTCCAATTTTTTCAGCCCTTGAATCTGAATGTAGGATGACCTTCCCTCTCATCAGAGCGAACTATTCTGTTCCGTCATTAGTATTGTGGTCAAACCGTTAATCTCCCAACAGATCTCCCTTTCATCAAAATAGTCAGAGTGAGCATGAACATTTACTACCATGCCAAAGAGTAGCAATAAAGCTTTTACTTGCATTCAACCACTGAGATACCACCAGGCTACTAGAACATTAAAACAGGCTTCAGTCACAAGGGTTTTCTGACTAAAATAGTGTAAATATTTTATGGTGCATATGACCAACGAGCTGTCCTATGGCTTCCTCTCCTTGTTCCTTGATCTCTCTCTCTCTCCACTGTGGACTCTTCTCCAGCTGTCTTGGGCTGTCTGCCCCAGCTTTCTGAAGGCCCATATTCACTTTCCTGGTTCCAGTTGCACCCCACCATGGCTGACGTTCCTCCTTGGGGAAGCAAGGAAAAACAGCAGGAGCAGACCACAAAACTGGATAAGGTAAAAGAACTTTTGGAAAGATTGCATGTCAGGCATTAAAAATTTGCATGGCAGTCCTGCCACTGTGCGTTAGTCCTCGCTCTCAGAGTGTGTGCCTCCTCCAGCAAGTACAGTAGTTGCATCATGGAATACTTAGGGAAATATTGCAGTTGAACACCTTGGTTAAACATAAATTTAGAGACACTTTTTGAAGAAAGAAAAGGTTAGTCTGCAGAGCCACCCGGTCTCTGTGGAAAGACAAGTAAGACTCCTTGCGAATGAAAGCCTGAAGCTCTGAAATCCTTTGAGCTGAAGCAATGGCAACTAAAAAGAGCACTTTCCAAGACAAACAGCACATATCGCAACTTGCTGCTGGCCAACCATGAGTTGAAAGTCTTGGTGTGAAGATCTCTCTCCTCCCATCTGTCGTAGTCAGGCAGTACCTCAGTGAAAGCCACTGAGTGTTGTACCTGTCTAAGGGTTCCACCAAGTCTTGTTGAGAATGAAGTTATCAATGGACAGTATAGTGACACATATTTGCCAATGGTGATCACATTGCCAGGCAAATGTGTCGACTGGCAGCCACAGCTCCCCATGCACCGGGGAACATTTTGACTGTTTGTGAGGGATTCATTCCTCCGCACCCCCAAGCCTATAGATTACCAACTTGGGGGGTGGATTATGGGGGGAGAGTGGCTGACACCAGGTTTTATCATATCTGTACAACACTCCAACAACCGATTCAACACTGCGGATGTCGAAAGGCTTGTGTTGCTGTAATGGAATCACTGTTGGGATTTTACCCTATCTAAGCCCTTTTATGAATACAAAATGCCTGCTGAGCTGCTCCCATAGTTGTAACTAGGGGGTAAGCAGACAGACAAACACTTTGTTAGAAGTGTAGGGTCTGCAAGGTAAATTGGGACCTTCAGTAAGGGTGAAAACAAAAACACAGCAGTAGTGTGTGATGTAGTGCGGCACCATGCAATTCTGCTTAAAGTTGGACCAGCATAACATTCTGTGGTGATTTGCATATGTAGCCCATGATGCTTTGCATTGGGGGGGCATGTGTGATTTTGTATTTTCTTGAAACTTGGCTTCCCAGCCAAATGCCCTTTGGGGTAACCCTTGCCTCAGTGTTTACGCACAGAGGTTCTTTGTCTTTTAAGTAGTGTGTGAGTCTGAGTTAGGGGAAGAGAGCTGATAAACATCTTTGCAGTTAGCTGAGTCAGGAGGATAGCTGTGAATTGGGGTGTGTGGCTTAGGCAGAAGTGAAGCAGTTGTCCTCATTTAGACTTCACTATCCTTATTATAAGGGCACTATAAAAAGACACCCTCTGAACATGTCCAACACATTCATGTCCAGTGAGTGAGTAGAACAGTGAAGGAATGGAACAGGAAGGGAGTGGGACAGCAAGGGAGTGGAACAGGTGTAGGACTTGTATCATAGACATTGGCAGGCATCCAAAGAACAAAGCAGAGAAGTGGGGACTTTTAGTTGTTTGTTTGCTTGTTTATTTGTCTAGTAACTAAAAGGTTCCACATCACTGACAGAGATTACAAAGCAACATAACAAACACAATAAGTGAGTTCCAGTAGAATTAAGTCAAACAAGTACAAATAAAAAGGCCGGAATCAATTCATACAATTTTTACAATAAGGCAGGTAGATAGAATCCATCTACAAGTATAGTAATTATACATGGTCTCAGAAACTGACTTAGAAACTTAGAAAGGAACTCCCCCAAAGATTGAGACTTCAGGTAGTCAATACCTTGGTTACCCCATCATCGATTATGGGGGCATGTTATATTGTGGGGGCTCTAGAACAGATCTTGCCAGGCTAGATGTGCTATGCAATTGTCAGGCAAAGTTCATACTAGATGTGCCATGGTGTACTGACCATTGTGCTCTATATCAGCACCTAAACTGGCTACTGTAGACCTCAGACGTCAACTCCACATCACTAGCTTGATGCAAAAATACCACAAGGGAAAGATCCCAGACTACATAACAGAGAATATTAAAGTGAAGTCCCCAAAGAATGGCTTAAGATAGGGATCCACACTGGAGTTCATGTTACATCCCCCCTCCACCCAAAACCAGGACAGGCTGCTCCTCCTTTTACTACCAGTGACCCATACATGGAACAACCTTCCAAAACACCTGAGACCACATAGCAAAGTCATCTCATGAAAAAAATCAAAGACTGGTTCCAATCCCGTGTGTCCACACCTAGACAATGCTACCCATTCTACACTCTGTGTAATCCCTGCCCGTCTCTTCTGAAAGAACCTCCCTATGCCCCCCAAGTCTGTGCTATTTCCTATTCTTTAACTTCTTCCTGACTGGATCCTGTTGTGGATCCTGTTGCTTTTGTTTCACTAGCCTCTTCCTTGGGTTGTCAAACTGTCATGCAGACACATGACATACAGACTGTACTATGAAATTCTAGAATATATGTGTACCCATAACTATGTACCCATGTATGTAAGCAGTATTATGAATTCCAATGTAATCTATTGTACATACAAAACTATGTAGCCAAGTAGTCATGCAAATATTGTACTTATGTAGCTATGTGTAGTCACCCATGTAACTATGTAGACATACCACTGCAAAAGGTGTGACTTGAAAATGAGTGCCGGCTAAGTGGGATTGCAGCTGGTCATGTTCTCATGAATAAAATATAGAAATAAAGTATGGGTCAGTGAGTGTAATGAGAAGTTTACACACACCCGAGGGGTTACATTCTACATAAACCCAGAGAGCGAAGCTCGAAGGAGTTATTAAAAGTATCTAACCCTGAGGGTGTGTAAACTTTGAGTTTACACACACTGACCCATATATCATTTTATACAATTGCTGGGTTTGCTTTTTTCACCTCAGCAATTATATAAAATGAATGGAGGTTGCTGCGTGGCCCACCAGGTTTGTTTTCAGCATCTGGTCTGTGACTCGCGCTTTTCGGTGCCGTTTTCTATTCATATAAATCTTTTTTTTTTGTTTCAGTGAGCAGTACAAACAATTTATTTACCTCTTGCAGGTTTTGTCTAAAAATGAAGTTTACTGCCGAGTCCAATTCTGATTGGTGGTTCAGTCTTCCAGGGGAAAACATGTGGCCAGCATTCTGAAGGTAAAAGGTGCAGTGGGGCATGCGCAGAATAAGGGAAACCATGCGTGTGTTTGCCATTATAAACACTCCTTTATAATGGCAAATTATGCCACGGTTTCTCTATGGGAAAAAGGCAAAGCCATTAATTATATACTACTAGTCTCTACAACACCATGCTCGTAATGCCCTTGAACTGTCTTTCTGCTGTACTTAGCCGTGCAAGCATTCATTTGCAGTTAGGACCGCTGGCTGGTACAGTAAATGAGCTGCCCAGTACCTTGTCCAGTCTACCTAAGTTTTGACCAGTTTAAGAGGGTACTACAGGCAACCCAATAGTTCAATGCAGCTGTAACTAATAATCATCCTAACTAAAGTCCCTCCCAGTATACTCTTTGAACTGTGTCAGACTCGGTTTCGGTGTTTGGGGCCATGGCAGATCACGCAGCAGGAATGCTCATCTGCATGCAGGATCTGGGTGCTGCAGGACTTGCACGTCTTCTTTTTGACGCATCACCCAACTGTTCATGTTCCTGAATTGTACCTTCAATGATATCCCATGCTGTAAATGTGTCACTGTTATTTATTTGCTTCCCCTTTCTTCTGTTCATCCCTCAAGATCTCTGTATTGACTTGTTTATGTTAGACCTGCTTATACTGTGTTTTGCTATGTAATTGTTTGACCTGGTGTTCTGTTCTCTTTTTATGCTAAATTGGACATTTGTGTAAATGGGCATTTTTGCTCACATACCTTTCAGTACAAAATAAAGACTGATTGATTAAAAACTGGACTGACAGACCTGAACCACAGCAGTTCTGTAAAAATCCAAACTGGCCTTACTGGGTGCAGCTTGCAGAAATACTGCTGGTCTGGTCACTCTGGTTGCACTGTTCAGTCCAATTTTTATGTATCTGGTCCACTCCGAGAAGTCTGTTTTTCAACCCTTCCCTGACGTGATTGAAAATGGAACCGTCAGGACTAAACCAGATAGGTAAAAGCCAGAGGAGATTATCTGGAGTGAGTGGATCAGCAATATTTGCACACACTGTGCCCAGTCCAGATTTTACAGCTCTGGTTCAGGTCTGGTGATCTGGATTTTACCCATACCCTACTGCATGTGGCTTAGTGACATACTGTACAGATGGATGCAGAGTCTAATCCATTGAAGACTGAAGTTTCAGAAAACCATTATGCTAAAAATACCAAGACTCACTCCCCCACCCCCAAGTCACACTTAGTCCTCTACCAAAGTCATGCTTAAATATCGGTGCCACTACATCCACACCATTAAGATTTTGATGCCATCATTCCTCTTCTGCTGCCATGAGCTCCCACATCCATGAAGTCATATTCTGTTTGTGGCAGCCCCCCCAACCAGGTAATTTTCCAGGGAGCAGCTCTACACCACATCAACTAAATTACTGCTAAACTCTCTATTTTTAAACATTTTGTTGATAAATTTTTGTTTTAGTATATCCATGGTCATGAAAGATACATTTGTAAAAGAAAGCAAAGTCCCATTTATCAGTTCATTTAATCACAATACAGCATGTTATGAACTGATTAGATTCTATGTGTAACCTAAGTCAAACAAAAAAAATAGACACATGCCTACCTATTTGCAAGTGAATCAAACGTGGGTACTACCATTCAGTTGTAAACACCTGTAGTCACAAATTGCAGGTTAAGAACATTCAGTAGAATATAAACAGTACCCCAGAACTGCCTGCCTGAGAAAATGAAGTTGGTGTATTATTTAGAAACAGGCAACACTAGGACTTGCTATTGAATGTCCTGCAAATTAGCAGAATGACTGCTCTAAGGCTAGTGGTGTCAAATGACTTAATGAGGTATTCATAGGGGCTTAGCGGAACAGCAGAGCTTATTTGTTATGCAGAAAACTCCAGGAAGTGTTTAACCCATTCTACTTTCAACAGCGTTCTATGATGTCTGTAGAAGATGGAAGGTTTGATACCTTTTATTGGACCAACAAGTGTCTTGTACAAAGATGGAATTATACACAAGCTTTAGGGGTCACACAGGTCCCTTCTTCTGGTGAAACACCTAAAGAAGGGACCTGTGTGGTCCCAAAAGCTTGTGTATAATTCCTTCTTTGTATGAGACACTTGTTGGTCCAATAAAAGGTATTAAACCTTCCGTCTTCTCCTGTTTTGCAAGGACCAATATGGCTGAAATCTCTTTTTACAAAACTATGATGTCTGTACTATCCATTGGTAATCTGCCACAGAATGATTGTCAGAAGTTAATGAGTTAACTTTCTGTGGACTCAATTAACTCCTCAAGCCAGAAGAAAATAGTGCTCTACAGTGTCCTATGCACACACAGACAGCGTAGTAATGAGGCTTCAGTGGAAGAATCTTTTTTTAACACTATCATCCTAGTGCCTAAAAAGACGGGCGACCTAAGACCCATCTTGGACCTCGGCACATTGAGTACAAGAGATTCTGCATGCTCACCATCCAGGAACTTCTACCCCTGCTCCACAAGAGCCATTGGCTTTGTGCACTGGACATGCAGGATGCTTACCTGCACATCCCTGTTTTCCAGGCCCACTGCCACCTTCTTTGGGTTGCCTTCCAGGGGGAACATTACCAGTTCAAGGCTCTCCCTTTTGGCCTATCCTCAGCACCTTGGGTTTTTACCAAGTGTTTAGCAGTGGTGGCTGTGACCCGGTTCCATGGATGATAGTGACTGAAGAACAGTGATCGCTATCATCACGAATGTATATAGCCAAAAAGCATTTCAGAGATATACAACTATGAGTGACCCGACTTCCAGAAAAAACACAAGTGTTTATTGCCAACTCTGGGGGGGGTGCATGTTGAGGAGGGGGTGAAACACGGAATAAAAAAAGAGTCACAAGCACTGGCAAAACAACATCCCCAGCTGGTCCTGTACCCAGTTCCTGCTGCACCGTAGCCAGCCACCCTCACCATCACATCACAGGGTGGCTCAACTCTAGCAGGATCCCACCACCCATACAAACCCTCCCTCCTATCCCTACCCTCGACCTCCCTATCCCTCTATTTCTGGTCATTCTCCTCGCTATATTTATTTAGTTTTTGTTGACCGGGTAAGTGCACTAGCCAATCCTGCCTATTTTCAGGCATGACCTGAAGGAGGGGGATACAGATGAATGCCAACTGACCTTGAACCTGATTAAGCTGTTGGTGGTATTTTTTTTAGTGAATGAGGAAAATTATGATATATGATCGCAACCCTAGCAGGGTAGCTGTTCATGATAGTGATATAAATGAGTCACTGTTTCTACAGTCTCTTATTTATTATTGTTATCATCACTGGCTACACTGTGGCCCTATACCACAGAGGAATCTAATTGTGCCTGTATCTGGATGATTGGTGTCTATCAGCCCCATCACAGAGCAATCTGAGAGAGTCATGCTCCTTCACCCTGGACCTCTTTTCCAGACTTGGAATAACAGTCAACTATCCCAAGTCCCACCTTTCCCCTCCCAGCACCCACAGTTCATTCGGGGCAGTGCTGGATATGGTCCATGGCAGGACCTTCCTCCCATTGGACACAGTGGAGACTGTACAGAAACAGGCAAGATTAGTGGCCAACTCATGCTGGACCACAGCCCAGTCAATCCTCCATCTTCTCAGGCTGATGGCAGCTGCGATCCCTACAGTTCCTCTAGCCAGTCTGCATATGAGGGTGACCAAATGGACTTTTCATGTCCGATGGGATCAGTGGCTGGACAACCTGGACCACAGGGCACTAGTGTCTGGGTACATGAAGAAGGATATTCTTTGGTGGCAGGATTTGTCCAATCTCCCCATGGGGGTTCTCCTTTCAACCCCCTGCTCCTACCATGACCCTTACAATGGATGCATTGTGTCAAGGCTGGGGAGCCCACCTAGGAGACCATCAGACTCAGGGAACATGGTCTCAGCTAGAAACATCTCTACACATCAATGTGCTAGAAATGAGGGCAGCACTGTTTGCCCTCCAGGCCTTCCAGGCTCTTCTATGTCTGGGGACACTCCTGATTCAGACTGACAATATGTCTGTGGTTTGGTACCTCAACAAACAGGGAGGCACTTGCTCATACCCTCTATGCCAGGAGGCAATGCCAATGTGGTACTGGGCAGTCCAGCACAACCTCCGCCTTACTGCTGTCTATGTGCCGGGCATCAGCAACATCCTGGCTGACAGTTTCAGCCATACCACTGTCAGGGCTCATGAGTGGGAGCTAAATCAAGAGGTGGTTGAAAGCTTGTTTGATCTGTGGGGTTGGCCAGAGATAGACCTCTTTGTCTTCCCATCCAAATGCAAAACTACCCAATTTTCTGCTGGCTCGTTCCTGGGCGTGGTATTTTCTGGTGAGATGTACTGTCTCTTTGCTGGACAGGGAGGTTCTTGTATGCCTTTCCTCCCTTCCCAGTGCTTCAGAGTGTTCTTGTGAAGTTACAGAAGGAAGGAGCTCACGTCATTCTACTATCCCCTCTTTGACCTCATTAGATTTGGTTCCCTCTGCTTCAACAGCTATTGATGGAACCCCCAGTACCTGTGCCTCTCTGCCATGATCTTCTGACTCAAGAGCAGGGCAGACTGGTGCATCCAGACTTCAAATCCCTCCACCTGCATGTGTGGCACTTGTGGACATATGTGGAATAACTCCCATTGTTATTTTTTTTTTACAAAAATTGTCAACTGTGCAGAAGATTTGTAAAAAATGAATTATAATGGTGAGACTTTTTGAAATGTTATTTGACTTACCATACTCATGCTTGTCTACCCACTTACTCAGTCTCCTACTTGTTTCTGTCCTTGTACAGACTAATTCCTGTTGCTTCATATCAAGGGGTTGTTGATTTTCATATTGTTTGTGCCTGGGGTGGAACAGCAATAAAAGATAATCTATGCAATATGCTCAATAACACACCTACCCCAGTTTACTTTTACCTAACACACATTTTTAGGCCTTGTACATTAAGATCTTCCTTCAAGATAACAACTTGTAATGAAATGTGTAAGATTTACATTGACATTTGGGTATATGCACTTTTATATTATACTAATTATATGTGTGAACTGTATAGCAATCTCTAAAAAAATCAAACACATCAAATGTATTCAAAAACATGTCTCAATATTGTGTTTATTTTCCACCTTGTCACAACATATAGTTGTCTCAGCAGTGTTTGCAATTAAGGTATATTACCTTCATGTATATGATGGCCTGGTCCTGTTGAGTTGATTGCTATAACAGTGCATAGAATAAAATGTGAAACATATAGGTAACTGTAATACAGACAGGGGCATTATTTTTTATATCTGCCCTTTCTCAAAGTATCGTACTCTGATTCAGTTAATGTATGCAACAGCAATTCATGTTTATGTTTAAGACCAAGAAAAACCCATATCTAGTTAATGCATTTACAGTTGTAGTGGCTCTGCCAGAGCTTGTTAGAAAAGCTATAGCAGAAATGTTCTAGCTTCCCCCGTCAGCTGCCTCCTTCCAATGATAGCAAGATTGCTCTGATGAGATTTTCTGCTGGTTTGTGGTCAGTTATTCATGGAGGAACTTGGCCTCTAGAACAGGAGAGGATAATTCAAGCAAAAAAAAGTCATTCAGCATCCAGTTGTAGCTGGTATAGAAAAGTTTAAAGGCATAGTAAAATCTTTGGGTGACTTAGACCCCCATGCCCCCTTGGAGCAACCACTGTCTATGATTGGTGTGAACAGTCTATCATTCAGATACTTGCGAAATGTCATCACCCAAAATGTAATCCCAAGTGCCTCTTCCTCAGTATGAAAATACATTCACTCAGGTTTTACTAGTGTATATGAGAGAAATGTTATAATAATAATAATAATAATTTTATTTATAATAATAATAATTTTATTTGTATAGCACCTTTCAGTGTATCAAGGTGCTGAACAACTTTAAAAACAGTTCAAAACACTACATAAAAACAGAACATGTACATAAAATCAGCATACAATGAAATAAAGTATTTAATAATAAAATCCAGGCATTAATAAATAACTTAATTGTCTAAAAAAGCCATACTCCACAAATAGGTTTTCAAATCCCTCTTGAAAAGTTCCACGGAGGTGCACTGCCGTAACCGACATGGTAGAGAGTTCCAAAGAGTGGGTGCAGCATGTGAAAACGCTCTGCTGCCAGAAGATTTTAAACTCACTCTTGGGATCTCTAACAACCCCATGTCGGCCGAGTGGAGTGATCGGTCAGGGCAGTATATATAGTGCCTTTCACTATATCAAGGTGCTGAACAGATCAATAAAAGCTTCGACACACAATACAAACATCAAAACCATAAAGATTATAAAATATATTGTAAAAACATAATAAATTACAATAAAATTTCACACACTATACAGTGCATTTAACTTTCCGAGAAGGCCATTCTCCAAAGATGAGTTTTCAGTTCCTTCTTAAAGATTTCCACGGAGGAGCATTCCTGTAACTGGCATGGTAGAGAATTCCAAAGAGTGGGTGCGGCATGAAAAAATGGTCTACTGCCAGAGGATTTCAAACTCACTCTTGGAATCTCTAACAACCCCATGTCGGATGAGCGGAGTGATCGGCCAGGGCAGTAAGGAACCAGCAGGTCTTTCAGATAGGACAGACCCTGATCATGAAGGGCTTTGAAAGACAATAAAATGACTTTAAAGGTGATCTGCCACCGTATTGGGAGCCAGTGCAGCTCGCGCAACACCGAGGTAATGTGACAGGACCTACTTGTCCCAGTCAATACCCGGGCTGCCACATTCTGCACAAGCTGTAGGCGGCAGATTTCAACCCCAGAAAGCCCAAAGTAAAGGGCGTTGCAGTAGTTGAGGCGCGAGGACACAAAAACGTGGACCAATGTTGGCAGAAAGTCAGACGGAACAAAGTGCTTAACCTGGGCAATATTCCTAAGATGGTGAAAGGAAGTCTTGACGACGGCTGACACTTGAGATTGAAAAGTCAGCCTATCGTCAAGAATTACCCCAAGGTTGCGCACACATTCAGAGGCAGGAAGCGACACACCACCGAGAAAAATTCCAGACGGCGCGCCAGCACATGATCTCTCAATCTGACCACCTGGGTCCATGATCAAAACCTCAGTTTTCTCCGAGTTCAACTTTAGCCAATTAGAATCCATCCAGTCTTGGATCTCCCCCAGACAGTTATTAAATACCAAGAGAGCTCCATCCTGGTTAGGTGCAAAAGACAGGTATAGCTGGGTATCATCTGCATAGCAGTGAAACCTCAGCCCATACCGTCTTATAATGTTTCTGAGGGGCAGCATGTACACTGCAAATAACATGGGTGACAGCACAGAACCCTGAGGCACTCCACATAACAAAGAGACTGGGCCGGAGGAAAAATTCCCCGACACAACTCTTTGTGATCTCCCAGTGAGGAATGACTCAAACCATTTAAAAACGGTTCCAGACATTCCACAAATTTGCCCCAGGCGTGCTAGCAACACCATGTGATCCACAGTGTCAAAAGCTGAAGAGAGATCAAGGAGAACCAGGATAGAACGTCTCCTTTGATCTCTCGCCCTGAGAAGATCATTTAGCACCCGAACCAGCGCAGTCTTGGTACTGTGTCTTTTACGGAAACCAGAGTGGAAGGATTCGTAGATATTATGGATGGTTAAATGGTCATCCAGTTGAGCAACTACGACCTTTTCAATGACCTTCCCAATAAAGGGAAGGTTAGAGATGGGTCTATAGCTGGAAAAACAATCTGGGTCCAAGGAAGCTTTCTTCAAGAGAGGTGTCACCACTGCCTCTTTCAGTGAGCTAGGAAACTCACCCGACTCCAAGGAGCACCAGACAATTTGCGCCAGAACTGGTCCAATGATGTCTACACAACTCAAAATTAGGGTAGTAGGTCCAGGATTCAAGCCGCAGCTTGTAGGGTGCACACTGTGGATGATCCTCATAATATCCACGAACTCAGGTCGACAAAAGGAACTCCAGGAGAAGCGAGGTCCTGTGCTCTAGCACACTCCCACCACATCACCCTTAGAGGTTGTTGGACACAAGTCCGCCCTGATGTCAGCCACCTTAGTTGCAAAGTATCGAGCAAGCTCATCGCACTCAATTTGCGAAAAGGCTTTCTGAACTTGCAGACAGGCTGGGCTGCACAGTCTATCTACAGTTCGGAACAGCTGAGCTGGTCGATTCTGAGCAACTGCAATCTCCCTGGACAGGAATTCTGCCTTCTTATGGGTGATTGTAGATTGATAGCTAGTATAATGTTCAATCAATCTAAGATGATTGGCATCAAGGGCGGACTTGCGCCAGCAATGCTCTAACCTTCGCCCTTGTCTCTGCATCTCCCTCAGAGTCCCATCAAACCAAGGGGCCCTGGGGTGACGGGAAAGAGGGCGCTCACAAACGGGAGCAATAGAATCCAGGGCAACCGTAATGGCCTCATTTTAGGCCCGTACCAGCACCTCTGGACTACTGCCCACCAACATGAGGGATGATAGGTCAAGGACCGCCGCCAGGCCTTGTAGAGTAACATTCCGTAATGAGCGGTACCTGACCATCTCCACAGGGGCTGGCCTTCTCAGGGGGGTGCAAAAATTGAACCTCACGATGTGGTGGTCAGACCAAATGACTGGTTCCACCCCCATATCAGATGCATCAATCCCAAGAAGGAAGACCAAGTAGAGAGAGTGTCCAGATTTATGTGTAGCAGTGGAAACTACTTGTGTAAGGCCCAAAGAAGACATTAATTGGAGGAAGTGTTTACCAAATTGTGAGAGTTCATCGTCCACCCAGGCGTTAAAGTCACCCAGCACCATCAATCTGGGTGACTCAAACGACATGTCGACGAGGAAGTCTGCCACTTCCTGTAAGAAACGTTTCCCATCTCCGGGTGGACGGTAGATGAGAACTATTTGAACGCCTACACCTGCTACAACTGTGCACTCAAAGGACTCAGCCTCACCCACTACCACATTCGAGAGGCCCAATTCAGTCTTAAAACAGATTGCAACCCCCCCGCCCCTGCAGTCCAATCTCGGGCGGTGTATCAAAGTACCCGGCCGGAGTCATGGCCTCCACTATAGGACCAGAATTTTCATCCAGCCCGGTCTCGGTGATGCAAGCCAGATCAGCTGAACCGATAAGGTCAGCAATAATAGCAGTTTTATTCCTAACAGACCTAGCATTGCATAACACTGCCCGAGTTGGACAAACCTTGGAGGTTGTCGGGCCTATCTGCCTACTGAAATCAGTAGTGCCCTTGAGTATGGAAACCAGACAGGGAGGACCCCGATCTGGATTCCATTTCACCCCAGGGCGCCTTCTGGACTTAATAACCCCAACACAGTGACTCGGCTCGTTCCCACTCCCCTGTTAGCGCACCCCGGCCCCCCTCGCCCTCCCATGAGCAATCCCCAACGCCCTACAACACTGATAAGTCTCAAACTGTAAGGGAGGAGAGCAAAAGGGGCAGAGGGCACGAAGATAGGAGGGGGAATAATGCACCACCGTGGAGGAGGAAGGCCAGCACATGACGCTGCTTACCCAAATTAAACAATAAAAATAAACCCACCACCAAAAATATTCAAAAAACCTCACTAACTACCTAAAACTAACTAATAAACAAATTAAATCAATAAATGATAACAAAAAACGCAAAAAATAAGTTAAAACAAACAGACCCTTCCTACCCCAGCCCTCTCTCCACCAGGGAGCAAGGGTACAAAGGCACTCTCTCTGCCCAATAAAAAAACATACAAATATTTAAATCCCCCCCCCCAGTTCTCTCACAACAGGGGAGAAAATCAAACAAATAGCAAATAAATAAATAAACAAAAATTTTGGACCCAGGGTCCTCTCACCACCCCGAAGTCCAGAACAGAGTCAACAGAAGACAAAAACAGCAGCTTCTCAAATACAATAAAGATAGGGGATATTATAGCCCCCATGCGTACTGGAGAGGACTTGCAGTCTAACACAGTCTAACACAGCAGGCAACTTTGGATCAGGACCAGAAATCTTAGATAAAGGTTATTGCTGCTTAGCTTTTATAGAGAATAACTGTTTTTTTGAGCATGGATATTTATTTTTATCTTTCTGCAGCAGCCCATTTATTAGACTGATGACATGTAGAGAAGTCCTGCAGAAATTTACTATAACAGTATGTCACCTGGTATGCTAATCCTCTTATGATGGCCGTAGGCTCTGATACATTGTGCTCTTTTTCTGAGGAGAATATATCATCAGCTGCTCCCCCCACCCCATTCATATCACCTGACCCTCTGTAATGTCTTCCCACTATGGTCAGGCTATGATGTCTCATCGCCACTGGTTGCTGAGCAAGTACACACTCAGGGTTTTCTTGAGAGTTTGGAACTCAGGCTAAAATTGCCAATAAAATGGTAGAAAATCCTGTAACTTCATTTCTTTAAATATGGAATGTACCATTGGTTACTCTTTTGAAACTGCACCCCTTAAATGAACTACACTTTTTTTTTTACAAACAGTTCATTTCATAAGTGATATAACAAACTCCAGAGTGTACATTTGCAAGGGAATAATGAATTTCCTGGACAGCTGTGGCAGCAGACTGTGCCTCATGCCTTACAACCACCCGAGGAATGCATTATTCCCTTACGACCACACACTCTAAAGTGTTTTATCCCTTATATTACTTAAAGTATTCACTGAACTCCGAAGGCATCCATGTTGAAATGTTGTTGCACAAAGGATATCTGATGTGGCTGCCTGGAGAAAAATATATGTTTTGTTTTATTTACAGTTATGTACACCACAGAATAGTACAGAGTTCTCGTTACCTTCAGCTAAATGGTTAGAGCCTTAGTTTTTAAATTTATTTTACAGTTTTGGATTACAATCTTTGAGCCAAAAAGGCTCTTTTTCAAAGGCTCCAAGTCGAGATGTTAGTCATGATGTACAAATATAGATTACAAGGATTACAAATTGAACACAGAAAAGATTAATACAAAGACATTAGTTTTCCAAAAAAGAAATCTTACTAACAATGTGCCCTATGCACTAAAGAGAGAGTAATACGTGCCTGATGTGTGTACCCCTCCCACATACCTACATGGCTCTGGACAGGCACAGGGTGTGCAACATGCATGACCACATGCACCCACAGGATGCCTGTCTGAGGCCATGCTCCTTGGCATGCAGGTTTGCAGGGGTGGTCAAGAATGGAGTCACGTACCCGGGTAGGCATACAATCAGATGCTCATACCGGGTCCCTCAGTGGATCCTTTGCACCATAGCAGCAGGTGCATGGAGTGGGTACGAGCTGCAGAAAGCGGCAACATGTGGACCATTGCCGGGCACTCACCCGAGCCACTGCCCTAACCCTCTCCTGCAGGCTAGTGGGCTGTGGCATAAAGGAGGTCCTTTGCCCGGTACTGCCACACCCAGCAAATGGAGTACACAGGGATGCATACCAGGTTATGCCTGGTCTCAGATGGCATACCCAGTGCACCCCCGTACCTGGCAGTATGTGTCTTAGAGAATGTCGCATGGTGCAGGCATGCCCCCAACTACCCCCCAGTGCAAAGTTGTCTGTGGGGATAGGGCAGTGCATGTGTAAGTGTCTTGCGCATTCTTACTGAATGTGCAAACTGTGTGAGAGGCCTTTCAGCACCATGCATTTCTGCTTAAAGTTGAACCAGCATAATAGTCTGTGGTGATTTACATATGCAGCCCATGATGCTTTGCATTAAGGAGGCATGTGTGATTTTGTATTTTTTTGAAACTTGGCTTCCCGGCCAAATGCCCTTTGGGATAACCTGTGCATCAGTGCTTGCATACAGAGGTTCTTTGTCTTCTTACTGAATACTGCCTGAGGTCCATGGGACCCCCGCAGTGTGACATTCACATATAAGGTTGACTGTGCACCTCAGATATGCGGTGCATAGGCAACTATTTAGTTTGTGCATAGGACCCAAAAACTGTTTATAGAAGGAGATACAATTGCAGGTTCTAGTTACAAAGTGCTGTTTGGATTATACTGACACCACAGTAATGTGGTGCAATGATTAAACAGGGAAGAAAAGTGCATTACAGCCTGTGAGGCAAAGAGATGTTGACTAAGGTGGGGAGTAGTGTGCTAGTAGGCAACCAAAGGGGCATTGACGAATGTGCCACTGAGGTACGCAGCAGAGCAGTGGTGCCAGAACGGTCTGAAAAGTGGTAGGGCCAAGGACATAAGTGGTAAATTTTCCCTTATTAAATATATTACCATGATAGCAAAAAGTGATAGGGCCATGGCCCTAGTGGCCCCCTTGTTCCGGCACCTATGCGGCAGAATGGGGTGGAGTGGAGCAGAGAAGGGAGATCAGAGGGAGGTAAGTGTGAGGGAGAAGATTAGTAGGGAGGTGTAGGGAGCAGAGTGCTATGAGCAGCCTATAGAGGCATTTGTCTAGTGTGCGATATAGGTGCACAGCAGAGTAGGGTGGAGTGGTGCAGGGATGGGAGGTCAGAGAGAGATTTTGGGGGGGGAGGCAGTTAAATGGAGGTGGGAGATCCAGATCTTGCTTAGGTGAGAGTAACACTAGGGTCTAAGCTTCATGGGAGCAGTCATAGATGTTTTCAAGGGTGAGGCGGGAACAAAGGGCCTTATTAAATGGACCTAGTTTGCTGATATCCAGGAAGGGTGCCAGGAGGTCATTTAGCCAGTTAGGGCCACGGAATGCTAACAATCTTTGAGCAAATGTGGTGCACTTAAGAAGCACCTGGAGAACTCCCTTAGCCATGCTTCTAGTATTCTTGGTGGTTGGGGCAAGTTTAAAAAAGTTGGTGATGGAGTTGGAAGCTTGGCCAAGTAACATTTTTTTCCCTAAAAGACAGGCCTGGAATTGTAAACTTTGTTGAAGAGTGAACCACCCAGTCTCTTTGTATAGAATGCATGTATGGGTAAGGTAATCGACTCCAAGGACCAATCTACAGGCCTTATTTAGGAGCATTTTGATTCTTTTCATCGCAGTATCTGTGCTTGCCCCATAGATCACCAGCTTGTACTCTATGATGGATAATGTGGAGCTGCAGGTGACAAAGTGTCAATGCTTCTGGAGTCATTGCCTGTCTGTGTTGGTATAGTACTCCTAATTAGGTGTTAGCAGCTTTAATGACATATTCAACATGTGAGGTGAAGGTGAGCCAAGTTGCCAAGTCTTCTCTACTCCCTCATAGGAATTATCATTAATGGAATTCTTCTCTCAACTATCCACTCAGCTTCTGTACTTCTTTTATATCTGCTACAAATATAGGAAGAGGTGACCATTCATTCACTATATAGTGTATGATGAGGGCTTATTCTGCATAGTAATTCATCCTCACTGAAATGCTGTTGTACCACAGTTCAAAGGTCATGGAACATGACTGTATCCTACTGTATTGTGGTACAACAACATTTCAGCTAGTTTCCAAAGCTCACAAGCCACATGGTTCAAATAAACAGCTGTGGCAACAGAAATGGAAGGATCAACCAGATAGTAACTTGCAGCAGCTGTGGTGGCCACACGATCACTTGGACTACCCGACCTTGAAACAAATCTCACACATACAGGATCAGCTAGATATTTACAATTATACTAAAACAAACGACAACGATGCTGGATCAACCAAATAATGGTCCCTATGCACTATGCCAATGCACCCAGTAAACTGGGTGCATTGGCATAACTAAGTCCAATGCTGTGGTGGGGTCCCATGGACCCGCATGCAGCATCACTGGGTGCAGGACAGGTAAGTGCTGATCCCCATCTGCGCGAACAGCAGTGTGCTGGGGCAGGCAGGGGCATGTTGGAGGCGTGCCCGCACTCTACGCCATTCGTAAAGGTGCGAAAAGTGCTGGGCGCAGGGAGCACACCATACGTCAGGCAAATCTCAGCTATATGGATTACGCACCCCCTCAGGATGCTGCTGCAGGTTGCGATGAGTATGTCGGGGAACACCAGACCCCCATAAAATGCTGTCCCAGCTGATAGGGGCCACAGGAAGAACTGGGGGTGGCCAAACAGGCTCCTGCTGCCCCTGTGCCACTGGACTCAGTGCACCATTGGCTGACATCTACATCCTGTGGGCACAAGGGATCCACTAGCGGACCAGGTCCAGGCATCTCATTGGATGTGTGCCCAGTCTATGGAACAATCCACTGTGTACCTGCGTGCCAGGGGGGTGGAGCCGTGGGCAGGTGGGTGCCAGTTGTGCATACCGGCATGTGTGCACCTATCTGCAGGCGCACAGCTATGTGGGTGAGGTACACTTGTTTTCCATATACCCCACCTGCCTGGTGCATGGGGCCAATTTTGAATTACTTACAACAGCAAACACGATTCCTCACATTAAATCCTCTTGCTTAGTGAGAAATACGGTGGCCATGTTTTTTTTAAATCCCTCCCATATCCAACCAACAACCAATAGAAACTTGCGCTATAGATGAAGGGACATCTGGTCCCTAACCGCCACACCACTAACCCTAACAACCAGCCTTAAATCATGGAATAAGATGCAGTTACAAAAATGTCTCTTTCTATTAAAAAAGATCTAACTTTTTAATATCATTTTAAGGGGCACCATACACTATTAAAAAATACTGAATGGGCAATTTTATGCACAACCAGTGTATTCTGCCACCTTGGGTTCTGATTCCCATGGACTTCTTCTGCTTTGCTCTTAAGGTCAGAGGGAATCAGAACCCATCTGTGGCAAAATACACTGGTTGTGCATAGTTGCCCATCCAGTATTCTCTATATAGTGCAACAGTACAGGTTTATTCCAAAACACAGACAGTAAAATCACCCATATCCTTCAATGTTACAGGGTGTGAAAAAAACCTTCCTCAGGGTGGAAGGCGTACCTTTGTACAGTATGTATACTGCATATATTGTACCTATGTACAGTATATGTATTCATTTATTTCCTGTCTACAAAGTAAAAGCACACACCAAAACATCCACCAGAATGTGCTGTACAGTGTGTGTATATATATATATATATATATATATATATATATATATATATATATATATATATATACACACTCATACCTTATGTCGGTGTGCCCAAATGCAGACCTGTATCTATTCAAAGAGCAAGTGTCCCCTAAAGCACCATGACAGTATTAACTAATATATAAATTCATGTACATAAATAAACATCACATAATGTTACGAAACAAAAACGTGTGGAAAAGACACATATGAGCCATAGTACTCCCTATGCCTTTCCTCAGACTTTCATAGACCCTCAGGAAAATATATGTGCAACCCACCTATTGGTACTTAGACAACATACTCATGTAAGCAGCAATACCCAACAGGGTGGGCAGTATTGGGGAATACCGGATTGCCTAGGGACATAATGAGACCCAACACCGCAGGTGGAGGGCTTTATAGCCCCTGGAAGGTCTGGTATACCCCAATACCACCCACTCTGGAGGGTAATATTGTGCTTAGAAAATGGGCACTGTAAAAAAACAAACAAGTTTAATAAAAAAAAGTTAAGGAAAAAATTATTTTAAAGTAACTTTTGTTATAAAATCATTCCTCCACCTGCATTCGATTTTTTTAATGCTGTTTATATACTGCTTTTACTGACACTAGAGGGCACTGTATCTATTATTTTGAAAATAGTACTCTGTCACAGCCCCCTGCATCTGTATGTTTATGTTGCCGTGGTGACTAGAGGTCAGAGGTAACAAGAGGAGCCTCCACAACAACAGTCATTTTTTTTTTATTTATTTGGGGATGAAGCTGTGGTTTTTGTTTGTTTTTTTATACCTGAGTCACATCAGTGAGCTGTCTCCCCGCATGAGGAATGTATTGACAACTCACGGGTGCATGTGGTGGAGTGTATCAGAAGAAGGAGATGACTGCAGAAAAATAACACATTAAAGGTAACGGGCTGTGTACAGTAAAAAAGAAAATGACACATTTGTATGTGTTTTGTTGTTTTCGTGGGTTGAGTGAGGTTGGAGGAGCGGTGAACTCGGATAAGCTGTTCTAGCGTGGAGCACACGATGTGCAAACACTACTGATTTTAAAGCAACTGGGAAAAAAAAAACTTCTTTCTGGTGGCTCAATATTTTTTTTAGGTCAGAGGAATGTTGTGGTGTGTGAGCGGAGCTACAGAGCGGGGCTGCCGATGTGAATCTTGCTAAGTGAGACTAAAAACACGACAGCTAGGTTGTTTGAGAATTTGGGGTGCCCAATAGGAACTTGTTTTTTAATGGGCTTCTATTGAAAAATACCCACCCGCTGACATATGGTATCTTAGCCAATCAGAAAGCTAGGATTCTCTGACCCATTTTGTAATATAAGATACAACATATCCATTTAATAATCTCACATAAGTCCTTGCTAGTGTGCACTTCCACTAGCAACCCCTATGTGCTGTGGTGAAGAGTGTACTTACATTATCTTCTGTTATGCTAATTCATCTCAGTTCAAATGAAATGCACAGACTTAATTCAGTGACCAGTGCTCCTTTGTTGCACTCACTGTTAGGCAAATACACCTCTTCATTCAGTAGAGTGCTCCTTATATATAATATCATGTTAGTTTATTGAGTTCAATTTCAGTAGTTTATTTGATCGGCAATCATTACGATATTAAAAACAATATGATAGAACATCTATTATATAAATGTATACTTATGAAAAACACCCAATACCACATACACAGAACATATCCAAAATATACATGCAGTTACAGGACAGGCATTTTAATAGGGACCCTTAAGCTATATCAGATAATTATTTTCATGTTCCTGCATATTTCTTTCTGTATCTTAAAAAACATTGCAAACACTGATTAATTTATTTGCATTTGATACATTCACTGGGTTCAGCAGAACTCCCATACAGTGAGACAGAGAATAACTGTACAAATTAATAATGTCTATACTGTAAGATAATGTGACTTTCATTTATCATACAAAGAACAGTTGAATAAAACATGAAAGATATTTTCCTCATGACCTTTTCTACAAAAACATAGATCAGATTGGCAGCTGAGTGAGAAGCCGATAGTCTGGTGCCAAAGTACAGTGTTAGTGTGATCAAAATCAGAAAGGAGAGTTTGAATTTTATAATAATTGATTTGTTTTACTATATGATTAGAAAATACTGGCAGTCAGTGTGTCAGGTAAATCAAAAGGATTACAGATTGTGGTCTACAATTCTGTATCAGAGGCTGCTGTTGTTCTGATTGTGGGTAGAAGCAGGATCCCAGTGGAAATAACTTGTTGTAATTTACAGGGAACATTCTGACTTACACTTTTTATGGCTACAGTAGGCAGAGCCTGCAGATGTCTTGCATGTACAAATGGGCTGATGTCATGTTTTCTGTCCGTGGAACTGGCTGAAGGTGTAAATAGTCTCCTCCGCCTTACCCTCCTCCAAGAAATGCTTTCCACCCTCAAATAAATATGCTTTCATGTTAGTCAATGGTTGCAGGGCACTATTTTCTTTCTTTAATGGGACGTACAAGAACTGGAACCTGAGTAGCAGGAGGCAGCATTAGTTTTTTTGGGGGGTAAGATCCACTCCCACCTCCACCTGAGAAGCTCCTAAAGATCCACCCCCACCTTTTTTTATTCACGTGGGAGAGGCATGAGGTGGATCTATCATGTTGGAACAACTGACTATCATAGCTGCCTGGGCATCAGAGCTTAAGATTCAGAAGGAAAGAAAAAGTAATTAAGGAGTGCCTGAAACTGCATCCTTATACAGCACTTGTGAAACTGCAGCCTGAAATTACAGTACTTGAGGAAAGCAAGCACTTGCAACACAAGATTGACAATAAAGGTATAAGCCCACATAGGAGTAAAATATGTCACCCAAAGAAGACTATCCAATATTGGATACTAAAGTGTCTGTTTCTTAAAAGCTTTTTATAACCCCCCACAGCTAAAGCACCCACCCAAATAGCTAGGGGAAGCTCTACATTTTTATCTCTCTGGTACCTGAAGTTTAGCAGTAATGTGTGAAGAGAATAAAATCTTATATTTTGTGCATTTGAATAGGTTTACAGTGCTTTGAAGGTAAAATATATAAATATATATACATAGTGTCATGGGCACCTGAAAAGGAAGGAGATACTACTGAAATAAATGTTATTCTGATGATTTATTTATTGATGTGTAAGATTTTAAGTGTAATTATGCCTAGTTCACAGTTACATAAGCTATACAAAGTACATTTAAGGATTGATGTATTAGACAAAGCTTGTGGTAGCAAAATAAAGCAAAAAAATATATATTGTGTTTTTTTTTTCAATTGTTTAACCAGGAGTGGCACACTAAGCTGAAAGCTTGTTTACAGGGGCAATCTGGGAGCACATGGAAGTTAAGTGACTTGCTCAGGGTCACCCAGTATGCAAGTGGGGCTGTGGGATTCAAACCCAAATCTCCAGATTTGCAGCTCAGAGCCTTAAACCACTGTGCTATACTGCCTCCCTAGTTATGACAGTCATCTGTTTTATGGTTCATGATGTTGGTGTAGTAAGCAGCAGTACATTGCATAGCAGGTGTAAAATGTCAATAAGTAGGTCATGCAATAGATGTGCTGAGCAGTGACTGAAGCAAGAAATGTATTTAAGATAGTAAAATATTCCAGTTAGAAAACTGATAAATGTGTGATATTTGCATCTCAATTTCAAGGAGGTCCTTATGGGATGTCACTGTACAATATAAAGTAGTTATAGTTTTCAAGTTGTCTGGGTAATTGCTTTGTACGACCACTGTTACTAAATTTAAATTATTCTATGAAGAAAATTAAGTTTACGTAACTGTCTGTAAATGTATTAAAAACATTTACTTGTCCTTATAATGTAATGCATTTAATGCTGTTGCTAGCTTAAGAAGTCACATAACAATGCCAAGGGCATTAGGGTTTCTGGCCATAACACCCTGCCCTGTAGGGACTGACAAACTTAAGGGGTGTGACTTGGGATTGTCAACAGTGATGCTCGTGCCATTCTGCCCCCCCCACAGCCAGTGACTGGTATTGAGGTGTGCCTTTGACTCTTCAGCCCCAAAGTTCACTCTATTTTCTTATACAGTACTGTGCCCATTTCAGTGTATTTCCTTAAGGAATGGGGTGAGTGTAAAGCTTGAACACCCCACAGCACACCTCAACACGTGTCTGTGTCTGCAGGGTAGGGTGAGGTGAAATGGCATGAGCATTATGGGCAATGACCCAAAAGCACACCCCAGTGCCTGTCCATGTATTAAAAACATTTACATGTCCTTATAATGTAATGCATTAAATGTTGTTGCTAGGTTAAGAAGTCACATAACAATGCCCAGGACATTAGGGTTTCTGACCATAACACCCTGCCCTGTAGGGACTGACAAACTTAAGGGGTGTGATTTGGGATTGTCAACAGTAATGCTCATGCCATTCCACCCCATCCCCACCCTGCAGTCAATGACAGGTATCGAGGTGTGCCTTTGACTCTTCAACCCCAAAGTTCACTCCATTTCTTATACAGTACTGTACCCATTTCAGCATATTTCCTTATGGAATGTGGTGATTGTAAAACTTGAACACCCCACGGCACACCTCGATACTTGTCTGTATCTGCAAGGTAGAGTGAGGTGAAATGGCGTGAACGTTATGGGCAATGACTCAAAGACACACCCCAATTCCTGTCCATCTCTGAATGGTAGGGTTGAGGTTGGTGTCACTTCAGTACTTCACTGCCATTCCTATTCTGCCTGTCTGTTTGTCTGTCTGTCTCTGTCTATATGTCTGTAATTATCTATCTTTCTATCAATTGCATGTATTGCTATTTTTACCTGTTTCTAAAACAAACCTGCATATCACATTTGCCTGCACTCTGAGCACATAGTTATGAAACTGTGCATATTTGTACTCCACTTCTGCACAGACCTCATACTTTCCTAATATTCCCATTATCACAAGCATAACTACCTTACCCTTATCAAAAGCGACTCCCTCTGAAAGTTACTATAACATTTTCTCTGCTAAGAGTCCATCATTACACTTGACTTCCTGACATTAATACATTGCTTAAATATAACTTACATCACATCATGGACAAAAACCCTGTTTCTCTAAAAAAAAAAAAAATGTAAATAATTTCAAGGCTGAACATATGCAAGCCATTACTTTTTCATGTACTGTTCTGTACCATCATGGGGATTTGCATATGTTTCTCATGATGCTTTGCATGATTGGGATATGTGCAATTGTGTTTTCTTTAAAATTTGACTGTCCAGCCAATATCATCTGGGCTAACACATACCTCTTAAAATGGAGAAGAAAGAGAATCTTGCACACCAACATTTTGTTAGGGGCAATGTAACGAAAGAATGAAAACATATAGACCAAAATGCGGTTGTCCGGCCAATATCATCCGGGATAATACATACCTCAGTAGCATTTGTTCTGGGGTTCTTTTGTATGTCATTCTTTTGCTTCCTATTCCTTCCATTAAAATGTACACTTCCATATATTTTTCTAATAATGTGTATGCCTTCCTTAGAACAGAAACTAAAACAAATCTTACTACTTATAAATCATTGTGCTTTTTCTCCATACTTCCTTAACAATTCCACACAACTTCACTAACTTCATTAAGAAGCCATGGTGGATCTGATCAGATTTTGTTTGTTCTGTTTTAGATTGCCTGACCCTCATCTCCTGTGGTGTAAGAAAGACCTTTCCTCGGGAGTCACATGATGCAAGTGCCGGCTTAACATCCTGATTGCTCAGCTCTTGCCTCCCGTCTCTGCTTTTATATTAAATATTAAGAGTTAGGTACTTTCGTAGCCATCTTCTATCACAGTTCATTATCTAAAGTGCTGGAGAGTGAGGAGATCCTGTCTCGACTTCCGATGGAGAAGGATAAACGCAAACATTACGGGAAGCATACTCTGCCTGTCTCTCCTAGCAAGGCCCCAAAGAAACCTAGGGCTTCTTCTGCCTCTGGTGACCCAGAAACCAAAATGGCAGAACTGGAGAATAAACCACTCACACTGGTGAGATTCTTGGCAGAAATGAAACCCTTTCAAGCAGAGTTTCAAGCGATACCAAAGAGCTAAAATCAGTCACCCTGGCACTTGAGGACCTATCAAGACGTACAAAGGATAACGAAACCAGAATCGCTTCAGCTGAAGCTCAGTCAGCTAAGGTCGAGCCAGAGTTGGTGGCTATCTGCCAGAAGCTGGCAAGGGTGGACTCCAAGCTTGAGGACTTAGAAGGAAGGAGCAGGCTTAACAACCTTATAATCATCGGGCTACCGGAGAAGGCGGGGGGTGCGGACCCGATAGTGTTTGTTCAGAAGCTTCTGACAAAGATTGCTGGACCCTCGCCTTATGACTCGAATTACATGATCGAAAGAGCCCACCGCGCTCTAAGAGCGATGTCTCCGCCCGGCGCTCCCCCTCGCACCCTAATCTTCCGCTTCTTAAATTATCTTGAGAAGCAGCATGTCCTTCTGAAGATCAGAGAGCTCAAGGATATTTCCTGGGAAAACACTGCCCTGTGAATAACTCAGGACTTACCTCTCACAGTGAGGCAGAAGCGAGCAGAATACCACCCGACAGTGGTAAAATTGATAGCCTCCTCTACCTGGTTCCGGATGAAATACCCTGCGTGCCTGCACGTTTGCCTGTCTGGGTCGTGGGTGAGTTATGAAGATCCAAAGGCAGCAAATGAGGGTTTAAAGTCTGCACTTCTGGACCTATTCAAATAAGAGGTCGATTTTTTGCTCCGAGGGGAGAAATGGAGTCCTGAAAGAGTGGGCTAAAGACTTTTGAAAGAGGAGCTGCTCTTGGGCATTTGGTGCATCCTACCCCTTACTGTTGGCTGGGGGATTTTGGATGAGGCAGGGGTCCGAAAATGATTTCAGAAGTGGAAGGGCTTTTTTATATTTTCATCACCTAAGGCAGTCCAGATTGAAGATCCTGCACCCTGCCTTGAAGGACAGTTTGATTACTGGCTGATAATCACAGACTTGATGTGACAGTTCATTTTGGCTCGATTTTTAGCCTCTGGTTTTATAATGTATGGACTTTCCTTGTTACAAGCTGCGCATTTGATAATAGTATGAGGACACTAGAGGGCACCAGTTTATTGAAGATTTAAAATGAATCCCTTTTAGGTCACTGTTCGGTTTTGTTACTCGCTCCCCCCCGAGCCCTGCTAGATTGCAGTTTTTCTCTTCATTTGTTGCCTGCAGGCTTTTCCTCATCTAGGTAGATAATGTGCATTCTATTCGGTTCATGAATATTGGGGAGGAACGGGAAATGGATATTTCTACATCCCGGTCATATTGGGGATGTTTTCTCTCTAAATCTTTCCCTGTAAAGTTTTGATGGACATCCCTTAGTTTTACACTTACTTAGACCTGATTCAGGCCAGAGATTAAAGGGACTGAATAACTGGGGGTTATTTTACTGTGAATTCATTAGCGGGAGACATAGTTTTTGGAGGTTTTCTCAGCACATTAGTTCTGCGAGCAGAGGGTTGGTATCTCTACTGGTCGCCCGCTCCCAGTGGGAGCTTTTTCCTTTTGTGGTCGTTAGAGGCAGGAAGAGGTCGAGATGTTAGCATCAAGGTACGGAAGGTTTTCTGACTTTGGATTTTAGTAGGTCTTTTTAGGATTCTTCCTACAAGCTTATTGGGACTATTTCTTCCCTGTTATTGCTCGAAACCATCCTGTGTAAGGGGGCTAAGCTAGAGTCAGACAGACCGCAAGATGGTAGTTAGACCAGGGATGGGGGGAGGCTGGGCAGTGACGGGGGATCTGTGCATTTGTCATCGTGGACCTAGACAGAGTTATGTTGGAGGCAGAGCGTTCTGGGGAGAACGTTTGGGGTGGGAGGGGTTATTTACTCTTACTACCGGGGAGGTACAAGGGTTTAATGGGGAAGGTTGTTGTTCTGGGGAGAAGGAGAGGTGGGGGAAGGGGAGAAGCAGTCAGAACTACATGGGAACTGGACAGGTGGGTAAAGCTTCTGCTGGGCCCTGGAGAGCACGAAAGTTCTCACCTAGTAAAAGGCTTTGTCAAACTTTAATCTATAGATAAATGGGATCTCTCTGGGATTTAATCACGTGGAATGTTAACGGAGCTAGGAACAACACTAAAAGACATAAGATTCTGAAACACCTTCAAATGCAAAAGGGGAAAATCATCTGTCTACAAGAGACGCATCTGCTTGACTCAGAAAGCACCTTGTTTAAGAGACAGAGTATAGGACAGGTATACCTATCTGGTGAGAGCACTGTTAGTAAGGGAGTGGCCATTCTGATTACCAGGCAAACTCCATTTTCCTGCGAGGATATTATCAAGGATCCCTCGAGGTGGTTTCTGGTAGTTGTGAGGACGTTATACAGATCAAAAGTATTAATAGGTAGTATGTATGGTCCAAACTCAGACTCGCCTGTTTTTTTTTGTTGACCTATTTAAAATTTTGTCCTCATATGCCCACATTCTGATGGTTTTAGGGGGGATTGGAATTTACCATTTGACCCGGGTCTGGACAAGGATGACAGAGGGAGAATTGGGTTAACTCCCGCGCAGACAGCCCTTAGAGAGCTGGTTGACAGTGCTGGTTTATGTGATCCGTGGAGGGTCCTATATCCCTCACGTAGGGAATATACATTTACTTCAGCTGTGCATGGATCCAGATCCAGGATTGACTACTTCCTGATCAGTAAATCAGCCCTCCCTGGTCTATCACAATATTCGGTACTGCCTGGGATAATCTCAGACCATTCTTTGGTCCACTGTTCAATAAATTTCTCCCCCAACCTTAGTAGACAAATGACTAGGAAGTTGAACAATCATTTGTTACGCTCCCCGGTAGTTAGAGAATCCATTATTCACATTATAGAGCAATATGAAAGGGAGAACATGGAGTCCACAGGTAAATGGGATATGGAGTGGAGTGTGCTTAAATGTGTTTTGAGGGGCAAACTTATTAGAATAGCGGCAGACAGGAAGAAAAAGAGAGATAATAAAGCCATGACTCTACTCTGTCAGATCAGGGATCTAGAACGTACCCTCTCTGGGACTACCCCTGCAGATATCAAAGAAAAACTGGTTGGTTTAAGAAATCAATATAGCGACCTTTTGCGGGAGAAAACGGAATACACCCTGTTAAAGACTAAGGCCTGGTATCTTGATCAGGGAGAGAAGGCTAGACATTTACTGGCCATGAGATTAAAAAGGAGAGAATCGGCTAGGATCATTAAGAGTATCACCACTCGGTTGGACGGTGAGTTAAAACTCACCTAAGGATATTGTCCAGGAGTTTGAAAGATATTACAGGGATTTGTATAGTCAGATGAAATCCAGGCCCTCGAAGGAGGGGTGGATAGTTATCTTTCCTCTTGCCCACTTCCTTCGCTGCCCCCGGAGATGGCGGGTGCTGACCCAACCCATTTCAGAAGGTGAGAGCCTGGCAACAATAAACTCAACTTCACGCTTGATAAGGCCCCAGGCCGAGACGGATTCTCCTGAATTTTATAAATGTTTTGCCGCACAGCTAGTTCCAAGTTTAAAAAGACTATTTCACTGTATCTTGACTTCGGAGACAGTGGACAAACACCTATTTGCAGCCCTTATTATCGCCATTCCTAAAGGAGGCAAGGACCCAGATAAGATGTCCAGCTATAGGCCCATATCACTCTTAAATTACGATGTTAAGATTTTAGCAAAAATCTTGGCCAATCGCTTAGCTAGAGTAATGACGCTACTCATACACAGTGACCAGGTCGGTTTCATGGCAGGTAGGTCGGCCGCGGACCACCTACATAATTTGGCTAACATTTTTTCTACTTTTAGAGACCATTCCTCCCCTTCTGGGTTGGTGTTGATAGACGCAGAAAAAGCATTTGACAGGGTGGACTGGCAATTTTTATTTTCAACCATGATAAAATTTGGACTTCCCCTCTCTTTTGTTAAGAGTGATTTTTCCCTGTATAGCCAACTGAGCGCACAGATTTACTGCAATGGTTTTTTTTCTTCAACATCCCCATTGTGTGCTGGAACTCGGCAGGGATGCCCTCTATCACCTCTCCTATTTAACCTTTACCTCAAACCTCTTCTGGTAAAAATAAGAATGGACCCCAGAATCAAAGGAGTCAAAATAGGATCCCAGGAGTTTAAACTTTCTGCATACGCAGATGACGTCCTTCTTCATTTAACCCATCCTAATACCACTATACCAGTGGTTATGGGGCTTATAGAGGAGTTTAGCAGGTTTTCTAATTATAAAATTAATAGAGAAAAAAACTTAGTAGTCCTGCTGAATTCTAGGTTGCTTAAGTCGGAGATTACTGCGTTGGACTTACAATGGAGTCTGTTCAAGCTAAACTATTTAGGGGTCACTTTGGCTCATAGTGAATCCAAGATGGTGCAGTTGAATTTAGACTCGATAAGGAACACCATTTAACAAGACCTTGCTAGGTGGGCCAAACTCCCGTTATCTATATGGGGAAGGGTTAGCCTGATGAAAATGAATATATTACCCAGGATACTATACCCATTAACCATGTTGAACACATGGTTTCATTAAGCTGGTTTAAGAATATGCACGCAATAATTTCAACATTCATTTGGCAGGGGAAGACCCCACGTAGGGCTTATCATAGGATGGCTGCGCCTAAGGAGAAGGCTGGGTTAAAGTTACCTCATTTGGGATTATATTATTGGGCAAGTAGTGTGAGCAAGTACTTAAAGTGGTTGCCAGTTCCCATGGAGCATTCCCCATCTCTCTATGTCCCCTCATGGGGGTCAAGTTAGAGGTGGAGTTAATAAAGGAAGCGGGGTTCGATCCGACTGCACTCCTCTATGCTTCATCGAAATCCCTACCTGGGGATTTATTTCCCACTCCGATTAAAACCTCTTTAAGAATCCATGCACAGTTATGTTCATTCTTAAAATATTCCCCCTGTAAGGACAGCTATCAACCCCTATGCCGAAACTTGAATCTAAAAATTGGGGGGCAAATGATTCAGGGGTCTCGCATTCCTGAGATAAAGGATGTGAGGATTTCTGACCTTTTTCAAGAGGGGGAGCGTCTCTCTTTTGAGGCTTTAATTAATAGATTTGGTATTGCCCCAGGGCACACTTTTAGAGGTTTTCAGCTCCAACATTTGCTGGTACAATCTCTTAGGAAACATGTCGGGTCTCTGCCTCCTGAAGGGGTTTTTGAAACCCTCACCAGGACTGTTTGGGAACCGCATGTAGTTTCAAGATTCTATAAATGCTTATTCGATCAAGCATTTCAACAGCTTGATGGCATTCCCCATTACTGGCATACTGTACTCGGGGACCCGGGGAGGGACTGGGACGCAATTTGGTTACACACTTATAGGTATATATCTCAGGATAGGCTGAGAATCATACAGTTTCAATTTTTAAATAATATGTTCTGGACCCCACTAAAATTGCATAAGATTGGTCATATTTCCAATCCAAAATGCAATTTTTGCCGCCAGCAGGAGGGGACACTGCTCCATATTTTCTGGGACTGTCCTAGGGTCAAATCCCTGTGGGACAGAATTAGAGCGTGAGCAGACCCCCTGCTGGGATTCAACCACTTTTTTAGCCCCGAGGTTTGTTTATTGGGGGATTATTCCGGTATAAAGGTTAAAGCCAAAATGTATTATATGGCCATTATATCAGCGTCGCTTAAGAAGGTAGTATTGAAACATTGGATGGACGGAGCTGTAATTACTTACACAGAGTGGTTACGGAGTTGCTTTTTATTTTGAATATGGAAAAATTCAGTGCAAACTGAAGGAACTGTATGTCAAGATACTGTAAGGTTTGGGAAAAGTTACACAAGCTCTATCTACTCCAGACGGGTGCTTATTCCCCATGATTACCTACTTTGTGTCAAGCTTGTATTATGATGTAGTGCATTGCTATTGAGTTCTGTCTGCTTGGGGCAGGAGGGAAGGAGGGAGGGGGGGAGGGAGGGTAAGGTGCCTCTGACACAGTACCTGGATATGTTTGTATTGCTATAAGTTGGTATTGATACTTGGAATACCTGTACTGCTGCATCTTCCTCTGTTCTGGGAGAAAATCCTTAATAAACTTGAATTTAAAAAAAAAAGAAAGACCTTTCCTCGTTGTTAATCTGCATTAGCACTTTTTCACATTTGCTATATTTAAAAAAAAAACACCTTTTAATCTAGCTGTCCCCAGGATTTCATCAGTATTCTCTGCTGTTTCTGGTGGCCTACTATTCTATAAGGCCCAGGAGTTCCGTCTGTTGCATGCTAGCTGAATATAGTCACAAGAAAAAGTGATGCAAAAGCACAGCAGAGAATGCTAATGAAATCATGTTTCTTAGCATGTTTAATGACTTGCTCCTTTGATTGTTTCAAATGTTAATGCAAACTTAAAATGGAGATGAAAGGGAATCTTGCAAACCAAAGTTTTGTTAGGAGCAATGTAATGAAAGAATGAAAACATATAGACCAAAACTGTCATTCTAGCATGCACTGCTGCTTTAACCTCCTACTGCTTCAGTCCACCCCTTGGCTATCCTGGCTGCATACATGTGTTTAGTATTTAGATTACTGACAGGTGATGACCTCTGAAAGAGAGACTTGGGTTAACCCACAGCCAAACCTCACTTTATGGACCTCCCCTGTCATGTGACTGCCTGTTACCCTTTTTCTAACACCCTAGTTTTCCATTAGCAGTTCATAATGTATCACCACTAGAGGGCTTCCCAACCTGTACTCACTCTTGTTCCATCCAGCTCTACTCCTACAGTGTCTCTAGCTGTTCTCTCTCTGCTCCATCCACTGCTGACTCTCTAGCCCCCTGCCTCTCTATTGCCTGCTCTCTCATCTTTACCCACCACCTCAAGGCCCCCTGCACACAACTCTGTCCTTTCCAGCCTTCCCTGCTAGCCCATTTTAGTCCAGTGCCACACCAGCTCACCCAACAGCCACTACTAGGAGTCGCTATAGAACCCTCCCATTCTCTTTCAATCACCCTTCTCTTTTCAGTGACCCCTGCACTGTTTTCCCAAGCTGAACCCAGGCACTCAATAGTACTTCTAACCCAGGGTCTCAAACCTGGTACCTTTCACACAAAAGGCTGTCACCCTACCACTGCACCACAGTGACAACCACAATGTTAGGTGTCAGTAAGCCCCACTTACACTGACTTTTGGTAACACCCCTCACCAATGTACTCCCTTATATCACCTATCCCCAAAAACTATCCTTACTGTTGATGCTAGCCACATTTACTCTGCTCCACAGCTAACACCCTGATACGACTACTATGTACACACCCTCGCTGTTAAGGGCACACCCTGCCCCTCATCACCTTTCCTTCACCCTGTCACTCCCCATAGCCTCCCCATGCCACAGCCCAGCAACCCTTCCCCTCTGTGTCATGGGCCCAACCCACCCGCTCCTTCACCAGGCCATCCCAGCCCTCACGCAACTGCCCATCCCTTGCTCACCACCCTCCAAGCATGTCAGCTACCACCACCCAGCAAGATGGCTTCAATTCATGGCACTCACTAGGATTCTCTACATTCTTCTACTACTGTCTGGCAATGTACACCCCAATCCTGGTCCAGCAGCACCCCTTCAACTGCGGTCATCCCTGGGGATTTGAATAGCTGCAATGAATATTTGCAGCCTGCCTAAAAATACTGCTCTCCTGCAATGTTGGATAGTGCAGCACCAGCCAGACATTCTGACCTTAACTGAAACTTGGCTATCAAATAGGACCCTAGAATCATTTGTCTCTATCCCTGGTTTCTCTCTCCTTCAGGAAGATCATAAGTGCAAGAGAGGCGGTGGATGCACCTTCTATGTGAATAACGTGCTGCACTATCAAGCCCTGCCTGCACCCTCCTTGGGCCATGGTGCCCAAGCTCTCACTATAAAGCTCTCTCCTGACCCAAACTGTGCTCTTCTTGCTCTCACCGTTGCCTACATTACCCCCTGTAACCAACCCCCTGCTTGCAAAGCACTCTCAGACTATCTAGCCAACCTCCCCCACAAAACGGAACAAATTCTAGTTGGGAATCTCAATATAAATTGGCTAGCAAGCTCATCAGCACATGCCAAAGACACTTTTGCAGCTTTAGACATGACCCAACAGCTATCCCTACCCACCAGGACACGTCACACCAATGGACCCCATACCCTACTTGACGTCCTGCTCACAAACTGCCCCACCACATTACAGACCTAGGAGTCATACCCAACTCCTTAAGCGACCACTGCCCAATCCTGTTCAGCTGGTCTTGTTGACTACCCAAACCACCCCCAAACGTCACCCACCATCGGCGACTACATCCAGATAATCTAGCCAAACTAAAGCAACACCTGATTATCAAGGACTGGTCTCCTATTTCCCAGGCCCAGCACATAGATGATGCATTGCACTATTTCACCACCACCTTTAATTCCGCCTGTGACACATTCGCTCCATTCATCAACGTGACCACCAGGAAATGTAGTGCCCCCTGGATCACCCCAGAACTCCTACAGCAGTTCAAACAGTGAGACGTCTGGCACTGGGCCACTGCCTCAGTATTACTGAGTGATAGACAGGCGTACAATGCTGCCTGCAATAAATGCACCTGGGCAATCTGCAAGGCCAATGCGGACCACTACAGAATCACACTAGCCACCTCCTGGGGCAGTGCAAGACAGTTATGGGACAACATCAAGGAACTTAATGGTAAATATCACTCCCCCTTCACAGCTTAGTGTTAACGGTACTATCACCACAGACCCACTTTGCATAGCTACTGTAACTGTCTCAACTCCACCTTTTCTGACCTCAGCTCGGTCCTCCCTAGCAACTTTTTCAACCCAACTCAGCCCACCCCACCGCCAAACCTCCAGCACCCTCCCTTCAATCTCGGAGTCATTGCCCCAAGTGAGGCTAAAGCCTACCTGTCCAGATCCCCCCCAGGGCTCCAACTACTGTAAAGATGCTTTCGATGTGCATATCCTGTACCTTGTACTTGACTCAGTCATCTCTCCACTCGCTGATCTATTAAATTTGTCACTGTGTTTGGGCCAGTTCCCAACCCCATGGAAAATGGCAGTTATAACGCCAATATTAAAAGTGGGGACAGCACCTCACCAAACAACTACTGACCCTTCTCAATTCTCCCCCGACTCTCTAAAGCCGTTGAAAAGATCATGGCCAACCAACTCACTGGCTACCTCATCTCGCACAACCTCTTATGTTGGGAGCAGCATGGGTTCAGAGCTGGTCATAGTACTATGACCGCTCTTATGGAATTCTCCAACTCGCTGTACTCTGCACTTGATAAGGGACACCTGGTGGGGGCTGTGTTCCTAGACCTCTCCAAGGCCTTTAACACGGTCTCCCATCCTGTCCTCCTTAACACATTGTAACAAATTGGGGTCTCCCAAGGTCCTCTCACATGGTTCTCCAGCTACCTTTAATCTAGAACACAATGTGTTTAAATGAATAATACCCTATCCACCATGCTGCCTGTGCACTCAGGAGTTCCCCAGGGATCCATCATGGGTCCCCTACTATTCAGCATATACCTCAACGCCCTGCCCAAATCTTGCTCCGGTAACCTTCTCCTTTACAAGGATGATGCTGTACTTTATGCCTCCCATCTTGACCCTCTCTCACTCCAGCACACCCTGCAAGACTCTTTCTTACAGATCAAATGCTGGTTTGTCGAACACAGACTGGTGGTCAGCATTAAAAAAACAAAGTCAATGCACTTCGCCCACCGCCAAAATCGTGCGAAGGATTTTCCCCTGAAAATACAGTCCTCCTCTCTACTCTGTCTGGAACAGGTCCAAATGTATAAGTATCTGGGTGTCACCTTTGACACTTCTCTGTCGTTCCACGAGTATGTCAAAATTCTCACTTCGGCCATCAATGCCTGGGTGAGTCTCCTGTATAGACATAAAGACTGCCTGCCACCTGAAGCACATCACCTAGCCATCACTTCCTCAGTATTATCGCTTTTTGACTATGGCCTCATGATCTATCCTGCCGCTGACCCAATGGCACTTCACAAACTACAATTAGTCATCAATAAGGCCTGCCGGCTCCTCTCCAGAGCTGACCAACATACGCACACCTGCACTCTACGCACTCACTAATGTTCTCTTACTTGAGGAAAGGATACTATACCAGACCTGTCTCCTCACCAAGAAAATCCACTTTGGCTTATCCCCAACAGGTGTCATGGCCTCGCTCCAGGCAACCACCCTCTCCACGCACACATGCATTGCCCCAAAAACTATCTGGAAGGTGCCCAGGGTCCGGACCACCCTAGCCCAGGGATCCTTCTCCTTCAGGGTCCCATCCTGGTACAATGCCCTCTCCCCTGCCATGACTTCAATCACCAATTTAGGTCCCTTTAAAGCAGCCCTTAGAGCCCATATTTTATCATCTCATCATTGCCAGTGTAACCACTAACTCACTGGCCTACCCGACCACCACTAGTTCTTTTGTCTGCCCTTGTCTGTGGCCCTGAGAAAGATCTCACTATTCCTATAGGGTTCCCACCCACTTTAGTTACCTCCTATATACTCTATATTATGTAACTGACAAAGCCTCTCTGGAGGCGGCTTACTGCATGCCTGACTTACCTACAAGACGCATTGTTAGCAACCATTAAATAGGTCTTGCTTACTGTCTATAAACGGGTCATAAGTTAATTCTAAATGTTACACTGCCTCTGTTTATCTACCTCCTGTATAGGCAATTATCCAGTGCTGATTGTACGCTTCGTTGTATTCATGTTTGCCCACGGTTATCACTGTATGTGTGTTTAAGTATTCAATCTGACGAGGAGCCTTTCTAAATGAGCCTTTGACTCAAAGGGTTGTATTTCTGATTTCTTAAATAAATAAATAAATAATTTTGAAGGAACAAAAGCATACAACACTAGGGTGCAACCATTTCAATTAAGAGGAGACCAGTGTAGGACCTGGAAGCAGCAAAAATGGCTTACACAGAGAGTTACATCATCTTGGAATATCTTTACTATTAGAGATAGTGGGAAGTACATCTGTGGGTAGTTTTAAATTAAAACTGGACAAGCTACATAGAGCAGGAGGCTTTATCTTTTAGTTAATTGGTGAGCATTAAGGATATAAGTCTAATTAGCTCTAAATAACCTGTGAGACCTATTTTAAAAAGATAAAACATTGGCAGCAACTGATGCTCTGTCCTGCCCCTTCCCCGGCAAGCATTGTGGTCTAGTGGTTAAAGCAATGTTGTATACTACAAGATCTTTGGGCAATACTGCTGCTACTGAAACCACAATGCTGCACTTCCTTTCATCCCACCCACCGCCACAGACCTTGGAAGCACTGCTACTTATTAAAGCGGTAGTGTGGCACCCACGTTTGCATTTTCAAACATGCAGGCATTGACTAATGCTTGTTTCTGTTGGTTCCTTTTTTTAGCCCCACCCTTGTGAACCCTATAGGTGTCAGCTTTGAAATGCCCCCCAAAATGGATGTTTGTGGTGTGTGTGCCTGCATCCACCGTAAACGCATACTTTGGGGGAAATCTGAAAGTTAACACATATATGGTTCATCAGGGTGGGGATAAAATAGAACTCGACAAAAAAGTAGGTAAAAATATTTGTAACCCCTATGCCAATCAGGGGTTACTAGTTCTAAAATGCCTTGTTGGCATTGTGGGAGGTTGTGTGCGGGCATGTGCTTGCTGAGCTTCTGCTCAGGTGCGCACGCATCTGGTTTAAAAAGCACCATTTGGGGCGACGGGAGTGAATGCAAGTGAGTCGAGCATTCGAAGAGGAGGCAGTGTGAGAGGAGGAGTGGGTGCTTGCTCGCAGGCTCGTGAAGGGGCGGCCATCAGTCGGGGATGGGGAAGCCCGGGACTAGGTTGGGGAGAGTGCTCTGACTCCCAAAAGTGAGGAGCGATTCCCCTGAAGAGCTAAAGGGAGAAAAGCAGCATGAAAGGGCAGCAATATTTTGAAAGGGATGGTAGGGGCCTATTAGGCTCTACCAGAAGCTGAAGAGAGTGGCTGCCATGGAAGGGCCCGTCCAAGACTGTGGTGGCAGTAATGTCTCCAGTGGGGTAGGTGACAGATATTTCTTTGCCTGACCATGTCCATTTTTAAAAGGCATTGTGCTGTTATGTTTGGACTGCTGTGAGGAAAGAGTTGAGCCCCTGCATCTGGGAGAACCCTTCCCGTGGATCTGCAGTGTGGGTGGCCACTGGCGGAAAGGACTGGGAATGTCTGTGAATGTGTACCATCATACCCCTCTTCCTCCCAAGAGAGGAGAGTGTACCAGCATATAAAAGTAATTGTGCCTCCGCTCTCACAGGTGGGGCAGCAATTGTAAATGGATGGGTTGAAAGTAATAAAGTATTTCCTGAGAGGAATCTAAGCTCATTTAGGCTTAAAATGAAAGGGAACAGAATTGCAAGGTCCCAGGTTCAAATCCTGAGTCCCCCAAGTATGTGCCATGGCCAAGGGCCATAGAGATATGGAACATAATGCCTTAGACCAAGGCCACCTTGTAGGGGCAGCCTTCATTGACCTATCAAAGGCATTTGGTATGGTTCATCACGCGCTCCTCCTCGAGCAGCTATCTGACATTGGACTCGCACCTGAAACTGTGAACTGGTTTAGCAGTTACTTGAGTCTCCGCTCCCAGCAGTTCAGGATTGGAGAAGCCCTATCAGACAGCCATCCTGTCAGTTCTGGTGTACTGCAAGGGTCTATTCTGGGACTGTTGCTGTTCAGTGTTTTCTTAAATAATCTCCTGACCTCCTGCCATTGCTGCATGCTCCTATATGCTGATGACACAGTGATTTTTACCAGCAACCTGCACCCCGAACTCCTTGAAACTGATCTCCAAAATGGCTTCGCATCTGCAGAAAAGTGGTTTAAAGAGCAAAGACTGGTCATGAACTATAAAAAAAATAAGACTATGCTGTACTCTACAGCCCAAAACAAGCTAAAAAGCTACCCCCTGGCAATAAGGAATGACAGTAGTGACACACTGGCGCTTGTGCCACATTTCAAATACCTGGAGGTTACAAGAGACTCCTCCTTGTCCTTCTCCCAGCATATTGATATCACTGCAAGAGCTATTAATACCAGAATCAGGATCCTCTACTGCCACAGGCATTGTCTAACCCATGAAGCATTAAACCTGGCAATCAGCAGCTCAGTTGTCTCACTCATAGACTATGGGCTGGCCATATATGGTTCTGCTACTGACATGGTGCTCGAACGGATATCAGTTACCTTAAACAAAGCCTGCTGCCTACTTACAAATGCACCAAGACTTACACACACCTGTGAACATTATGCCTGGGCTAACTGGCTTCAACTGAATGACAGAATCAGGTATCAAACCTGCCTTCTTGCCAAAAAAGTTGCATTCAATCTGCTTCCAACAGCGGTATAGAACCTGCTGTCTCTGCCTATGAATATCAGACAAACCAGAAGCTCCACCACTCAAATTTTCCAAGTGTCCAGATGCCGTACTACCATAGCACAGTGTGCGTTCTCACACCGTGCACCTCTCTGCGTAAACGTACTGCCCCCTGACATCGCTGGCTCCACAACGATTAGCTCTTTTAAACATAGACTGCGCCAGCACCTCATTGATATGAGTAACTGCATGTGCCCCCACTAAGGCTCTACACACAACAATCTGCCTCTAGCACTTATCTTTGCCTGTCATGACAGGACAGTCAAACCGCAGTACTTTGCCCACCTCCCTACCCTTCCCTGGCTCTGTCCCTTGCCCCCCCTTAACCTGTCCCTACCCTCCTTCTTCTCTGCCTTCTGTGCTCTGCTCACTAGCCCTCTCACTCCCAATGTATTGTTTCCTATCCTGTTTGTTTATCTTCTTGACGTGGGCATACATTGTACAATGCCTCAGCATATCTAGTGCCTTAAGTTTGAATTCTGTAATCTCCATGTATATTTTTCTCAGTATTTGTATATTTGTCCACAGTATTGTACCTTGTTGTCTAATGTATCTGACGTGGAAGCTATCAACAAGCATTCACTCACAGGTATTATCCAAGATTGCAATAAGCAAAATAAATAAAATAAAATGTCCATTATCTCTGAGCTTAGTGTATGTTGAAAAAAATCTAAACTTATTTTTTTCTTATTATCCTTCTGAAATCAGCAGTTTCCTAGTAATCTACCTATATCTGTCTGCCTGTTCTTTCTAGTCTTACTTAAAAATCTCCAAACCCTGGTCACTTCCAGCTTGCAACTTACCGACAGATATTACGGTTTTTAGCATCTGACACTGTGTGCACTTTAACTTTGAATAAGGTTTAGACTTTTCAAAGAGCATATTATTACAGCATAGATTCCCTCTTTCTACTTAATCAACATGACTCTCAAAATGGACTTTAAGTCCGATAACCACAGAGAGTTTTTATTTTAGGCAATATTTGTACTGCATACTGCATTTTTGGTAATACTTATTTTAATCAGGATTGTTATTTACATGTCTTGCACTTTAGTTTTTTGCACTCAGCACCATTCACTTTATCCAGCACTGTCACTTTAAATCAAGCCAGATAAAACAACACTGCCATGGTCATGCACCATGCTCTAAAGATGACTGCTTAGGTCGATACGTAAGTGCACCACCTGGAAGTTAGTCAGTTCGAGGACACTCACTATGCAACTGCAACATAGCGTTTAGTTAAGTTTCAAGTGCTTTGTTAGGCCTGCTAACTGTAAAGGTTTTTCCAGTTTCCAACCACATAGTCAGCATAACCTAACAAAATTTGTGTGGGAATGCAAATGCACACTTAGCAGTCAGCAACGTAGCAATGTTGTTCTCCAATATCACCTATGGCTGTCTTCAAACTTATTGGGTGAGATTTTTCCATTTTGTTGTACCATGTCTAAATGTTTAACAATAAAAGATGTTCTTGGAAATAACTTGTCTCAGAAGGTTTCTGTTTAATCATTAACAGTGCTGACCTCACTATCAGCAAGTTGCTGAATTTTTTCCTTAGATTAAGTTAGCGTTGAGGTAATGTGCACTCACCTAACATTTTGTGAGCTCCCCCCTCTTCTATACAGAAGTTGCTTTAGTGCTTTGCTATTCCGGTTCTTCCAGTTACATTTTTTTCTTATAGGAGATGGAAGTTAATCCTCATGAAACTACACCATTACAGACATGTATAGAAAAAAAAAAGAACTTTAGTGGAAGAGTAGCTTGTCTGTGGACACAGATGTACATCACATTCTAACCCCAGGAATTCTTCAATATGATTAACTAATGCAGTCAACCTCCTGTGTTGAACTGCCACGGAGATCGTGGAACATATGCAAATGATGGAACACCTAATTGGCTCGTGCCACCTTTCAAACTGCTGACCCTACCAACTGCTGCATTAATTTCTCCACCTGCCTAGTCTAGATGCCTCAGAGATCGCACCTCAGCTTAGCTGAATATTTGATTTATTTTCTGCTAAAAGGTAATCATTTTACCTTCTTGTGAAGTGCTGTCTCTATTTTAGAGTTTTAGGTTAAGTGCCTAGTTTTAGTGGGCTTTGCTTCAGTTTGTGGTTCCTCAGTGGTTCTATGTAACCAAAGCAGAATCGATAAAAGTTAGCTTTTTAACTTTATTTTTATGTATTTCATAGCTTATCTTTGGTTACCAATCCTTTTCACTTAAGTCTATGTTTTTAGTCAGTTCACAGTTCTTTTCCTGCCTGGGAACCGACCGAGTTGACTGTTGTTGTTTTCTGACGAAAATCTCCCTTTATTTTTATATTCTACATTCTTCAACTTTGGTTTAGGAAATAACCATAAGTTTCTTCACTTGGTGAAGTGTATCGTAGGTGTTATGTCCAAGAGGCCAAAGAAAAGAACTGGACTTACTAGGTTTAAAAATTGTTTGAAGTGTGGGGGAGTGTTTGCTAAAGCTGACAAACATGACCTTTGCTTTTTCTGCCTGGGCACTTCCCATTTCCAGGCAGATTGTGATATTTGCAAAAATAGTTGAAAATAGAGCTGAGCGGTACAAGAAGAGGATGTCTATCCCTGCTGTACTAACTGCACCATCCGTGGAGGTATCAGGTCCTTCCCTTACTAAGAAAGACAAACCTAAAGAACCGGAACTGAAATCAACAGAGAAGGGTAAATCCTCTTAAGTTTAAACATAATCGGGAACCATCTGCAGAGCCAGTTCCAGCTAAAAAGAAACACAAGCAAAAGCATGTGACCGCACCTCCTGCTGAAAAAGCAAAGGCGCTCTCGGTTGGCAAACTGGCCATGTCTCTGGCTGAGGAAATTGCACAGGCCCTTAGGGTTTTGCAGACCTTGCAATCGGCTGCTTCACAGGGCTCAACTCTGGTTCTGCAACAGCAAACAACAGTTGAGCCAATGGTTCTGGTAGTGGTTCCACTCAGTTCCATAGTCCCAGGAACCAGTTCCCTCCTATGAAGATTTTGAAGACGAGGAGGAGGAAGAGCTGGGGGGACTGATAGAACCGGAGGTCTCTCCAGACTAGGAGTTCTAATCCCCCCCCTCTTTTTTCCGTGTAATTCACCTTTTATTTCTTAAAGCTGACAATTGCAGAACAGAAACAGTATCACATATTCACCCAGTGCAACTTTCCCCTAGCACCTCTGCAAAAGCCTTCTCAGGGGATATAAATCATGTGGGGATTTTCTTCCATTTTATACAATTGCAAACTATGACATTATCAATTATTGGTAAGGGGTTACTTAAAGGAATATTCTAACAGTATTCAAATTAACTAAAAAATTTTAACATATAACCAAATAACCAAATATTTACATATTAAACCAACACTTATATTGTCATTATTTACAACTTGTCTTATTGGTCAAAAACACTGCGTAAGAAAGGAAATGAATAAGCAATCAATAAATGTCAGTACTAGGGTCACATATAATATAATAATGTATAGATCATCTGCCTTATTATTTAATTACAAAGAAAACAAAAGATGAGGGCTCTGTGGGGCATGCCTACTGGCAAAGTATGACTGGAAAGAGCTCTGTACAATTTGGACACTAAATAGCATAAAAACAACATTTTATTTTCCTAAATCAATAATTGAGAGACTGTGCTGTTATATCTCATTGAACTGTACAGCTACATACAATTTTTAAAGGTGGGGTGAACCAGTAAAGCCCAAGGGAGCAGACCTAAAATTCAACCACTGACGGAGTCACAATCGGGGGATGGAGCACAATCTCTTCAGGGGATGGAAGCACCCTGGAAGGCCCTGCAGTAATCTATGCAGGCCATAGACCAGAAAGCTGTAAATATTTGGATATTTTGGTTATACTGAATGTTAAAACATTTTTTTAATTAATTTGAATACTGTTACAATACTTCTTTAAGTAACCCCATATCAGTAATTGATGATGTCGTACTGTAAAATGGAAGCAAATCTCCACTTGGTTTATACCCCTGAGAAGGCTTTTGCCGAGGCGCTAGGGGCAAGTTGCACTGAGTGAATGTGTGATACTTGTTTTGTTCTGCAATTGTCAGCTTTAAGAAATAAAAGTTGAATTACACTGGATAAAAGACTGGTATCATTTGTGGAGAAGGTAACTACATTGAGAAGCACTGTTTTTGGAATCTGTTGCAAATTTATGGGTTAGCTTCCTCTTACAGTGCGCCACGCTCCTGCATGAACCAGGTTCAAACCTGCCTGGAAGTTCGAATCCCCTCTCAGACTACTGGAGGATTACTCATCACATTATACCTTTGAAAAGCAGATGGTGGAAGCTCTAGATCATTCCACCCATGAAACAGTGGAGGATGAGGAGGAAGCTGAATTTTGGACATGATGGGATTAACGCCCACCAAATGCCTGCTGATACCCATTAACAGATCTCTGAAAAAGCAGGTCTTAAAAATACTGGAGACTCCCACCTCTGTCTTACCTCTAGACGAGAAGGTAAATAAGAAGTACCAACTCTCTAGGACTGCGACAGAGTTTCTCTTTGCTCATCCTGACCATGAAGGAGTAGTCCAGACTGCTGCCTGTGACAGTGACAAGGTACCACTTTCATCTTGTCCTCCGGATAAGAACTCCTGGAAAATGACCAGCATGGCCAAGAAGGGTTACCTGGCCACCTCTTTAGCTATTAGGCAGGCAAACTACATAGCTTATGCTGCCCAGTACCAAAAGTCACTGTGGAATTCAGAGATGACTCCTGCTGACAAAGCTCCTCAATGATTGGCTGCTGACCTAACCAAAACAGCCAGATGTGGACTGAAGGCTACTAAATACCAGTTTCATATGGCTGTAGATGCCAATGATACTGCAGCCAGATGGATGGCATTAACAGTGTCACTGAGAAGGTTTGCACGGCTCAGGACCACTAACTTTTCTCAGGACACTCAGACCAAGGCTATGGGCTTTCCATGTCAACATAACTCACTGTTTGGGGACAAGACGGAGGTTTACATGAAAAAGATGGATGAGTACAAAACCATACACAAAACTAATGCAGCGAAAGAAAAAGCCCCAACTTCATACAGACCACTTCCCTGTGGGAAGAGGAGGCAGGGGTAGAATAGCTTATAATACACCATTCTTCCAGGCCCAGGCTACCTGACTACCAACAGCAGAGAGGGTACTTCAGAGGCAGGGGAAAAAGAGGCTCCAGATGCTCAGACTCAGTTCCCCAAGCCTAAGCCCAGACCAAGTAGAACTCCTAACATACTTACCAGGGTAGACTCACAACTACCTGTAGAGGGCAGGTTGGCTCATTACTTCCAGGCTTGGGAAAACATTACCGCAGAAGGTGAATCTTAGACATAGTGAACGAGGATCTCTTCCTTTGCTTCAAGTTATTCCCCAAGCTGAGGACTAGACTTTTCACCCCAGCTGCACCAGCAGAAAGGGCACTTCTGGAATCAAAAGTGTCCAACCTTCTGCAGGCAAAAGTAGTGGAATCTGTCCCCTTTCTCAAAGGGTAAAAGGGTTCTATTCCAGATACTTCCTAACCCTGAAGAAAAATGGGGAGTGGCAACCCCTTCTGGACCTAAGGCACTTGAACAGACACCTCACCAAACCAAAGTTCAAAATGGTAACTCTGGCAATGATTCTCCCCACACTCCAGCAAGGAGACTAGCTAGAATCTCTGGATCTCAAGGTTGCTTAATTCTACATTCCCATCAGGGAATCTCACAGAAAGTACCTCAGGTTCAGATCACCTTTGGGTCACTACCAGTTTGCAGCCCTGCCATTCGGCCTCACCTCTGCTCCCAGAGTTTTCACAAACTACTTGGAAGTGGTGATGGCACGCTTGACACAGCAAGGCATCACAGTGTACCCTTACCAGGACAACTAGTTAGTCATGGAACAGTCACCACAGCAGGTAAGAGATGCCCTTTTTCTCACTCAGAGTACCCTGGAGACCCTAGGGTTCTGGTAAATGTTCAAAAGTCAGTGCTCCAACCAGTTCAATTACTGAACTTCATAGGAGCAGAACTGGACACTCTGAGGGGAAGGGCACTTCTCCCTCAGGACAGGGTAGACAGCGTTGTGCAAATAGCAGACTCTTTCTGTCTCTGCACACCCATGCCAGCATGGCACTTCCTGCAGTTACTAGGCCACATGGCCACATCCACAGCAACAGTGCTAGGAGCCAGGTTCCAGATGAGGACATAGAAATATAGACTTTGATGGCAGATAAGGATCACTTGGCCTACCCAGGAACATCCAGTTTCACTTAAGGTCACACTGATCCCAGAGAAGGGATTCACTTTCAAAACTTGTACCAGTGACAAAGTCACTACTCCAAGCCTTGCCATGGTGGCAGGACAGGGATAACCTCTGAGAAGGCGTCCCATTCTGACAAGAGTCCCCCACACTGATACTCCCAACAGATGCATCCCTTTTAGGGTGGGGAGCACACCTGGAAGAGCACACTGTACATGGCACATGGTCCCCTACAAAGTCACTCCTGCACATAAACCTGTTGGAACTCAAGGCGGTGTTTCTTGCCCTGTAGCCCTTCACGTCTCTGCTAGGGAACAAGGTGGTACAAGTCAGGACAGACAATACAACAACCATGTACTACATCAACAAGTAGGGTGCACAAGGTCCACATTGCTGTGTACAGAAGCAATGAAAGTTTGGAGTCTGGGCTACTCCCTGTAGGTATCTCTCTTGGCCATCCACCTGCCAGAAAAGGACAATATCCTGGTGGATGCACTCAGCAGAATCAACCAGAACTACCATGAGTGGTCTCTCAACCGGCAGGTGCTGGAGACATTGTTCAGGAAGTGGGGCACTCTAGAGATAAATCTCTGCATCTATGGAAAATCATCAGCTCCCCCAATTCTGCTGCAGGCCTCCAACAAAGTGCACTGTGCCTGTGGATACCCTGGCATTGGACTGGTCGAGGAAGTTTCTGTATGCCTTCCCTCCATTTCCTCTGCTGCTTAGGGTCCTGATCAAGCTCAGGTCCCATCCAGCCACCATGATCCTGGTAGCTTCAGACTGAGCCAGACAGCCTTGGTACTACCTTCTGCTCTTCCTGGGAGTAGCCCAGTCCATCAACCTCCCTCAGAGGCACAATGTGCTAACCTCCCCATGAGGAAGGGTCCTTTACCCCAACCTCAGGTCCCTCAGACTCAGGGCATGGCTCATGAGGACTTAGAATATGCTGATCTGCTTCTCTTACTGGATGTTCTTGGTGTTCTCAGGGGGTCAAGGAAACCCTCCACCAGGAAAACCTACTGTATGCTTCTAAATGGAAAAGCTTTTCCATTTGGTGTGACAGAAACAGCACTGTGCCTTTACAGACAAATTTATCAGTCCTGTTAGATTATCTCATTCATTTACATTCCCTGGGCCTGTGTCCTGCTACTTATAAGGTTTACCTGTCATCAATTTCAGCATACCTTTCGGTGGGGAAGGGTGTATCTATGGCCTCCAACCCCATTTTTGCAAAGTCCTTCAAGGGGTTGGCTCACTTGCACCCTGCCCACAGGGAACTTGTCCCATCATAGGACCTCAATATATGTATTGCCAAGCTCATGGAACCCCCATTTGAGCCCATGGGCACAGCACATCTCAAATATGTGACTTGGAAAACTGTCTTCCTGGTACAGTAGCTATTACCTTAGCCAGGCGAGTTAGTGAACTACAGGCCTTGTGTACAGAGCTGAACTATAACTCCTTTTACAGGGATAAGGTAATTCTCAGGACTTACAGGAAATTCCTTCCAAAGGTAGTATTTGTTTTCCATTTGAACCAGTCAATCACCCTGCCTGTCTTCTTCAAAGATCATTCCAGCTCAGGAGAGCACAGGCTTCACAACCTGGGTGTCAAGGGAGCTTTGAGCTACTACCTTGACCACACCAGAACCCACAGGCAGGACAAAACACAGTTGTTCCTCACTTACAGGGAAGCTGAAAGAGGAAAGCCAGCTTCCAAAAGGTCCATTTCATGTTGGATAGTGGAATGTATCCAGTTCTGCTACAGTAAAGCTGGTAAGAAACCTCCAGTAGGCCTGAGGGCCCATTCCACACATGGCATAGCTGCTTCAATAGCAGCAGCCAGACACATCCCTCTCCTAGAAATTTGTGAAGCAGCTACATGGAAAACAGAGCACACCTTTACAAAACACTGCTGTTTGGACACCCAGTCCAGAAGTGATGCCAGATTTGGCACAGCAGTACTGCAGAGCCTGTTTCCCAGGTACAGTAGGTTATATGCCCTCCTCCAAAGGTATTGCTTTGTAGTCTGCATTAGTTTATCATATTGAAGAATTCCTGGGGTTAGAAGAAAAAAATAGTCACCATAGTAATCTTGTTTCTTCCAAGTGATTCTTCAATATGATTAATTCTCCCACCCTGCCTCCCCTTCCAGAACCAGTTGGATTCTGCATACCAGCTGGGTTTTTACTTTGTTGTTGGGGTTCATATCCTAGTTGTGCTAACAAACGTTTAAAACCAGGAGGTTGTTGTTTCCTTTTCTCTGGTTTTATGGGACTTTAATGTTTAAGGTATCCTATAGAGGATACATGGTTGTTATTGTTAGAATAGCTTAGTTAGGGGGTCTTACCCCACAGGCTCCTGTTATGAATCTGAGCATTTTAGAACTCAGCAGCTGGTATGGACAGCAGTTTAAAAGGTGGCATGAGCCAGTTAGGTGTTCCATCATTTGTATATGTTCCACTATCTCTGGTGCAGTTCAACCCAGGAGGCTGACTACATTAGTTAATCATATTGAAGAATCCCTTGGAAGAAACAAGATTACTATGGTGAGTCATTTTTATGGCTGCAGTGGGTGGAGCCCTGCAGATGTTTTGTATGTGCAGAAGGGCTCACATCATGTTTTCTGTCCGTGAAACTGGCTAAAGGTGTAAATAGTCTCCTCTGCCTTACCCTCCTACAAGAAATGCTCTCCACCCTCAAATAAATGTGTTTTCATGTTAGTCAATGGTTGCAGGGCACTATTTTCTTTCTTAATTGGGAGGTACAATAACTGGAACCTGAGTAGTGGGAGGGAGCATTAGTTTTTTTTTGTAAGATCCACCCCCACCTTCACCCAAGCAGCTCCTAAAGATCCACCCCACCTTTTTTTTTGGTTCATATGGGAGGGGTAAGAGGTGGATCTATAATGGTGGATTGAGAAAGATCCATCCCCACCTCCACCCGAGCAGTTTCTAGAGATCCAGTTAAAGTCAAAGTACAACCTTATCAAAGGGTACTTAATAAATGAAGGTCTACACTAATGTTTACCAGATATTTTCTCCATGTAATGGTTACAACAAACATTACTTGCCCAACTGGGCCAGGGAATTGCTCTCCACAATGATCTTCCCTTGGCCCAGTGGGGCATGTAGTGTTTGCTTTGATCATTAAATAGAGAAATTATCTAGCAAACATTAGTATGGACCTTTATTTATTAAGTACACTGTGCTAGGGTTGATCTGTGACTTTAAACCTCCACATATCTGAACACTGGTTAAGTCACAGAAAGGAAATCTAGGATGCAATTGGCAGTATGACCCAAATTACACAAACAAAAGACCCTATGTCATCATTCATTATTTTTTTATTTGCATTTGTATATATGATTATTCTTCCCTGATCAGTATTGACTTGCATTGACTCAGAATACGAGTTTAGTTGTGTTGAGTATGCACCAGAATTCATGTCAATTCTTTGTGGGCAGTCTGCAGATAAAAACTTTTACTCAAACCAGCTCTCCCTGTCAAAGCTACAGGCAGTGATTCTAGTTTGTCTATCATGAGATAAATTGAATAGTAAATCAATCCATTGTCACGATAAAGTGCAACCTAAGTATTGCATATGAAATAGCAGCAATGCTATAGCTAGGCAGAGAAAGAGCAGCTGCTGGAAAAATGACAAACACACACACACACACACACACACACACACACACACACACACACACCATATTATATATAGTAACCCTCCCCCTCTATACATATATGTTCTGAAGAGGGTTATGCAGCATACAAAAGAAAAAACATCATTACAGTGAGATTTGTTTCTCTCATTACAATGCATTGTTTCATAAAAAAGATATTATACATTTTTCAAAAGGATTCTTCAAAGCCCTATTTAGAAATGCAATTATAGATTGATGTTTTGCAGGTTTAATGTCTATGACCTTTTGCAAGAATTGGTGACCTCCCTAATACCAGTGACATGGATATAAGAGTGTGCACCACAGGTGTCTTAATAAACTTTTTTTTTTTGGTAATCAGATCACTGGCTTATGGAAAGGTCAATAAAAGTAAACTCTTGTAACCAATGTGAGTCCTTTTTAGCCCTCCCGGACTCTCAGAAAAACAACTAAACTAAGCACATTATTATTACACTTGAGTGTGAGTGAGACATATGTGAACACTAATGAGCTGAATATCTGTTAAGATACACATGTTGAGCTATTTGGAAAATGTTTTAATGGGAGGGAAAAAACATCATTACAGGGGAATTATTTTCTCCCATTAAAAAAATGCAGTCATACACATGTATTTGCAGCTATAGGGTGTATGATCTTTTGCACAGATCAGTGACCTTTCTATGTCAATAGCCACAATGAGTGCTAAGCATTGAAAGCAGGCAACAGACAATAAAAGTACAGAACATGGCCATGGGGAAATTATTATAATTTTCAGGACAGAGCATTGGGTTGCTTACTGTACTGCTGTTTTTATTTCCTTGTGTTTGTTATTGTGCTAGCATATACTGCAACAATGAAATTAACCATCACAGTCAAACGTTTCTGCACTGTAAAGGCTTGGATGCCTGCAGAGTCCTTCCTTCCCTGACATACACACACACTGAAACCCAAGGAACCATGGTGCAGTGCCTATTACATGAAAATAACTACTAAAGTATGAACATAGCCCTTGTGGTTGTAAAAGTGTCATGTGAAAGTTTTTAAATATTATAAATACGTTTGTAAGTACCTAGATAATGAAATTATGTGTCTGAGTAGTACATGAAAAAAATTAATTATCTTCAATGTGTAATAATTACATGAGCTTGGATTTATTTTTGCTGCCCTGCAAGTTTGGTATCTTGGATCAGTAATCAGTTCAGGTTACAGTATGTTAAAAAAATGACAGTACATAAAAGGTAGTAAATGTAATAGTGGGTGCATGGTATAAAAGAAAAAAAGGTTACCGAAGTTGGTATGGAAATGGAAATGTTAGTGTTGTAAAGGACGTCATTGAAATAACCCAATTAGTGAAGAAGTTGGTAGGAAATACACAGAAAAGTCACTTATTTTGAGTAGATCCATGTAATAATGAAATATTTCAGTTATGATATATCAGTAGCAGTAATGTAACAGCCAGTAAACTATCATTTGCATGGATAGTGTATTCAGGGGGTTTCAGTCCATAGATCCAGACTTTATGCGTTTGGTTTATTAGCAATAATGTAATATTGCTTATCTCCAGCAACCTCAGAAGTAAATGTTGGCTATGTGATGTGATAAGTAACATTGCATAGCACTGAAATCAAAGGCCTTGCCTAAGCTGGTGTCCTTTACAATGAAAGTGGATTTGACACTGGCATGTAAGATTCACCCAATGTGAATTACTGGGGAGGGATGTAAAGTCATTTGCATCTCAAACTGAAAGTCTTCCAGTTTTCCTGCAGATCCTGGCACCTGAAGTTTAACATTATTATGCGAAGTGACTGAAGGCTTGGATTTTTAGCATGTGAATAGGTTTTGTGCTTTGAAGTTTAATATATAGAGTGTGATAATGTCATGGGCAGAGGAAGAGGATGAAGTCTGTAGGAAAAGAAGTTTTATACAAAATAATTTATTCTGCTTTTGGTTGATTTTAATTGTTGTATTTCTGTCTATCTCAGACAGCGTGGATTCATCCCGGGGAAATCGTGTCAGACAAACCTTGTGGAGTTCTATGACTGGGTGACGAGTGCCTTGGACCTGGGTAAACCAGTGGACATCCTCTTTCTAGACTTTAGCAAGGCATTTGACTCTGTTCCTCATGAGGGCCTGTTGGATAAGCTGGGAGAAATGGGGGTGGGGAACCAGATGATCAGATGGGTAGGCAATTGGCTCCAGAACCGGACCCAGAGGGTCGTAGTTGTCGGGATAGTCTCATCCCCAAGGAAGGTCATTAGTGGGGTCCCACAGGGATCAGTCCTTGGGCCCCTCCTGTTTAACACCTATATCTCTGACATAAGGACAGGAATCAGGAGTGAGATGAGTCTCTTTGCGGATGACTCAAAACTGGGGGCGGTGGTGGATGGGAAGGAGGGAAGGGTGGCCCCCACAGGGGGACCTGGAGGCTCTGGAAAGATGGTCCATAAAGTGGAAGCTGAGGTTCAATGCAGGGAAATGCAAGGTACTGCACCTGGGGGCCAGAAACCCAGGCCAAGTGTACACCCTGGGGGGGAAATGCTACAAGTCTCGATGGCTGAGAGGGACCTGGGGGTGGTGGTGGATGTCAAGATGAACAACTCAGAGACTTGTAGGAGGGCAGCAGCCAAGGCCAACAGGATGCTGGGATGCATCGCTAGGGGGATCACCTCCAGAAAGAGGGAAGTGATGCTCCCTCTTTATAACTGCTTGGTGAGGCTGCACCTTGAGTACTGCGTGCAGTTTTGGAGGCCATACTTAAAGAGGGACATTAAACACCTGGAGAGGGTCCAGAGGAGGGCAACCAAAATGATTTGGGGCTTGGAGGACAGGACCTATGAGGAGAGGCTCGAAGAGCTAAACATATACACATTGGAAGAGAGAAGTGACTGGGGGGACATGATAGAGGTCTTCAGGTACATGAAGGGGTAAATAGGGGAGGAGCAGTCAGGGTGCTTCGAAGGAAGGAGGAGGGGGCCACTAGAGGCCTAATTAAAAGTTTGAATATGTGTGGATCATGGAGAAGTCATGTGATCCTTGGAAATAAGTATGGAATTGGGTTTTAGTAACACCGTTATGAAAGTGCCTAGCGAAGCACAAGTTGTTTTGTTTAAATAAATATATGTAAACACACAATAGTGACACCCTGATAGGGCAAACAGACATGTAATGCATGTTTACCTAGCTATGGCTGTGTCCTGCCCAATTATAAATAATAAATGCCACACTATGTAGATATTATATCCATTCATACTACTGCTAACTGATGTAACCTTTATTACAGCCTTATCTCAGTTTCAAGGAGGTCTCTTGTCTGTGGCAATATGCAATTTAAAGAAGGCATAACATGGAATCTGTCAGTTTCATTGTTTCTCATTAGAAACATTACTACAGTAGATTGTATTGTAAGTGACATGAGATGAAATCTGATATTTCTCATAATTAGTACAGTATGTAGACAATTGCAATGTTCCATATTAAGGCAGAATGAGTTACATAGGCTTGCTGTGTAATGTAGAGATAGACACTGTAATGTTCCATATTAAGGCAGGATGCGTTACATAGGCTTGCTATGTAATGTAGAGATAGACACTGTAATGTTCCATATTAAGGCAGGATGAGTTACATAGGCTTGCTATGTAATATAGAGATAGACACTGTAATGTTCCATATTAAGGCAGGATGAGTTACATAGGCTTGCTGTGCAATGTAGAGATAGAAATTATAACGTAAATGACCTGAGGGTCCATTAGTAGCACAGCTGAGTCTCAGTTTTATGGAGGTCTCTAAATGTGTAAAATATGTACCCTCTGACCTTCGTCACACTTCCTCTCTCTCATCCCTCAAAAAACTCCTTAGACTCCTCCCCACTTCCCAGTGCCCCCAATGCTCATAACCTCCCGCACATCATCCCTCTGAATCCAAGAGCTCACCCCAGTGCTCTCCTCTTATCCCTGTCTCCCCGCTTGCTCTCCTCTGGCCTGGGCTGGCAACCCTCCTGATCTCAAACTCATTCCCTGCCTACTCCAGGCCTCTCTCAAGTAGCGTCAAAGTGTGCAATGCTAAATCAATGCAAAGCCTGTGTATTTTTGCCTTATAATTTTTTTAGTGCTTTCCTTTTTTACATTGTGCCTAACTATATAATGGTTTTGTAGATTTTCTGTAAAATCTTTGTGCTTATCATTCTATTGTAATGTTCTTTTTACCATTGTGTTAATTTTACCTGGTTCGCACCTGGAAATGAGTCTCTGCTCAGTGTGCCTTTCCTGGTCACAAATTTTAAATAATTAATTATGCTATACATAGAAGGTATAATTTGCCATTTGGCAAGTAGAGGTTTCCTCTGCAGACACAGTAGTACACTAAATGTTGTGGTATGTGGAAAGGAAAGTTAGTAAAAGAGAGACAAAACATTAGTAGTCCAAAGGTAGTGCATGGTGTTGACTATACACCATATACGTCTGTGTTACAAAGTGGTTAACCACCTGTTTTTTATATCTGTAAAATAATAGTTTTTTTATGAAAATAACCCTACATTTATTTTTTCATTATCTAAGAGTAGATGGCAAGTGCATTATTATGATATATTTATTATTGTAAAGGTTTGGGAACATTTGTCAGTATGGCTAAAATGAGGCAATACAGCAAATATGTGACAATTAGTGGCATACCAGATACCATAGTGTATCAGCTCGAGGAAGTTTTTTAATTTCTGAAATAGTAACACAGCTGAGTAGAGATGCAGCAAAATGTAATTTCACCAGTGAAATTCCGGTGAAATCGCCAATTTCACCATGTGAAACATTTTGCTTAATTGTGTCCTTATGTTGAAATTTTGTCTGTAAGTGTCGACAAAATTTTGCCTGGAAATTTTTGTAAAATTTCACTGTCAATTTTGCCTTTCAACTGCACATTTTGTTGCATGTTAGTGTCAGGCGAAATTAGGGGGAAAAAGCTTATCATCTGACTTTCTCTCTAGCAGACTGCTGGTCACATGGGTGACTGCAGTTAGGCAGGAAGCCAGACTAAATTTTACGTCCATTAGAGCTGTTTCAGCTATTAACTCATTCAGGCCTAGAGACATCTGTAGGCGGTGTCTGAAAGCATAGCCACTCAGGACAATAACGCCTGTAGACGTACTCAACTGACTTTCACTCAGGCCTAGAAACGTCTGAGGAAGTCAGTAGTTTTTACCTAACTATTAAACAAACCAAATTGCTTAGAACTGAATGCATAGCACCGTTAGAAAGGTAATTTTGCTCTGAACAATTTTGCTACAAATACTTTGTCTGCCATGTATACTTCAGGAGTTATTCATATTTGTTTAAGGTATGGTGTGCATGGCTAACATTTGTCTCTCTAGCCTCACCTAAGCACCTTGAATAAATCTGAAAAAAAAAAAGTTGTTTGGCATTTCAGCTACTATAAAATAAAAACTAAATGGATTACAATTGATTGCATAGCACCATTAGAAAGGTTATTTTGTGCTGAACAATTTTGCCACTGATACTTTGTGTCTACCACATATACTTTTGGAGTTATTTGCATTTGTTTAAGGTATGGTGTGCATGGCTGACATTTGTCTCTCATGTGTCACCTAAGCACCTTGAAAAAATCAGAAAAAAAGCAGTTGTTTGGTATTTCAGCTAGTACAAAATAAAAACTAAATTGATTACAACTGATTACATAGCACCATTGGAAAGGTAACATTGTGCTGAACAACTTTGCCACTCATACTTTGTGTGTAGCACTTTCGGTTCAAGGGGTAGTCACATTTGTTTGTGGCATGCTGATTATGGCTTGATTTTGCTTAGAAAGGCCCAGGATGCAGTGCTAAGAGTATACAGGGCACAAGTGGTAGAAGTCTCAAAGAGCTCTTGTGGGTGAATGAGTTAAGTAGGAGAGGAGAGAAACTAGGAGAGCTAACTAGTGAAAAATTAGTGGATTGTTTGTGTGTGTGTATTTGCATTTGCAGCTTTTTTTGATTTCTGATCTTTGTTCCCCTTTACTTTAGAAAGTTAATATTTTCAGTTAGTGGGTTTTCTTCATTTTTATAGATATCTATCTTTTGTGGTGTGTGTGTGTGTGTGTAAAACTCCCTTTTTTTTATTTTTTTTGGGAGGAGAGGAGAAGGAGATAGATATAAAAATTATGGAGACTAGTGGGAATGGGAAGAAGGCAGCTGCACCACTCTGACCCAATATCTATATTAACAGGGTGGCCTTTATGTCTGTGCCCTCCCTGAACAGCAGCAGGAGCATTTGCCCCAACCCCCCATCAGGAGAATGTAGCCCCCACTCCCCAGGAGCAGAATGAGCCCCTTGTCCCATCTCAGCAGCAGCAGGATCCTCCTATGGGCTCCACCCCAGGCATCAGTAGCAGGCACCTCCAGATGCCAATCCTCCAGCTGGAGCACCCACCCCTCCTGCCTCCTCTGAGCAGGAGCTTGATGTGCCCACTGGCCCTGGGACATCAGCTGTTGCCCCCCCAGACAGGATAATCTGCTGAGTTTTTCTTTTCTTAGGAAAAACCCAAATAATAGCTGCATCATGATGTGCACCTTGTGTGGCAGATCAGTGAGAAGGCGCAAGACTGGGGTCATTTTTGGACTGGTGGGCAAAGGAGCCCTCTGCAGCAATACCATGCTGCAGATTGGCTTGATAAACAAAAAGAGGTTGCAGCAAGTAGAGGGGTCCGCGGCCCGGGGTGCTGCTGAGCTGGTAGTAGAAGGTGAAGGGGGCCAGCAGGAGGCAGGGGCCAGTGGTGGGGATAGGCACCACAACAGAAGGCAGCAGCAGCAGCAGGAGGCAGGTGCAGAGCCCCCATCACCCTCTCCCCAGAGACAGAGGCATCGCCAAGTTCATGGTGGGGATCCAGCACAGCCTTCAGCCGCCCCAGTGCCAGCACCTGCAGCAGTGAGTGATGACCTGAGAGCACTGTGCAGAGAGGTGGGAGCTCTGCGCAGTCAGTTCAATGATTTCTGAGAGGAGGTCAGGGGGGACCTCAGGAAACTCTTTCAGGAGCAAGGCAAAATGTTTGAGCTTTTGAAGGAGCTGCGTGGTGGTGGCACGTCAGAAAGTGTACCTGGCGCTGGAGCAGTGTAATGGTCAGCCTCCAGACCGGTCAGCGCTGCACTGGCAAAAACTTTTCTTTTTCTTTTCTTTCTCGTGTCCTTGCTTTGTTACTGTCACTCTTCCCTCATCTGCACCCTCTAAAAATAACAAAACTAAAAATAAAATATATATATATTATATAGTCTGTCCTCTTCTTCTATATCCTTTCATTTGTTTCTGTCCTCTTTGTCTTCTGATCTACAGTATAGTCTCTTGTTTATTTTATCTTTTCCAGTTGGTTTATGCTCCCTCTGTTTCCCATCCCCTTTCATATATGAATATGAGTAAGTCTGTCCTTCTCCTGACCATGCAGGTCCACACTCCCCACCAGTTGCCACATCCTCGACCCCCTGTTGTACTTGTAGTACCATGCCCATAAATCATGTATCTTCCTACTTTTCACTCACTCCATTTTCCTTTATATGTTTCCTCCTTGCTCCTTCTAGCCTATCCATAAATGTCAAGTATAAGTACTTTACTATGAACAAACCTATTTTCCAAAGCTACGTGAGAGTGAATTTTGACTCTGCTCATGTAAAACAGTGCCGTCAGGTAATGAAATGCTTCCCAAAAAAATGTGACATCAAATTGAGACTGAAATGTGCTTTCAGTTCTAATGTTTTATGGTGCCCCACCAGGAACCAGACATTAAAATGCTGTTTTGGCCGCTGTTTACAATTGTCTTTAGGCCCTATCTTGTTTCTGCCACTGCAGCACAAGCAGTAAACGCCCAGAAATGTTGCAGAAAAAATAGTACATTAAATTGGAAGTGGAATCTCGTCTCAGTCATTATGTTTTAGGGCCTCCCCCACCACCCAGATATTAAGTAGCTGTTTAAGGGCCTGTTTACACAATATTTCTGCCTGAAACTCACTGCTGCTGTCCCAAAACATGTCCAGAAGTGTTGCCAAAAAAATTGCACAGTACATTGAGAGTGAAATCAGGTCTGAGACACGCAGTTACAGGCTCACACCCACCCTGCTGACCCAAATGTGCTGTTTTCTGCATGTTTTAAATGCTTTTTGGGCCTAAGTGTGTGGCTGCACATTCAAATCATGTCCCATCTGTCCAGAAATGTTGCTAAAAAAATTGCACAGTACATTGTGAGTGAAATCTGGTCTCAGCCATGATGTTTTATGGCACCCCACCACCACCCAGACCAAACGATGGTCTTTGGTCCACTTTTACAATCATCTTTAGGCCCTATCTTGTTTCTGCCACTGTAGCACAGGCAGTAAATGTCCAGAAATGTTGCATAAAAAATGGTACATTAAATTGGAAGTGGAATCTGGTCTCAGGCATTATGTTTTAGGGTACCCCCTCCCACCTAGACATTAAGTAGCTGTTTTAGGGCCTGTTTACACAATGTTTCTGCCTGAAACTCACTGCTGCTGGTGCCAAACAGGGCCTACAAGTCCAGAAATGTTTACCCAAAAATGTGACATCAAATTGAGACTGAAATGTGCTGTCAGTCCTGATGTTTTATGGTGCCCCACCACCTCAGGGACCTGAAAAGGGGTACCAACATGCAGAGAAAATGAATTCCTCCTGCAAAATGCTGCTGCTACTACTTTCAGTTCTTTCCTGCTTTTGCTGCTGTGTTTCAATTGATTGACACAGAAGTGCAGAAGTATCATTTCCCTATCCCTGCGCTGCTGTACTGATTGTCTAGTTGTGTTGACTGACTGTCTCTGTGGTAGTACCTTGCCCAGTGGTGGAGTAGTGAATGAAATTTTGGGGTACTGTAGCTTGCTGCCTGCTGCTGTCTATGACTACTACTTTCCAAGGTGCCACAAGAAGAACTACAGTTCTGGATGGTTGATGCCTGGTGGATTATCCTCACACAGTCTATACTGCTGCTGATGAACACGTAAGTATCTGTCGTCATTGTTTTTCCTGTGCAAGGTAAGGGTGTTGGTGGTTGGTATCATGGCATCTTGAGTTCTAATATGCTTGTACTGCTCTTATATTATTTTTCAGTGGTCTGTGGATGACATCATCATGCCGGGCCATGAGGGAGGGAGATGTCAGATGTATGGATCTTCCCAATTTCCTCCCAATGCAGACGGTAAGTATTGGAAATTTCATACAAGTGTGGTATGTCTGTTACTGCCGTATGGTTGTCTGACCTTGATAGTGATTGTGTTATTTTTTGCTTTTTTCAACATCAGGAATTCAGGCAAAATTAATTATTTTTCCATCCTGCTGCTGCTGGTTGCCGAACCAGGTCTGGGGGATTTATTTAATTGCGCCCTTGCACGATGGTTCCACTTTCACAGTCCTTGAGGTAAATATGTCTTCATTTTTTATGGTTCTCTGGGGTGGGGAAGGGGATGGATGGTCAGACTCATGGGTGGTGGTGGTTGTGGTGGGGAATTTTCAACAATCACCAAAATGTGTTCTCAATTTTTTTTTTTTTTTATGTCAAGGTACACAGTGCTGATAGGGGAAAGGGAAAACTTGCTAGTGCTACTATGGTTCATCGGACCTTGTCTGGATTGGAATCATGTGCACCACACAGCATGTTCCTTTAGGGAATGTCCTCAGCTGAATGACATCACATCATCATGGGGTATGGTAAGTATACATTTTTTGCTCTGTTTCTTCTTCCAACTTGTTAGGTAAAAGCAGGTATGCAGATTGATTAATATCCAACATTTTGTCTTATCTTTACTCTTGCTTAGGTCCTTTTCCTCTGTTGAGATTTCAGTATGTCATATCTTGATGACACATGATCAATCCAGGCCATGCAGGAGCAGGAGCTGTGTTGTGTCTTTGGAAGTCGGGGTGTTGCTTGAACTGCGATGTTGGCCACTGGACTGGTGTCCATACCATTACCATTAATGAGTAATCACCACTGCCACTCACATACAGGGAGGAACTATATGCGAATACAGATAGTTGATATGGTGTTTAGTAAATAATTAGGTGGAGGGGGTTAGTGTCTTGTCTACTCAATGGGGATTGCATAGCTGCAGTAATCATGAACATTTTGAATCCATTCAAAAGTGAGGACAGCTGGACACTCACCGTGCCCTGAGTTGAACCCCCCCCCCCGGAACCATTGTGATTCTGGTGTACCTTAACCTGGTACTGTAGAAGTAACCTTTTTGGGGGATTTGATGTTGTAAGTTGTTAAGCATCTTCATGATTACTTTTGTAATTAATGACTCACATATTAAAGATGGCCACCATTCACTATTTTTCAAAATGTGTTCAACTTGGTGTTAACTGTTGAATTAGCATGTTACATTCATATGCTACTTGTACACTTGTCTCGGAGCCAGGGTTCGTGTACATGTCACCAATACTAAGTGGCAGAAACATTTTTTTTCAGTTGCGTGGAGTGCATGGGTGTGTCAGGTCAGATCAGGTGATGAGAGGGGGTGGTGGGGCAGTGTGAAATTTGCCATCCTGGGCACTTTTAAGGACATCAAGACAACATATCTTGCTGTAAGATGATGATGTGTTGATATAGCTAACATGAAAAGTAATATATTTTTTGAAGAAAAACATTAATCATGCAATTGCAAAATATTTACGGTTATGGTAATTATATTGCTTCTGCTTTATATAGGCTTGTGGCCTTAGCCGGCTGGTGGAGGTGGTGAGGTGACCAATCAATGGATTATGGCAAAGGGTGATGACATGAAACTTATACACACTGCAGGCTGCAGCATATAACAACATATTTCCATAACCAATCCAGTGGTACATAACTAGAAAAAAGGTGTAACATACACACCCCAGCAACCATACTGAGTTGAGAGCTGTTGTTGGGGGGGCTTGGAGTAAACTTAGCCTTTTTTAACTTCCAATTCCACATCATCAAAGAAGCACCCCTCACAGTCTTCAAGACTGGAGTTCTTATCAGGTGGGAATTCTCTCAGCATTGCTGCCTCATCCACCTCGCTGCCGGTGGCTGCCTTACTCAAGGGATTGTCATCATCCTCATCACCGAGACACAGTTCCCTTGGCAACACCACTGACATCACTGTGTTGTGTGGAATGTGCCTTTCATTCATTTTGATAAATGTTAGCATGGACACATTCTTGGGTGACAAATTGGTCCTACGGTCACTCACAATTGCCCCAGCCACACTAAGCACTTGTTCCACAGTGACACTAGATGGTGGGCAGCTCAGGTATTTCACAGCAACCGATGTTAGTGCTGGCCATTCAGTCATTTTACTGCTCCAGTACAGCAGTGGCTCATCATTAATGGCAAGGTGCTTTGGGTCACCCATGTAGGCCTCCACCATTCGTTCTGCTGCCCGGAGTCCAGCTGCCTCATCTGTCTCCTCCTCCTTTTCCTCCATATCTTCCACTCCCACCTGAAAGAGAACATCCCAAATGGGATTGCTTGCTGTGTTCTGCTCTGCCTTGCCCATTTTCTCTGATTGTTTTCCCTGTGAGCCACCGGTGGTGGTAGCAACACCCGTTTCTGATGCAGTGCTTGCATTTTTCATTTGTGCAGCATGTACCAATCTAATGAGGGTCTCTGTCAACTGCTGTACTAGCTGACTACCTCCTTCAATTATAGAGGGCAGGCCATATTTGTAGCGTGGATCCAGCATGGTGGCAATTGCAAACTCTGCTGACTGTAAAATGCCAGATACATGGGTATTTGTGTCCAACACATGGAGCATGTGATCCATTACATCACAAGTGCCATGATCCCCACTTGCCTCTGTCTGGTGTCGCACATTCAGTAGTGTCTGCCTCAGCACATGTATGAGAGGCATGGACTGACTTATGCAAGCAGTGTCGCCACTCACTGCCTGTGTAGCATGCTCAAATGGATGGAGAGTGTTTATTAGCCCAGCAATTTGGTGCCACTGCTCTGTTGTTAGAGCGATGGACACTACAGCACTGTCACGGGTGGTCTGCAGCAGCAGGTATTCTGACACAGCCTTATACTGTTCATACAGCCGGTTAAGCATGTACAGTGTTGAGTTCCACCTGCTGACAACATCAAGCTTCAGCCGGTGCTGAGGCAGATTGTAATTGCACTGTAGCTCATGTAGATGGTCATGGGCCTTTGCAGAATGGCAAAGTTGACACAGATGCGATGGGCAACAGTAACCATTTCCTTAATGTCCACATGCTTGAGAAACTGCTGAACAACAAAATTAAGGCAGTGTGCCAGGCAGGGCGCTCTGAAAAAACCACCATTGCTAATGCACTTCACTACATTGGAGCCATTATCACTTGCGATGAATCCTGCAGTGAGTGACTGTGTGTAGCCACCCATCAATGTCATCCAGCAGATCATTAAGCATTTTCACAGCCGTGTGCGAACCTGTGACACTTGTCATAGTCAGAGTTGCATGCTGCCGAATACCAGGTGTGTTGTTACCACCACAATTTTGCTTAACGCATGTTTTGCCAGGCCCAAAATCAAGTACTGCACCAGGCAACTTTGCCCAGGGTGCTCTTATGCACAGATATGAGCTTGCTGCTGTTTGTCCACTGGTCCACATATCCATGCTAAGATGGATATAGTGTGATGCACTATGCTTCAATGCATGTCTAATGTAATCAGCAACTCTACTGTTCAGCTCCGGCATGGCACGCTTACTAAAATAGGCTCGCGATGGAACTTGCCATTTGGAACAGGCATGGGCCATCAACCTGCGGAAACCAGCATTCTCTATGAATGAGAATGGCAACAGATTGATGGCCAGCATTTCAGTAGTGGCAGCATTTAACTCTCGTGCAGCAATATGATTGGGTGGGTACTTTGTCTGCCGCTCAAGGATGGTCTTCAGAGTGGGCTACATCTTTGGGGCTGTCCGACCAGAATGCTGTACTTGTGTCAGCAATAATTTTCTTTTAGGAGTGACAATTGACTCGTAGCCAGGCAGTGTAGATCACATGAAACCAGTTATTTTGGTTGATTGTGGGTGTGTGTGTGTGGTGTACTTTTAAGACTCATGGGACTGAGACTGGGACTCACACCACCACTGCTATGCCCACTACCAGAGAGAGCAAAGGATTGCTCACTCTACTCCTCCTCCAATGACCCACTCTGTCCTCCCACCTCATGTTCTTGCTCTACTACATGCACCTTGCTACCAACAGCTCTGGCATCCTTCTGGTGTTGATGCCATCTCAGTGAATGCTTGTTTTTCAGGTGGGCGTGTTGGCCACCAGTGCCTATGTGGTTTCCCTTTTTCCCCCCGACGAACATGGGCTTGACAAAGTTATCATGTTGCTGTGGTCTCATCAGCAGAATCTAGCACATCAAAGTCCCAAACTAGGGACATTTGACCTCTGGACTTCTGATGCTTCTGGGACTGGGTTGATTCAGAAACAGGTGTGGAAGTGTGTTTATTTTGAGCTGCTAACATGACTTCCATAACACTACTTTTAGAAGGGGTGGTTACTTAACTGTTTGGAGGTGTGTTTATAAGCTTAGTGACAGACTGACCCACCATGGGCTGTGCATGTAAATGGCCTACATCACCCTTGACCTTTTTTAACTCAGGCTCCCATGTGGGATCATCCCAGTCATCATCATCATCACCAATAGTGATGATGTCCTTGTCTTCCTCCTCCTCCTCCTCCTCCTCCCCCCATCACTGTCTTCTTGGAGGATGGCACCTTTTTCTTTCTCTACAACTATCTCAGGGGGCTGACTATCCTTATCTCCAGGACTATCCGACTCTTGTTGAACACTATCATCACCAACTCCTGCAGGAGTTCACTGTTCGCTGATGACACAAAGCTCTGTAACAGAGTAGACACACCAGAGGGTGTAGACAGAATGAGAAGGGACCTGCAGAAACTTGAAGAATGGTCAGGGGTTTGGCAGTTGAAATTCAATGCAAGAAAGTGCAAGATAATGCATATGGGGCACAAAAACCCTGGCACAATATATCAGTTGGGGGGTGAGGATATAGCATGCACCAAGCAGGAAAGGGATCTTGGAGTTATCATCTCTGATGACCTCAAGGCAGGAAACAGTGTGACAAGGCAGCAGGTAAAGCAAATAGGATGCTGGGATGCATAGGCAGGGGCATCACCAGCAGGAAAAGGAGGTCATAATTCCACTATACAAGACACTAGTGAGGCCGCACCTGGGTACACTGTGCAGTTCTGGAGACCTTACCTCAGCAAGGACATAGACAGGGTAGAGAAGGTTCAGAGGAGGGCAACAAAGATGGTGCATGGATTGCATCACAAGTCCCTATGAGGACAGGTTGAAGGCACTGAACATGTACCCCTGGAGGAGAGGAGGGAGAGAGGGATATGATAGAGACATACAAGTATCTTACAGGGAGGAACAGGGTGCAGGAATGCACTATTTTTAGCGAAAAGATGTTCCAGGACTAGAGGGCATGGGATGAAGTTGGAGGAGGACGATTCAGAGGAACGTGAGAAAGAATTTCTTCACAGAACGGGTGGTGGACAAGTGGAACACCCTGCCAGAGGAAGTGGTGGGGGCTGAAACAATCACGGGATTTAAGAATGCATGGGATAGACATAAAGGAATTCTGGAGGTCAGGGGTAAGGGGCAACAGACTTCCTGGAAAACATAAACTGAACTTACAAACTTAAATGGGCAGACTGGGTGGGCCATAGGCCCTTATCTGCCGACACTGTCTATGTATCTATGTAGGAACATAGACAGTCACACTGACAGACTTATTATCACCCTCCTCCTCCGAGTTCTGAACCATTGTTCCTGTGCTGGTGTCAGTGCCTCCCTTCTTCTCACTGTCAGCATCCCCCACTAGCATGGCTGCAACAGTCTGAGCTTTAAACAAGTAAGACACAGGAATGCTGGACCCAGTTTGGCCACCAACTCCTTTGCTGGTTCCTGCTACACCACGACCAGGGCCCACATCAGAACTTGAAGACAGTGATGCAGACGTATCTGTGCTTTCACTGCTATGGGGAACTGGAACTGAAATTGCAATTTTTCAGCAGACTTCTTTGCTCCCTTTTCCCCCTGCCACGTTTCCCCCCTGTACTTGGCTGCTTCTTAGCAGGCATTTTTACTGACTGCTGCTTAAAAGCTTTGCCTTTCTCTGGGAGTATTTGAAGAAAGGATGTATTACTACTACTAAACGTGTGAATAATACCTCACACGTGAATGATGATGTCACACTGTCACACACCTACAGTACTGGCTTCCTTAAAAGTCCAAAAACAATCAGAACAGGTACTAGCACTTATAATACAACTAATACCGTATATGGTAGGCAGCCTAGTGCAGTAAAACACAAAAAGGTAACTTTTTTCCCCCAAACAGGGAGGAATTAAAGAAACACACACAGAGAAAAATTGCACAAGTGGCACATTTTAAATACAGATCACCTGTGTCTCTCAGTCTCCGGACAAATAAAGCACTGAATTGTGTTATGTTACTCAGCACCTCAATTCATTTTTTATATGCGGGCAGAGACAAGCATAAAACAGCAAAAAAAAGGAAATTTGTACCACACAATATGTTAGTGGTCTGGATGGGAGGGATCAACAAAAAATGTCTTGAAAATTACTATTTTAATATATACTGTTTTATAATACATGCATCAAGCAAGACACAAACAATGCTATAACAGAGAAAGGGTAATGTATGTAAGTCAACTAAAACAGGAACACTGTGCAGTGTGCAGAGTCAAGCTCCAGCAATAACATACAGGGGAACAATTCAACAATGCAGTGCGACTGTAATAGACAAGTTCAAGTGATCGAGTAGAAATACTTTACAACTGTTGATTTTCACAATTTTAGTAACACACAAGTTAACACTCCAGCTAACAGAACTAACCACAAAAAATAAAACAAAGGATCAGCTCTGTGGGTTTAAAACTTTAGAATTCAAAATCAATTCACAACTAAAAGCAGAAGAATGGTATATAACGCAGCTAATTGTGGCAGGAACTCTCTCAAACAATACAGAGAAAATTTTTCAGAGAAAATAAATGGCAAGATATAACAAAATTAATAAGAAATAACAGTAAATAGATAACTCACAATAGTGAGTAAATATACCAATCTGCTTGGCTAGAAATAGCCTGCACTGCTTTACACTCCTACCCTACCCCACACAACTCTTTCAAAGACAGCTGAGAAAAGTAAACCTAATTCAAACTACGTACTATACAAAAATTCACAAAATTAGAAAATGTTCCCTAGTACCAGGCACTACCAGCACAGCAGTACTAGGAAAAAACTTTATATTTTGCAGCAATTACATAGAAACATAGAATTTGACAGCAGATAAGGACCGCTTGGCCCACCTAGTCTGCCCATTTCCCTACCTAACGGATAAGCTGCAGATCCTAGTTAACCAATAGCCTGCTTCCTCCTACCCCCCACTAGAATTGCCTTATGTCTGTCCCATGTATTCTTGAATTCCCCCACTGTTTTTGATACTACGACCTCCTCAGGAAGGCTGTTCCATGTATCCACAACTTTCTCTATGAAGAAATACTTCCTCACATTACCTCTGAGCCATCCCCCCTCTATCTTCAAATTGTGCCCCCTTGTTTTTGCACATCTCTTTTTCTGAAAGATGTTACCCTCTTGGACTTTGTTGATTCCCTTGAGGTATTTGAAAGTTTCTATCATGTCCCCACTCTCCCTTCTTTCCTCAAGGCTATACATCTTTAGTTCCTTTAGTCTTTCTTCATATGTCTTCTGATGTGACCCTGCATCATTTTGGTTGCCCTCCTCTGGACAGCCTCCACCTTGTTTATGTCTTTGCGGAGATGGGGTCTCCAGAACTGCACACAGTACTCCAGATGTGGTCTTACCAACTGTCTGTACAGAGGAATAACAACTTCCTGTTTTCTACTGGTTATGCCTCTCCCTATGCATCCCAGTATCCCCCCAGCCCTCCTTACTGCCTTCTCACATTGCTGGCCCACCTTTAGGTCATCTGATATGACTACCCCCAGGTCCCTTTCCATTTTTGTTGTTGTCAGTATCTCACCCCCATTGTGTACTCTTCCTCTGGGTTTTTGTTTCCCAGGTGCATTACCTTGCACTTCTTAGCATTGAATCTAAGCTGTCATACATTTAACCATTCCTCCAACCTTGCCAAGTACCTTTTCATCCTTTCCACCCCACCTTATTATCTCTCAAAAACAAGTTCTAGCTGTGTTTTCAAAGGCTTTATTGGCTCTGATGCACCACAACACACTGCTCTCTGATTCAACATGCAGCAGAATGAGCTGGAAACAAGCTACACATGACGTTTTACCTATTTACCCACAATGCATTGCAAATTTTGCCTTTTAACCAAAATTTCACCGGTGAAATCAAAAGTTTCGCCAGTGAAATTCCGCCACTAGGTGAAATTTGGATCAACAATGGGCAAAATTGTCATGATAAGTGAAATTTCGCTGTTACGCAAAATCAAGAAAACAGGTGAAGTTTCGTTTCACATAGGTGAAAAATTTTACGTAATTGCGGAATTACGCAAAAAAATTTCACCAGGTGAAATATTTCAATTTCACACAACACTACAGCTGAGTCTCAATTTAGTGGAAGTTTCTAAATGGTCAAAATGTTATACACATGGGACCGGATATTCAGACTGCGCCAGGCTGGGGCGCAAGCCTGGGTGCTGCGCATCTGAGATGCGCCAGGGCGTGACCTGGATGATATTCAATGGTGCTGTCTCATGGCATTGTGGCCACCTGCAATGTTCATGGTGCAGTGGCACTGTGCCAGTGCAAGTGGCAAGTGAGGAGCAGGGGGATGCACCAGTACAAGTGCGGTTGTGCTAGGCATAGGAGCCACAATATTCAGTGGCGGATATGCAAATGGAGGCATTATGCATGCATGGTGCAAATGGGTCCATTTGCATGTCATTATGGCCCCATTTGCATGCAGGGGTGCCGATCCTTAGCAACTTGCACCTGGCACCCTGCCAGGCTGCAACCGTTAGGACCGACGCCCCCTGCCCCTCGGCAGCAACGCACCCCCATGCCTGATTGCAGGCTTTGCCAATGTAAAATAACCCTGGTGGTCCAGTGGACCCTACCCCCTCACCCAATCGCGGGTGTAATTAAATGAATTAATTCCCTGGTGGTCCAGTGGACCTGCTCAGCAGCCCGATCGTGGGCTTAGTAAAATGAAATCTATCCCTGGTGGTCCAGTGGACCTGCTCACCATCCCAATTGTGGGCTTCGTAACGATAATTTAAACCCTGGTGGTCCAGTGGACTGAATCCAGCCTGATCACAGGCTTTGAAGAGGTAATTTAATCCCTGGTGGTCCAGTGGACCCACTCGCAAGCCTGATCATGAGCTTTGTAATGGAGAAACCCTGGTGGCCCAGCGGTATCCCCTCCCACCCGCCCACTCAGACTCACTACCCTGCTCACTAGCGTCAGCGGTGGGTGGCAGCTCCCACCCATAAGCCGGCCCGGCTGTCCGCCCGACTGACAGCGTACAGTAGCGGCTGCCACATGGGTGTGCAGACCATACTGTACTACACAGTCCTGATATGTGACACATATCAGGACTGTGTAGCACAGTACGGTCTGCACACCCATTGGCCCATGCTGTGGACCAATGGGCTTACAGCCGTACTGTATGCTGTCAGTCGATGGGGGGGAGTAGGGTGGTGGGTCTGAGTGAGTGGGTAGGGAGTGGGGTACCGCTGGGCCACCAGGGTTTCTCCATTACAAAGCCCACGATCAGGCTTGTGAGTGGTCCACTGGACCACCAGGGATATACATGTTATAACAATGACCGCGATCAGTCTTGCTAGCAGTCCACTGGACCACCAGGGACATACATATTATTACAATGCCCATGATCGGGCATGTGGGGGGGGCTGATGACCAGCCTGTGGTTCGGGTGATCGGGTGGCTACCCACAGCAGGTGGCTGCCGTGTTGCGCCCAGCAATACGGCGGCCGACCTGAGGGTGTCCCCTGACTTGTTCCTCTTTTTGTCAGACACATCTTTCTGCCCCCCCCTGTGTGGTGCAAGGTGGGCATGCCTGCGTATGTGCCGCACATCCTGGGCTGAATAACCGGGATGTGCCGCGCCGTGAGCACGCCCCCCACTTCGCTGCATACATTACTGGTGCACCCCGGTGCATTGTGATTTGTGCAGCACAACATCCCCATTTGAATATCACTCCGGGGTGCATCACTGGGTTACACAAGGTGCAACACTGTTGCGCCATGCGCAACCCCTTTGAATATCCCGGCCAGAAGGTATAATTTTCCATTTGACAAGTAGAGGTTTTCCTCTGTAGACATAGCAGTACATTAAATGAAGGAGTGGTTTAGTGCTCTGAGCTGTAAATATGGAGACCTGGATTTGAATCTCACAGCCCCCATTTGCATACTGTGTGACCCTGAGCAAGTCATTTAACTTCATTGTGCTCCCAGATCACACCTGTAAACAAGCTTTCAGCTTAGTGTGTCTCTCCTGGTAAAAAAAAAAAAATTGTATTACGTGAAAAGGGAAGTCTGTAAAAGAGAGACAAAACATTAGTAGTCCAAAGGTAGTGCTTTCTTCAATATGAGTAATGTATGGTGATGAAAGTACACCATGTACTTCTGCATTACAAAGTTTTTAATCACTTTGTTTTGTAAATTTGTCAAATAAAACTTTTTTATATATAAAATAACCCTATATGTAGTTTTTCATTATATAAGAGTAGATGTCAAGTGCCTTATTATTATATAGAGGATAATGGCTGGGGACTGGGTGATAACCACGCTTTATGAAATGGGCATCAGAATATACAAGTGCTGATTGGTCCATACCTGTGTGATATTCTGTCTAACGCACAGGAAAAAGGACCAGCAGTGCCCTGTGGGCATTAATCCTAGTAAAATGGCAATTAGAATGTTGGCAAATTGAAAATCAGCCATCTTATTTTCACCAACTGCGAGTGAAATACAAGGCTGCATTTTCAAGATGTCAACATATCTGCTGACTGCATGGCAATAAAAAAAGCCCACCACCGGCTCACTCGCTTCTGCCAACCTCCATCCCCTAGGTCACAACTAGAAACAAGATTTCTGGGCTGTAAGATTAAAGTTTGAACAGTAAATTATGCGATCTCGCTACCCTCAGCTCACTCAACAGCGATGTGTTTAAGCGAAACCGCAACCTGCATGACTGCCGGCTGTTCGCTTCTGCCTATTACCTTGCTACACTGTAGATCGCAACTGGAAACAAGATTTCTGGGCTCTAATATTGAACTTTTAACATGACATTATGCGATCTACGCCACTTCACTCCAGCCGCGATGTGTTTAAAAAAGAAAGCGCAACCGCCGCTACCAACATCCACTGTACCAGCATTCTGCTCACTCTGTGTGTCTCTCTGTAGCAGCCCACCTCATCTTCACGTTTAACATTAAACTATTATAAAAAAAAAAACAGATGCATTTTTCCTTCTGTACACACAACGTGTGTGTGGGGGGGGTGAAGTGAATACTGCCATAACAACCAGACCTAAAGTACAGAAGCCTTCCTAGGACAAAAGTCCTTAAGTGCAAAAAAAAAACACACAGGACACTTAGGCGGAGGAACTATTTTATTAAAAATTACACAAACATACATGTTTTTTCCTACTTTAAATTGCAAATTTAACCTACCAAATGCAATTTCCACTAAAGATGGCCATTTCATAAGCACAATAAGTCACTCCAGGGTGTGCGTTAGACACTTTAACACACGGCTAGGAGGCTGGGCCTTTTCGGCCGGTGGCCTCGTGCCTCCTCGCCTCTGGCAGGTGTGTAAAGTGTCTAACGCACACCCTGTCATGCCTTTATTGTATATAATCACCTCGAGTGACTGTTAGGCAACATGTAAACCTTGAGAGCACAGCTCAAGAGGTTTACTGTAGCCTAGCAACCACGAGAGGTGATTTCAGCGTGGTTGTCACCTGATCCCCAGCCATCATCTTTTATAGTGCATGGTCAAAAAAACACTGTTTGCATTCTATGTGTGAGAATTATGGAACTCTGGTGCATTCTTTTTTGTTATGCCACTGTTTGGAAGTTCCGAAGTGTGGTTAACAACTTTTAAAATTCTAAACAGTACATATCAAAGCTGTGTGACTGCTGATTATGGTGGTTAATAGACACTTACCATACATTATAAATTTATTATTGTAAAGGTTTGGGAACATTTATCATTACTGCTAAAATGAGCCAATGCAGCAACTATGTGAAAGTTAGAGACATGACAGATACCATAGTGTATCTGCTCAAGAATATTTTGTAATTACTGAAATTAAATGTTTAGTTGTATGCATAACATCATCTATGGACAACAAGGGCATCCGTGTAATTGAGTTACAGATCTGAGTTAGTGTGCAAAGTGTATAAATGATGCAATGCAATACAGAATGTAATTTGTGTGGTCTTGAGTTTTACTAATTGTGTTTGAAGCAACAGTGGTGTGTATACGTATGAAGACAGAATGTGTTTTTTGGGAGGGCAGGGATTTGGTGAAGAAGTATTTGAGGAGTGTGCGTGATATCCAGTGAAAACAGTGAACATAGTGACCATGACTGACTGCTTTCAAAAAGGGTGACTCAGCCACAGCACCTGTGTTCAGGGCTACCTGACAGGGTAGTGACTGGATATCTGGGTGGGCGAGATAGGGTGATGGGAAGCAAATGCACAGGCACACACACGGGGGAGAGAGGATTGGGAGGACAGGTATGTGGGATGGAGCGTGGTAGACAGCTCCCAAGCTGGACCTCTAGTGTGGTGAGGAGGGTGGCTGGTTGGGGTGTGCAGGGTGCAGGGTTTGAGTTCTGCACAGTGCTTTTTGTTTTTTGCACCAGCAGGTGGCTTTTTTTAAGACCCCCCCAACATGCACCCCCCCCGGAGTTGAGAATCCTTTTGGGGGTGCATGGGTATAACCCTCCACATAAATGTAGAGTCTATTGTTGCTGTTTATTTCACCATGAGTGTACATCACCGTAATTCATTTTTGGAGAGGTACACTCTCCATCATCACATAGAACTGCATGTGCTGTACAGCTATGTATCTGGTCTGTTTGTTTTGTCACCCACAGTATATATATATATATATATTTTTTTTTTGAAGCGTGCTAGCTATATGGGCTCTGTTATGTATGCCACAATGCCACACTAAGGGAACAAATATGAATGTATACCATTTATTTGTAATGGTATTATTTTGTGTAGTGGAATTGCTCTACAAACATGATTTAGATATGAATGTGACATGTAGCCCTTTGCTGCTATTACAGGCTGACAGTACAGGAAAATAATTTCAGGCAGTGGTAGTAGGGTGTACATCTCAATGTAGCAGGCAAGGTCCTGTTTCCTATGCAAATGTCATGAAGGGTAAAGGAAGCAAATCTGTGCTGATTAGAATTTAAACACACAGAATAACGTGATGTATGTGTCAGCTTAAGGAATTTGTGCAAATTATGCAAAACAATTTACCATGTTGTAATATGTCATTTATAATGTGTTTTAAGGTGGTGAGATAAGGGGTTATGAAGTAAAAATATTCTGTGTGTTGTGGCAACAGGGGGGATGGTAAGCAAATGTGTTATAAACACACAATAGTGGCATCTGGAGAGATGAAACAAACATTTGTCAGTGCCGAATGTTGTCTTGCTGGCATTGGTAGTGCAGGAGTTAGAGAAATGCATAATAGAAATGGCAGTGAAGTATGGAAGTGACGTCAAACCCACACCACCCTGCAGAGACTGACATGCATTGAGGTGTGCCTTTGGGTCATTAGCCATAATGCTCATACCATTTCACCTCACCCTACCCTGCAGACTCTGACGAGTGCTGCATTTTGCCTTGGGGTCATCAGGCCTTACACTCACCCCATTCCATTAGGAAATACATTGAGATGGGTGCAGTATAGGAGAATGGGGTGTATTTGGGGCCCAAGAGTCCAAGGCACACCTTGATGCCAGTCACAGGTTGCAGGGTTGGGGTGGGGGTGGAATAGCATGACCACTACAGCCGACAATCCAAAGTCACACCCCTAATGCCTGTCAGTCTCTATAGGGTGGGACATTATGGTTAGAAACCTTAACGCCCCAGGCATTTGTTGATATTTGCACTCCAAATTTTCAACATTGGCTTTTTGTGACCCCACCTCATGAAAGCATTTGGGAACTCCGCTCATGAACAGTGGTACTGTGATTGTGTTAATGTGTCCCAATTTCCCACAGCAACTGCTCCATTCTGCTCCATTCTGCGCCAGATGTGTGGAAAGACACTTCAGGCAGGATGTGAAATATGACAGCTGTACTATTCATAAGGACATGTGAAGAAATGGCAATGTTGACAATCAGGAGTGAAAATATAAAAAAATTCTCAATGTTACGAGCATGCATGGAAACTGCGCAACACATGCTCATAACACAGTCATTTTGTGGAATTTTTTCACCAGATTTTCAACATAGGTATTTTGGGACCTCCACTCATGAACAGTGTCACTGTGATTTTCTTAATCTGTCCCAAATGTTGATTTCTGACAGTGACCACGCCATTGTGCACCAGATGTGAAAAAACACATTTCAGACAGGATGTGAAAAATGACAGCTGTACTGTTCATAAGAAGGTGTGAAAAAATGGCAATGTTGAAAATCTGGAGTGAAAACATTAAAAATTCTCGAAGTTACAAGCATGCATGGAAACATGGAAATTAGCAGTTTCAGAGCTACCACTTTCCTTTGCCCTCTCTCAGGGATCAGCTGCAAATATGATAGGACTTACTTTCTAAAAAATATATATATATATTTTTTTTTGTTGTGCTCCTCATATAGGTTAAACGTCTGTTCAGCATGATGGTGCAGATGCTGTCAGCAGGTGTACTGCGAGCGGGAGCCAGAATGGAAGGTCTGAAGGGAGGGAGGTATGAGCCAGCAGAAAAAAAATAAAATAGGGCTAAAAAAGTTTGTTTTGTTTTGTGGTGAGGACAAAGAGATAGTCTGACAGGCAGTATCGTCAGCATGGCATTTGTGCATGGGGGGGGCAGTTGCTAAGCAACCCCCCACCCTGCGGCCTGTGACAGGCTTCAAGGTGTGCCTTGGACTCTTCGGCTCCAAATACACCCCATTCTCCTATACTGCACCCATCTCAATGTATTTCCTTATGGAATGGGGTGAGTATAAGGCCTGATGACCCCAAGGCAATGCTCGTAACACAGTCATTTTTTTTTTAATTTTTTCACCAAATTTGCAACATAGGCTTTTTGAGAGCCCATATCATTAACAGTGACACCGTCATTTCATTAATCAGTCCTAAAAGGTGATTCCATGCAGTGATTGTGAAATCACCTTTCTGGCCCAAATAAGGAAATGACAGTGACTGAGTTCATGAGGTGGGGTCTCAAGAACCCCATGTCAATAATTTGGAGTTAAAAGTCACAAAAATGACTGAGATAACCACCTGAATTGAACCCCCCCATTGATGCCATTATACAGCTTACAGGCATTTCTTTAGTTTGCGGTCGCCTTTGAAGAGTGCAGACATGTTCCCACTCCGTTAAAGATCACTGCGCCAGACTCTGGAGGTAAGTATGGGTTGAGGGGGGTGTGAGGAGGTGAGGTGAGTAGAGAGTAGGTACGGGTTGGGAAGGGGACCTGACGGCGAGGGACTGTTTTTATTGTTTCAGGTTATAATAATAAAAAAAAGAACACTGTGGACCATTTCCTTTTTTCTATAGGTTTAAGGAAAATGTTGGGCCCTTATTCTATCTGTCTGTCTGTCTGTCTGTCTGTCTATCTATCTATCTATCTATCTATCTATCTATCTATCTATCTATCTATCTATCTATCTGTGTCTATCTATGTGTCTATTTATCCGTCTGTCTGTCTATCTATCTATCTATCTATCTATCTATCTATCTATCTATCTATCTATCTATCTATCTATCTATCTATCTGTGACTATCTAAGTTTAGAAAATGTGCAAGAGAATCATAGCATTCTGATTGGCTAGTGCACCTAACTAAGCTGGCAGATATTTTTCAATAGAACCCGCTTGAAAACAAGTTCCAATTCAGGGTACCCCATTGCTCAGAGTATCGATGGATAACCCAAATGTTCAACCTTAGCAGCCGCAATTATTTGTCTGTTTGCTTAGCAACTGCCCCCCCCCCCCATGCACAAATGCCATGCTGATGATACTGCCTGTCGGACTGTCTCTTTGTCCTCACCACAGAACAAAACAAACTTTTTTAGCCTTATTTTATTTTTTTCTGCCGGCTCACACCTCCCTCCTTTCAGACCTTCCATTCTGGCTCCTGCTCACAGTACACCTGTTGACAGCATCTGCACCATCATGCTAAACAGATGTTTAACCTATATGAGGAGCACAACAAAAAAAAATATATTTTTTTTAGAAAGTAAGTCCCTATCGTATTTGCAGCCAATCCCTGAGAGAAGGAGAAAGAAAGTGGTAGCTCGGAAAACTGCTAGTGTGCTTGAGAAGAGCAGCACTTTCTTCATTTTCCATACTGTCCACCTGCGGTACGGAAACCAAAGAAACTTCTGCTTCTGTCATGCCCTCTAGTGATACCAGACCTACTGCTCTCTCACTCTCTAAATGGCGAGGACAGCACTAAAAATTTGTAAAAAGACATATACAAGTCTCCATAGTGATGTCGTACAGCCACCCACCCTTTAAGCCTTGTTCCACAAATTCTTTGGACCGTACTGCAGTGCTTCCTGCATAGACATTGACTTGCTTCTGCAACACCACTTGGAGAGAGAGAGAGAGAGACAGAGTGTGAAAAAAACATTACCGATACACAAGGTTCCCTCTTTACTCCATGACCATGGCAACTCTCTTCTCCGCCCCCTTCTCCAGATGTTGGCCCCAAGTGGAAAAAAGAAAAACAGCAGTTTTCTGCAACGTTATCCTCAGGATTCTGCTTGTTGCTCCAGAGTTTTCTTTTTCTGCAGCTGACTGCACCTCCCTTGCTGTTCAGGTTGTCGATCTCTCCCATTCTTCCTAAACAGCTCTATAGAGCACTGTACTGCAAATATCAATATATTAAAAGCCAGCGGGGACAGGAATGAATCACTTAACTGGGACAATATATATATTTTTTAATTGGAGAGTCTACAGTATGACAAAAGTCCCTAACTCAAAGTAAAAAAAAAATTCTAGTAGGCAGAGGGCCTATTTTATTACAAAAGTTACTTTTAACTAATTTTTTATTAACTTCTTTTTTAATAAACTATTTTTTTATCATGTCCATTTTTTTACCATGCCAATTTTCTAAGTGCAACCTTCAAGGGCCCGCATCATCAGGCCTCATTACGCCCCTGGGCGGTCTGGTGTTTCTCAATACCACCCACCCTTTCAGGTATTATTGCTCACATATCTATGTATTTTTGTCTCTTTCTCTCTGTATCTATTTATGTTTCTCTGTCTCTGTCTAGACATATTAGTAATGTACCAGTTATCTATCTACAGTATTAGTCTCTGCGTGTTCCTTTCTCTCTGTCTTTCAAGATATTCAGTATGTAAGCAATAATACCTGACAGGGTGGGCATTATTGGGAAATACTGGACTGCCCAGGGGCGTAATGAGGCCCGACGCCACAGGCAGAGGGCCTTATAGCCCCTGGAAGGTCTGATATTTCCCAATAATGCCCACCCTGGAGGGTATTATTACACTTAGAAAATTGGCTTATTTGTTTTTATAATAAAGATTTAGTAAAAAAGTGTCAAATATTATTAAAAATAACAAAAAGGTCATATTATGTAAAATAGTGCCTTTACCAGTCTATGCCATTAGAGGGTGCTGCCTTTACCAGTCTATGCCATTAGAGGGGGCTGCTGCTTAGGAGAGTCCTTTTTTGAATTACATCGCAGTGCCTGTTTCTTCTAGCTTGTTAGTGTTACTGTGGCCCCCCGTCCCCTCACCAGTCCCACGAGTTTTTTTCATACTGCTATCAATACACATTTTGTCTGGTAAATAAAAAAAATTGGCTGAGCAGCTCAACAGTCGAGTGATTGCATCATGGTATCTTGTTTCAGCGCGATGATGCAGGGAACAGGGAAGTCAGTCGGGAAGTCGACTGATGTCTGAACTGTGGAGGAAAAAAGTAGGCACTTTCATTTTCTGCAACAGAATGAACAGTACTGTTCTTGGCAATTTGTATGTGTGGCCAGGTTGAAGGGAACTGACTGTCGATTTTTATATCTCACTGAGGTGCTCATGACAGTGGCTGGGAGAAATGATGAAGTGTCTTACTGCCTGACCACAAACAAATAAATACTGGACTTTTTAAAAAAACTTTTGCCAGCTCTGAGAGGATGTAGAACTGTAACATAAATGAAGTTTTTTTTTTTCGTAAACAGGGAGCAGCTGGAAGTAAATACTGTTTGGGTTTGCTTTGGGTGGGGGAGACCACTACCTCTCGTTAAGCGAGAGGGAAAGATGGCGGGGATTTCAAATTTTCTTCAGGGCATTCAGCCAATTAAAAAGCAGGCTGGGCACACTATGGAATGCTACGCAGTGAGGTGCACTTGGACTGGCACTTATTTTTTTACTGGGTATCTATTGAAAAATAGATGCCCAGGTTGAAGGTACTTTCAGCTAATCAGGATCTAGAATCTATTCTGGCCATTTTCTAAATATATCTATCTATCTATATATATATATTTATCCCAGTCACTGATAAGACTGCTGCAAATAACATATTTTGTGCCTTGCATATTTCTGTTCCACTCATGAATAACTTAATTGATGTCACACCCTGTATCTTCGGTATACAAGCAGAAATACATAAAGTTTATCATCAGCACAACCTTCTCATCCTAACACAGAGATTTCTTTTCAACAAACAGCCTTCACAGCAAAATTACTGACAAAAATTACTCAACATCCTCAAAAAGTGTCTTTATATCTTCCTTACAAACCTTTCCAACATCCTGTGACATCCATCATGCATCTACCTATGTAGGTAACAGAACTGTTAAAATATACAGCCATTTGTTGTGTTCCACAACACAGGTGTAATAGTGATTGCTGTTTCGAAATTACATGTCCCAATAAGTTACAGAACACTGTGTGGTGAATACATTTTATGCCTTTTCTGGTTTCTACAACAGGCTAACGGTTTACCAGCTAGAGCTGTATGCAGGACAAGAGAGGAAATATACCATATAGAAGGACTATGTGATGGTCACATTTGTGTCACTAAGTACTGTAAGCTTTATACATAAATACATACATATATACTTACATACAGGTGTGCTTATGTGTGTATGTATGTGTGTATACACTGACATACCAGTATATAGTTGCAGTCATCTCTATGTCTTTCTATAGTTCCATGTGATGGTAGCGATCGCAATACAGCTATCACTACCATAGCGAATGTAGATATACAAAGCTCGTCGACCCATCTTCTGGCATAAAAAAGTATTTTTTGGGGGTCTTTGCCCCCCACCCCCTTGATTAAGATTGTTAACTCTGGGGGGGGAGGTGCATGTCGAGGAGGGGAAAAAAACACAGCGGTGAAAAAACACCCAAAACAGGCAGCTGCAAGCAGCGGCAAAACAATCATCCCCGGCAAGTGCAGAACCCAGTGCCTACTGCACCATGGCCAGCCACCCTCAACACTACACCACAGGGCTGGCTCGGCTGCAGCAGGATCCCCTACCTATCCATACCCTCTCTCCTATCCCTCCCCTACACTTCCCTATCCTTCCCCTTTGGGTTGCCTTCCTCGTTGTACCATCACTACCCTTGCAATGTAGCTGGTGATGATAGCGTTATAAATGAGTCACTGTTTTCACAGTTGCTCACTTATAATCACTATCATCACTGGATAACCCTTCTACAGTATCTGTATTTATCTTGATACACACACACACACATGTATGCATGCATATATAATGCTACTAGAAACTAATAAGATACATTTGACATCAGATATTACATATTGTATATTTCCACTCCATTCTTGCATACAGTTGTGATTCCACAAAAAACATACATTTAATTTAACACTTGGTGTACTGTAACTTATTTTGACATCCTCTCTGAAAGCACCACTCACCATTACACCTGTGTACTAAATCACAACACGTGTCACTATTCTCTCAAACTACTTCATTGTATGCTTACTGTACTCTATGTTATGTAATTCTGTGACCCTTGTCATGCATTCAATTAATACATGTCAGAGAATCAATCTTCCTTAATATTTCCTAACCATATAGTACTGCTTATTATCAGTATATTTGTCTGCCTGTGTAACTATCTATGCTAATTTCTTTCTTTCTATCTATCTATCTATCTATCTATCTATCTATCTATCTATCTCTTTATGTCTCTCTCAGTCTCTACCTATATTTGTGTATGTTGCACCACAGTTGCATCCTTCCTATAGCTAGGTGTGAACTTGTTCAGAAAATGATACTGCCCATGTTCGACTACTCTGACATGGTCTATGGTGCTGTCACTAAGTCCTCACTGGCCAGACTGGACACCCTCTTCAATTCCTTCTGCCCTTTTGCCCTGGATGCCCCCCCCTTGCAACCATCATTACAGTCTTTAATGTGCCCTATTCTTCTCCTCTCTTACAAACAGGTGACTCTCCCACTGTGCTAAATTCATCTCCAAGCACTGATTGGGTGAGTTCCCTTCCTAACTCACCTCCTCCTTTATAACACGCCCCCACCCTCCCATTTCCTTAGATCAACTGACTCCTGAGCCCTGGTTGTCCCCCACAGATCCACCCAAATTGGCCAATCCAGTTACTCTCACTGCCTCCCAAAAATTTGGAACCCCCCGCCAAATCTGGCACTCATCCTCCATCTACTCTATCAGATCTGCCCTGAGTAATTACCTTGCACCTAACTTCTCCTGCCATGTCTCTCCCTAATTCTTTCCTCTAAGCCCTGGACAAACTAGCCCCCTACCCTCACCTTCATTTTACCCTGTGCACTGCACACCCACCCCCAAATCTCTAGTCCTTCCCCCTTCCTCCTAATTGCTCCTCCTTACTGGCCTCCCTTGTTCTCTCACAGAATGTAAAAGACCCCAAATGCTCTCCATGGGTCCCTCTCCTGCCCCAAAGGGGTTTATATCTCTCATCTACTCTCTTCCCCCACCATCTTAAAGGGGTCCTCTGGGACACTGCCTTATCCCTTCTCTCTCTCTGGACCCCCCAGTCCCCTTGCAAGGTTCCTTGCATCCTGAAGGGGTCTCCAGGGGCACAACTCTTTCCCCTCCCCATCTCACCCCTCCCTCCCCTTTCCCCCTTTTCTTTCATGTAAGCACTTGTTACTTATTAACCCGGCACTTATTATTGTCCACTCTTTCTACATCTTATGCGTAACACTGTTGTAACATTGTTTGTAACACTTGCCTTAAAACTGTATGATAATGTTGATATTGTAACTTGAATGTTTCACGTCTCATTCTAGTTGTACCGCTTCCCCCCAGGTCACACTGGCAGATGAGCGACTTGTTGCTCAATGTACCTTCCTGGTGAAACATTTCAATAAATAAATATTTCTATCTAACTTCTTATCCACTTATTTATCTATGTAACTATAATCTATCTAGCTATCTATCTGTCTGTCTGTCTAGCTATCTATCTGTCTTTCTATGTATGTTTATCTATCTATCTATCTATCTATCTATCTATCTATCTATCTATCTATCTATCTATCTATCTATCTATCTGTCTAACTATACCTCCATCTGTCTGAACATCAACAGTGTCAGTAGTTCTGCAGATTGCAGACTTGGGTTACAACTGATAATACTACCCATTTCTTGCATTCTCTCCTTTCTGTCATGAAACAGGGCTTTTACACATGGTCATTGTAACAGTCAGAAAATATAATTACAGCATGTGGTATTTGTAATTTATATTTTCCTTTCTCCTGTATGTATTTTGTAAGTTTCATATCATTGTGATTGATGAAACATGATTTTATAATGTTAACTTCATGGTGATTATTATTTTTACTGACTCCATTCAGCACTTAACTGGGGTCTCTTCCTTACTAGTCGCTATTGAGACAGTGCTACAAATTACACATATTTTATAACTCACATATTTCTGCTCCACACTTGATTCACCTAGTTGCTGTCAGATCCTGTCTCTGCTGTAGGCAACCAGAAATATATAAAGGAGATCCCCAGCACAACCTTCTCATCCTAATTGAAACATGTTATCCAGGCGCAGCCTTTACACCAGACTTCCTGACAAAACCAGATTTCAGAGCATCCTCAAAAATGGAGTATTTTAATATCTACATTACATTCCTTTCTAACATCCTTTGACATCCTTGATGTATCTACATATTTTGGTAGCAAGTTCTGGAATGCTGCGTGGTGAATAACTGTTATCTCTTTTGTCGGTTACATAACAGGGCTAGGGTTTATGAGCTGCAGCTGTGTGCAACACTTGTGTGGAAATGTGCAGTATGGAAGGAATATGTGATGGTCACATTTGTCTCAATACATACTGATATCTTTATACATACATACAATCTTGCATATACATATATATATATATGTATATATATATATATATATACACACACACACACACACACACACACACGTGTGTGTGCATGTGCATCTCAGTATACCTTGTCATATATTGCTGCAATCCCCTCTGTCTCTTTCTGTCTCTCTCTTGCCAGATATATATCTAAATATATACACTATGCAAACAACTTAATTAATGCATCAGTTAGGGATGTTCTACAGTGAAAAAAGTGAGGAAATTCAATTTTAGGGTTCACACCCCTTGCACCCCACCCCCAGTCCGTCCCCACCAACAGGCATCGGGGTGTGCATGGGGTCATCGGCCCTAGCTCTCAAGTGCATATGGAAACACAAACCATAACATGCATGGGCACAGTGATGCAATTGCAAATGCAAATAGAAACAGTAACAGCAAGGAAGATGCAAAATGAAAGAGAAACGGAAATGCAAACGAAAATGCTGCCATAAACGCAAATGGCAATGCACACGGTAATGCAAACAAAAATGCAAACAGAAACAGAAATGGAAACACAAATGGTAACAGTAACAAAAATGCAAGCATGAATGACAACTCAAAGGGTAACACACATGGTGACGTACACGGGAACAGTAATGAAAACGGGAACATAAACGCAAGTGGAAACAGTAATTGTAACAGTAATGGAAGCACATCACCTGTTTTTGCCAAACAGGTGCATATAGAAACACAGTTTTTACAAAGAATGTATGCATTGTAATGGGGATTGAAGCTTAAAACGAGCATTGGAAGTACTTAATTGTTAATATCTCAGCAACCGCATGAGGTAGAAAAAAATTTAAATTTCACAAAAATCTTGATTTTCCTGGCTAGGTTTTTGCCTATGCAACTTGCAACAAAAATTCCGTATCTTGCACCGTTTTCGAGATACGAGCCCCAAAAGGTGCGACGGACACCACCATATTAGTCTATGGGAAAAAACGTCAACTTAGGAGTACCATAACTTGGCAGCCATGCAATATTTTTCACCAAACCACCAAAAGACACCTCCAAATTTCATCTCTAAAGACCAAACCATTCTTTCGTAGCAGGGTGGCAAAGAATTGGCCATGTCTGAAAAAGTAGTCATAATTTGCAGCAATTTTCACATAATTTTGTGAAAGTGCCGTGCCTGCAACACTACTTTGTGACACTATTGGTTACAGAAATTTTAAAAACATATTTCTGGGGGTTTTACCCCAAAATAAAGACATGGCTAGCATCCTCAGGGTCCGACTAGGTGAACACAAAAAGAAATGTGTCCCTAGAGGGTCCCAAATTTAAATGGCAAGCATTTTATGATCACCAAGTGAAAAAAATGGCAGATTTGTGACACTACTAGGACCATTTGTGACACTAAAAAGTGCATTTGTGAAAGTGTTGAATATTTTTTTTTCATTTTCCCATTGACTTATAATGGGAACTTCTTTTTTTAATAACTTTTGCACCGTTAAATATTTTTTCACATAATCTTCAAAAGGCACATTGGGGACCCTTGCCACATGTTCCCTGAAGTTTTTGGACCATTCGCATAAACCGTACGGCTTGTAGGCAAGAGCAAAGAAATCGCAAAAAAGTGTAATTGCACAATTGGCTGTTGCATAATTACTCTGCAACCGTATATCCAACTGGTACGACACTTGGCAGATCCCAAGATCTACCATGCCCAGTTGTGCGTACCAAATGTCAGGCAAATCTGTTGAACGGTGGAAAAATTATTAAGGTGCAAAATTTGACCCTTTAACCTTAAAAATGCTACTCAACCCTAACTATGAAAACACTACCGTGTTACCATAATATATATATATATATATATATTCATGGCAAAAAATCCATTTAATGCATCAGTTAGGGTTGTTCCACACTGACAAAAGCGAGGAAATTCGATGTTAGGATTCCCATCCCCTTGCACTCCCCCCACCCCACCCCCACCAACAGGCATTGGGGTGTGCGTTGGGGTCATCAGTCCTAACTCTCACCCCATCCCATGTGTAAACACGCTGAGGTAGTGCAGTATATGATAATGGGGTGAGAGTTAGGACTACTGGAAACAGAAATGCAAACGCAAACGCGTACACAAACGCAAATCGTAATGCACACGGTCATGCAATTGGAAATGCAAACACTGATGGTAACACCAATGATGAAGCCAAAGGAAACACAAACAGAAATACAAACCGAGGCACGTAAGCAAACTCAAATGGTAATGCACACGGTGACGCAAACATAAACAATAAGGCAAATGGTAATAGAAACGCAAGTGCAAATGGTAATAGAAACAGAAACACAAATGCAAGTGAGTACAGAAATGAAAACTGTAATGGTCATGGTCATGGTAGCGCAATTGGAAATGCAAATGGTTACGGTAACAGCAATGATGACACCAAAGGAAAGACAAATGCAAATGGAAGCACATACTCAAATGCAAATGGTAATGCACACAGTGATCTAAATGAAATGTAAACAGAAACAGTAGTGGAAACACAAATGGTAACAGTAATGCAAACGCAACCGAAAACAAAAACGCAAAGTGAAACGCACATGGTGGCATACACAGGAACGTTAACACAAATGGGTATGGAAACACAAGTGGGAATGCTAACTGTAACAGTAATGGAAGCGCACACCTTGATTTTGCCCAACAGCTGCATAGAGAAACACAGTGAGTGCAAACAATGAGTGCAAAATAATGGGCCTCGGAGCAGAAAATGAGCACTTGGAATACTAAATTGCTTATATCTCAGGAACCATACAACGTAGGAAAATTTTTTTTTAATTTTTTATGATTTATGACTTTCCTGACTAGTTTTGTACTTATGTTTCTGACGTAAAGTCCATATCTTGAAGCATTTACGAGATACAGGCCCCGAAAGGCACTGCAGATGCCACAATGTTAGTCTATGGGAAAAATTGTTAACTTTGGAGTACCGTAATTTCACATTTCTGCAATATTTTGTCACCAAACCACCAAAAGGCACATCTGTGGGATGTTGGCTTTCTTCCCTCCAAATTTCAGCCCAAAAGACCAAAGCATTCTTTTGTAGCAGGGTGGCAAAGAATTCCTGTTATTTTGGCCATAGTGTCACAAAGTAGCGTAGCAAATCATGACACTTTCACAAAAAAAATCATGAAAGTGTCGCAAGTTCGACACTACTTTGTGACGCTATAGATTACAAAAACTTGAAAAACATATTTCTGGGGTGTTTAACCCCCCAAAAAGACATGGCTAGCATCTTCAGGGCTTGACTAGGAGAACACAAAAAGAACTGTGTCCCTAGAGGGTCCCAAATTTAAGCATTTCTGTGGCCACTAACTGAAAAAAAAATGGCTGACTCACGACACTACAGGGGTCATTTGCGACACTAAAAACTGCATTTGCGACACTGTCGAACTTTTTGTTAACTTTTCCCCATTGACTATAATGGGAAACTTGTTTTTTGAATAACTTATGAACCGTTCACTATGTTTTCATGAAATCTTTGAAAGGCACATCAGGAACCCCAGCCACGTGTTCCCTGAAGTTTTTGGACCTGTCACACAAACTGTGCAACCTGTAGGCGTGAGCAAAAATTGCGCAAAAAAGCGTAAATGCACTACAGAATGTAGCTTTATAACTCCCAACCGTATATTCGCCTGGTACAAAACATGGCAGATCCTGAGACTTATGGTACCACTCTGTGCCTGCCAAATTTCAGGCAAATCCATCATACAGTGGCAAAGTTATTAAGCTGCAAAATTTCACACTTTAACCTTAAATGGGGTACTCAACCCTAACTATAGCCACTATAATGTGTGTGTGTATATACATATATATATATATATATATATATATATATGTGTGTGTATATATACATATATTTATGCAATAGGAGTGGACATAAATCCTATGTGATAAATCTGAGCTATTATGAGATCAATTCAAAATTTTACATTTATACACGTAGTAGATTCATCATCACAGATTTATACACATAGGGCTGGATATTCAAAAGGTTTGCACCATGCACAATAGGGTTGCACCTGCACAAGTCCGAAATTGCGCCATTCTGCCATATTCAGCAGGAGGCAGTTGCACCCCCCAAGGCAAGCTGAGCAACAGCGCAATGCAAATGAATGCATGCTGAACTGGAGTGGGAGGAACCATGCATAAACTGCACAGCCCGATATTCAGGGGGCTGTGCAGAATTGTGCAGGCGCACGAACCCCAACCTGCACTCTGCAACTTTGAGCCAAAAAAAGGAGTAAGTCGAGGTCACCCACAGGTGAGCTGCCACATTGCAGGGCACAACACAGCAGCTGCCACCTGTGGGTGGCCCTCAACCTACTCCCTGTGTCCCCTGCAGCCCAATCGCAGGCATGCCGTAACCCCTCCCCGACTGGCCCAATCACGGGCAAAAGTGACAAATAACACCACCCCCACCAGCCCGATCACGGGCAGCAAAATAACCCCCAAGGACATATCCCTGGTGGTCCAGTAGACCGTGAAGCCTGATCGCGGGCAGCAAAGTTTCCAACCCCCAAGACCAAATCCCTGGTGGTCCAGTGGACCGCTAAGCCCGATCACGGGCAGCAAAGTGATTTAACCTCCCCCCAAGACCAATTCCCTGGTGGTCCAGTGGACCACTAAGCCCGATCGTGTGCAGCAAAGTGATTTAACCCCCCCAAGACCAAATCCCTGGTGGTCCAGTGGACCGCTAAGCCCGATCGCGGGCAGCAAAGTGATTTAACCTCCCCCTCCAAGACCATATCCCTGGTGATCTAGTGTACCCATGAAGCCCCACCACCCCGCTCCCCCCCGGCAGCCAGCGGGCGGCAGCATCCCACCCACTTGCCACCCCGCCACCCGCCGACTGACTGCCCGGTAGGGCTGCACGCCCATTGGTGCAGAGCAACAGCCAATGGGCGCACAGCCCATAACATACAAGGCGGTCCAGATATGTGAATGAGTGAATGAGAAAAAAAAAGTGCTGTGAGTGCTAACTTTGAGGGCATAATAGTGGCCTTCGAACATGAAAATGAGCAATTGAATTATTAATTTCCAAATATCTCAGTAACCATACAAGGCAGAAAAAAAATTTAAAAATCATGGTATTAATGGTTTTCCAACCTACTTCTGTACTTAGTCCCCCTATAGAGGGACTAAGAATTTTTGCAATGAAAAATCCGTATCTTGAACCGTTTTCGACATATGGGCACCGAAAGGCGTCACGGGAGCTGCAATGTTATCCTATGGGAAAATTTCTCAACTTCGGAATACTGTAACTATGGGTCTGTTCAATGTTTTCTTACCAAACCACCAAAAGGCACATCTGTGGAACCAGGACTTGCCACCCTGGGAAATTACATGCCAAAAGCACAATCCACCTTGGCACAATGACGTGACAAAGAAAACAACACATAGCAAAATGTGTCCGTGCAGTGTCATCATGATTACCCAATTTATACCCTTGTACACAGACCTTGAAAAGACTCTTGGACAAAAAAAAACTTTATATAATGACAACCTCTGCATACTCTTAACTGTACAGTATTCCTGTATTACCATGTAAATTAACAATAACATCACCACATTGCCTAAACTACTTTTTCAATGCAGAGCTTTCGTACTGTCTCAGCCTCACTTACCTTTTACAATAAAAATAGCATCACTACTGACAATTCATTGTGTTGGTTCTCCAGCCTCCTTTACAAACGTACACAACTTCACAAACTACATTATGCAGCCGTGGTGGCTTTGACCAGAGTTTGTTTCTTCCTGTCAATCCACTAACAGTTGAACATTTTGATATGCTGATGTCTGAAATATCTGTCAAATAAATTACCCCATGATGTGGAAACACAGGCCCAATGTTTTCTGGGACTAAATGACTCATTTGAATTGATGCATTGCTTGTGATTGCTGGGGAGACTAATGTTCTCTGATTGATATACAGTAGATGTGTTCAACGTTTTGCTTAGGCTGTTGATCCTTTCTGTTTTTCCTGTTTTCCATTCAGCCAAAACTGTCAGATTCGTATCCCTTTGAAAGACACTGATGAATTATGGCAATAATGTTGACTTTCACCTTGCATGTGTGTAAATGGAAAACGGAGGCATTGCACAGATGTGAAAAAACACATCGAGAAGCAGGTAGAACTTGCAGTTTGCTTCATGAATGGACCCACAGCTATTCCATTCTTACTGTACACACAGCAAACTACTGTAGAATGTATATTTTATAGTCAATGTCACCAACCATCATGTCAGGAAGTACTGTCAATGGCAGTCATACAAGTATCCCATTTTCAGGTTCAAACAGTAAGAATGTCTACATTTCTTTCAAAACAATAAAAGGCATGGATGGCATAAAATATTGTGATGGGGGCACAAGGGCATTTCAAAGGTTAGAAGCTACTGGCAGTTTGAAAGACCTTTGTGCTTAGGAAAAGTTAGTCGAGAGAAAGAGACACTGGTCCCTCTTACAGTGTGAAACAAGGAGTCCTCAGTCTTATATGGCTGTCAAGATTAATAATGAAAGGCACTTGACTTTGAACCCCAATAAAAACTGTTTCAATATACAGTCAGTTTCACTAGTATGCCATTCGGATGTATGCACATTCTGGATGTGTGCACACATTCCTATGTCCCGATTCCTGACCTGTTCTTCTAATGTTTAAGCATTCAGTTGTATGCATACTGAATTTTGGTTGTATACACATTTGTAGGGAGAGAGATGCTTCCCAGCTGGTTGTCTTCACCTGTTTAACAAATGTTACTGGATAACAAGGAGTGCCTGGCAAGTGTGGCTTTGTTGCATACCCTCCCCATACTGTAAGGCAGCATGTGAGCTTCTGAGATACTGAATCCCCCTCCCATCCCCTCTCACAGTCCTATAAGTTCTCTCAACCTGACTTTTAATTTTTTACAATAGCACTTGTCATCTCTCTCACACTGATCTCCTGATCCCTCTCATCAGTACCTGCAAAGAATGAACAACTTCAGGTGTAATAGGTCACTTTATCCAATCTCATGGATTACTTTAAATTACCGTGGGCAGTGGAAAAAACAACTCCAGCCTTTACTGCAAGTAGCTTGGCCATGTGAACTCTCAAATGCCAATTACCAAAGGTAGCACAATTTATCTCTCTCTTGATGCTCCGGATTGCTTTCCTCTGAGTTTTCAAATGCCACAGTCTTGAACCCTGATCTGTTCTGTCTCCCCTTAAGTGAACTTGTGTTTTTCTTGCCCAGTCCCACACACTGTTCCACTTTACCCGATTCCATGTGCTGTTCTGCTTGCCTGATGCCACACACTGTTCTACCTGCTCAATCCTGGATGCAAGTACACAGTCAGTGAGCACTGTGTGGGTTGACAATATGCTGCATAGTATTATCCTGTCTTTAATAACCCTCAGTGATGCTTAACAAACATGTTTTAACATGCAGTATTACAGCTGTGTATGTAGGTTTTTAAGACAGGCACCATTGATTTCAATGGGTGCCCATTGAAATCTATAGCGTTTCGGTTATATGAAATTTTGGATGTATACACAAAATGTTTATGTCCCAAGCACGTGCATACATCTGGAATCCACTGTATATGTAATCCCCCCAGGATGTATGTATGTACACCCTTCTGCATCACAGCCCTCAAATGGGGGCAGGCATGGCCCAAGGAACTTTCTGTGTCCAGGGTAATCATTAAGCTCACTGGGAATTCCCTTGCATTATCCTGTATATAACTATGCACATGTCTGGTCCCAGAGTTCCCAGAATATGCTCCAACCCTATCTGGTGTTTCAGCAATAAACCATGGTAACTCAAAAGCTTCCTAGTACTTGTCCTTTACTGGTGATTAAACTGAAAGCTCAATGACATTTCACAGATTTGAGGATTAGAATACATTTTTGTATAAGTTCAAGACCTAAATCCTATCTCTGAATTCCTGTACATTTTTCCACTCATATCAGAGATAATTTTCCATTCTCTAGGGGTTCTGAGCTGTATCCTGCCCCCTGTCACCCTGCTGATTTATGCTTGCCCAATTTCCTTCACAGCCTCTTGCTGGGATGCATGTTAATCATATCTCTTCCCCAGCACTTCTCATGTCTCCTGAATCCTCAGTTGCTAGCTTAAGTCTCTGTTCTTTCTCTGCATGTATTCTTGTGCTACATAGATGGGATTATCCTTGTCTGCTAAAGCATAATTCTACCACGGGATCCCTGTTACCCACTATACTTCCTGTAATTGTGATTACCAATTGTTATGTGTCTCCAAAATCTGCTGATTCTAATAGTAGCACATTTCTTTTGTGACTTCCATTTCATTCCTGCAGCAGTCCCCTGCTTTGCCTCAGGATTTGCCTACTAGCAGTCATGCTGTAAAGGTGTATATACCAATTTAGCTCAGTTTCCTCTTTGGGAGAATATTGGGTGTCCAGTGCCTTTTCCTGCGTGGTGACCAGGCAATTCTCCTCTTGCCCTAATTCAAATGAGTGCCCACTTGATTAAATTCACACACAGCGGTGTGTGCTCTCCTGATGACCATCAGCCTTTCTGCATGGATCCCTTTTCCTGCAGGTTGGGCTGATGGCACCACTTCCATGGGACTTGGCTTCGTCCATCCCTCTTTATGCACTGGAGATGAATTTCCTACCTTGTCTTGCTGCCTTATGGTTTGGCAAAAGCCTCACCTGTTGTTCTTAGGTGTTAGGATGTTGCAAAGGACAGTCTCGGGTTGCCCCCCACCATGATCTCTCTCAGTGTCTTTAGCTGAACCCTCAACAGGCCACCAGCCATTGGGTTGTCTTCTTCAGGGAATCCCCTTGAGGTTCCTGCACCCCCTTCATGGTTCTTTTACATACTCCTCATCTATAAGTAACACTTCAAAAACACCCCCCAGATCCCAGGTTCTAAGGATCTGTCCCCAGTGCTGGGGATTCCTCCCTGGCTGACTACCAGGGTTTGGATCAAAACAAACATCAGCGCTCTTGACTCATCAAGGCGTGCTGGACCTTGGCTACCCTCAGAGCCACAAGGGTGTCTGGCACCCTCCTTCTCAATTTCTTACTCCTTGCTTATGACTTTTGGGCTGGATCCCCAACTGTCAGCCAACTCAGCCCCTTGGCATGCCATTTCCCAACTCCACATGCCAGCTCCCAACTGTACATGCCAACTCCCAACTTCACATGCAAACATTCAATCCACATGCTAGTTTCCAACTCCACATGGCAGCTCCCAACTCCAGATGCCAGCACCCAGCTCCACATGCCAGCTCCCAAATCCCATGCCAGCTTTCAGCTTTGCATGCCAGTTCTCAACTGTACATGCTAGCTTCAAACTCCGCATGCCATCACCCAGCTCCACATGACAGCACGCAACTCCACATGCCAGCTTCCAACTCTGCATGCCAGCTTGCAAACTGTAAATGCTAGCTTCCAACTCTGCATGCCAGCACCCAACTCCACATGTCAGTTCCCAGTTCTGCATGCCAGCCCCCAACTCCACATGCCAGCTTTTAACCACGTGCGAGTTTTCAACTTTGCATGACAGTTCCCAACTCCACATAACAGCTTCCAACTCCACATGGCAGTTCCAACGCCACATGCCAACTTTCAACTCTGCATGCCATTTCTCAACTTTACATGCCAGTTTCCAGCTCCGCATGCCAGCTCCCAGCTACACATCACAGCTTCCAGCTCTACATGGTGGTTCCCAACTCCAAATGCAAACTTCTAACTCCACATGCCAGCTTCCAACTACACATGCCAGATTCCAATTCCACATACCCACTCCCAACTCCACATGCAAGTTCCCAATTACACATGCCTGCTCCCAACCCCACATGCCAACTCCCAACCCCACATGCCAACTCTCAACCCCACATGCCAGCTTCCAGCTGCACATGCCAGCTTCCAACTCCACATGCCAGCTTCCAACTCCACATGCTAGCTTCCACCTCCATATGCCAGCTTCAAGCTGCACATGCCAGCTTCCAACTCCACATGCCAACTTCTAACTCCACATGCTAGCTTTCACCTGCATATGCCAGCTTCCAGCTCCACATGCTAGCTTCCAACTGCACATGCCAGCTCCTACTCCTGGCTCCACAAGGGCACCCTGCTTATCTCCTCTACTAAACTCACCCCCCCATCTATACTCTCAGAGACTATACCAGAGAATCATTCCCCACTGGTTCACCTCAGTGAACCATCACCTCCCATTACTTATGGAGGGGAGTGTCACACATGCTTTTACAACTGTTCTTTACCTTACTTAGCCAAGACAAATTTGAAAGAAGATTTGTTTCCTGTTGCAGTTTCCAATGAATCCCCAGCCTGATATGGATGTTGCCCAAGCAGAATGACCATGCAGGAAGCAAGAGAGCAGCAGTGGTTGCAGCATCATACAAAGGGCAGGCAACCCTTATGAAAATGGAATATATTGCAATATATTTAAAATATGCATTAATATAATATATTATATGTCAATACAATGAGAAATACATTGTTCCAATGTAATATATTATATAATATATTATGAAATGTGTTTTTAAATATACTGACATAATATATTTCTAACCTACAGTATGCAAAAATATATGTCACTATATTGAGAAATACATTGAGTCAATGAAATATAATACACAGCGTATTTCAGAACATAATGAAACCACATATTCTGCCTCATGCATTGCTTGAAAGCATGTCAATCTATTTAGTAATACATTGTCTGGAATATATCATTAATATATTTCAAAATATATACTGTATTCTTTGTATGTTACATATATTTTTTATATGTTACATATATTTGTATATATGTTACATATATTTTATATATGTTACATATATTTTACACATGTTACTTATATTTCTTATATATTTTACATGTATTTTTGTTAATGCTTAGTTTCGTCCCCTGTGTACATTTACATAACTAATTTGCATATTTCAAAAAACATAGTTTTTCTGCCAAAATCATGATCATTTCTAGTTTCACAATACTTTTGCACTTACAACACTAGCTTACAGACTGAAAAGAAAGGTGCAAGTTTTAAAGTGAGTACATGTAGGATCTCACCATGACCTAAAAGTAAAACAGAATGGGGTGGTATGAATACCAATCTGAGTCTTTAACAAACACGAGCTTGTGAGGTAAGTCATATGTGTAAGTATAAATATATAAAATGTATGTTTGAGTTAAAGCTGCTCTATAAAATGATAATTCAGTGTAAATATCTCCATGATTAATAACAAGATGAACTCTAGGGCCCAGATATTCAAAAGGGTTGTGCATGGTGCAACAGTGTTTATTTTTTTATGTTATTTATTTAGTTTTTGTTGACCGGGTAAGTGCACTAGACAAATCCTGCTTGTTTTCAGGCACAACCCGGGGGAGGAGGATGCAGATGAATGCCAACTGATCTTAAACCAGATTAAGCTGTTGGTGGTATTTTTAGTGAATGAGGGAAATTTGGCCAGGACATCAGGGAAATTCCCCTACTCTTTTCGATAAGTGTCATGGGATCTTTAACATCCACCTGAACTATCAACAATCCAGGAAGATGGGACCTCGGTTTAACGTCTCATCTGAAAGACGGCACCTCAGAAGTGCATCACCTCCCTCATGCTGCACTACGGTGTCAGCACTGCGATATTAACCCAAGTGCCAGATAAGGGAACTGAACCCACAGCCCTCTGATCTCCCGCCCTCGGAAGCAAGTGTGCTACCTACTGAGCCACTGACACTGCAAATGCCATGTGCAACCCACTGATGTGCCCTGGTGCGATATTCAAAAGGGAAAAATGTGCCGCACAAATCCTGATGTGCCGGAATGCATCAGTAATGTATGCAGGCACAGGTGGGGGGGGGGTGTGCCCATGCATAACCTGCACAGCCCAATATTCAGCCTGGGAAGTGCAGAGTCATGCATGAGCAGCCCCTACCTGTGCCTGCACAAAGTTAAGCCAAAAAAAAAAAAAGGAACAAGTGATGGCCACCCACAGGTGAGCTGCCGCATTGCAGGGTGCAACACGGCAGCTGCCACCTGTGGGTGGCCACCCGAGTTCCTGCTGTACCTGGCGGTGCCCCCCCATGCCCCATCATGGGCATCCATGGAGTGAAATCCCCCCGTCCAATATCCAGTGGACCGCTATGTGCCCGATTGCTGGCATCAGTATAGTCCCCCCCATGTCCAATATCCCTGGTGGTCCAGTGGACCGATTGCCGCCCGATCGTGGGCATCCGTAACATATAACAGACCCCTACCACCCTGGTGATCTAGTGTTCCCCTCCCACCCACCCACTGAGCCCACTGCCCCACTCCCCCGTCCAGCAGGTGGGCAGCACGCACCACCCACCTGCCACCGCCCACCAACTGACAGCTCGGTGAGCTACTGCGCCTATTGGTTTGACGCGAGCCAATGGGCGTGCAACCTCTGTGCCCTACTCGGTCAGATATGTGAATGATTCATTCACATATCTGGACAGACTAGTACCTCAAACTGCTGCGCCCGTAGCTCACGCTATGAATAATAGGCATACTACTCTGAGCTGTCAGTCAGCGAGTGGATTGGCGACGGAGCGGGTGGGGTGCTGCGCCCACCGGCAGACAGGGGCGCGGGGTGGTGGGGCTCAGTGGGTGGTGGGAGGGGACACTGACCACCAGGGTGGTAGGGGTCTGTTATGTGTTATGGATGCCCGCACTGGCAGCGATGGTCCACTGACCATCAGGGATATTGGACGTGGGGGACTATACTGATGCCCATGATCGGGCACATAGAGGTCCACTGAACCACCAGGGATATTGGACAGGGTTTTTATATTACAGGAATGCCCATAATCGGGCTGTGGGAGGCCGGTCCCCGACGGCTGCTGCCTGGCAGGGGCCAGGCACAAGTCGTCAGGGATTGGCACACCTGCATGCTAATGGCATGCAAATGAGGCTGTAATGAGATGCCAAATGGCCTCTGTGCACCTTGCATAAATTATGGCCCCTTTGCATGTCCGCCTGAATCATCGCGGGTGCTGTGCATGGGGCAATGGCACTTTAGCCCAGCACATCTCCATGCTCCACTCTGGCCTGTGCTGGCACAGTGCCACTTCGCGCCATGCATGCGGGTGGTTTCGGTGCGATATTCAGCTGCTGCGCCATAGCGCAGCTCCGTTGAATATCACCCAGGCCACACCCATGCGCAACAAAGTTGAGCTGCGCCCAGGCTTGTGCCACAGCCTGGCTCAGTTTGAATATCCGGGCCGTGTTGTACAGATAGAGGCATGTGTAAATAATTTCTTTTGTTTTTGTCTGGGTAAGTTAATAGTTATATTAATATCTATTACACGTGTATATTATGTGTATTTGTAAATACAGGAAACAACATTTGAAATGTAAAACAAAATACATTTATACTCATATTGGCAATATACCAGTAACATATATTTACCATTTCTATTTCTATATATTTAGAATTTTATCAATATATTTTTCAACATACGGAATATACTATAGTGGCCATAATGTATATACTTACAGTACATAGCAATATGTTTGCACATTTTAAAATATATTGAAATATATTGATTTTCCAATACATTACAATATATTATAAAACAAGTAGATTGGAATATATTTCACTATATGTAAATATATTGTTAATAATATATTATAAAATCTATTTCATTTTTGTAAGGGAAACTCCATGATTGGATGACTCAGTGGGTGCTGCAGATGATACTCAGCTACACATCTACCGAATAAGGTACGAGCTGATATCAGGGACAGCCGTTGGGTCTCATTCTTAGGCTGCTAGAATGGTGGCACTGGGGGGGGAGAAAGGGCCTGGTGAGAGAGCTAAACACACTGTGAAATTTTAGCTAAGGCCAAAGCGGTAGTACGGGGTGTCTGTCGGGGCTATACCATGAGCTCATGCAAAGTGTGCTTGATTAAAGGAAAACTACACCCTCATATTTTGTAAATAATATTTGTTTCCATGTCGTTATACATCTCTTTTCATGTATCTGTCAGGAACATATGTGACTGCTTTAATTTCTTTTCACTGTTCATACTAGTTCCTATAACTATTCTGGGGGTCTCCATTTTCTGGTTAATGAATTCTTATTGACCCTGAGAGCTGCATTAGCATATGCGAACATAGTGTGCTCAATTCTCAAAGCCCCTCGGCATGGCTCAAGGGGCTTGCACCATAAAGAATGGCGCAAAGTGTCCCTTGCACCAAAAGATGTGCCTGGAGTGATTCTTGATGGCAGCCTGTGTCAACCACAGGCTGCCTGCCCTGAACAGGGCTTGTGCCACCCTCACACCACAAAATGGGCTGTGGCATGGTGCTAGAAGGCTTGCGGCAGACAGAGGCTGCCATATCTCCAAATGCGGGATTCTTAAAAACTTTCTCAAAGGACAAATTTCTAAGTACCCTTAGACCAGCTGTGGCTGGTCTAAGGGTACTTAGAAATGTCCTCTGGGAGGGTGGAGAGGGCTTCACCAATGTGCCGTGCCCCCGGCCCTGATACCTGATGTTGCCCGTTCTAAATATATATCAACCCTTCCCTAGTGGTTTAGTGGCCCTCCCTGATTCCCATGTCGTCCACTGTAAATATATATCATAAATCCCCTTTCTTAGTGATCTAATGCCCCCCTCTGACCTCTGATGTCACCCATTGTAAATATATATCATAAATCCCCCTTTCCTAGTGATCTAGTTGCCCCCATCCCTGATCCCTGATGTTTCCCGTTGTAAATATATGTCATAAATCCCCCTTCCCTTTGTGGTCTAGTGGCCCCCCTCCCTGATCCCCAATGTCACCCATTGTAAATATATATAATAAATACCCCTTCCCTAGTGGTCTAGTGGCCTCCCTCCCCAATCCCTGATGCTGCCCATATACAGTATGTACTTAAGAAATAACACCATTACCTGGTGGTCTGTGAACCAGCTGTCAATCAAAGAGCACGTATTGTATTATACAGTACATGCTCACTGACAGGTCAGTCGGCAGCCTGCTGTGGTGGAGGGAGGAGGGCTGTGCCAGTTGCTGGCTCGGGGTTTAGGATGGGGAGGAGTGAGGTGGTAGGCACTACCTGCTGGGGTGGCGGACACATTCCACTAGACCACCAGGCATGGGTGTTATGTCTTAAGTACATATATGGGTGGCATCGGGGATTGGAAAAGGGGAACCAATAGACCACTAGGGAAGGAGGATTTATGTTATACAGTATATTTACAACAGGCGACATTGGTGATTGGGGAGGGGGGCCACTAGACCACCATGGAAGGAGGATTTATGATATATTTTTATAACAGGTGACATCAGGGATCAGGGAGAGGGGCTACTAGATCACTAGGGAAAGGGGATTTATGATATATATTTATAACGGGCAATATCAGGGATTGGGGGCACTAGAACACTGGGGATGGGCCTTGAATTATTTTATAAAAGGATCGGGGAATGGAGGACTGCTAACCTTGCAACAAAGCCTGCATAAACTCTCCTCGCCTGTTTGTTGCGGGAGAGGTTGCAGCAAGTGTTGGGACTTAGGTTCCAGGACCCCTCCTATACCAGGATCTGGTATAGGGTCCCTGGTACACTGGGCTTCAGTGCAAGCTGCTGTTTGCCACAGTTTGCACTGATGGAAGCCCTCTTTGAGAATTAAGCCCTGTGTGTCAGCACCCTTTAGACTCTACAGAATGACATCCTGCTTAATTGGATTTCAACAAAACAAGTTGTAGCAAGGTGAGAAATACTACATTTTTCTTCAGTTAACTTTACAGACTGTCTGAGTTGTAATACAGGATCTTTCTTTTTAAATCGCTTTCAATTTGTGTGTTTCCAGTGGTTTTTTTCAGGCAATTTGTACTTTCAGCATGGAGACACGTGGTATAAATGGATGCTATGACATCATGTTCTCATATGCTATTGCTAATGCTGCTCACAGGGACAATGATATTTTAACAACCATAAAATGGAAACCCCCCAGGATAGTTACTGGGGACTGGCATGAACAGTGAAAACAAACTAAAGCAAACATGTATATCCCCATCACCTACTGGAAAACATTTTTTTGTTGACAAGGAAACAAATAAAATGTACACAATGTGAAGGTGTCATTTTCCTTTAATTATTGAACTGGATTGGACTGAACATCTGGGGCCTAATATTCAAAACGTAGCCCCAGGGAAAATTAGCACTGCCCATCATGCAAAAATAGCCCAGAACCATTTGCATGCTATATTCAAAGGAATAGCCCAGGAGCTAAATCAATTGAATATAGTGTGCAAACGAAGGTGTGCAAACAGGGCTGAGAGTGCAGTGCCAAAATAGCCCAGCAAATAGGACAGCTCTGAATATAGCAACCAGGCAGTGCAAACTACAAAAGCAGCACAGTCCACACAGAGGTGGAGTAAGGCAGAGTTGCAGTAGGAGGTCAATGTGGGTGATAGTAATGAAGTGGTGCACAACAACTGTAAACAACATTGCAGGCCAAACACAGCAGAACTGTGCTATGGTTTTGATAGGTTTGCCTGGGGCTAACTCATTTGCCTGGTGCTAACACATTAGCCCAGGGCTAAATTTTGCTGTATTCAAAGCTCCTATACAAATGAGCCTACTTAGGCAATCTGTGGGCAAACAGCCACATCAGCATCTCATTATGGCCTGCTTTGCATGCATTACCATTTAGTTTGCCTGATACTATTTCTTGGTACACACAGCTCTACCTGTATGTCAGACTGGAACTACAGGTCAGTAGCCACAGGCTGGGTTGTACACACAGCACCACCTGTATGTCACACTTGAGCAACAGTTCAGTAGCTGCAGGCTACATTTGTACAAAGCAGCAGAGAGTAATGTGCCCCAGGGAACTAGCACCACAGGCACAGGTGGTGGTGCTGCATGCCATGGACATATTGTTGACACTGCTACTGTACAGTGCGTAACAGCTGCTACAGTAACAAAGTGGCTGGTATTGTGAGAGACATGGCAATGCCAACGGTGTGTCAGGCATCAATGCCAGCTGCCAGCCACACAGTGACAGGGGTAGCTGGCAGATATATTCTGACAGTGGACACTACTGTCATGCTGTCCTGTGCCCCCATATGCTGTACCACTAACATGGTATTACAACAGTACCAAACACATGGCTGGCCGTGTGTGACGTGGTGTCTGTACAGGTGTGCAGTATATGCCCCGGGGGGGGGGTAGGCACATACCATCAGATAGATACACTGATGTCAGGGGCATTCCCAGCACTGGAATATGTGCACTGTGTGGATGGCCCCTGCCATGTGGCTGCACCTACGATGTACATGTACACCCTCCCCTCAACACCCTCCATTCCCCATGTGCTGCATGTGTCTGCTGAATTATGTTGGTGTACCCCAATGGGGGGGTTCGGAGGTGTGTGCTGCATGGACACACCGCCATGGTGTCCACTGGGCACTGGGGCACACACTGTAGCCTGGCAGGGTTCAGACCAGTGCCTGTTGACGCCGACGTGGGCAGTGCCTTCTGTGAGCAACATGTCACTTCCAAGGCATATGGGCTGGCCCCGGCTGGCTGTATGCCCTCCCTGCCTCCTCACTGACTGTATTTAGCAGGTGCACCATGCCACCATTGCTGCAGACAGCCTTGTAGCAGGTTGCTGCTGTGTCCATGCACCTCCATCCTAGGTTTGCCTAGAGTTAAGACTGCCTTTTCATAGGTGGTAATTAGCGTAGCACTTCATGTCACGCTGACGCACGTTGCTCAGTGCTACCGTTTTGAATATACCATTGCACCTGTATGCTTGTTCCTGCCCCTCACTCTATCCCATGCATACATCATCTTTTAGCGCTGGCACTAATGTGTTGCCTGGCACTATTTGGACTTTTGAATATGGCAACCCAGCACAAACTTGGCACAATTGTGGTGCAAAGTTTTGAATATCTGGCCCCTTATTTTTTAAAATGTTCCTGCAGCTGAGATGGTAGTCTTCAGCAGTGTTGTTGCAGCAAGCAAGTAGTAAACAGAAACATAAATACATAAGATATTTACAGACAGAGAAAGACCTGTGGTCCGTCCAGTCTGTCTGAAGACCCTAGCTATTTGGAGTGATGTGCTCATCTATTTGAAGCAACCTGTGGATATCCTCAAAAGAAATTTACATTCCTTCTCCATGCCCCCCTCCTGCCACCACTGTCTGCCCTTTTAATCAGTGCCTGTGGCTCTTCCCACTGAGCCACAGCAGCTGCTTGTGAGCCCCCTGTCCCAGCAGAGTTCTTATCCTCTGCCTGGGAAGAGTGAGAGAGTGCACTACCATGCATACGCTCTTTTGTGGTTTTGCACCCTCTCACTATTCCCTACCGTGCTGTTCTTGTTATGCGGTTATGTCATGCACAATGAAGCGTGCGACATATTGACCCGGTAGGGTGGTAGTAGTAATACTCATTGAAGTGGTAGCAGACAGACTAGTAGTACGTGAAGATGATGATGAGTTACCCACAAAAGTGATCCAGTGTGCAGTAAGAGAAAGATAGGCAGTGGTTTGGCTGCTGGTCCACATATCAGTAGTGAAGTGAACTACCTTGTCCTCAACCTCTCAGACAGCATGACTTACTTGAACTACTAAGCTGTCATACATCCTGGGCACAGTGGTTACTGAAAAGTATTTTCAACTTGGCATTAAATATTGTGGCTCTAAGTAACCCTTCAGCCTTCTGAAACCCACATCTTCCACAACAGAGTATGACTGCAAATAGATTTCATACATTTCATAGAAGTGTGACGGCAGAAAAGGACTGACAGGCCCACCTAGTCTGCCCATTTGTCCAGCTATCTGCTAGGACATGCCCATCAAGTACATACATATCTGATATTTTATGGTTTATTGCCAGTGCTATGGGATGGTTTCATGAATATTTAGACTTTCTTTCAAAAGCTTCTTTTAACTTCAACTGCCTCTCATCATGGCTGTAAAATTACAATTGGCTTGCTGTGTTGTATGACCACATGCTGTACCTGGTAAAATAGAGGACCATACAGAATTATTGGGACCATGAGGCGAAAGTGGACTTTTGGATCTTGCCTGGAGCTCATCTCCCACTGTTTCAGTAGAATGTTCCTGCTCACCGAGAGCCCTGTTAGACTTCCAGCCACCGATGTTGGACTGTTTTTTTGAACCATATACAATGATAGGGTGAATTCGTGAAAGATGCTGCATCACTGCTGTGATTCCAAGATGCCCTTTATTTTTTCCCCTACTAACACATCTGTTGCAATGCACACAAATAGCTTGGCAAGCATCCTTGGGGTTTACATAAAAATGATTCCAAAACGGTAGAGGTGGACTGTCTATGTCTAGCAACAACCTCAGTAGGACTAGGAGTCGAGTGGCTGGGTTTACGTGGGGAAGACATAACAGTGCAGGATTCAGGTGAGACAATCCTAGAATCCTCTGCAACACCATTGCCATCATCATCATCATCATCATCACTGCTTTCAGACTTTTTTTTCACTTTTTGTGGCTTGTGCCTTTGACTATTTCTTTTTCCCTTTTGACACTCTACCGCTGTCATTATTTTTATCCACATTGCCACGGTCAGAAACAGAATGAGACATAGCTAAAGGTAAAGTCTCAAGCTCATCATCAGTCTCACCATGGCTATTGTCATCATCATCGTCATCATCAAACTCAGTACAGCTGAAGGGCATGGCCTAGCTAAAGAGCATGATGGAGGTCTAGCAGAAGAGCTCTGGGAGAATCCACTTCTTTTTTAAACCATCCTGCGAAATCTCATCACAAAAGCTGCCAGAAAACTTTACCTCAGAGCGTACTTATGCCATCTACAATGAAATCTTCAAAAAAACAAGCCAAACTTCATTTTAATCCACCTTAAAAACAACCTGAGAACTGGGGCCCAGGTGGGTCTACCCCCAAACAGCAGAGCACGTTAGACTCCCAGAACACAGGCACTGAGAAACCCTCAGCTATGACCGAGATGGAACCGGGATACTAATCGCTAGAGACGCATATCCAAGATTTAAAATATGACCTTGGGACACAAATGCAATCGGGATTCAAGAATATAACAGCCCAGATACAACATCTCCAACAAAATGTTAATACAGCGTTGGAGAAGATGGAGATACACAAATCCCGCATAAATGAGCTAGAGTCGAGATTAAGTGCCCAAGAGGACGGCAACAACAGATTAGCCTTCGATCTATACTCTGCCTTAAAAGAAATTGATTTCTTAAAACAGGCCATTAATGACCATGAGAACAGAGAAAGAAGGTGCAACATTTGGGTGGTGGGCCTCCCGGAGGGCCTGGAGGGGAAGGACTACTTTACCTTCATGCACAAATGGCTGCACCAAACTCTACAAATTCCACTGGAGATTTCCTTGGAGATCTAAAGAGCCCACCACTCCCCAGAGCTGAGGGGCCCCACCTGAGCAATGGCTGAGACACATGCTAGTGAAATTCCTCCATTATCAAGACAGGCAGGCCGTTATGGAAGCTGCTAGAAAATGAGACCCTATCCTGGTGCAGCAATCCAGGTTTAGCATGTTCCCTGATTATTCTAGATAGCTGCAGTCCAGCCGGCAGGCCTTAAGTGAAGTGAAGAAAAATCTGCACGAATTGAAATGTCCATTTTCCTTGTTGTATCCAGCCAGATTGATTGTTTGGCAACCGGGGAATAAGCAACACACCTTCAACAACCTGAAGCAGCAATGGACTTTGTAAAGAACCTGGAGAAGGAAAATGGTGAGAGTCCGAACATGCAGCAGGAGAGATGAAAAGACACGATTTTTGATTTAGGTACTGTGTTTTTTCTCTTTTGTGTTCCCCTTTGGGAGGGGGTGAGGGTTTTGAGGAGGGGGCTCCTGGCAAACCGCAACACCGGGGAGTGGTGGCCTGTAAGGCTGGACCGCAGGAGCCTCGGTATCTCCAACCACCCTGCTTGGTGGATTTCTCCTCAAACTTCAGCAAGGGAGGACTAGCATCTATAAATACAGTCCAAGACCGGACCTGCTACTACTTCATGAGGACTTTGATTTGGACTCCTGTACAGGAGGGGACTAATACCCACTTAGCAAATATTGTTTCTCATATATTTTGCATACTAGGCAGAACATATCAAAATGAGCTCCAAGGTAAACTCCTAAAGTATTGGGATGTCACTCCTTGGTCTGTACAACCCTGAAGTCTTGGTCTTGGAAAAAACTTTTCCCTTCTGATGGAACTTAGACATTGAAATAAAAGGCTTCATTTATTTAGCAGCTAATTATTTCACAGACAGTGTTGGATAAGGGGGAGATGGGGGGGGGGATGTAGACCCTGACAATGCAGGTACCAGTACACGACAATCCCATACTTTAAAGGGTCTCTATAACAACATCTAGGAGCAGGAATACCAATTTAGGAAACAGCAATGAAGGCAATTCTGATCTATGCATTTCAGCAGAGGGAAGCCCAGAACCTGTCACTCAAGACAGGGACACAAGGCTTCTCCCACAGGCTCCAGCAGATCGTGAGGCAGTTGAATCTGCTTAAAAGCGAGTATGCTGATGCTTGGTGCGCCAGTGGGGCTCAGATGTCTTTGGTCCACCCTCATGCTTCCCCATGCGGAAGTAAATATATAGAGTATATGTAATAAAAGGTAACTAGTACACCCCAAGTTCATTCCATGAAAAGCAGAGGGTGAAAGCTAAGTGAATTTCATTAAGGTGGTGGTTAGTTATTTATTTATTTTCTTTTACTACATGCGACGAGGGAAAGCAAATGGGGCTGGGAGAATGGGGTAGGGAAGGGGACGTTTTAAAGAGGGGACAGTTCATGGGGGGGAACAAGGTTTAAGAGAAGTGCAGAAGGAGAGCAGGGGTTTTGTTATGGAAGTTAATCATTAAAAAGTTAGAAAGGCTCACACTAGTCTCGGTTGCAGTATTTTGCAATACCAAAAATCTTAAGATGTGGCTATTAATTTATTACGGATTGTTATGGAGAACCTAACATTGGTTACCTGGAATGTCAATGGTCTACAAACAGTTGTCAAAAGGAAGAGGGCCTGGTCACAAATAAAAAAATTGAAGAGAGACATTATTTTCCTGTAACAGCTGCATCTGACAAAAGAGGAGGCTGATCACCTGGTGAACTCCTGGGGAGGATCCTTTCTAGTGGCACCTTTTACGTCCAAAGCCAGGAACATGTCCATATGGGTGAAACCTAATCTGCCACATAAAATAAATAAAATCACCACTGACCCCCAAGGAAGGTGCATCACAGTGGAAATAGATCTTAGGGAACAAATATATATGCTGGTGTCAGTCTCCGACCCAAACTTCGACTCCCCAGACTTTTCAACACACCTGGGGGTAACACTAGCCCCATATGCAGACAATACAGTGATGGGAAGGGACTTTAATACTTACCTCATTCCACAAAGGGACCATTCCAAACATAAGTCAAGACCCCTCCCACTGAGTGTGACAGCTTTGCGGGGTTTGGTGGACAGCTTTGCGGGGGTGGTGGAGGGGAGGGCCTTGGTGGAGGCATGGAGACACTGCCACCCCCAGGACAGAGAGTATTCTTTCTTTTCCCATGCCCACCAAATCTATACGAGGCTAGACTACATGTTTCTGTCATCGCCTTGGGTGGGCAAGGATCTAGAGGCCCCCTACACAGAAGGAGAAGGACAGAGAACTTTATCAGTTAAAGCAGAAAGAGGCTAGGAAGGCAGTCAGAATAGCAGAGGCCCAAACTGAGGAAAGGGTAGCCAATTCTGTTAAGAAGGGGGATAAGACCTTTTATAGGTACATTAGGGAGTGAAGAAAGACCAAAGGAGGGATACTGAGGCTTAATAAAGGGGAGGGAATGTGGGTAGAGGGTGATAATGAAAAAGCAGGGATACTGAATGAATATTTCTGCTCAGTATTCACAAAGGAAGAGAAGGGGGAGGTACCTAAACCAAACAAGAGAAACACTCTGAAGATGAGGGTCAACACCAGTTCATTTACAGAAGAAAGGGTTCTGAAAGAACTAATAAAATTGAAGGTGGACAAAGCAATGGGGCTTGATGGGATTCACCCAAGAATTCTAAAAGAACTAAGGGTAGAACTAATGACATCGTTGACTACTCTCTTTAACAAATCATGGGAGGATGGGTGGTACCTGAGGACTGGAGGAGGGTGGATGTGATTCCTCTTTACAAAAGTGGGAGCAGGACAGAGGCAGGAAACTACAGACCAGTTAGTTTGACCTCAGTGGTAGGTAAAATGATGGAATCACTTCTGAAAGAAAGAGTTGTTGAGTACCTAGAGGCCAGTGGAGCACAGGACCCAAGGCAGCATGGATTCACGATGGGAAGGTCATGTCAGATGAATCTAATAGATTTCTTTGACTGGGTGACCAAAGTAGTAGACCAGGGAGAGGCTGTGGACATGGCTTACTTAGATTTTAACAAGGCATTTGATACAGTCCCATGCAAAAGATTAATACACAAGTTAGCCAGCCTTGGAGTGGGTCCCAAGGTGGTAGCCTGGATAAAAAATTGGCTAGACAACAGGATGCAAAGAGTAGTAGTAAATGGCGTCCACATGAAGAAAGGAGGGTTACTAGTGGAGTACTGCAGGGTTCAGTACTGGGACCAGTCCTTTTTAATGTCTTTATAAGTGACATTGCAGAGGAACTGGAAGGAAAAGTATGTCTTTTTGCAGATGACACAAAGATCTGCAACAGGCTTGAGACACCACATGTAGTGGAAAGGATGAGAAGGGACTTGGCAAGGTTGGAGGAATGGTCAAATGTATGGCAGCTCAGATTCAATGCAAAGAAGTGCAAGGTAATGCACCTGGGAAACAAAAACCCAGGGCAAGAGTACACAATGGTGGGTGAGATACTGACAACAGTAAAAATGGAAAGGGACCTGGGGGTAATTATATCAGATGACCTGAAGGTTGGCAAGCAATGTGAGAAGGCAGTAAGGAAGGCTGGGGGGATATTGGGATGCATGGGGAGAGGCATCAATAGTAGAAAACAGGAAGTTGTTATCCCTCTGTACAGACAGTTGGTGAGACCACATCTGGAGTACTGTGTGCAGTTCTGGAGACCCCATCTTCACAAAGACATAGACAGAGTGGAGGCTGTCCAGAGGAGGGCAACCAATATGGTGCAGGGTTGGCACCAGAAGACATATGAAGAAAGACTAAAGGAGCTTAATATGTATACCCTTGAAGAAAGGAGGGAGAGAGGGGACATGATAGAAACTTTCAAGTACCTCAAGGGAATCCACAAAGTCCAAGAGGGTGGCATCTTTCAGAAAAAGAGATGTGCAAGAACAAGGGGGCACAATTTGAAGATAGAGGGGGGACAGCTCAGAGGTAATGTGAGGAAGTATTTTTTCACAGAGAGGGTTGTGGATGCATGGAACAGCCTCCCTGAGGAGGTTATGGAGTCAAGAACAGTGGGGGAATTAAGAATGCATGGGACAGACATAAGGCAGTCCTAGTGGGGGGTAGGAGGAAGTAAGCTGTTGGTTAATTAGGATCTGCAGCTTATCTGTTAGGTAGGAAAATGGGCAGACTAGGTGGGCCAAGTGGTCCTTATTTGCTGTCAAATTCTATGTTTCTATGTTTCTATGGGCCTATGGTGATTTCTGACCATGCACCCCAGAGAATCTCTCTGAATCCACGGGTGGGGACCCCATCACCGCCGCAGTGGAGAATGGGCCCCACAATTCTATCAGATAAACAATATCTCAATAAATCAATACAAAGATCAGGGACTTTACAGAGATAAATAAAGGGGAAGAGACTCACATTAACTATGTATGGGACACCCTAAAGGCCTACATTAGGGGAGAGACCATCTCTTACACTGCCTATGTGAAAAAGTTCCATGCTCAGGAAGAGGAGAACTTACTTTATTAAATACAGAAGCTGGAGAGGGAAGCTATGTCTGGCTCACCTCACCCATTTGCTAGGTAGCTCAAACTGTTCAAGGGCCGGGCTAATCAGCTGGCCTTTAGGAAACTTGAAAGAGACCTGATAATCACTAAATCCCATGCATACTTTGAGGGAGATAAGGCAGGTAAATGGTTGGTGGGCTTGATGGGGAAGAAAAGAGTGGAGAGATACATTCTAAAAATTGAAAAACCAAATGGGGAAGTTACTTACAATCAAAAAGAAATCAATGATATATTCAGATAATTTTACTCCACCTTATACTCTTCCCAGGTCCCCCAGAGCCTTACCTCAGATCAGGGGTGTAGCCAGGAATTTTAAACTTGTACTCAAAACTGATGCACTGTTGCCCCCCTCCCATTATGTGAACATAAATCAAAATATGCAGTGCCATGCCACACCAACAATAGCCCCCCCCTCCGTTTACCATGTCTGAATTCAAGTAATTCATTTCTTCTTGTAATTCTCCTTCCTTTGTTTTTCTGCCTGCCTGGGAAGTTGCTTTTGTTTGTGTATTTGACTGGTGGCATCAGTGCCCCATAGCGAACAAGAAAGACAAAAGGGCTCAGCATGACACAGACACAATGTGACTCACAATGTACTCGCTTTTTTTTTTGTTGCCCCTGCCTGATTTTGTTTACTCTACTCTGCTGGAGTACAGTGCATATGCTCAAGGCTTATTAATTTCTGCCCCAGATGCCTTCTTGCTAGACATCCACTACTCCAGGTTGAAGGAATGCCAGAAAGAGGAACTTAACTGCGCTATTACCTTAGAGGAAATTAGGTCAGCAGTCTGGCAATCCAAGAAAGGAAAGGCCCTGGGTCCAGATGGCATTCCAGCCAAATTTTATAAGGCCACATGGGATTCCCTGGGTACCCTCATGGGTGAGGTGGTCTAGTAGGCACTGGGAGGGGGCTCACTTCCTCCATCCCAGCTACTGTCCACAACTATTGTACTACCCAAGCCAGGGAAGGACCCCTCAAAGTTCGGCTCTTACCACCCTATATCTCTCCTCAACGCAGACTACAAAATACTAGCCAAGGTTCTTGCCATCAGGCTGGAGGGGATCCTCCCAGATCTGGTCAACTCTGACCGGGGAAGTTGTTAGAGGAAGACAAGTCAAACATAATCTAAGGTGTTCCATAAATATTATACATAGATGGTCCCAACAGGGAGGAGGAGAGGGTTGGAGTCTTCTGGCACTGGATGCAGAGAAGGCCTGCGATCATGTAGAATAGCCATTTATATTTGCTGTACTTGAAAAGTTTGGAACGGGGGAGACACTAATGCGGTGGTTAAAGGCACTATACACCTCCCCTCTGACCCAGATCTTAACAAATAACACCACCTTCATCCCATTTAGCCTCACTCAAGGCACTAAGCAGAGTTGCCCCCTCTCCCCTCTGTTGTACGTACTTACCATTGAAGCCCTGGCCACTGCCATCAGGGACCATACAGATATTAAGGGGCATAATGGGGGGGGGAGGGACAGAACCATGTGATTTCACTATTCTGCTGTTCCTCGACTGCCCCGAGGTTGCTGTCCCAGCTCTAACTAAAATATTCAAAATATATGGTCCTTTATCAGGCCACAAAATCAACTGAGGAAAGTGTTAGTGGCTCCCCCTGGGAGGTAAGAAAGCCTCAATCTCTTTTGCTGGTACAAACATCCTGCCTTCAAAACAGATAAAATATCTTGGAATGCTTCTTCCTAGTACACTTTCCCAAATAGTCAAGCTCAATCATAACCCTATAATCAAAAAAGTCAAAGAAGACTGTCTCAGATGGAGGTCACTCACCCTCACTTTACTAGGCTGAGTCAACCTTACTAAAATAAGCATATTGCTTCAGGTCCTTTACCTTTTCCAATCCCTCCCGATGGCAATCCCCCAGAAATACTTGAAATCTTTGGAAGGTGCCCTTACACAGTTACTATGGCAGGGGAAAAGTCCTAGAATTAAAAAGGAAATACTCGGGAGACCAGGAAAAAAAAAGGGGGATTAGGACTGCCTAACTTGCAACTTTATTACTTATCTGCCAAACCAGCCCACATCCAAGACTTATTGAGGGAAAGTAGGGATGCACTGGGCTGGTGGGTGCTGGAAAATCTCTAGGGAACTTTCTTGTACCACCACCTTCTGGTGAACTCCCTTAGGAAGGTGAACACACAAAGAATTGTGAACCCATGCACCAGAGCCACATGGAAGGTGTGGACACAGGCTCACACCTTGATTGGCGAGAAACCCACCCTATTCCCAGACACCACAGTGGACTCGATACTGGACAAGGGAAGGGGTATTCCTGAAACTGAACTCCAAGGCTTAAAACAATGGCAAAAACAAGGCCTTTTCCACCTACAACAAATGTTAATAGGATCAGGTGAGGCCCTTTAAAGAGCTGATAGATGGCTTTAATTTAAAGGCTTCACAATACCTACTTTATATTAGAGTAAAGCTAGAATAAATAAGCTACCGAACACTCAGGAAAGCAGAAACAACCTTAAACAAATCCCCTTGGAAAAATTATTTGTGAAATTCTCAAATATTAGAGCTTTTAAACCTCTGAAAAGGTGCTGTAAGCTTCTCCTGGAGGGCCTACTGGATCCCCTTGAAAAGATTAAAAAAGCATGGGAGGCAGATATTTACCCAGATGGCCTAACGTGGGGGGGGGGGGAGACACACCCTTATATTAAAAAAATGCTTTGCACTGCTCTGTAAACAATAGACCAAGCCATTCAGTACAATATCCAAATGGAAACATATTTTACCCCTAGGTTGGCCCACAAGATAGACCCCACAAACTTCCAATATTGCCCTAAATGCTCAATTAAGGTGGGCACCTTCTACTATATGATTTGGGAATGCCCCAGAATTCAACAGTTCTGGTCAGGAGTGGTCACTATCCTCTCTAGAACTCTTCACATACCTTTCAGATTGGATCCATTAGAAATTTTACTGGGGCTTCCGGACTCCAAAGGGAAAAGCTCCCTGAAAGGACACAAACTCTGGCAATTGGAGGCAGTGGTAGGGCTACATGAAATGGCTATATATTGGAGAGTGAAACAAATTCCCACTACTGCCTCTTGGCTCACCTGTCTGTTGGCAGCAATGAAACTACAGAGGTCTCAATATTTAGTAAGAGAACAAATGGAGAAATACGAGGAAGTGTGACTCCCTTTGGAGAATGCATTGACACTAGACTGGATCCCCATATTCTAGAAAACAAATAATGTGACCATTTGACATTCCAAAACATAACCTAAAATATTGTAGCTTTCATTTTCTTCTTTCTTTGATGTAATATTAACCCACATAAGTATTATGAGCCAGGCCACCATATAGGTGGGGATCCCTGGCAGGTACAGGTTCAAACAGTTATAGATCTTTTTAACTACATACCATCTATACGCTGGTGTCAGTCTATGGCAGAAACTTTGACTCCCCAGACTTTTTCACACACCTGGGAGTAACACTAGCCCCATATGCGGACAATACGGTGATGGGAATGGACTTTAATACTTACCTTATTCCACAAAGGGACCATTCCAAACATAAGTCCAGACCCCTCTCACGGAGCGTGACAGCTTTGCGGGGTTTGGTGGACAGCTTTGTGGGGTTTGGTGGGGGGGAGGGCCTTGGTGGAGGCATGGAGACACTTCCACCTGCAGGACAGCGAGTATTCTTTCTTTTCCTATACCCACCAAATCTATACGAGGCTAGACTACATGTTTCTCTCATCGCCTTGGGTGGGTGAGGATCTAGAGACCTCCTATGGGCCTATGGTGATTTCTGACCATGCACCCCTGAGAATCTATCTGAATCCATGGGTGGGGACCCCATCACCGCCGCAGTGGAGAATGGGCCCCACAATTCTATCAGATAAACAATATCTCAACAAATCAATACAAAGATCAGGGACTTTATAGAGATAAATAAAGGGGAAGAGATTCACATTAACTATGTATGGGAGACCCTAAAGGCCTACATTAGGGGAGAGACTATCTCTTACACTGCCTATGTGAAAAAGTTCCATGCTCAGGAAGAGGATAACTTACTTTATTAAATACAGAAGCTGGAGAGGGAAGCTATGTCTGGCTCACCTCACCCATTTGCTAGGGAGCTCAAACTGTTCAAGGGCCAGGCTAATCAGCTGGCATCTTGGAAACTTGAAAGAGACCTGATAATCACTAAATCCCATGCATACTTTGAGGGAGATAAGGCAGGTAAATGGTTGGTGGGCTTAATGGGGAAGAAGACAGCGGAGAGAAATACATTCTAAAAATTGAAAAACTAAATGGGGAACTTACTTACAATCAAAAAGAAATCAATGATATATTCAGATAATTTTATTCCTCCTTATACTCTTCCCAGGTCCCCCAGGGCCTTTCCTTGTTCAAATGTGGACAGTGGGAGACAGCCAGAAGGGTTACCAAATAGGTATTTGTCCTGGTTGTAGTAGATATTATTTAACGCAAATTGGAGTTGTTTCCAATATGGTTGACAAGATGGTGCTATCCATGTGCACACTGTCCACAGCTGGGTTGCCAAAGTATACCGCCTAAGATACAGGAGGTTAACTCCTCCTCTTTCCCTAGGCAAGTGAAGACTAGTAAATCTAATCTGGGGTGTATTTCACTGCCAGATAAATGTCAAGATGTCTTTGTCCCATGCTCTGAAATAAATCTTAACAGGCATAAGTGGGAGTGTTTGTGGAAAATACAAGATCCTAGGGAGGATATCCTGATAGATTACCTCAATCCTGTTAAAGAATCCAAAGAATAATTAGGTCAGTTTGGATAAGTCATCAGAAATTTGCTAGGTCAGGGTTCAAAGTTAAACAATTCTAAGTGTTGCAGATGTTTTGTTATCATGATCCCTGGGTAATGAAAGGTAGTTTCATGCCATTTAAAAAGAGAATAATAGTTTCAAGTTTTGTGAAAGTGTATAGTTATTTTTTTTTTAATTTAACTTTTTTATTGGTTTTTAGAATGATAAAAAAGAGAAGCGACTAGTACAGGGAACACAAACCATAGTAAATGACAGTAATTACATAATGGCAACAGAAAAAGACTACAGAATTCTGTAGGAATCATTGAGTCTAGATAAAATAATAGGAAACCCCCCTCCCCCATCCCTTTATCCCCATAACCCAGTCCCCCCAGGATGTGCCTTATTAAAAAGAGAAAGAAACCCTACTACACATAGCATACATTAAAATATAACCCATATAAAGCAAAGAGTATAAAATGAGCTAATACCAGCTAAATGAGCCAGAGGTGTTCTCGTAAAAACATTAGTTCAAATAAAGAGCATACAGTTTACCCCATTTCTGATCAAACTAGGTCAAGCGGTTCCGGGAACTTGCTATTAATCTTTCAGTCCGAAAGCAGAGAGAAATTTCACTAATCCATTCTGCATACTATATAACCAGTTGGTCCATCCAGTGCCTGAGAACCAGTCTTTTGACAGCTATAGAAATTAAAGCCATATGGAATCTACGCTCCATAACCTATATATTGGAGAACATCCCTAAAATGCAAACTTCTATGGTAAATAAATCTCCCAAACCCAAAAGAGGCTCTAGGTTGGACTGGATGGACCACAATAGTGGTACCACCTTGTCACACTGCCAAAAAATATGTATCAGGTTCCCTTCAACCATGCCACACCTTGTACAAAGAGTTGAAGGTAGTCTATCTAATTTGGCCAGTTTGACTGGAGTATAGTACACGTTATTCAATATATGATACTGGGTGAGCCTATGCCTACCTTGAGAGAGGTACCGGTGCGTGTCTGCCCAAATCTGATCCCAGACTAAAGGGGTTTCTGGCAGAAGAGAGGACCAACATTTAGAGCCAATAAGGGGATTAGGTAATTTAGTGTCCAATAGGAAGGAGTAAATCTTGGAAATGCTATGGGCCTTATTTGCATGTTCTTGTATCTGGTCTAGGAAGGGCTTAACTTGGGATGGTGTGGGGGTAGACTCAAAACTGGAGGCCAATAGGTGTCTTAACTGGAAGACTTTAAAAATAAACTTCTGAGGGATGTTGTATTTGGCCATAACCTCTCCCGAGGATAAAAGAGAATTATTCAGGAACAAGTCATCGACACAACAATCCTGCAGCTGAGGGAGCCAGTCTAGGGGTAGTGGGAGACCACCAATCTTAATATCTGAGTTTAAAGTAAGAGGCTGGATAGTGTCTTTCCTAGGAGAGAGGCTGAAGAAATTCCAGCATTGATTCAACACTTTAATGGAGGTACCTATGACACCACCTTGTAGAGGGGGAGGTAATATGGAAAAGGTATAGTAAAAAATTCTAAATGACTGGAGCCCATGCTCAGGGACACTGGTTTACTGCATATGCGGTGATGCGGACGGAAAAACGGAAATTTGATTGGTCGGCGGAAAACAGCACGAAAAACGGAAGCGGCGTTTGTTCTCGCTGACTCCGAGAACACAGCATTGCAGCATGTTTGTTTTTCTCCCTCTGCCTTGCTGCTGATATTATTCTCACCAACTTGTTTCTGCTCCTGACCTGTTCCTGTGCTCATTTTAACTGCTTTTCGGACCATTCCATGCAAAAAGTAGTACGTTTTTTAGCTGCCTGTGGTAGTTACTCAACTATTTTCTTTTTAATCTACCCTACTGTTTTGATTATTGCCTCCGAAGTATGTATATGGGGGCCTGCTTTGAAGTCTCAAGCTATCTGCTCTACGGCCAGGAATCAATAGCTGTTATCCTCTGCTCACAGCTCCATACAGTCCAGAAAGGTGTTTTTGTTTGTCCAGATTGGCTATCTTGTAAGTAACTAATTTAGAGACTCCGTTGTAGAGTGAGTGTATGCCTGGCCTTACTGCTACCTAGAATCCCGAATCTCCATGGTGGTGGTGCAGATTGAACCCTGCTCATTTAATATTTGCTGTGGTTTTAAGCACTTCGGGACACATTTATTATATACTGCGGCTACCGGATCTGTGTGTGGATGATTGGAAGCGTATTCCGTGTTGTGGTTCACCTCCATTTCAGTTAAGGTAGGTACGAGTGATGAGAACCTGCTGACCTGGGTTGGTCTGACTGGGATGCTGACATGTATGTTGGTGTCATGGAGCTTAATATTTTTTACCTATTGCTGCTGCTGCTGCCTTCCCCCCAAAAAGTTTGCTCCATCTGTTTAGTGCTTGCTAACGGAAAAAAAAATATCCATTCTATTGGGTGTTTGTTGCCCCAGTGTGTGCCCTCATGCTGCCCTAGTGTGTGCCCTTAGTTTGCCTTATTTTGTGTTAGTTTGTCGGGAGAGTGGCTGTGAGCCAGGTGGGACTGCTAGCTGTGAGCCGGGGGTTGTGTTGCAGTCCGTGTGTTGTGGGGGTTCTGTCCTTGTCTTGGTGTGGTGCTGTGTCTCGGGAGGAGGGTTGCTGGCCATGTCTCTGGGTGGTGGTTACTGGCCATGTGTTTGAGGGGGTTGCTTGGACATGAGCAGGGGTTGCTGTCTGTATGTTGGGGGGTTGCTGGCTGTGTCTCTGGGGTTGTCTGACTATAAGCAGGGGTTGCTGTCTATGTGTTGGAGAGGTTTGCTGTCTGTGAGCTGGGGTGGTTGTCGTCTGTGTGTTTGGGGTGATTTCTGGCCATATCTTTGGTGGTTACTTGGCTGTGAGTTGTGTTTGTGGGGTTGCTGCCCATGTCTGGTGGGGTGGTTGCTGACCATGTCTCTGGGGGTTTTTGCTGGCTGTGAGCTGGGGAGGTGGGGGGCCTGCTCTACTGGCTTCCTTTGGCTGATGCCCTTTCTGCTTCATGTTGCTACTGACCTGACCTGCCTTGCCATCTTCTGCCACAGGACAACTGCCTAAGTGCCTGTCATAGCCTGGTAAGTTTTATTTTTTTTTTGGGGGGATAGCACTGCTGCTGTTTGTATGGGAAAGCAAGAGAGGAAGATGGAGATGGGTGGTTGTGTTAGCTGGTATGCTTAATTTAAAAAATGATAATGTTTTTGATATGTTTTTTTTTTGGGGGGGTGTTACCAGTAGGACAGGTCAGTCCTTTGCTACTGTGGTCTCTTGTTTATGTGTGAAAGGACAGGCCTGGCAGGTACTACATGTTTAAATTAAACTGTTCTGGCCTTGGTTGCCATGGGGCGGGGGGTGGATGGGTAGACTGGCACAGAACCATTTTTCCAGCATGTATGCTGGAACCATGCCATGCTCCAGTGGCTTGTCGTTGATGGTTGGCGGACTGGTACATGTGCTGGGAAAAATGGTTCTGGCCTCTGGTCATGGAGGAGGGAGGGGTGGATGGGCATACTGGCACAGAACCATTTTGTCAACATGTATGCCAGTCTGTGGGCTCTGTGCTATGTTCCTGTGGCTTGTCACTGATGGTCAGTGAAGGGACAGGCTTGGCTGACTAGTACACGTGTGAAAAAATGGTTCTGGCCTCTGGAGATGGAGGAAGGGAGGGGTGGATGGGCATACTGGCACAGAACCAATTTTTCAACATGTATGCCAGTTTACTGGCTCCGTGCCATGTTCCTGTGGCTTGTCCCTGATGGTCGGCGAAGGGATGGGCTTAGCTGACTGGTACACATGTGTGAAAAAAATGGTTCAGGCCTCTGGTGATGGAGGTTTGGAAGGGCATACTGGCACAGAACCATTTTGTCAACATGTATGCCAGTCTGCTGGCTCTGTGCCATGTTCCTGTGGCTTGTCACTGGTCGGCGAAGGGACAGGCTTGGCCGACTAGTACACATGTGTGAAAAAATGGTTCTGGCCTCTGGTAATGGAGGAGGGAGGGGTGGACGGGCATACTGACACAGGACAATTTTTTCAACATGTGTGTTTATGCAGCAATTTCATATTATTGTGTGGTTCAACAAGATGTTTTGTGGTCTGGCCTGTGACCCAGCCAGTCCCCTCTGGGGCAGGGGAAGGTACGTTGTTTGGTCTTGGGGTGGTTTGCTGGGCTTGTGTCTTCTTAACTGTAAAATGTATTATTTCATTTACTGTGTTGTATTTCTGGGACCTGCTTCACCCGCCTCTATCCTGAATATAAATATGATTAAAAAAAAAAGAGTAACTTTGGGTGGTCTGTGTTTGTGTCTGTGTGTAGAAGAATTGACACACACTAGAACAAAAAACTTTATTAAACCACATTAATCAACCATGTTTCATATGTGCCTCAAAACTGCTGGATGAGACAATTTGAAGTAGCTGGTGGTGGGGAGACATCATGAACCTGGGCTACTGCAACCAGGCCCACCACCCACTGTCATAGGTGATGCTAATAAAAATCATCAAACAAGTACTTACCTTTCAGGATGGGTCCTGCGTGGCTGTGCATGGGTATCTGGAAGTGTCATTCCCTCAAACATCCTGTGGTGTATGTTCTCTTAGGTGGTGTGGTGGGACCACCTTGTTGCCAGTGCAGTCCGTGTTTGCTTGGGTTGGGGAACTACAGAGATAATGAGTTTTTTTTTTATTTTCTTTATTCACTGGGACCTAGGGCATCTCTCCAGGGTTGGGATGTGGGCAGGTCTCCAGGCCCCCTTCACCTCTGCTAGCCACCAGGGTTTTTTCCAAGACAGTTTCCCTGAGCACAGATGTGCAATGCCAGCACTGCATTTATGTGCAGCCTGGCTGCCACTACTCCACCCCTGATGTAGCGGCCAAGCCCTGCAGCCTGTAGGTCCCATGGTCTCCACCCAGAGCCACTATGGAGCAGGCATACATACCCCAGAACCCACCCCAGGAGGGAGAGCAGTCCTCCAGACGCCAATTCCTTCCTCCCTTGCTGTCCCTCCGATGACCCAAGTCATTCCCAAACTGGGCATGGTGTGAGCTGTGGCATCCAGCGCCTCAACCCTCAGCACCACCAGGCTGGCTGTGACGATGAGTTCTTAAAAGGAGAACTACACAGCAGAGGTGAAGCCATAACTGCTGTACATATCGGGGCTTCACCTCTCTGGTCTCCTCTGTAGGCACTAGATTAAATAAATAATCTTTATACCTGACACTCAAATTGGTAAATTCTCCAGTGCATGCTGCATTTTAATTTTGGCACTCGTGAGCATCCCACGCTCTCATGAACTGTTGACATGATGTTGACCCTTCCTCAATAGTGCCCTTATGCATGGAGATTGAAGTTTATATCTCCAATGCCCTTTTATAAATCCCATGGGTGTGCATAGGGCACTATTGCTCTGCCTACTGAGGAAGAGGCATGGAAGCGTCATCACCTTGCAGTGCTATGAGCAAGAGCGCATCATGCCCAATAGCACCGTGAATTAAAAATGCTGGAGCACTGACCAGTGATCAGGCACAAAGATTAATTTATTTATGTTGACTGCAGGGGATAGGAGAGATGAAGCCCTAATCTGTACAGTGGCCATGGCTTCACCTCTGCCAGTAGAACTCCTTTCATGAGTTTGAGCTCCGACATGAAAACTAAGAGGATCCATTTTCATGAAGACCAAGTCAGAAAGTGCCCAATTTACTGTGGGCGTAATTCTGGATTGGAGGGCTGCGGGCTTCAGTGTTGCACTTGCTGCCATCACACCTGGGGGGTGAGGGCTTCAGTGTTGCAACTGCTGCCATCACACCTGGGGGGTGGGAGCTTCAGTGTTGCACCTGCTGCTGTCACACCTTAGGGGTGGGGGCTGCAGTGATGCACCTGCTGCAGTCACACCTAAAGGGTTGGGGCTGCAGTGATGCAGCTGCTGCCATCACACCTGAGGAATGGGGGCTTCAGTGCTGCACCACCTGCCATCACACCTTAGGGGTGGGGGCTTCATTTGGGGGCTTCGGTGTTGCACCTGCTGCCATCATACCTGAGAGGTGAGGGCTTCACGTTGTAGTGATGCACCTGCTGCCATCACACATAAAGGGTTGGGGCTGCAGTGATGCACCTGCAGCCATCACACTTGAGAGGGTGAGCGCTGCACCAGCTGCCATCACCATTGCACCTGAGGGATTGGAGCTGCTGCTGTCAAACTTTCAGGACTGAGGGAATACCACTGTTGCTATCTTGTCTGGAGTTGGAAGTTGAAGTCACTGCACAGTGCTTTCAAGGATGTGTGTCTGAGGGATATGGGGCTGCAGTGCTGCTGCTTTTGTCACACTGGAGGGAGGGGGGCTGTAGTGCTGTTGCTACCGCCTTCTCACACCTAAGGGATAGGGGCCACATTGCTGTTGCTACTATTGCACCTGAGGGATGGGGGCCGTAGTGCTGCTGCTGCCGTCACATCCTGTACCTAAAATAACTTTTAATTGGTACTAGGATGGATGGATGCACAATAGTGGATGTCAAAATTGCCAAAATGCATGTTAATGCAGTTAAAAATTGCTAAATAAAAGTGCACAAAACCAAACGCCGTTAAAAACGGATTTTGGTTTGGCCAACACCGGTGACAATACCAGTTTTTACTATGTGCAAAATGGAATTTGCCCTTTCTCAATCACGGTAAACCAGTGTCCCTGCCCATGCTCATTTAAAATCTTTCTCTCGAGTTGTAACCAAATTGCTAGGTAATCCTCTGCCCTCGAGTCATACCACCTCCCAATTTTCGACATGTGACTTGCCCAGTAATATAGCATGAAATTGGGAAGGCAAAGCCCTCCTTTTTCCTTAGGTAGGTTAAGCTTTAAAAAGGCTTTCCTGGGTTGCTTGCCTTGCCAAATAAACTTGGAGATAAACCTATGAAGGTGTTGGAAATAGGACATAGGTAGATATATGTTCATTAAATTAAGTGGGTAAAAAACCTGAGGCAAAACATTCATCTTGACGATATTTATACGACCCCACAGAGATAGAGGGAGAGCGGACCATCTCTGAAGGTTGTGCTGTATTTTAGTCAGCAAGTCATCCAGGTTAAGCTTCCTGAAGACTTCAGGGTCCTTGGTAAGATAAATACCTAAGTATTTAAAGGAAGAAGGGGCCCATTTCATGCCAAACTGGGTGAAGTTAACCTGAGGTGTGTTGACGTTCAGCGGAAATATAATTGATTTAGCCAAATTCAGCTTATAATTTGCCACCTGGCCAAACTGGGCAATAATATGCAATATGTGTGTTAGAGGTGATTCTGGGTTAGCCAGATGTAAAAGAATATCATCAGCATAGGCCGAAAGATCCAGAGACTGTTGCTAAATAAAACACCCTGTGACCTGGGGTGAGTTCTTAATACTGAGAAGGAGAGGCTCCAAATATAAATAAACAGGAAAGGTGACGGGACAGCCTTGCCGAGTGCCTGTAAATAATGGGAATTGAGAAGAAAAGACCCCGTTACAGTAAATTCTAGCAGCAGGATATTTGTAAACTGACTTAATCCATTGAATAAAAGTCACCAGGAAGCCCATTCTCCCCAGTATAATCCAGAGAAACTCCCAGTGAACTCTGTCAAAGGCTTTCTCCACATCCAATGATACTAAAGCCATAGGAGCTTGGTAGTCTTGGGCGGCCTGGAAAATATGTGAGAGAGTGCGCAGATGGTCAGGTGAGGATCTACCTTGAACAAACCCTACCTGTTCGGGACATGACAAGTTGGACCAAGCCCATTTGATTCTAAGGGATAGAATTTCAGTTAGAATTTTAATGTTGTAATTTAGTAGTGAGATTGGTCGGTAACTAGATGGTTTCAGTATCAAAATAGTAGTGGCTTCTAGCAGAGTAGGGTCCAGAATATCGGAAGTAAACATGTACTCGAACAGTTTCATTAAGAGGGGAGCAAGTTCTTTACCAAAAACTTTATAAAAGTTGGAAGGAAAACCATCAGGCTCTGGGGCCTTGTCTAGAGCTAGTTCTCTGATCACCTTTTCCACCTCTGCCACCAAAATAGGGGTGATCAGAGCCTCACCTTGGTGGGTCTGCAGGGAGGAGGAGGGGAAGGTCATCCAGCATCCAGAAATTGATCCACATGAGAATGAGAAAATTGGGAGGGGCCACTGCCATAAAGTTCCCTGAAAAAGGACTCAAAAACTCATGAAATATCCCTGGGAGAGGTTTTAAGTGAGCCATCAGAGGATAATAAAGCGGGGATCCATCTCGATCCCTCCACTTCCCTCAAACGAAGAGCCAACATCCTACCAGATTTCTCCCCTTGATCAAAATAATGGGCCTTGGTTTTGAGGAGGGTGTACTCTGCCTTATCCCTTACCAAGTCTGAGTATTCATTTCTAAGTTTCATTAGGGTTTCCAAATCTACCTGGGAAGATGAGGAGGATAACTTGTTTTCTGCCAACCTAATTTGATTCGACAACGACATGATCTTAGCCTCCCTCTGCTTTTTCCTTCTGGATGCGAGTTTAATAAATTCCCCCATGATGAAACATTTAATGGAGCACCAGAACAAGTCCTCCCTCCCAATTGAGCCTGAGTTGGTCTCCACGAAGGAAGAGATTAGAGATCTAATATGGGAGACTATATGCTTTTCTTTTGAGAGCAGGGTGTTTAGTTTCCAGGAGGTGTCTCTTTGCACCTGCGAATCTGGGGAAACCAAGATCCATGCCACAGAGTGATCTGATATCACAATAGGCTCGATGCCTGACTGCAGCAACCCAGACAATAGGTTACTGCTAACCAAAATTAAGTCAGTTCTGGACCACAATTAATGTACCTGAGAATAATAAGAAAATAGTTGTCTTGTGGGATTAAATAAGCGCCATGGGTTGCATAAATCCAGTAGGTCGATAAAATTCCTCATGGCCAGTTGTGAGGAGGGAAGTGGTTTCTGGGCTCTATAGGATTTATCCAGATCTTGCGACGGAGCAATATTCCAGTCCCCCCCCCCAGTATTAACACTGAGGGCAAGAATCTACTCAGCTTTTCAGCTAAGGCCATGAGAAAATCTGGGTACCCACCCACTGGGCCATAGATTTCCCCTATTACTATCCCAACATTATATAGCAAGCCCTTCACAATAATGAATCTACCTTCATGGTCCGTTAAACACTCTTCTGCCAGAAAAGGTATATGCTTCTTGACCAAAATGGCTACCCTCCCTACTAGAGGATGACCCACATGAAGCAAAAACCTGGGCATATCCCTGCTGGTGAAGCCCGTTAACTTCTGATGATGCCAGATGGGTCTCATACATCAAGAGAATATCAACATTCAGGAGAGTACAGTTTTTGAGAACCTGATACCTTTTAGATAGGTCCCTGACACCTCTGACATTCCACGTTGCAATTTTAATCGCTGTTACACTCATTAGTAATTAAACAAGACAACAGTAAGATATATAACCCTGGAGAAATAAGCCACCCTAGAAGGCACATCCTACCCTCCCCCACCACACTTGAGCAACCTCCCAACCGTACCCCACCCCTCCACCCCCCCATCAAAACCGTTAAAGAGTAACTGGATTAACATAGACTTCAAACATAGTACTACTGCACTTGCCCAATCCAATACCGAGAAGGAAAACCGTGTTCCCCGCCTCCCACCCATACCCCAACTATGTACAAATGTTCTCCTGACTACCCCCAGAAACTTATTAAGAATGCTAGTACTTGGGTCGGGGAAAAAAAACTCAAAATCATCCTCTTGATGGGAGACACAGACGATATCAATGGACCAGTATAGTAAGGAAGTGACCCTTACTAAGCCTGAAATTATTGCCCAATGACAGCTTGGAACTCCCTGACTGAGATATCACCCAACAAGGATGCTTTTCCCCCTCTCCCTGGTGCACTTAGCAGTCCCTCCCTCACCAGCTCCCTGGCAGAGCCTCCCCCCCACCCTCTGAAGAGTCCAAGAGAGCCCTACAAAATAAATCTAAAAAGTGAGAACCTGACCAGAACCTGAGAACCCTCTAATCTATAAAAATGCCAAACACTCACAGCATTGGAGAAAAGTGCAGTAGCTCACATAGAGTAAGTGAAATAATTACTTTAGGAGGGTGCACCATTACTTCCAGGCATGTCCTGTCTAAGCCGCGATTGAAAATGGGAACCCCCAGAACCTCCCTAAAAGGATGTCCCCTGGATAAAATCTAGTCCCCAACTGTGGAAAAACTGATTCTAAGCCCCAATGCTACCCATCTGGATTACCCCATAATCCTAAACAACCAACTGCATCCGATCCACTCAGCACCTCAAGAACGTGATCATACTAATTGGCAAGCACGAGCTTAAGGCTGGCTATACCAGGGGGTACAAATCCCTGAAACCCCAGTAGCGGCCATAAAAATGCCAATCGGTCCATCTAACACCAGAGACCAAAACCAGACTTCACCGCAGTCGTTTCCATTTCATATTGAGGGGCCGTACCCCAGATTATGTGACTATATTGGGCATTGGGAAATAAAACAGTGCTGTCATCTAGCAGTCACCTCCCCAGAATGCCAGCGATAGTGGCAGCCATAAGCAACTCTCCACATAATCACCCCAATCTATCACCCCTCTCCCGAAAAGGCAACCCAAACTGTACAACCCAATCTTAACCAACAGGTAGCCAGAACTTGCTTAACGGGCCTCTCATACTTAAATTGCCTATGAAAATTGACTAGAACAGAAAATTATCTGCTCCGGGGAAATAAGGAAGGAGCCAGGGGAACATTAAGAGCTGAGGGGACCAAATGGTCCGACAGGTCCTGCAACATGTAGAAACCCCCGCTACACCAAGGGTTTCCACTCCCCCAGCCCACCAGCAGGCCTCACAAGCTATTGCGGAGACTAGGCCTACCAGGCCATGTGCTGGTCCACTCTACTACCCCCCCATCAACAGAAAACCAAGAGAGAAAGAAGAGAGAGGAGAACACCAACAAATAGGTGAGAGTCCAATAATATTATTTTAAACAGAAGATAGCTTCTTGACACTTTGTCAGATATTCAGCCCGATTTAAACAAGTTGGGTAACTTGAGAGAGAGATCCAATGCAGCTTTCTCTGGAGATTCATAGGAGTACCAAGAACCTTCGATGGCTACTTGTAGCTTGGCAGGGTAGTTAATTTTGTAGCGAATATCTGCTGTAATCAACTTGCTAACTGTAGAATGAAAAGCTGAGCTTTTTTATCTTGTCTCATAGGGAAGATCTTGTGTAATACGTAGCTTCGAACCACTCCATAAGATTGCTTGCAGCTCTCTTGCCTTTAATAATACATGTTGCTTCTTCAAGAAGCTTAAAAACTTGATAATGATGGGCCTTGGCAGTGCGCCAACTGCAGGTTTCGGCCTGAGAGAATTCTATATGGTATTGGGGATTAAGAGGAGAAGGCCCAACAACCTTGCTCAGAAACTTCTGGAGAAAGAGAATGATATCAGGGACCTCCTCGGTCTCAGGGAGGCCCAGAATCACCAGATTGTTTCTCCGACTCCTTTCTTCTAAATCCTCTGTTTCAAGTTGCAGTTTGCTGATCTGCTGCCTAAGATGGAAGATCTCTGGGTCTATCTTTTCCCTCCAGTTCTCCAGGGAGGAAGTTCTTGCCTCCAAGTCCCCCATTCTGGTGGTTAGGGTGCTGAGGTCCCCTCTTAACGATTTCAGCTTGGTAGAAATGTCGTCCAGCATTTCCTTAAATGGTAGTAGCTCCTGAAGGAAACAATCTTCGCTAAGAGGAACTGGTGAAACATTGGACAGGGTTAATTTAGCTGCAGACCCCGAGCTCTGATTTTTAGATTTTTTGGAAGATTTTTAGGGTGTGGATGGTGGAGTATGCTTCATGCCAGCAGGTCTCATCTCCGCTTCCATCTCAGTCTTCCCCAGAATGCGTTAATATACGCAAAGCAAACAACTACCAGAAATAAAGGAGTGTTACCAAGACTCCAGATGTAAATCATAACTTTAAACACTGGTTTTTGTAGGGTAGAAAGTAGTTTGAAGAGGATGGTTATTGGGAGCTCTGCAAAAACGCTGCCTCTAGCTGCTCTGTATCACGTGACCCTCTCGTGAAAGTGTATAATTATAAAGCAGAATGTCTTGCTTTAAGCATATTTAGCTTATATTCAGTGTAACTGAGGCTTGGGTCAGGAAGCATAAGCAGACCAGGAGAAATTGTAAAAATCCACAAGTAATGATTTATTATGTTCATCGTGCACAAGCGCAAGTGAATATTTTGGTATGATACACAGGATTTTGAGAGGTGTGTCAAGGTGGTCCAATGCAGGAGACTCTGCAAGAGGCTTGATCCTGTCACATCAATCATCAGCAAGGCTGATCATGACACTGTTCTGATTTGCAGGGTGAAACTTCATGTATATCAAAAGAAAGAGCTGACCAAATCATAGGTCGGCTCTTTCCATTGATCTAAACACAGCTCAGCAAGCACAGCTGATCTCCTCGTTATCAGCCTGCAGTCAGCCTGCTTGCCCCACCCCCCCAACATTACAGAGGTGGAAAACTGAAGCTGCTTGCTCACTGCCAGACAATGTCTGAGTGAGTAGATCAGTTGAAAAAAGCTAAATGATTTCAGTTAGTTACAGAGACCAGTTTATGTTTCATGCTGAATGGACTCACGACTGATGTAAACTGCAGCCAGGGTTTATGTGTGTGTGTGTGTGTGACACACGCACACACAGAGTCAGGTTACACAAACACATGCTCTGGATTAGTTTAACTCTTAGGCTGCTGATAGAATGGAACATGGAACATTTGAATAAATTAATGGTCACTTGGCCACCAAGGTTAATAACACTAGTCAATAAGTGACCAGTTCACATTAATTTAGGATAGATCAAACAATGAAATTGACAGTGGCTGGCATTGATTTTTTAAATATTGGTAGCCTATAAAACTGCAATTTATTTACCCCTTCAAAATGGAACAACTTGCAAATTTGAACACTTAGCATTTAAACATTTTCTCGGTGAGGACTCCCATATTCCCTGTTTAAAGAAAAAAAAAGATTCCCCTGGTAAATGCACCACAAAGCATCTAAAACCCCAGAGCTTCTGGGAGCCGCTCATAACACCGACACTGGGGGTACCCAGTACCCCAGTGTTTCCAGCTGAAATAAAGAAAACCCTCCCTCGTAGTTTGTTTTAAATAAATGCTGCAAAAAAGAAAAATATCCATCGATGTCTGTTACTGTCCCACTGTAACTGTCCCCTCCCAAGCCCAACCCACCTTAATCTTCTAGCACAGGGATCTGCACCTACACCTGGTACAACAGCAACACCAGCGGTGAACATACGTCATTGACAAATGATTGTTATTATAAGTAACAAGAGAATAAGCACATTAGAAATGTACCGACTGGTTTTCAGCATAGGCAGTCCAAAGAAAAAGTCAAATTTCTGAGTTCAGAGATGAAATCTATAATCGACCAGCTTGTCTCCAAATCCCCGGAAGACTCTGCTCTTCTCTTTTTATACACATGAAACCTTATCAGATTCTAGCTTCACCCGGAGCATTGTGACCCAGAACTTTCAGAACCATGTCAGCTTCTAGCCTCTACCAGAGCATTGTGACCCAGAGCTTCAGAACCTTGTCTGATCCTAGCTTCCAAAACATTATGACCCAACTACAAGCTAGCCTCTTTTGCTGACTGATTCCACCAGTCTGAGATCAAAAAGGTCACACTATGTTACACTCTGCTAATAAACTCGAAGACCCATTTCTATAACCATCTCAACAGTAATAACTATATCTAGATCACAAATTAGTGAACCCAGTTTCATGCATATTTTTACAACTGTATATAAGCAAGGTTGAGACAGCAAAAAGGGAAAAAAGGAAGTACAGCAAGTAAAGGCAAGAGTTGACTGCACAGTCAAATAGAAAAGACAGTGACTCTGTAGTAGGCAGAATTCTTGCTTCAAACTCTCTCTACACATTACATACTGGACAGGTTCCAACCAACCCTGTCACATCTACCTCCTTCTTAAGAGGGAACCTGTTTTTTTTCACTTTTTTTCCAAAAACCTTCCCACATTCTCATCATATTGTTGTTAATTCTCTGATATCCCCATGCTCACTTTTATATCACCTGTTACATTATTAAGTTCAGTGAACATTCATATTCCATATATCATTATTTTCTTTCTTCTCCAACCTCTCTGATTCCTCAGTTCCTGGACCATACTGTGACAAAAAAATCTGCAGTGACATTCTTGTTTCCAGATTTGTGCAACACTTTGAATTTTAATGGCTGTACAGTAGTGCCAGGTATCACCTTTTGATTCTGGAATTTTTGTCATTCATTTTGATTCAGCGAGCAGAGAGGATTATGATTGGTTATTAGCACAAAGACAGCTCCTAGCAAATAAAATGTAAGGTACTCCATTGCCCACCTAGTCGCAAGGGCATCCTTTTCAATGGTTGAGCACCTTTTCTCTCTGTCATGCAATTTCCTGCTGACATATAGAATAGGATGCTCCTTCCCATCTACATTCTGGCTAAGAATTGCACCTAGGCTTACTTCCAAGGCATCTGTTTATAACAGAAATTGCTCTGCAATGTGGGGTTTTTTTAAAGCAGAAGCTGAACATAATGCAGCCTTGATGGCCCTAAAAGCTTCATCAGTCACTGGGGTCCATTTTACATTATTCCAATATATTTTCTTAGTAAATTCAGTGAGGGGAGTAGCTAGTTGTAGAAAGCTGGGGATGAACCTCCGGTAGTAACCAGCCAGCCCTAAAAATGACCTAACGTGTTTCTTCATTTTAGGGACAGGGCTGTTAGTTGCAGCTTTTACCTGAGAAATTTCTGGTTTTACCTCTCTATTTCCCCAAATATACCCCAAATATCTGGGTTCCTGCATGCCCAATGCACATTTGGTAGAATTAATGGTCAGACCTGCATTTCTGATGGCTTGGATAACTGCTCGTAGGTGATCCAGATGGCTTTTCCAATCTGGACTGTACACTACAACATCATCCAGGTAAGGCACACAATAACCCCAGTGTGGGGCTAGGATTATGTCCATGTACTGCTGAAATGTGAAAGGTGCATCATGTAACCCAAATGGCATGATGGTGAACAAATAGAATCCAGTAGGCATAGGAAATGCAGTTTTGTCACTGGATTCATTTGCTCAGAGAATCTGCTAGTAACCCTTGGTAAGATCAAGGGTACTGATGTACTTGGCACTTTCTAATCTGTCCACCAAGTCATCTATCCTGGGCATATGATAGCTGTCAAATTCTGACACTTGATTAAGTTTTCTAAAATCATGGCAGATTCGTACCCACCTTTCTCATTTACACTCACAACTGGTGATGCTCAAGCACTTCTTGACTCTTCTACGATATCCAATTATTTCAGTTTTTCTATTTACTTAACTACATCTGCTCTTAACCTCTCTGGTATTCTGTGTGCTTTCTGTCTAATAGGGCAAGCATAACCTATCCTTATTACATGCTTGACACCTTTTGCATGGCCGGGAACCATAGTAAAAGTATTATGAAATACCTTTATCAAGTTATGCATTGCTGCAGTTTGCTCTGGGGTTAAGGAAACATTTATCCTTTTTACATCAGAAGTTATAATTTGTTCTAGCCTGCCATAAGCTATGTCTATATGTTTCTTTTCAGTTTCTGGCAATACTAACAAAGCAGCCCGTGTTTTTTAGTCCATTTTTTTAGGAGATTAACATGGTATATCTTAGTAGGCTCTTTCAGGGGTCTCAACCTCATAATTAGTTGCGCCAGTCCATCAAAGCACTTCATACAGTCCTTGCTACTTCATTAACAGTTTGTTTTTTTGAAGTGGGTAACAATAATAACATAGAAACATAGAAACATAGAAGTTGACAGCAGATAAGGACCGCAAGGCCCATCCAGTCTGCCCATTTCTTTTTCTACCTTATAAATGTGCCATCGGCCTTTGCTCTGTCAGTGGCCTATCTATTCATAGTCATTTCTATTGCTCCCTTATGCCTATCCCATGCCTGTTTGAAGTCCTGCACTGTATTCATAGCCACCACTTCTTGTGGTAAGCCATTCCATGCATCCACCACCCTTTCTGTGAAAAAGAATTTCCTCAAGTTCCCCCTTAATCGGCCCCTCTCTAATCTCATGCTGTGACCTCTTGTCCTGCTATTTTTCTTATTATATTTAAACATGTTAGACTCTTTCACCTTGTTAATGCCCTTAAGGTGTTTGAATGCCTCGATCATATCACCTCTCTCCCTCCTTTGCTCAAGGGTATACATATTGAGCTCTGTTAATCTGTCTTCATATGTCTTCTGATGCAGTCCCTGCACCATTTTGGTTGCCCTTCTCTGGACTGCCTCAATTTGGTTAATGTCCTTGTGAAGGTGTGGCCTCCAATACTGCATGCAGTACTCCAGATGGGGCCTAACCAGTGTCTTGTAAAGAGGGATTATTACCTCCCTCTTACAACTTGTGATACCCCTACTAATACACCCTAACACCCCCCTAGCCTTACCTACTGCTTTAGAGGTCTGCTTGGATGATTTCTGGTCATCAGTGATGATGATGCCCAAGTCTCTTTCTTCCTTTGTGACTGCTAGCAACTCCCCTCCCAGCCTATAGGTGGCTTCAGGGTTTCTCTGAATAATACCTTTTCACCTGCTCAGAAATGTTTTCTTTTACCTTATGGTCATAATACACCTTCTGTTGGTTTTGGGCCACCTCCTGATTACTGGGGGCAATTTCAACATACTTGGCTAACTTATTTTTCAGCGCACACATATACAGGTATGCTATAATAGATTTTATAAAATGGGTAAAGAAAATGCTTCAATTTCATTGGCTCAGAATGACCTTTCAGCTGTGTCCTTATCAGCGAGTACCTATGCCAACTGACACTTTTCTCGCCTTGGCGACCTCACAACTCAAAAACATCACTAACCTATTTGAGCTGGAATCTGTTTTTCAGAACCGGGCACACAACTCACAGCAGCAACACGAAACACCACAATGCCTTAACAGGAAACACCAAGTAACTTAGTGACTGTCTTTCTCTGTATGGGCCCTAGAAATGCAAAAAAATTATTGTATCATTTAAAAAAATATAACTACCGAGACATCTGAAATGGAAAGTGCTCGTGCTGATTTCAGTTTCTCTTCATGCTGCCTCCTCTTTCATTCCCTTGTCCCCTGCAGTGCTTTTCTCCATTTATCTACCATGGGACACACTTTTAAAACAAAGAAAATATTTATTTAAAAAAAACAGCACCAACCTAGAAATGGCAATATACAGTAGCTGGCATGGACACACTTGCTGCCATTAACAGTAGTTTGCAGCGGGAATGGCACTGTGGAAATGGTGAAGATGGTCACACAATAATGATATGTGCAGACAGGTAGCATAATACAAAATTAAAACTAAATAAACACAGAGATAACAATCTAACCAATATCCATGTGTGTGTGTGTGTGTGTGTGTGTGTGTGTGTGTGTGGTGGGGGGGGGCGGCATGTACTCAACATCACAGAATATAAAACTACCTAAACAGAGGGACTATTTAACTACTTCATGTATTAAAAAGAAACCTAAAACTATTAAAATGTTTTCCCTCTTTTTTTTTCTTCTTACATATTTACTTGCAAACTCATTTTATAAGCACAATAACACAGTCCGAGTTTTGGGATATCGCCTGATAAAAGCACACTCAGGAGCATAAGGCACTCGGCGCAAGTGCCTCGTGCCTTAGTACACCCCTAGGCGTGCTCTTATCAGGCGATGACCTACACCTTGTCGTGTGTTATTGCTTGCTTTTCTGAGGGGTTTATTTTTCCACATTTCTTTTACAACTTCTAGGGCCCCCTTGGTTGTCAACCATACAGCATTTCAGATGATGAAAAACCTGTTGACCTCTGTGGAACCTCTCAGTAAACAAAAAGCAAGTAAGGTAAATACTGGTCTCAATCTTTCACTTCCCCTTTTACAAACTTTTTAGCATGTGTTTTAGGGTATAATTAAAGTGCTCAACAAGATCATTGGTTTGAGGGTGATAAGGGAAGGTTCTTATGGCAGTAACACCAAATCACCGGTGCAGCACCTTCAGCAAGGTAGCAACAGCATTAATACCTTGATCAGTTATAATTTCTTTAGGTATGTCCCACCCTTCTGAAAATTTTCACCAGCTCTGCAGCAACTTTTGGGGCTGTCACAGTTCGCATGGGCTAAGGGACTGCCTCTGACTATCTAGTAGCACAGTCACATACTACCAAAATGAATCGGTTACCCCATTTACTTCTATCTAAGGGGACAATCACAGCCATTTCAATTCTCTGAAAAGGTACATCTATCAATGGTAGGGCTGCAGGGGCATCTTGTCTCTTGTGGACACTGGGGCTACTTTCTGACATTCAGCATAAGACTTGCAATAAGTAGCCACATCATCATGGATCCCAGGCCAGTAAAACCTGTACAGTTCCTTGGCAAGGGTGCGATTCCTCCCCGAGTGACCAGCCATAGGACTATCATCCCTTACAGAAATAATTATTTGAAATGTTACAATCTGTAACAACTAATGCTTATACTTCTTCAAGACGACCAACTGTTTTACTTGTTCATGAGTCTGTGAATTCACACAAACTCGGTACAGTAGCTCATTACACTTTTTAAACACAGGTTCTCCCTATCTTTTTGTTCACCCCCACCTGCTTAAAGTAACCTTGGAGAGAAACATCATTAGTTTGTTCAAAAGCAAAATCATGTCAGTTATCAGTCTGTTTCCGGCATTTTCATACATTAACCCCTTATGTCTATCGGTCTTTTGTTGCCACCGTTTTTTCTGGCATTTTCTTTCCTGCTGGGATTTCCGGATCTTGGAGTGGGGCTGAAACAAGTCCTGATCAAAGTTACTGATGGTAAAACTGTCCTCATCATCCAATGTTTTCCTTGCCTGGGCTCTTGTCATCACAGCTGCTGAAACCACAGGTTTCTCTCCCTGTGTGATTAATTTTGCAAAGCCTGGAAAGAAATTTCCAATTATCACAAGCGCAGATAACTTTGGTACTACTCCCACTTTCATTTGATGTAAGACTCCATTTATGCTCAGAATCAATTAAGTGGTGGGATAGAATCGAGTGTCCACATGAATGCAGATGACCCCAGTACCTGGTCCTCTTACACAAATCTTTTTCCAGAACTTCAACATGCACCAGAGTCTGCCTTCTTCTTATATTTACTTAGATTTATAGAGACAGCAAAGAGCTCTAGGCCCATGTAAACTGTCCCTTATCAGAAATAATTTGTCAAGCCTTCTGATGACAAACAGCTGTCAAGTTTACCTTTAAATATATTGATTTTCACTGTTCACTATATCAACAAGTAACCTATTCCAGATGTTCACAAATCTTTGTGTAGAAAACCTCTTATGCTTTACTGTCTTAAATTTATCAACTAGAAGCTGCCTGTTCTGTTCCCTTAGAATACTGCTCAGTTTATATTTTAATCCCAGTTCCTGCATTAATTCATTATAATGACTGGGAATAGTTTTTTCCCCTAAGGGAAACCCAGTTATAATACGCCATTATATCTTGCAGGGGTTTCCCTTGCAGTGCACATTCCCCAGCAGCAGCTTTTCCTTCACTCAGTGTCAGCCACCAGTCCTTAATGCCAGATCTGCCACATGGCGGTAAGTTTATTTAAAAAAAAAGTAAATGGGGCACTTCAAACAATAAAATTAACCATTAAAAAATATCCAAAAAGGTAGGGGCAACCTTTCTCTTCAGCAGCCGCTTTCCTTTCTGACCATGTGAATGCGCCAAAACCTGACCGGACCACACAGGGATTTTTTTAAATTTTTTATAGTTGCTGTGGCAAAAAAAATTATCCACAGCAATTATATAAAATTAAACATGGGGTGGCATGTTTAACTCAAGATTTTACATACACCTTCAGTGTTGGTTGCTTAAATAAACCTCTTGAGGTTCACTCTTGGGGTTTATGTAGCATTCAACACCTCGGATGTGTGTACAATCTCGTTAAACACATCACCCCATGCATTATTCTATATTTATTTATTTATGTCTTTGGTAACCGGGTAAACTGCACTGATCCAAGGGACCGTTTTTAGGCATGACCCGAGCCATAACAGATAGCAAAGGTAAACAACAGTACAATCATAGGCAAAATATTGATAAAAACACAGAAGTAAACTTATTTGCATGCAAGAATATTGGTATGCAGGGTACAGGAGGCAGATTACTTGTGGTTTACTGTTCAAGACATAGTTGGGTACAACAGTCTCCCCCCTTTAGTCAACACACCTTAGAGAGTCACAGGGAGAGGGAGGAGAGATATGACACAAGGGACTAATAACCAGAAGTTGAGTTATTGTGGTGATTAAGTTGCTATGTATGAGGCGAGGGACTACCCTGGTGGGCAACAGCAGCGGGTTATATCCATAAGCCAGGTTTTGAAGAGAGATTTGAAGGCAGTGTGGGTGTTAGATGAGAGGAGGGGTGCAGGGCTCCCATTCCACAGTGCAGGGGCTGCAACTGATAAGGCTTTCCCTCCCATGTTGGTAGAGACCCTCGGTACCTTGGTACCTTGAGGGGAGGGGCAGTGGACAAGCGTAGTTTCTTGGGTAGGGCTCTGACCTTGAGTAACGAAGAGAGAAGGGACACGTTACTGACCCTGATGGTACTATCCACTATGTAGCCAAGAGCAAAGTCAAAGCAGCCTTGGAGGAGTAGCCAGCCTAGGGCTCTATAGAGGTTGCAGTGATGGGTTAAGAATGGAGCCATGACAGCAAAGTGGCAAGCGCTGTTATAGACAGACATAAGCCTGGTTCTGAGTGCAGAGAATGCAAGAAAATAGATGGAGAACAGTTATAGATGATAGGAAGCAGGTTACTCTGAACTAAAGCTAAAGCCTCTGGGATTAGTAAGTGGTGTGGACAGTAGGCAGGCCCTCGTTTTTGACTGACCCTGCAGACCACAGTGTTGATGTGCTCCGAGAAAGTTAGTGCTGGGCAAAGTGTTACCCCACCCCCATGTATTTGAAAGAGGCAACGTCTTCCAGGACAGTACCATCAGGGGATAGTATTTGGAGGGAGGAGCCTGAACTTTTAATTTGGTGAGGTGGGGTTTGGATGCAAATATCTTGGTTTTATTTTTTTTTCCCATTAACCAATGACAGGCTGGATGTGAACCAGCTATGGGCACTGCCATAGCTCTGGGTGAGGACAGAAGAGACCTGTATGAGGGACTTATTGCTGTGGTAAATAAAAAGATCATTGGCATACAGGAGCAAATTACTGTTGAGGCCTTCGGAGAGGAAAGAATTAATGAAAATAGAAAAGAAAAGTGGGCCCAGGATGGAACTCTGGGGATTCCAGCTGAGACAGGGAGGGCAGGGGATATGGCAGAACCTATGCACAAAGACTGAGAGTGACCCGAGAGGTAGCTCCTGAACCACCCAGAGGACTCTGTGGAGCAACTAAGTTGGTGCAGCTTGGAGAGGAGGAGTGCATGACTGACCATGTCAAAGGCCTTAGTAAAGTCCACAAAGATGGCCCCAGAATTCATTCACATATCTGGACTGACTAGTACGGTATGGGCTGCACACCCATTGGCTCATGCTCTGAACCAATGGGTGTGCAGCTAACAGTCAGTTGGTGAGGCGGTGGGTGGCAGGCGGGTGGGGTGCTGCCCCCTTCCGCTGATGGGGGTGGTGGGGGCTCAGTGGGTAGGTGGGGTGGGGGGTCCACTAGATCAAAAGGGATTTTGGACTTGGGGGGGTGAGGAATGCCGCCCTCGATCGGGCTCCGTGTGGTCCACTGGACCAGCAGGGATATTGGACTTTGGGGGGGATACAATGATGCCCGCGATCAGGCTAATCATGGTCCACTGGACCACCAGGGATAAGAGACATTCTTTGTCCCTTACGGGATGTCCTGTGATCGGGCTGCAGGGGGCGTCGGTCCCCGACGGCTGCTGCCTGGCAGGGTGCCAGGTGCAAGTTGTCGAGGATAGGTGCACCTGCATGCTAATGGCATGCAAATGGGGCTGTAATCAGATGCAAATGGTCCCCTGTGCACCTTGCATAAATTATGGCCCCATTTGCATGTCATCCTTTGAATATTGCAGGTGCTGTGCATGGCACAATGGCACTTGTGCCACTGCATCTCAATGCTCCACTCTGACCACTTGTGCTGGCGCAGTGCCACTGCACCATGCACAGTGGGGGTGGTCAGGGTGCGATATTCAAAGCAGTTGCGCCATAGCACAACTCCATTGAATATCGCCCTGGCCACACCCCTGCACAACAAATTTGAGCAGCGCACAGGCTTGCGCCACAGCCTGGGGCAGTTTGAATATCTGGGCCTCGATATATAACATACACTGATAAGTTATTATCCAGATAAGCACTGATCTTTTCATAAAAACTTTACAAATTTGTTGTACGTGATTTCCAAGGAGAGAAAATATGTTGGTGTATATCCTCTGTTTTCAAAATCTTAGCTATTTCCTTTAGTCTGTCTTTAATGCAAGATTCCATAATATTCCCCACTACACTTGTTAAGCTAATGGGTCCAAAGTTTTTTTAGTTATTCCTTGAGCCTTTTTTAAAGATTGGAATTACTTCTGCCTGCCTCCAGTCATTCGGCACTTTGCTGTTCACTGCTTCCTTGTCTGCTTCCCGAATCTAAGTCCTTTCACAGCCTTATTTCCTACCTTGACTTCTGTTAAATAGTTGCCCCAATTTGCTAAGGCCAAATCTACTTTAATATTGCTTTTCTTATTTTTACGGTAGTTTCTTGCAATATGGCCTGGCTTATTGCAGTCATAACAAATAATGTCTTTGGGTGCAGATATGTTATCCCCACCAGAGTTCTTATTTGACCTGGAGTTAGACTGGGAAAAACACGTCTTACTGGTCCTGGTCTATTTCCTCCCTGCTGTGGTGTCTGTATGGCCATCCAATAGTTCTCAGTCAAAGAAATGGCATTTTCCCAACTTTCAGGATGGTGCTCTTTCACCCAAAGTTGCATGTCCATAGGCTGGATATTAATGAACTGTTCCATTGTAGATAAGTCAATAAGTGGGGGACTGATTTGCCCTCTGGTTGGAGCCACTTAATAAGGCATTCTCTGAATGAAGTGTAGACTTCCTGGGGATTGTTGAATGACTCAGGGAACAAAAGTTCTGCCTGTTGGTCCTGAGATGTCATATCTTTTCAATATTTCTCTTTTTATCTGGTCATAGTCTGTTGACTGAGCAGCGACCACATTGCTTTAGGCTAGTTGGGCTTTACCTGTCAGATAAGGAATCAGTCTGATTGCCCATTACTGCTTTGGTCATTAGCATGGACTGGCAACTCTTTCAAACATAGGTATGCCTCAATATCATGCAAGAAGCACATCTTTGTAAGTTTAATATCTTTTAAGTTACTTGTGTTTTGTTGATCTGTTGGACCTGTATCAGTTCCTCCACCTTTAATAGCTTGCAAGGCATTTGGCCACAGCTGCATCTCTTCTTTTCTCTTGTTCCTTTCACTGCATCTCATCTCATCTCTTCTCTTCTCTTCTCTTCTCTTCTCTTCTCTTCTCTTCTCTTCTCTTCTCTTCTCTTCTCTTCTCTTCTCTTCTCTTCTCTTCCCTTCCCTTCCCTTCCCCTCTAAGTATTAGAACTCTTTTTCTCTCTGCTTCTCCATCCCTTTTTGTTGTATCCCCTGCCATTTGAAAAATGCAGACAGGCTTTGTGGTTTTGTTCAGTGCAATGGCTGTGGGGCGGCAGTGTTCCAGGAGACTTTCTGGAGGCTACAATGCTGCCCTATTTGCAAGCACCTCTCTGGTCTGAGGGAGGAGGTTGCCCATCTCCAGGCTGACCTGGCTAGGATTCATGAAAACTCCTCCCCCACCCAGGGACCACCAGGGCCAATGTCACTACCTCAGAGGTTGCTAAGAAAGAGGAGAGGCTGGACCAGGGTGGGCTCAGGAAGGGAGAGGGTGGTGGAACAGAGTTGCATCCCTCCAGCTGTATCTCTTCACAATTCATATGCTGTTCTGGTGGATAGTGGTTCCTCAATGGAGGCACCTGCAGTGGAGACCAAGAAAGATGGTGGGAACCTTCACAAAGGAGACCCACAGGAGGGTGGCATGGAACCCCACAGGGGAAGGAAACAACTCCTGGTGGGGGACTCAGTCATTAGGGGGTGGAAGTGGGGGAGGAAGGAGAGAGGGAGGTAAGGTGCCTGCCTGGCACCATGGCTTGGAGGGACAGGAAGTGAATCCTCAGGAGCTGCATGAGGAAGGGAGCTGGATATCGTTGTCCACCTAGGGACAAATGACCTGGCTAGGAATGGGATCAGAGCAGTGCAAGAGGAGTTTGTAGAGTTGGGGAGGGGCCTTAGACAAGTAGTGCATACGGTAACCTTCTCGGAGGTACTGCCTGTCTATGGCAAGGGTGATGCTAAGGTACTCCTCACCAGGGAATTCAATGAATGGTTGAAAAACTGGTGTGGAGCTCAGGGTTTTGGCTTCATTGGGGACTGGGGAGCCACCTGGAGGGATGCAGGCCTATACTGGTGCGATGGTTTGCATCTGTCTGGGGGGGAACCAGGATCCTAGGTGAGAGGTTTAAAGGCTTCATTGGCAAGCATTTAAACTAGCCAAGGCGGGGCACTGAAAAGTAGCAGGGAAATCCCAGCCTCTCCCACAAAACATGGTAATTAGTGAGGTAAACACCAAGGTAGAGAAGTCATTAGGGAGCAGGACAGAGGTAAAGGTAAAAAAGGCAAAGGCAGTAAGGACAAGGATGGGACTAATGGGTAAGGCCATCAAAAAGTGGAAGGTGATGAGTACCAATGCCCATAGTCTGTGTAACAAGCTCCCCGAACTAGTGGCCTTGATGGAAGAGGGTTGCCTGGGTATTGTGGCAGTCACAGAAACATGGTAAACTGAGAACCATGGCTGGGATGTCAACATATCAGGATACACAATCTACAGGAGGGACAGGGAGGGTAAAAGAGGAGGAGGAGTAGCTCTCTATGTAAAGAAAGGGATCAAAGCAACAGAACTAAAGAGTAAACAGGGAGCAGATGAGGCACTCTGGGTCACCCTGGAGACAGGAAATGGCACCACAATCTGCATGGGGGAAGTGTACAGACCCCCATCTCAGGGGGAGGGAATGGACAAGGAAATAATAGAAGGCATCCTTAGAATGGCAGAAAAAGGGATATATTGTTGATGGGGTACCAGAATATGCCAGATATTAACTGGAGCACCTTTGCTGCAGACACATCCAAGAGCAGGGTCATTCCTGATGCCCTACAAGGGGCATGCCTCAGACAGCTAGTATTGGAACCCACTTAGGAGGGAGCAATCTTAGACCTGGTACTCTGAAATGGGGACGGAGAAAGAATCTCAGATTTAGAAGTGGGTAGCCATCTGGGAACAAGCGACCACCAAACAGTGTGGTTCACGATAAACACAGCCATACAAACAAGCCATACAAAAACAAGAGTATTGGACTTTAAGAGGGCTGACTTTGGAAAAATGAGAGAGTGCCTCAGAAAAGCACTAGCAAACTGTCAAGAAGGGGGGGTGGAGGAACAATGGGAAGTAATCAAAACAGCCATGGCAGAGGCAAAAAGTCTTTGTGTAAAGCAAATCAACAAAACACAATGAAGGAAAAAAAACACTATGGTTCTCGAAAGAGGTGGAAGGGAAGGTTAAGGAGAAAAGGATAGCATTCAGGAAATATAAGGAAACACAGAAGGAGCAGGACAGAGAACGTTATCAGTTAAAGCAGAAAGAGGTAGGGAGGCAGTCAGAATAGCAAAGGCCCAAACCGAGGAAAGGATAGCCAACTCTGTTAAGAAGGGGGATAAGACCTTTTATAGGTACATTAGGGAGCGAAGAAAGACCAAAGGAGGGATACTGAGGCTTAACAAAGAGGAGAGAATGTGGGCAGAGGGTGACAGTGAAAAAACAGGGATACTGATTGAATATTTCTGCTCAGTATTCACAAAGGAAGAGGAGGGGGAGGTACCTAAACCAAACAAGAGAAATACTGAAGATGGGGGTCGATACTAGTCCAGTTACAGAAGAAAGGGTTCTGAAAGAACTAATAAAATTGAAGATGGACAAAGCAGTGGGGCTTGATAGGATTCACCCAAGACTTCTAAAAGAATGAAGGGTAGAACTAGTGGCACTGCTGACTACTCTCTTTAACAAATCATGGGAAGATGGGGTGGTACCTGAGGACTGGAGGAGGGTGGATGTGATTCCTCTTCACAAAAGTGGGAGCAGGATAGAGGCAGGAAACTACAGACCAGTTAGTTTGACCTCAATGGCTGGGAAAATGATGGAATCACTTCTGAAGGAAAGAATTGTTGAGTACCTAGAGGCCAGTGGGGCACAGGACCCAAGGCAGCATGGATTCACGATGGGAAGGTCGTGTCAGACGAATCTAATAGATTTCTTTGACTGGGTGACCAAAGCAGTAGACCAGGGTGGGGCTGTGGACATGGCCTATCTAGATTTTAGCAAGGTATTTGATACAGTCCCACACAAAAGATTAATACACAAGTTAGCCAGCCTTGGAGTGGGTCCCAAGGTGGTAGCCTGGATAAAAAATTGGCTAGACAACAGGACGCAAAGGGTAGTAATAAACGGAGTCCACAGTGAAGAAAGGCTGGTTACTAGTGGGGTACCACAGGTTCAGTACTGGACCGGTCCTTTTTAATGTCTTTATAAGTGACATTGCAGAGGAACTGGAAGGAAAAGTATGTCTCTTTGCAGATGACACAAAGATCTGCAACACAGTTGATACACAAGATGGAGTGGAAAGGATAAGAATGGACTTGGCAAGGTTGGAGGAATGGTCAAATGTATGGCAGCTCAGATTCAATGTAAAGAATTACAAGGTAATGCACCTGGGAAACAAAAACCCAGGAAAGAGTACACAGTGAGAGGTGAGAGGTGAGATACTGACAACAGTAAAAATGGAAAGGGACCTGGGGGTAATTATATCAGATGACCTAAAGGTAGGCAAGCAATGTGAGAAGGCAGTAAGGAAGGCTGGGGGGGATACTGGGATGCATAGGGAGAGGCATCAATAGTAGAAAACAGGAAGTTGTTAACCCTCTGTACAGATAGTTGGAGAGACCCCATCTGGAGTACTGTGTGCAGTTCTGGAGACCCCATTTCTGCAAAGACGTAGACAGAGTGGAGGCTGCCCAGAGGAGGGCAACCAAAATGGTGCAGGGTCTGTACCAGAAGACATACGAAGAAAGACTAAAGGAGCTTAATAAGTATACCCTTGAGGAAAGAAGGGAGAGAGGGGACATGACAGAAACTTTCTAGTACCTCAAGGGACTCAACAAAGTCCAAAAGGGTAGTATCTTTCAGAAAAAGAGATGTGCAAGAAAAAGGGGGCACAATTTGAAGATAGAGGGGGACGGCTCAGAGGTAATGTGAGGAAGTATTTTTTCACAGAGAGGGTTGTGGATGCATGGAACAGCCTCCCTGAGGAGGTTATGGAGTCAAGAACAGTGGGGGAATTCAAGAATTCATGGGGCAGACATAAGGCAGTTCTAGTGGGGGGTAGGAGGAAGTAAGCTGTTGGTTAACTTGGATCTGCAGCTTATCTGTTAGGTAGGAAAATGGGCAGACTAGGTGGGCCAAGCGGTCCTTATCTGCTGTCAGATTCTATGTTTCTATGTTGCTGCCTGCTCTCCTCCCATCTCTGGTGCTGCCTGTACCATTTCAGCTTGAACTTGTGTCTGTGTTAGCTTGGCTGCCATAACTTTGGTCATGGCTCCTGTTGTTTCTGTTGCTGGATCTATACCTTTCTGCTATGCTTCCCTGCTACCAGGTCTGGCACCTAGAAATGGACTCTTGACTTTAGAGTATGCACGGCATAAATCCACTTCTTCTGACACCACCTGTAACTTAGGATTGGGTCAGGAAGCATAAGCAAACAAGGAGAAACTATAAAAATTCATGAGTAGTGATTAATTATTATAAGTAATGAGAAAATAAAAAAAAAAAATGTACCAACTGGTTTTCAGCACAGGCAGTCCAAAAAATGAAGTCCAATTTCTTAGTTAAGAGCTGAAATCTACAATCAACTAGCTCCGTATCACATCTTGTCTCCAAATCCCCTGAAAACATTCACTCTCCTCTTTTTATACACACAGAACCATATCAGATTCTAGCTTCACCCAGAGCATTGTGACCCAGAACTTTCAGAACCCTGTCAGCTTCTAGCTTCCACCAAAGCATTGTGACCCAGAGCTTCAGGGCCTTGTCAGATTGTAGCTTTCAGATCATTGTGACCCAGAGCTTCAGAACCTTGTCTGATCCTAGCCTTGAGAGCATTGTGACCCAGCTACAAGCTAGTCTTTTTTGCTGCTTCTGCGATGCCAGTTCGACAACTATGTTGTCGACCAACATCACAGTGATGGAATTATGTTGACCACAAGTTGCGGTCGACATAATTCCAGCAGGAGACCCTGGTCATTTTTACAATGGGGGTCTTTGTCCCTGCACCTCCTGAGCTAATTATTCCAACTCTGAGTCAGAGTTGATTCGGGGAGGGGGTGCAGGACTGGGAGACAGAGTGCTGGGGTCTTGGCTGACCGTTACAGCAAACTGTCGATGTTGTCGGCATTGACGTGTCCTCTGTAATGGTGTCGCGATACAGTCAGCATACCTCTTTTGCTGATAGATTCCACCAGTCTGAGAACTAAAAGGTCCCACTCTGTTACACTTTGCTAATAAACTCAAAGAGCCATTTCTGTAATCATCTCAACAGTAATAACTATATCTAGTTTACAAATCAGGGAACCCAGTTTCATACATATTTTTATAACTATATATAAGTAAGGTAGACACAGCAAAAGGGAAAAAAAGAAAGAACAACAAGTAAAGGCAAGAGTTGACTGCAGAGTCAATAGAAAAGACAGCTATAGAAGGCAGAATCTTTGCTTCAAACTCTCTCTACACATCACAGATGGGACCGGGCCCAACCAACCCTGTCACATCCTGCTAGATCCCTGAATGATTGTTAAAATATCCCAAACTGCTGGAATTTATTCCTCAGGGGATGTTAAGGTCAATAAAACATTGTCCACGAATAACAACAGTTTGTAATATCTGCCTCATGTGAGGTGTTGTACAGTACATGTTGCCACAACTATGAAATCTGTTTTTCATTAGCCCCTAATAAAAGATTCTCAATTCCTTAAACTGACCCCAGACTTGTGTGTTTGTTTTCTCACTGGGCTGAAGTGGCGGGAGCTCAAGCTCCTAATCTTTTCAGATGCTAGAAATGCTCCTGATAGAGAATGTCATGTTGTGAGATGCCTGCAAGCACTAGGTGCTGGAGTGTGACCAGGGGCCACTGCATACTGAACCTGCCATACAGTGGAGCCTGCCAGGATACAGTGCAGGACACTGCAGAATTCCTGTAGGAAGCAATACGTTTCAGTGGCTGTCAATCCCTTTTGTCATACATGAATCTGTGAAACTGCATTGCCTCCTGGTGGGCTCCACTATACCAGTGCCTTAGGTGGTAATGCAGCAGTGAGAACTAGATGCTACCTGACAAGAGATGCAATGCTAGAAATCCTAGACCATGAGTGTGCACATTGCCCAGTATCAGATGACATCTCCTAGTCACCCCTTCAGTCACCCCATCACAGGAATTGCCCATGAAGAAAGATCCCTCACACAGGGAGGTAGAGCCCGACAAGAAAGAGCCCAAAACTGGGACTGAACCCTCAGAAGAAGTGGAACAGTATGAAAGGCCTCACATTGCTCCCTGTAAGACCTTTGAGAGGGGTTGTTGTAACCTCTTTGTTGTAACTTTGAGGAGCAAGAGTCTGGAGCTGACTTTATTTTTGTTTATTTATTGAAATCTCGGATTACAACCTTTGAGCTGGAAGCTCATTTACAAAGGTTCCACGTCACGACAAAACAGGGATACAGTAGTTAAATTATATAAGTCAAAACACAGTGTTAACAAAGAAAACAAACAAGCAATTCGGATACAGACGTTTAACACGTAGGATTATAAAAGTACAGATATTATGTTACAGTACATGCAGCTAACAATCACGTGTAACATAAGTGCACTAATAATGCAAGGCAGGAGAAGGAGCGAGGACCATGGACGGGAAGAGACTGGTAGCAGGGAGAAGAGGAGGAGAGGGATGGTGAAGAAATGACTAAGAGGGGGATGCGGGGAGGACTGGAGCAGCCAAGTAGGCTTTATCAAAATTTAGCAGATGAGGGGAGTAGATAGAGGGAGGAGAGAGGGAGGGATGGAGGGGGCATGTAGATCTAGGTGGGGGGAAGGGGGAGATGGTGGGACATGGCTGGGGAAACTGAGTGTGACATTGAGAGAAACATGAAGGTGGGGGATGTAGGAGGGGAAGTGGAGGCATTGATGCAACTTGAGCAGGTTAAAGGCAACTGTCACAACAGCTTAAGGTTGCAAGATAGTTACGAAACTTAGCTTTGAATGGGCCATGTTTAGTATTGGATAGCATGTCCTCACTGAGAGAGTTCAGCCAGAGGGGAGCATGATATAAGAAAGAGCACTGGCCCTGGGCAGTGCAGCAGAAAGGGACTTTTTAGGTCAGGATGTTGGACCACCTAGTGCTGTGGGTATTGTCAATGGGGGAGAGAAGGCTTTAAACACCAGGAGATGCAATCTTTAGCATAGACATTTTAGCTAGAAGGCATACCTAGTACCAAATTATGCAGTCCAAGTTTAGCCACCCTGACTAGGAATAGAGGTCACAGGTATGTGTTAGGCAAGGAGTGTCAAGGACAAGCCAGCAGGCTTTGTTGAGGGCCACTTTGACCCTCTTGAGGGTTGTATAAGTGGCAGCACCATATACTACCAGTCCATAATCAGTCACAGATAGGACAGAACTGGTAATGGCTAGGTTTAGGGCACCATCTGTTAGGCAGTGCTTGTGCCTAAATAGTTGACCAATCCTAGCATTGGCTGCTTTAGCTACTAGGTCAATATGATGAGTGAAAGAAAGGGAACTATCCAAGATGATCCTGAGGCATTTGACACTCTGAACCATCTCTAGGAGGGCACTTTGAGAGTTCACTATGTGCAATTGGTAGGATGTGCGCTGGTTATGGGGGGAGGCAAACGGCATATTTTTTTTTTTTTGTAGTTTAATAGGAGCTTAGAATTGATGAACCAGGACTCGGGGGCAACAAAATCAAGTTGCATCTGTTTTTCCAGCATTACTGGGTCTGATTGGCTGGAAAAAGGCACTGTATCATCTGCATAGAGGAGGACCTTGTCCAGACATGCTCGGGGGAGGTGGTTGGCACAGCCACATGTCTAAGTTGTGCATTGTGGGTGGACTGAGAGATGTCAGCCACTGCCAGGTGGTAGTGCTCGGCCAACATTGCAGCCAGCATGAGAGGGCCACATTCCACTGGAGGAGCTGAGCAAGGGGTCAAACTCTTTGGACTCAGAGGGCATATTGGAATAGAGGAACCTGCCCAGCCCACTCCTTATGCTGAGGGAAGAGTCACCTACCCTGCACTATGAGCCAGCAAAAGCTTGAAAGCAGATCCAGTGTAGATGTATGGACAGTTTGGAGCCAGTGGGCATTCCCCTGACCAATGAAGAGGGCACTGATATTTGGCAGGAGCCTTTCTAGGGACTGGTGGAGCTCATGTAAATATGCCTGACAGATAAAAAAAATCTGCAGGCCAAGCCTCCGGGAGGTGGGAGTTCCAGTTGTTGTGGAACACTGTAGAATCCCAACAATCAGAGTGGCTGCAACAGGAGGCTATGGACAAGCATGGGAATGCATATTTCCCATTAGATGCTCAAAGGGAGGAGAAAGCCTAGGCTATTGTGGATACTGTATGTGGGAGCTGGTTTGCAGCATCCGTAGGAACCATGTGGATTATGTAGCCCTGAATGGAGAAGTGGTGAAGTGACAGGAGTATTGGAACTTGGCTGAACTCATAGTAAAGCCCAATCCCTGCCACTACTTGGATATTTACTGGCCCTAAGGGGCAATGTCCATTAAGGGCCCCAACAACTTGCCTTCCCTGCCAGACATATAGGTGAAGCTTCAACATCCGCAAATGACTGAGTGACTGTACTCTGTGCTGGTGTGTTGTGGTTTTGCATTTTCTTAAATCAGTGACTTTTAATAAGCATTTACTACTTTGGGATTTGATTTGCATATCCTGTTGTCAGGCAGATGAAATCAGTGAATGTTATAACTAGGAATGTATATAGTATGCACGTTTCTTTTTTTTTTTCCTCTATAGGTTCAGTGACTGCAGTGAAAATGCTAGAACTTGGGGATCTATGTGGTAACAGGTCCCAAAGTTGGGGAATGGACTGTGCCCAAACTGCTAAAACGGGGGGAGATGACTCCTTCTCCTATTTTGCTTTAAAATACTGTTAAAAGTGACAAAACTTGTAGCACCCCCACATCTGTGAATACTATATAATTGCCTTTGGGCAGGAAGTCACAAGATTCTATAGTAAATATCTGCTTTTGCAAAAAGTCCTTGTTCAATCTCTGTCTCTGAGCATAGGGGATCACAGGTACAGCAGTGGGTTGCTAGCCAGGAGGACTTGCAGGTAACTAGGCAGGTAGAAGGTAAGGAGCTATGGGAGTGGATGTCCCTGAAGAAAACTGACGGTAGCTTGGTGTCTGTGGGGAGAGTGGCCCAAGATCGGAATCTACCCTTCAGAATGCTAGGCAAAGTTCAGCTCGGTGCTACATAGAAACATAGATTTTGACGGCAGATAAGGACCGCTTGACCCACCCAGTCTGCCCATTTCCCTACCTAATGGATAAGCTGCAGATCCTAGTTAACCAGTAGCCTACTTCTTCCTACCCCAACCCCCTAGAATTGCCTTATGACTGTCCCATGCATGCTTGAATTCCACCACTGTTTTTGACTCCACAACCTCCTCCGAAGGCCGCTCAATGCATCCACAACCTCTCTGTGAAAAATACTCTTAAATTACCTTTGAGCCGCCCTTCTATCTTCAAATTGTGCCCTTGTTCTTGCACACCTCTTTTTTGAAAGATGCTACCCTCTTGGACTTTGTTGATTCCCTTGAGGTACTTGAAAGTTTCTATCATGTCCCCCCTCTCCCTCCTTTCCTCGAGGCTATACTTATTCAGCTCCTTAAGTCTCTCTTCATATGTCTTCCGGTGCAGACCCTGCACCATTTTAGTTGCCCTTCTCTGGACAGCCTCCATCCTGTCTATGTCTTTTCGGAGGTTGGGTCTCCAGAACTGCATGCAGTACTCCAGATGGGGTCTCACCAACTGTCTGTACAGAGGGATAATAACTTCCTGTTTTCTACTGGTGATGCCCTCCCTATGCATCCCAGTATCTCCCCAGCCCTCCTTGCTGCCCTCTCATTGCTTGCCCACCTTTAGGTCATCTGATATGACTACCCCAGGTCCCTTTCCATTTTTGTTGTTGTTAGTATCTCACCCCCCATTGTGTACTCTTCCCCTGGGTTTTTGTTTCCTGGTGCATTACCTTGCACTTCTTAGCATTGACTCTAAGCTGCCATACATTTGACCATTCCTCTAACCTTGTCAAGTCCCTTCTCATCCTTTCCACCCCACCTTGTGCATCAACTCTGTTGCAGATCTTTGTGTCATCTGCAAAGAGACATACTTTTCCTTCCAGTCCCTCTGCAATGTCGCTTATAAAGACATTGAAGAGGACCGATCCTAATACTGAACCCTGTGGTACCCCACTAGTAACCCCACTTTCTTCAGAGTGGACTCCATTTACTATTACTCTCTGTGTCCTATTCTCCAGCCAATTCTTTACCCAGGCTGTCATCTTGGGACCCACTCCCAGGCTGGCTAACGTGTATATTAATATTTTGTGTGGGACTGTGTCAGATGCCTTGCTAAAGTCTAGGTAGGCCATGTCCACAGCCCTTCCTGATCTACTACTTTGGTCACCCAGTCAAAGAAATCTATCAGATTTGTCTGGCATGACCTTCCCGCTGTGAATCCATGCTGCCTTGGGTCCTGAGCCCCTCTGGCCTCTAGATACTCAACAATTCTTTCCTTCAGAAGTGATTCCATCATTTTCCCTACCACTGAGGTTAAACTAACAGGTCTGTAGTTTTCTACTTCTGCCTTGCTCCCACTTTTGTGAAGGGGAATCACATCTGCCCTTCTCCAGTCTTCGGGTACCACCCCATCCTTCCATGATTTGTTAAAGAGGGTAGTCAGTGGTGTCACTAGTTCTACCCTAGTTCTTTTAGAATTCTGGGATGAATCCATCAGGCCCCATTGCTTTGTCCACCTTCAGTTTTAAGAGTTCTTTCAGAACCCTTTCTTCTGTAAATGGGCTGGTATCAACTTCTGTATCCAGAATGTTTCTACTGTTTGTTTTCGGTACCTCCCACTTCCTTTGTAAATACTGAGCAAAAATATTTGTTTAGTATCTCTGCCTTTTCACAGTCACCCTCTGCCCACCCTCCCTCCCTCCTCTTTATTAAGCCTCACTAACCCTCCCTTGGTCTTCCTTCGCTCCCTGATGTACCTATAAAAGGTTTTATCCCCCTTCTTAACTGAGTTGGCTATCTTTTCCTCGGTTTGGGCCTTTGCTGTTCTGACTGCCTTCCCAGCTTCCTTTTGCTTTAACTGATACAGTTCTCTGTCCTGTTCCTTCTGTGATTCCTTGTATTTCCTGAACGCTTTCTTTTTTCTTGAACCTTCACTGCCACTTCCTTTGAGAACCATAGTGGTTTCTTACATCGTTTTGTTTTGTTTATTTGCTTCACACAAAGGCTTGTTACCTCTGTGATGGCAGTTTTTATTATTCCTCATTGTTCTTCCACCCCTCCTTCCTGCCCATTTGCTAGTGCATTCCTTAGGCACTCGCCCATTTTGGCAAAGTCAGCCCTCCTAAAGTCCAATACTTTTGCCTTTGTGTGGCTTGACTCTATTGCTGTGTTTATTGTGAACCATACTGTTCGATGGTCGCTAGTTCCCAGATGGCTACCCACTTCTACATCTGTGATCCTCTCTTCATCTCCACTTGAGAGAACCAGGTCTAAGATTGCTCCCTCTTGAGTGGGCTCCAATACTAGTTGTCTAAGGCATGCCCCTGTAGGGCATCTAGAATAACCCCACTTTTGAAGTGGCTGCTGCAACTGCACTCCAGTTAACATCTGGCATATTCAGATCACCCATCAGCAATGTCTCCTTTTTCTGCCATTCTAAGTATTCTTTCTATCATTTCCTTGTCCATTTCTCCCCTGAGAAGGGGGTCTGTATACAACCCCTGTGAATTGTGGTGCCATTGCCAGTCTCCAAATTTACCGACAGTGCTTCTTCTCCTCCCTGTTTTCCCTTTTGTTCTGTTGCTTTGATTCCTTCCCTTATGTAAAGAGCTACTCCTCCTCCTCTTTTACCCTCCCTGTCCCTCCTGTAGATAGTGTATCCTGGTATGTTTATGTCCCAGTCATGGTTTTGTGTGTACCATGTTTCTGTGACTGCCACAATATCCAGATGTTCCTCCTCCATCAAGGCCACTAATTCAGGAAGCTTGTTACTCAGACTACGGGCATTGGTGCTCATTGCTCTCCATTTTTTGATGGCTTTACCTTCTTTTGCAGCATCCCCCACTGACCTGTCTACCTCGGTCTTTTTCTCATTTAGTACCCTGTTTTGTAGGGACAGGCTGGGATTTTCCTGCTGCTTATCAGTGCCTCCACCCTTGACTAGTTTAAAAGCTTGCCAATGAAGCATTTAAACTGATTGCTCAAAAGGCTTGTTCCCTTCCTGGACAGATGCAGACCATCCTGCCAGTATAAGCTGGTGTCCCTCCAGGTGGAACCTCAGTCCCCAATGAAGCCAAACCCCTGTGCTCCACACCATTTTTTCAACCATTCATTAAACTGCATGGTGCAAAGTGCCCTCTCCTCACTCATGCCATTGACAGGCAGCACTTCAGAGAAGGATATTGTGTGTGCTACTTGTCTTAGGCCCCTCCCCAATTCTACAAACCTACAATGACCAAGACTGGCCCAGGTGAGAAGGCTAGTACAGCCAGGTCGGGGTGGGGGATAGTTAGGACCTTGAGACTCCTGGACAACAGAAACAGAAGGGAGGGCTGCAACCTGACAAAGTGATTTAGTTCACAAAGCACCACGTATTGCAGTCTACCACCTCAGCACATCTTCTTTGCCTGAATACAGAGAATTAATGTTTGAAAATGTCTGAAAATCCTTGAACATACTAGGGATACCTAAGCTAAGTATGAATTCACTACATTATATTCTGTAACACTGGCTGAATACTTAAACTTCTGAGCACATGTTGTATGTACTTTAAAAGCATGAAAATTAAATACAAGTGTAAAGAAAGAGACTTCAAAACCAACAGTGTTATGCGTGTTTCCATTTTTGGTTTGGTTTAGTCTGATTATGAATTTATAGACTGCACTCCTGAGTGCTTCTTGAGAGCTTTCCATGGAGGGAACTGTTGGTCTTTCAAGTCTTCAGTGTGCCAGTCTGTTTTGGCCTGTGTGTGTGTGTGTGTGTGTGTGTGTGTGCATGCATGAATGGGGTAGACAGGGGCAGCTAAAACAGGGGGTCTGGCCCGGTCATGGCCTTCCCATTTTGATTCAAGGTGGGGGTCGCATATGTATTTCAGCCTCCACGCACACTTTTTGATGACTTTATTTAATTAATATATTCATGGACTGTACAACAGTGTCTGTTGTAACTTACTGCATTTACAAACAGTTTTTGTTATGTTTTTGCAAAAGCAGACATTTACTGTAGAATCTTGTGACTTCCTGCCTCCTTTTTGCTGGAACATCATATATAGTAACTTAGCTCGCCAAAATGGTAAACCAGAAGCTTGGGCTCTTATACTGCCTCTGCCCCGTATTATCTGTGGCGGCCTGTAAACAGATTGCATTTGCATCCCTTCTATGGTGCCCCACTCTTACTCTCTGCATAATTCTCATCCCTTGCCAGCTGTGTCAACTCCATCATAGGATTGGATGCTTTGCCCTAGGCACTGACTCCAGAAAGCACCACTGCGATACCCTATATTCTCTTCAATGGCCTATTTATGACTCAGGATTACAGCATCGCACTCTATGCTTTGTATTCAAACTAGTTAAGCTCTTTAATCCCACTTGCCTAAGGGAAATCATTTCTTGCAAAGCATTTGTCCGCCCACTCAGATCTACTTTCCTACCCTTATTAGCAATCCAGAAGTAGTGCCATCTATAGGGTAAGCATTTGTTTGCCTTCTCAGCCACCACTGCCTGGAATTCCCTTGCCCCTGCCTTACTCTCCTGCCCTACCCTATCACTCTTCAAAAAAGAGCTTACCTCTTATCTACTTAAACTCCCCCCGTGTTCTTGCTTTAGCTAATCACTATGTTTTCTGTGCCTTCTGATATTCAATGTATGTTACTCTGACACACGTTTCTTGCAATTATTTACTACTTAGTCCTGTATTGCACATGTTCCACAATTTTAGCATCAAGCTCAATGTTTAATGTAAATTTCTGGATGTTTATTAAGTTGTATATCTTGAATGCCTCTGTATTACCTTGAATCATTGTTAATTCATTGTACCTTGTATTATTCCTGTAGTTATCAGTTGTATTATGTTCACAGTTGTCTCCCGGGTTGCCACTGAAAAAGGGACTGCATGATCTCAGTGGGCCTAGCTGGTTACCAAAATTCAAATAGATGAATTGAATTTTTTCCGGGTGTTTTTGGGCATAACCCAGTAACAAGACCTGTATGTAAACATACAGTTTGCCGTAAAACCAGTGTTATCCAGTGAACGCATTACCAGGATAGAGTATTCCAGTAATGCTGCATTTGCCGGCTAACTGTGTGCATGTAAACATACACTGTTGCAGTCCATGAATACATTAATTCAAAAAAAATTATCAAAAAGTGTGTGTGGGGGGACTGAAATGCCAAACAGGTGAGTGGTGTGCCAGTCACATAGTCTCTGTCAGTTGAGAGTAGATATGCCCTGTACCAGTGCTGAGATAAAGAGGAAACAAGCATTTAAGACTGAACTGCTTTTAAAGGGTTTTGCAGGTTAGTTTTCTTTGAAATATTAATAGTTGCCACATAATCATTGCTTGTACTGGGGTGCTATTTGAAAATATGCTGAGTAGCTGGTGACTTGCTGTGCTGTGCATGTGAGTGGCCCAGACATCGTTTAGAAAAATTTCTCCTGATACTTAAAATGAGAGCTGCATTTTAATCATTTTTCCCACTGTTGCTTGCTATAATAGTGGAAAGAATGATTAAAATGCAGTTCTACCAAGCAACAGGCAACAGCCTAAGCTCCATGTTAACTGAGTGTAGAAAATGTTGGCTGGCACTTTCATGTAAGTGAGGTGTTAGTCACGCTGGGCTGTAGCAGCAGCTGCAGCTCTTCTTCTGGCTGCCAAATACCCTCCTCCCTGCTGCCATACACAATCAGGGTCCCCCAGCACAGGGCCACCAGGGAAGAATTCATGTGTCAAGCAGTCACCCCTTTGTAGTAGAACAGAGGACACAGGCTCTTAAGAAATACTATACAAATGTGTTGTTTTATTCAGTGCCAGGCAACAGAATTGCACTAAATGTCTAACGTTTTTCAGAAAAAGAATCTCCTTATTCAAAGGCATGTACATACAGACTGATAGCATCTTTTTATGAGAATGAGACTGGGAGGACAGTAGTCTCTATGCCAAGGACAGACTACACTTGAGTGAGGAGGGAAAGAAAGTGTTGAAACAGAGGATGGAGGACTACATAGAGGAAGGAAGGAAGGAATTTAAACTAGGAGCAGGGCATGGCAAGTGGGCAAGAGACATGCAGAGACCACAGGTTGGGAAACCATATGAGCTTACCCCCCATAACAGTGACAAAGGACAAATGGCAAGTACTATTGGTGATGCTAGTAAAGGAGGGCAGGATGGGGGGGGGGTGGAAGGTGGTTACCCTTAATGCTAGGAGCCTTGGGAGGAAAACTGCAGAGTTACAGGTGCTCATGGCAGAGTGAGAGGTGGACATTGTAGCCATCACAGAAACATGGGCCACCCAATACAATGACTGGGACCTCTCTGTACCAGGGTACAGGTTATTTCGTAGGGACAGGGTGATTGGGAAAGGGTGGGTGGTACTATATGTGAAGGAAGGACTGAAGTGTGTAAGGGAAGAAGGGAAGGAAGGTAGATTGGAGTCACTTTGGATGCAAATCCAGGATTCCAATAATAGGATTCTCAGAATGGGAGTGGTGTACAGGCCGCCATCTCAGACGGAGGAGTTAGACAAAGAACTAGCGGGACAGATCAGGAGGACCTGTGAGAAGGGTAGTGTGGTGATTGTGGGGGACTTCAACATGCCAGGAGTGGACTGCAGTACCCCAACAACCAGGAACAGAAGGGAGCAGGTACTGCTGGATGCCTTCCAGGACAGCTTCCTGCTGCAAATGGTCAGTAAACCAACCAGTTTAGGGAATACCCTTGACCTTGTGCTGGCAAATGGGGACTTTGTGAGAGAACTTACAGTGGAAGAACCACTGTCAGGGAGTGACCACCACTCAGTATGGCTCACTTTGGATATGGGCAGGGAAGGAGTGGAATCTGGCACAAGAGTGCTGGACTTCAGGAGGGCCGACTTTAGGAGGATGTGGGAAGTGGTAAAAGGTTACCTGGCCAGAATTCAACCTAGTATGGACACTAACCAGAGGTGGGAGCTCCTAAAGCTGGGGATAGTGGAGGCAATCAAAACCTTCTGCAAGGCCCAGAGCAAGAAGGCTAGGGCTAAGAAACCAAGCTGATTGAGCAAGGAGGTCATGGAAGAGGTAAGGAGGAAAAAAGCTGCCTTTATGAGGTAAAAGAAAACAGGGAGGATAGGAAGGAGTACTTGATGGAATCAAAGGAGGTGACACGAGCAGTAAGGGGAGCCAAGGCATCAACAGAGCTCAGGCTGGCACAAGGCATTAAGAAGGGGGAGAAGAACTTCTTTAGGTACATCAGGGAGAAAAGGAGCTGTAAGGACCACATAGTAAGGATTAGGAAGGGAAGGGGTTGGGTGGAAGCAGGGTACAATAAGGCAGAAGCACTAAATTATTACTTCTGCTCTGTATTTACTAAGGAGAAGAGGGGAGTGATACCCAAGGGGGGAGGAATGGCAGAAATGGGGGGGAAGGGGGTGACAGATGGAAGGCAGAGTTTGGGAGGGTTTGAAGGCACTGAGGGTAGACAAGGTGCCAGGCCCTGATGGCATCCTCCCCAGGGTATTGAAGGGGCTGGCAGAGCTCCTTGCGGGACCTTTGGCAGACCTATTTAATGCCTCACTACACTCAGGGTGTGTACCTCAGGACTGGAGGATGGCTCATGTAGTGCCCCTCCACAAGAGTGGCCCCAAGGATGAACCAGGGAACTACAGACCAGTGAGCCTCACATCCATCGTGGGTAAGCCAATGGAGACTATCCTGAAGGAGAGGCTGGTGGCCCTTCTAGAGGCCAAAAGACTACAGGGCAGCAGACAGCATGGCTTCATACATGGCAGATCCTGCCAAACCAACCTGGTCGAGTTCTATGACTGGGTAACTAGGCAACTGGACAGGACCCATGCAGTGGATGTCCTGTATCTGGACTTCAGTAAGGCATTCACTCAGTGCCACATGGGAGGCTGAGAAGTAAGTTAGAAGGTGCAGGGGTGGGTGCAAAGCTGGTGAGATGGGTAGGGAACTGGCTTCAGGGAAGGCAACAGAGGGTGATGGGAGGGAAGCTCTCACACCTAAGGGTAGTAACGAGCGGTGTTCCACAGAGCTCGGTGTTGGGACCAGTGTTGTTTGGGATATTCATTGCAGACATATCTTTGGACAGCAAGAGCAAGATCAGTCTGTTTGCTGATGATACCAAGATGGGAGTGGTGGTGGACAACCTAGGGGGGATGGCAGGGGTTGCAGGATGATCTGGCAATGCTTGTAACTTGGTCAGATACCTGACAACTGGGGTTTAATGCCAAAAGGTGCAAGGTGCTGCATTTTGGGATGAAGAACCCAAGGATGAGTTACCAGCTGGGGGGAGTGGAGCTAGCCCAGACAGAGAAGGAAAAGGATCTGGGGGTGCTCATTACAGGGTCAATGAAAAACTCGGCACAATGTAGGAAGGCAGCTGCAAAGGCTCACAAAGTGCTTGGTTGCATTGCAAGTGGTATATCCTTGAGAAGGGAGGAGGTGATTCTGCCACTGTATAGGTCATTAGTTAGATCGCACCTGGAGTACTGCATGCAGTACTGGTGCCCATATCTGAAGAGGAACATTATGTTACTGGAGGGGTGCAGTGCAGGCTGACAAAGATGACCAAGGGGCTGGGGGACTTATCATATGAAAGGAGGCTGAGGGAGTTGAACATGTACTCACTGGAAGAGGGACAGGGGGGACACGATTGAAACCTTTAAGTAAATGAAAGGAATAAACAAGACAGGTACAGAGGGGCTATTCAACGTAAGGGAGGGAAGGGACACTAGGGGCCATGATATGAGACTGGAGGTAGGAAGGTTCAGGTGGGAGATGAGGAGACACTTTTTTGCAGAGAGGGTGGTAACTGGGTGGAATGCATTACCTGCAGAAGTGGTATCTAGTAGAGGAGTGGACTGTTTCAAAAGGGGATGTGACAAGACAAGGGGGAGGGTCAATGGAAGGGAAGGGTGGAAGGGAGGGGCAGCTGCAGAATAAGGGGGCTAGCAGCATATTTGAGCAGACTTGATAGACTTCTAGGCCTTTATCTGCTGGCAAATTTTGTATGTTCGTATGTATGTTTGTATCATACAGGGATGATGACAAGCTGCACGTTCATGGCAGTTCACAAAATCAATTAATTACAAAGTGATGTGCAAATTAGTGCCAATTAATTAAAATCACAACCATGTACAAATAATCAAACAACATACTGTGCAAGTTAAAAACTAGACAAGTCAAAATACACATACAGCTTCACTGCTATTATTAAACCTAAACGTCTAATTAATTATTCATGAGCTCAAGGAGCTCATTGATTGGCTGCCGTGCTGGTCTGAAATCTCTAAGAAATGCCCGGCATGGCAGCCACACAGCTGTTCCTGCTACTGAGAGTGTTTACTTAAACTGTTGTCAACCAGCGGTTCATACACTAAGTCTGACAGAACTGTCTGAACTGACAACCTCGAAACAGAAACAGCAGAAAATTGGGAAAACAATAGTAGTATCTGGGATACAAGTAGTTACCATAGTATTTTCCTTACAACTAAAAATGTTAAAACTTCTCGATGTACCACCTCGAAAGCATGCTTGTTAAATGAAAAGCAAACATAGAATAGAAACATTAACAAATGCCATTGGTTAAGTTTTCAATGTATATCATTTAAATAAAGTTTGCATATCTTGGCCATGAGCAGTGCACTGAATCTGGTGACTTCCTTCGTTTTGATATGTTATGGATGGTACACCTCATTAAGATACTCCTAATGAATATTAATGATGATGGCATTACACGTGCAGCACCGAACAGCACCATAGAAACAAAACAGTTTTAAAAATGAAGTAAAAAGACATCATTATTGTGATTAAACTTACATTCACAATAATGACCTCAGAGCCAGTCATTTCCTCTTGATTAATGACTGGCTGGGTGGGGGTGGCCCTCGACTGTGCCTCGGCTGCCCTGCCCCCCCCAGCCAGTCGTTAATCTCTTAGAAATGACTGGCTCTGAGGTCAATATTGCTTAATTGGTGCAATCATTTTATTTATTCCATTGTAAATCATATAAATTACAATATTTTTAAACACTACAATAAAGTGATAATTTAGTAATTGCAGAATTCATCACATAACTTAAAGCATGTGGACGTTAAAAGTACGGGTGCGTCTTTCTCAGTTTGTAGCCTTGCCACCACTGTCAAAAGATTGTCTGTATGTATGCGCCTTTTAGAAATGAGATTGTTTCTGAAATACATCAGGCATTTAGTGCAATTGCAATGTTTGGCACTGAATAAAACATTACATTTGCACAGTATTTCTTTAGAGTCAGAAGTGGAGCTATTGGGGGGCATTGAGAGGGTTAGGCACCCACCTTTGTACCTCTCTGGTTGTGGAACAGCACCCCTCTGAGGAGGAGAATGACAAACAGGAGCCACGGTGCTGAGATTAGATAATAGAGACTGAGTGCACTAAGCATGATAAGAAATGCACTTGTAATGCCAGTTAATAGTCAGAGCCCTTCCCCCTTAAACCATGAGACGAGATAAGAGTATCACAGTCACAGCTGATAGTGTCCCCCCAAACTGTGAGAGATGAGAATCACAAATCCAGAGACACTGAGGATGTATTCCATTTCCTGGAATTGGATTGGCTGGGCAAGAGGATTTTTAAATATCCTAACAGTGCCAAGAGGAACCATCCTCTGTTTACTGAATTTTATCTGGCCCTAAAGTGGAGTGCTAGCAACCTGTATGAGGGCCTGGAGCTGCACTGCAGAAGGCTATTATTATCAGAACTATGATGTGAGAGGGGTAAGAAGACAGCGTACAAGAAAGTCCCCCACCAGCTTGCCCCACTGCAAATGAATTTATTAGTGGTGATATCATCATAAAATAAGCAAAGATGTTTAGCACAGTGAAATTGTGTTTTTGATTTCAATATATTTCATCACTTGAGCACAGACTATTTTTCTGAATAAATATTTAGCAACAGAACTTTTGACAGTGAAATAATTCAAGATTGCTTACCATAAGAAGTACTGAACTGCACAGCCCTATTCAAGGTAATGAGTTTAATCTGATTATTCCAGAACAAATTCTTGCCACGACACACATTTTTTTTATGAAGTAAACACTGTGTGACATCAAACAAAGCCACAAAAACACAGCAAAACTTGTAACATTTTCTGTGGGCCTAAGTGGCCCCCAAACCCCCAGCCCTTTTAATGAATATGTTTTTACCCCCTCCACACACATTAAGGCTACTTGAACTGTCCCTGGAGGTAGGTGTGGCAGCATGACCCTGTGATGCAATGGGAGTGGGTAACAAGTGAGTGATCATGCCCTGGAAGCATGGTGTAGACATGCTTCATGTTGATGGTTTTATATGTTTGAGTAGGGTTTTGTTCCAGGCTGAGGAGCTGTGATGCAGTAGCTCATGCTGGTTGTGTGCCACAGGGTTGAGAAATCAATCCCCTGGTTCACCAAAATGAGGCTCATGGCATCAGTGCCCTCCTCATGTTTCTGGGGATGGAAACATTTAACTGGCAGGAGAGTGTAACAAACCCTTTCCTTGAAGAAAGGGAGCCAGGATTACTAGCCGTGCCTGTACTGGGAATAGTGGTCTCTCATCAGGCTTGGTAAGGTAAAGGGATTGGGAGGGGCATAGCACTACAACAGGGTGCCATGCAGCCAAGGAACAGAAATTCTTTGCTAGGAAAATAAGCAGAGTAGAGTTGAGGGCTAAGCAGACCAGGAAACAGGTGGAGCATCACAGCCCAGAAACTTTGCTAAAAGACGAGGAGTTAGTGTGGTGCCATATCCCAGTGTGCTGGCTGGAAGGAAGCACTAATGTACAGTATGCTAGCTTTACAGCTGGATATGTGAAGTAGTGAAATGCTCCCATGTGGGCAGGCTAGGAGGAGGCTCATCCTACCAGTGGGCTTTAGTCTAATGAGCCAGGAATGTGCAGTTTCTGAAATGGGCTACTATAGTACCTGGGATCAGAAACTTTGTCACTCTCTAGTTGAGGGTGCTATTAGGGCCAAACCCCAGAAAAGCAGAAGTTGTACTGTATATCTGTCACATGGCATGGCCAGGAAAATGGAGCCAAGCCTAAGACTTACTGGCCCTCAGACTGTCACCAGTGGGAGTTGAACCAGTGGCCCTTAGTAGGGCAGATTAAAGGGTTCCTCAGGGAGAGGAAGAATTCTGGGTGGTACACCTTCAATGAGTACTGTTTAAGGGCCTTTGGGGCCTGAACTGGATGACCAAGAAGCAAGATTGAAGGAGTATGGTTGGGGTGAGGAAAGGAGGGCCCTCACAACCAAGAAGTGCAGAAGGATAGTTGATATGGAACACCAGAGCTGTCAACTGGGTTGACAAAGAAAGTGACTGTTGGTATAGGCTAGGAGAATGTCTCTGAGAATGTGGGGAGGGTCCTGGAAGAAGTGGTACCATTTGGGAACCTGTGGCCATGAATGAGGGAATCTCTGGGAGGTCAGGCTGTGAGGTGTGGCAGCAGAAGTGGAGTTGTTTCATGTGTGAGCAATGCCATGAAGACAGGGGGCATTGGAAGGTTCTAGTGACAGCCAGGATGCAGCAAATGGGATACTGAATGCTGGATTATATCTTTTTACCCCAGATCATCCTCTGTGCCTTGTTCAACAGACTGAGTTAATAGGGCCCCTATGCACGAAAGGTGCAAAGTGGCTACGCGCGCGTATTTGGGGCGAGTAGCCACCCCACACCAACCGCACCCCCTGCGCTGGATGCATGAAGGGGGTGCATGCAGTAAATATGCACCTGATCTCCAGCCATGCGATGAGCAATGTACCAGGGGCGGGCGAGGGGTGGGCTGGCATTATGAGCCATGCGCTAAGGCACATAGTGCTGGCCGTGGGGCTGCGTAGGGAGTCACCAGGTACATTAGAGAGACCCAACTGTAAACCTTCTATGTGCCCCACAGGACAGGGCATGCAGCCCACCAAACTACCAAGGCCACAGGCATGGCCACCTGATGCCACCCACCCACCCCTGCATGCAGCTGTGAGTATGGTGCCCCCCTCAACACTCACAACACCCTTACCCCTAACAGGGGCACCAGGTCATGGCTGCCGCCCACTCACTTCAGTGACACCACATGTCATCACCCCTCCATGCTACCGGAGGATGTGTCCCTCCACCCCCTGTCTTTAGGCATGCTCCCCCTCCCCCTCATCACAGGGCTCCGCATCGATACCAACAGTGAGGGCCAGTGGCATTGCACCTGAGCCACCTGCCATAGCCACTGGCCCTCAGACATCCACATGGCACGCTGCCATCGTGTGCCCCACCGTGCAAAGGATCCACTGGCGGATCCATGCCAGGCATCCAATTGGATGCCCGGCTGGGTTTTGTGACTCCGCCCACACCCACTCTGCATGGACCTGCATGCCAGGTGGGCGGGGCTGTGGACAGGTGGCTGGCATTTGTGAGTATCAGTACTGGCACACCTGTCCATGGGTGCCCAGCTCTGCGGGCAGGGTATACGCATTTCATGTGTACCTATGCCTCGATCATGAACAGGGCCCATCATTGGACGATCACTAGTAAATGAAATAATCTGAGGTGGGAACTGAGATTCTAGTGTAGTGGCTAAGGTGGGACCAGGGAAGTGTCCAACACTTGTTTAGCTATGCCAGGGACCAAGTGAGTTCAGGAGAAGAGGTTCAAGATCAGGCCATGGCTGTTATGCTGGTTCAAGGAATACTCATCGGAGTAGTGTAATTAACTGAATAGAAGAAGAACTGACTTGGGGCTGGCTGACCTGTATGAATTAGCCATTATACCCCATGTAATACTATGCCTCTAGTAAAGGACAGTGTGGCAAATTTATTTATTTATTTGTTTGAATTTTGGTAACCGGGTAGGCCCACTGAGACCATGCAGTCCTTTTTTTAGTGATGACCTAAGAGACAAATATAGCACAATACAACTGATAAATACAGGGATTTATCAACGTACAAAAAATGAACAATGATTCAATGGATATGCAGAGACTTCAGATAGTTAAAATAATAAGCAACCTTAATATTTATATTGAGCAAATGCTGGTGTCTGAGTGGTTATTTCTCATCCATGTTTAAAGTCCCATCTCAGCACTTCCTAAGGGAAGGAGAAGGGTGAAGTGATCAATATGATGATTGTTTGCAAGGGTCTTCTGGCATAAGAAACATATAATTTGATGGCAGTTGAGGATCTCTTGGCTGGTTCTATGTGATATGGGCGACTGCGGAAGGGCGACCCGCATATAGATGATGGCAACCAGGCAACCTCTGGAATGGCATCCACGCAAGTGCGGCATGCATAAGAATGATGACCAGGCGGATTTTAAAAAAAAACGCTATCACACCACCACAGGGGAATGTGGAACAATGGAGGATGCACTGAGGGGACTGGACGTGGATATGGCCAGCACGATGTGAGATGGGGGCGCGGGTGGTAGCACACTCACACAGTGGGACAGTGGACATGGGAGACACCAGTGGTGCAGGATGTGGGGACACGATCGGCACAGCAAGATATTGACAGCCGTGGCTGCCCACGGCAAGGCTGGGGGGGCATGGCACAGTGGTGGGTAGGTGGGCTGGCACAGGTGAGAGGCACCTAAGGCACAGGGTGTCCTGTGATGTGCAGGCAGGTGGTACCGGAGGCCATACACAGTGCAGGCCTGGCAACCATGCCACCATGGCGATGGGCGCCAGAGGCCTGCCACTGGGGCGGTGCATGGGTGGGGGGCATACAGTGGAAGGGAGCACAGGCTAGTGTGAGTGGGTGTCAGCATGGTGGCAGACTGGGCAGGCAGCAGATACTGGATGGTGGGGTGGTCTGGCTGGGTGGGGGCACCCAGGTGGACTACACTTGCATCTGGAAGTTGTGTACAATTTCCCGGAGGTAGTCCACCATACTGCACACCCTGTACTCCACCATGATGGCCTCGATGTGGCATGTGAGGTCCCTGTACTGCCTCTTCGATGTAGTGACCCCAGCGCTGGAGACAAGCTGCTCCATGCATAGAGCAGCGAGCTGCTGCTTCTCCATGAGGCAGTCCAGGAACTGCCAGATGTTCAGGTGGCAGGCACCAAGCCGGGTGTTGAACGCCCAGTGTCAGCCCTCCACCACATTGTTCATACACACCTGCCTGTGGTGCACCAGCTCATAGATGCTCCATGTGGCTGTGTGGAACAGTGGCCAGCACCGTGCTGTACACCCCACTGGGCGCCCAACCCAAGTGTCCTCCATGTAGTCCAGCAGCAGACGCAGGAGTGTGTTGTGCTCCTGGTAATAGGGTGTGTCCACCAACTCCCCTTACACCATCACCACATCGTCTGGTGGTACAAAGGTCAGCACAAGGAGCATGCGGACCTTCAATGCACACTCCACATCCATGGAGTAGCAGTCAAGCAGTACCGCATTGCCCTGCACCCGCCACCACACTGCCTGGCAGAAGTGGTAGAAGCAGCCACACAGGGACAGTGCCCTCGAAGACAGTGGTGAAGGTGTGCCAGGCAGCCCTCCCGAAGTCCATGAGGGCGGACTGTGGCTGGGCACCACACAGTAGCCAATGCAGTTCGGTGAATGCCCTTGCATAGGTGCACTCGGTCCGTGTACACATCAGGATGTACACGGCTGGCAGGACTGTCCCAAACCACAGGCCATGGACCGAATACAGCTGCCCAAAGAGTGATGGTGTGGCGTGAAAGGTGCGCCATCCAGGAACCAGTCCTGGCACCTGGACAGGAATGTAAGGTCATGCTGCATGGTGAAAATCATTGTGCGGTCCCCTGCAGGGCCACAGTCGTATTGCAGGAACAGTGCCCCGCTGGGTGTGATGGTATATGCTGGGGGCAGTGCGAGGTCGGTCATGCTGTCGGCATGATGGGACAGCCCTGTGCAACTTGCTGCACACACTGCACCATGTGGCACAGCAGGGGCATGGCAGCAGCCTGCCGGTGATGGCATCAGTCACCCCACCGTGGTCTGCACTATGACCTGGTATGTGGTCTCCAGGCTCGTCTGTGCCCATTCATGCACATCTGCCATCACGCCCCTGACGCCAACCTCCCCTGGATCCAGGGTGTGGTTGTGTGGCTGGCCAGTGTACACCACATGGTCGGCAATGGTGTGTGCCTGCGCTGGGCATGCATGCCTGTGGCTCTGCACATACACCTCCAATACACCTTCCCTAGCTTCTCCTTATCCCTGCGGTACACGTAACCATGGTGGGATAGGAGCGGTCTCCCTTTCTGGCTCATGAGGTATGTTGCTATCTCCATCCCTCACAGGCTGGTCTACTGTGATGTGCATGTGTTGCACCCCCATGCCCCTTTAAGGGCTAGCTGTGCGTTCCCGTGGCTGTCCGCCACGTCTACAGCCTGTCCCTAGTGCTGTCATAAGGAAGTGCCGATGGCAGTACCGCCCCCTTTCCACGTCATCTGTCGTGGCAGTCAGGGATGAAAAAAAGGCATGTGTGGGTGCCTGTGAGTGTGTAAACATCGTATGGTAACAGCTCGGTGTGTCCAGTGGCTTCCCCCGCCACATCCATGCTGCAGTGGCGTTGAAGTGAGTGGTGCCTGTAATGATGATGTGACTGCGCTGCTGAGGTGAGCGTGTACATCTCCACTAATCTACTGCCCTACTCTGTCTGACTGTTTTGCTGTGTGTGTCGGGCATGGGGTTCAAACCCATGGCAGCTGTCCTAGGAGGTGCTGGTGGTGGCGCTGTACTGGTGCACGCCATGAGAGTGGCTGGCCTGCAGCCTGCCCTCCCATGCACTTCACCTGTCCATGGCGGTGCATGCGGGTGGGGGGCATAGCCGCTCCTTGGCGGTGCTGGGGGAGGCAATGCTGTGGGCTGTACGCCTGCTGGGTTGTGTAGCCATCATCGTCGGGTGCATGCACGCGCATGCGCGCATGAAATTTGAGTCGCCATTTCAGCCAGTTGCCCTTATTCCCCAGTCGCCCTTATTCCCCAATCACCCTTATTCCCCAGTCGCCCTGATCACAGTCGCCTTGTAAGTGGAGCCGTTCTGCAGGTGGCCCTTACTCAGCAGCCTATGTCACAGGCCACCCTCTTGGCCCACCCAGTCTGCCCATTTTCTCTACCTACTGTACAGTATCACAACAGACCCTAATCAATCTCCGGCTTTTTCTTTCTCCTCCCTTCCTTTCCACTAAGATTCTGTTTTGCCAATTGAATACATTCATGAACACACCCACTGTTTGTGCTTCTACTACTATCCAGGAATACACCACTCTTTCTATGAAGAAGTACTTTCTCATAAATTCTCCTGAATCCACCCCTCTCTACAGCTTCATAGAATGCTTGCCTGAATCTACCCCCTACTGCTTTATAGCATGGTCTCCTGAATCAACCCCCCCTTCAGCTTCATAGCATTCTCTCCTGAATCTACCCCTCTACTGCATCATAGCATGGTCTGCTGAATCTACCCCCTCCAGCTTCATAGCATGAGACAATCTAGTCATTGGCGAGCTGCATTTCCATTCAAATAGTCCTAGACACAGGAGTACTCTAGGCTATGCCCACCCCATTGGGCACAGTCGCTGTGGCTGGTCAGATCAAGTGGAAGAGGGGGTTGAAAATAGATATCTTTCTACCATTGCACTTTGAGTTTCTACAGAAGAAATATAACACTTTCTAGCCAAGCTGAGTCTCTCAGTTATACTTGATGTGAGGTGAGTAAGTAAGTGGGTGCATTCTACAATGAGCGAGCAAGTGGGCTGTCATATTTTGGAGCAGCCAGGAGGTCACGTGATGGCAGCCTGAGCTGAAGCAGCTTGTCCCTGGAGCTCTGTCCTTCACTCGCTATTTCTTCAATATTAACACCGATTGCAAGCTAAATCTGCTTTCTCAGCTAGTTAGTTGGTGTGCCAACTTATTTGCGAAGCTTAAGCTCTAGTCCTGAATGGAGATTTATATGAAGAAAACGCCATCGAGGCACTCCCCGCCTCTCACGCCAGAGAAAGACAAGGCCATGAAATGGCCTAAGAAGCAAGCCTCTAGCCTGCAGAAAATGCCCGCAACAGCAGCCGCCCTCTCGAAGGAGAGATTCCTAGAAATCATGCAGCCACTCCAGGTGGCTGTCGCTGCAATTTCAGAGGATCTTCAAACGATCAAAAATTCAGTGGCATCTTTGTCAACGAGAGTCAGAGACTCTGAAGCTAGAATAGTCTCACTAGAGAAGAAACAAGAAAAAGCGGGATTAGAAACTATGAGTGTGGCACGCAGGATAAAGAAACTAGAAGACAAGCTAGAAGACCTAGAGGGGTGTAGCAGACAAAACAACCTGATAATTATCGGAATACCAGAGAGAGAGAGAGAGAGAGAGAGAGGAAGGGAATGCCTCAATTCCATTCTTGCAAACGTTTTGGGCTAAAATAGCTGGCCCATCTCCAAGTGGAGGGGAGTATATAATTAAAAGAGCCCATCGGGCATTACGCCCCTTACCAGCAGCAGGTCAACCTCCCAGACCGATTATAGTTAAGCTATTAAACTTCCTGGACAAACAGCATATACTAGCGAAGGTCAAGGAAATCAGCGAGGTGACTTGGGAAGGTCGAAAAATTCGCATCATGCAGGATCTCCCCCACTCATTCCGTCTAAGGTGACAGGAGCTTCACCCTTTAGTTTCTAAACTGATGGCAGCTGCTAAACCGTTTCATGTTAAGTATCCAGCTATTCTTATGGTTAAACATGAGGACAAGTGGCTCTCCTTTGATTCCCCTGCACAGGCGCTGCAAGAATTGAAAGAGCTTCTCCCAGATCTGTATAAGTGAATAAAGAAATGAAGTGTTGAGCTCTCGACTTACAAGAGTAATGTTTTTTTTTCAGCTTGGATCAGCTAATACACCTATGCAATAAAGACAAGTAGGAGTGAGCGGTCTAGATTTACTTCCCCCTTTTGCTGACAAGGTCTACATCTCGAGAAATAATGTTATGAAGCAGATCTTCATTTGGACTCAGGAGCCTCTAGGAATGCGAAAGTGGCACTTTTGAGGTTATTTCAACGCTGAAATGCTCCTTCTAGGGCGAGAAATGCAACTTAGGGTATGATAACATGACAAGATTCACCTTTATACAGAGGTCTTCTACATCGCGGAGGAATTTGCGGTTTTCTACCTGCGCAGATAGGAGCCACTAAGGAAGCAGAGCGGTTAAGGATACCTAGAGACTCCTGATCCCATTCAAATGTTTTCAGCTCTCATTTTCTAAGTTGTGCCATTCAACGGAATTTGATTAGAGTTGTTAGCCTGTGTTCCGTAGACCACAGATTATATAACTTAATTGAATGACTTACACAACCAGTCTTTGGACTAAAACATGTTGAACCGCTAATGATCAGGAGGTCTCGAGGTCTGATTGTTGCTCAGGGTCCTTCTCTCTGACCTGTTGATGGGCAAAGACAATATTACTATTACTGTTACTATAAGACTCACTAACTAATCTGTTTAGAATAGCTTAGATATGGATTTAAGTCAGACCGCAATACTGTTGGTATGAAGCCTATTAGGTTAAATAACAGGATATTATTGGGTGTTCCTAGTGTTATTAAATTCTTGGTATCCGGAACTTTTGCACTAAGGGTCTGACAGGAATATATTAGATATCGATAAATGTAGAACAGAAACATATTTAGACAGTATTTCTTCCTGGGCGCTCATATAAACGGGTAATTTGGGGGAGAGCTCCAGGGGACATGATTGTTATGTTTAGGTCTGCCTCTTTTTTAACATCATGTGGCAATCAGAGGGTTGGAGTGCAGTTAACTTGAACTGGGGGTGTTTTTTTAAGTTGGGATTTACAAGTTTTAAGTTTGATAACTATGGGGGGGTTGATGGGGTTGTTATTGGAGGGGGGAGACTACACACTATCAGTACTCCAGGTCAAAGAGTAAACTAAAGCTCATCTCGACTGTGTTATTGAAATTACAGATTAATTTTGAAATAGTAGCATTTGATAAGCAAGGGCTACGACCTTTGCTTGGCTCCAGCTTTTTGCTTGCCCTTCCCTTTCCTTATGCTGCCATTCCTGAATAGGAGTAGTCAATACCGTTTTATAAGTTGGAATATTAAAGGAGCCAAGGATAGGGTTAAAAGACAAATAATCCTGAAACATCTGTCGCAGCTGCAAGCAAAAATAGTTTTTCTCCAAGAAACCCATTTGAAGAGGGAGGATATCCTCCTTTTTAAAAAGTCATGGGTGGGGCAAGTTTTTGGATCAGGGAAAGCAACGAATAAAGGCGGGGTAATAATATTAATAGCAAAGAATGTTTCTTTCAAATCAACTCAAGAAATCTGGGATCCAGAGGGCCGCTATATTCTAGTACATGGCATACTAGAATCTTACCCGGTCCTGCTTGGCTCCATCTATGGTCCGAACATTGACTCCCTCTCATTTTTTGTAAACTTATTAAACATAGTGGTGACCAACCCACCAAAGCTTACCATACTAGGCGGGGACTGGAATCTAGTACTCCAGACAGATCTAGGCAGGTCTGACCGGGAGAAATGTGGCCTTTCTCCAGTGCAGCGAGCTATGAAAGACCTGATTAGTGGTGCTGCGCTGGTTGACTGAGGAAGGGTCCTTAACCCTTCAGAGAGACAATATACCTTTTTTTCTACAGTGCACAGAACCTACTCTCGAATTGGTTATTTACTAATAAGTTCCTTTGCAATGTCTGGGGTCTCACAGGTAGAAATATTGGCTAGAGTCCTGTCTGATCATGTGCCTGTTAGTATGGATTTCTGGTTAGGAGCAGGAGGTAAACGGTCCCCTCAGTGGTGGCTGAATAACCAGCTATTGTGAGATAATACCTCCTTGGGGCATATTATGGATTTCATTACCTTTTTCCTCAATAGTAATCAGAGCTCAGTTGCTAAATATGATCTGATATGGGCAGCTTTAAAATGCTCTTTAAGGGGAGAATTTATAAGAATGGCTTCCAAAAGAGCCCAACGTCAAAGGGCTCAAATGGACACCCTCCTTGCATCCATTAAAAGCCTGGAACACAGCCTATCCCGCTCCTCCTCGACAGATATGTGGACCAGGCTTCATCAGTTGCAGGCCCAGTATGCAGGATTAATGTCTCAAAGAGCCGAGCTGGCTCTTCAGAGAACCAAATTTAAATATCTAGAGATGGGGGGAAAGAGCAGGCAAGTTACTTGCTATGCGTATCCGGCAAATAGAGACCTCACAATTCATTACAGGAATCAGCCTGGGGCAAGATGGTCAGGTATGTACTGACCCTCAGGAAATTGCGAAAGGATTTGGTTGCTACTTTCAAGACCTTTACACGGTGGATCCATCTTTATGCCCCACTAAAGTTGATATAAACCGCTTCCTTGACTCTGTAAGTTTGCCTAAGATTTCAGCTGCAGAGGCGGCCTTCTTGGGCGCTCCAATATCCGTTGCAGAAATTCAACAGGTTATCCGACAGTTACCTGCAGATAAATCCCCTGGGCCGGATGGACTACCAAGTAATTTTTTTAAGGCTTGCCAGTCTGCATTAATCCCAGTACTAAAGGATGTATTTACCTATTGGTATGACAATGGGATATCAGACTCCAGCTTTCCACTAAGCAGTGATATCATTAATCTTAAAGCCTTGGAAAGACTCACCAAGTCTTGGTAGTTACTGCCCTATCTCCCTATTGAATACTGATATTAAAATATTGGCTAAAGTCTTGGCCAATAGGCTTTCAAAAGTAATGGGCAACCTTATAGGCCATGAGCAGGTTGGATTTATGGCGAGAAGGTCATCTGGAGATCATATGCTGCCTTGACTCCGGCTGTACGACCGCAGAGATCAGCACGACCACGCCAGCTCCAGGATCACAGTGGCCATTAACCTCGTGGTCTCAAAGGCCTCCTACTACCTAACTAGCTTGCTCAATCCTACTTGCCCCACGCTTGTAATCAATTACCATTTCTAAATCCCCTGCTCCAATTGTCTGTTCACTTACCTAAAGCTGTAATCTTACTCCTCCCATTGTTTTTCAATAAAACCCCTCTTTTCTTCCACAGAAGCCTGCATAGGGGTCGTGAGGGCTCCAGGAGTGATCGCCAGCTCTCCCCTGCATTCGCCCAACCTCACCCCCCACAAAGCACCAGGTACGGGATAAATGGCAGCAGAGCGCAAATTCAGGGGCCAAATTCAAACTGATAACTGCAGATTTCCTTGTTAAAAACTATTGCAGCTTGTCCACTGCTGCTTCTCTGTGCTTCTACCCCGCCAGCGCTACGCGCCGGCTCCCCACCACCACCCTTGCTCAGCTCCTCCTTTTATAGGTTGTACAGGCAGTAGTCACATGGCTGTATAAAACCTATCAGCCCACTTTTCCATTTGCAGCTTATCAGCTGCCTCCACTATAGGGCACCTACCAATTTTTCTCACAGCTAATTTAATATACCTGCCCAGGATGCTGTTTCTCACTACATTCCTTTGCCTCTCTATGGCAACACAAACCTCCTTACCACTCACTGCCCTCCCAATGAGGGAACCCCCACTGGTCCTGCCCCCTCGGTGCACCCCTCAGCCACACCTTGATGCCTCCCCTCACTTGCCAGTAGTGGACTTGGTTCATGTCCACTACGGCATTATATATGCTGCAATCCTGCCACCCTCTTTTCACCTTGGGCTCTCATTTTTTAAATCCCCAGCCCTCCATCACCCATCAGCTTCCTCCCCTCGCTGCAACACCAACGCATACAAAACCTATTCCAGGACAAAAATGATGCATCTCTATGCCCTTCTCCTACTCCGGTCAGGGGACATAGAGGTAAACCCAGGTCCAAACCCAACCATCACCTCCACCCCTTTCTCTCTCCCCAAAGGCCTACGCATACTCCACCTAAATACCTGCAGCCTGCTATCCAAAATCTCGCTACTACAACCAATCGCCTTATCACTACACCCCGACATATTGACCATCTCCGAAACTTGGCTAAAACCACATCACACGGATGCCGAAGTCTCCATCCCAGGATACACAATTATAAGGCATGACAGGCGAGGGAAAAAGAAAGGTGGAGGCACGGCTACGTATATCTCAAATAGTCGTCTTTTCACTATTGTGGAGATCCCCTCTCTCCCCGCAAATATAGACTCCACACTAATTAAACTGTCACTTCCTTATACCTCCCCTATATACGTGGCAAGCACATACTGTCCCCCATGCACACCCACTGATGATATCCTCTCCCATCTAACCACGCTACAGTCCCTAGCTAAAGGTGGTGAGCTCCATGCCACAGGGGATTATAATGCCAATTGGTTAGGTGCGGACAAAGCCCACCTGAAGACTAAAATAAAGGCCCAAAACCTCATGCAACTTATAAAAGAGCCTACCAGGCTCAACCACAAGACAAAAAACCACTCCCTACTGGACTGGGCCCTCACCTCGCACCCACATAGAATCCTTAAAGCAGACCTACTTCCTGACTCTATAAGTGATCATCACATGATTTACCTGATCAGGAAGGTTCATAGCCCCTCAGCCCCCCCATACCCCCAAGACACTGCGCGCCAGGTCATACAACTCCCTAGACCTAGTATCTCTCCTGACGGACCTGGGAAGGGTAAACTGGTCCTGCATCACCGAGGCATCTTCCATTGACGATGCCTTTAATGCATTTAAAGTCAGATTCCTAAAAGTTTGGGACAAGCACGCTCCACTGCGCACAAAAAGAATTAGAGGAGTGCATCTCCCCTGGATCTAGGCTGACATAATCAGAATTTGCTGCACCAGGGACCATGCCTGAAAAACTTATAAGAAACTGGGCTCCCAGGCCTCCCTTACTACCTACAAAGCCCTTCGAAATGCTTGCACAAATAGCATTCGCCAAGCTAAAAAGTCCTACTTCCAATCTTCCTTTAGCAAAAATTCCAACCACCCTATGGACTTCTGGAAATCCCTCAAATCCCTGCTCTCTCTCCCAACCCAACCACCTCCCCCAACACTTTTAGTAAATGGCACCCTCATCTCCAACCCTATCTGTGTTGCTGAAGCTTTCAACACCCATTTCTCCAGTTGTGCCGACAACCTTCCATCCTCCCTCCAGAATATGCACACCCTGACCCACCCCCACCATACCCACACCCCTAGCACTCACCCCTAGTCCTACCTTTTGTATTCCAACCAGTTTCCCCCTCAGAAGTCCTCCATTCCCTACGGGCAGTGAACCCCAATAAAGGCAAATGCCTGTCGTCTCTGGATGCCAAGATGCTATTCTTGTCAGCCCCTGCCATAGCCACCCCACTGGCCACAGTCTACAACCTCTCTTTCTCACTGGGTAAGGTACCAATGTCATGGAAATTGGCCACTGTCATACCCCTCCCTAAAGGCGGTGACCCCTCCTCCCCAGGCAACTATAGACCTATCTCCCTACTCCCGATTCTGGCCAAACTTCAGGAGTGACTGGTCTTGTCCCAAATCTCCCAGTACTTGGATGCCTCCTCCTTTTTCTCTCCTTTCCAATCTGGCTTCCGCAAATCCCATTCTACCATCACCTCCCTCCTACGAGTCACCGGGGACATCCTCACAGGCATTGACATAGGACACAGCACCACGGCCATTTTTATAGCTCTAGCAAAGGCTTTCGATACCGTCTCACATTCCCTACTGATCTCCAAACTCACTGATGCAGGGCTAGCTCACCCAGCTACAGACTGGTTCCAAGACGATCTAGCGGGTAGGATGCAAGCGGTCAGACTGGCCTCTCACACATCTAACCCCCTTCCAGTCACTTCAGGAGTCCCCCAAGTATCTGTCCTAGGACCAATACTATTCTCCATTTTTCTAAATGGCCTCCCCTCTGCATGCTCCCACTCTTCTATCCAAATGTATGCAGATGATACAGTACTGTACGCATCCGGCTCCACAACAAGCAGTGTAGCATCTCTCCTTCAGGAGGATTTCTCAGCCATCCAGCGCTGGTTCATGATAAACCAGTTATCTCTAAACCCCCAAAAAACTGTGTCACTTACGTTTGGCTCCCAACAAAGACTCTCCTGCCAAACCCCTTGCCCCCCGTTCACAACACTTGAAGGGGCACTCCTTGAGCAATGCACTAGCTATAGATATCTAGGCATCTGGCTCGACCAACACCTAGATTTCACCCCTTACATAGACTCCCTGCATAAGAGGCTGCTCCCAAAACTGAGGGCACTCTATCGAAACAAAAGCTGTCTCCCCAAGCAAACGAGGCACACCATAGTACAAAAAATGATACTCCCTGTTCTGGATTATGGCGACATAGTATACTCTATCGCCCCTGCATCCACCCTGGCCAGCCTAGACACCCTATTCCACTCCTTCTGTCGTTTCATCCTCGACTCCCCACAATCCACTCACCACTGTACTTTATACAGCTCCCTAGCCCTACCATCTCTCCATGACCGCAGATTAATAAACTGCGCTAGGTTTGCTGCTAAATTCTGGACCCTCTCCCTCTCTTCCTACCTTGAATCTACTTTATCCCAACAACCTCCCCCTGTGTACTCCTTAAGAGGCACAGACCCCAGACTTCTACATGTCCCACTTATGAGCACTACCAAAGGCCAGTCAGCTTTTAAATTCAGAATCCCACAGTTCTGGAATGCCCTCCCCGCCCCCATCAGACACACACAAAATCCCAGTCACCATACCAGACTACTCCAAGCACACTTCTCCTCCAGCTGCTCCTGCTGATGTTATAAGTTATAGCTCTCTACAAATTAAATATAGTACAGTAGTACTCCTGTTATGTGTATATCTGTCTGTAGACTCCTGTATTATGGTTGCCAGGAGTATACGTTATACTGATACCCTATGTACTTCGTACTTGAAAATGTATTATAATTTGTACAAATTATATGCTATGTTCTGTATTTGCAATCACTGTACTTGTAATTGTTCTTATATATGCTATGTACAGGGCCTAGGCCCCCAGAACACATCTGGAATCGAGCATGTTGCTCAGTATGCCTTCCTGGTAAATCTCTAAATAAATAAATAAATAAATATGCGAAAACTGTTGCATCTTATCACTGCTGCCAGGGACTCCAGCATACCAATGGTGCTGGTGTCCCTGGATGCGGAAAAGGCATTTGATAGGGTCTCCTGGGACTTCCTTTTCACCACCCTGACCTGTTTTGGTCTGCCCGATGACTTTTTAAGGTGGGTACAACTTTTATATTCCCTTCCTTCGGCCAGAGTTAAATGTAATGGAGTATTATCTCCTTCCTTTAAGTTGTTTTGGGGCACAAGGCAAGGATGTCCCTTATCTCCCTTGTTGTTTAATTTATACCTAGAGCCTTTGCTTTGTAGGTTGGCAAGTAGTACTAATATTAAAGGGATTCGGGTTGGAATAGCAAGATACGCATTTTCAGCATATGCGGACGATATATTACTCCATGTTGAGAGGCCAGGTCTTTCAGTTCCAGCCATCTGAGTAACAAGCTTCCTGAATTAGTGGCCTTGATGGAGGAGGAACATCTGGATATTGTGGCAGTCACAGAAACATGGTACACACAAAACCATGACTGGGACATAAACATACCAGGATACACTATCTACAGGAGGGACAGGGAGGGTAAAAGAGGAGGAGGAGTAGCTCTTTACCTAAGGAAGGAATCAAAGCAACAGAACAAAAGGGAAAACAGGGAGAGAAGAAGCACTGTGGGTAAATTTGGAGACCCAATAGGCACCACAATCCGCAGGGGTTGTATACAGACCCCTTCTCAGGGGAGGAAATGGACAAGGAAATGATAGAAAGAATACTTAGAATGGCAGAAAAAGGGGAGATATTGCTGATGGGTGATCTGAATACGCCAGATGTTAACTGGAGTGCAGTTGCAGCAGCCACTTCAAAGAGTGGGGTTATTCTAGATGCCCTACAAGGGGCATGCCTTAGACAACTAGTATTGGAGCCCACTCGAGAGGGAGCAATCTTAGACCTGGTTCTCTCAAATGGAGATGAAGAGAGGATCACAGATGTAGAAGTGGGTAGCCATCTGGGAACTAGTGACCATAGAACATATAGAAAGTGTATGGGTGGCCATACACAACAAGGCTGTGTTTCTATCGAGGGGATGTGATGATGGCATACAGACCTGAGGCCCGAAGCCGTGGTCTGAATGACGTCTTCATCGAACACAGCTAGTTGTGTATGGCCATCCATACACTATTTTGTGGCAGGTATATGGTTCCTAGACTGTAGAAAACTTTAATTTCACAAGGATTCATACCTTGTGTTCATGTTCACTTGCTCCAGGTCCACGGTGAAGTCCCGCTATGCTCTCCCGACAACATTGCGTTTCTCGATGCAGTGCCACTCTGCTCTCAACCGCGATGATCTACAGCACCGGTGTTTAAAAAAAGTAAAAGAAAACTGCCACACTGATAGTTTGGACACACAGAGTCAAAGGTAGTCAGTGTCCAAACTACAATTCCACCACTCTCCAGACCACTCGCTAACCTTCACCGCCATTTTACTCTGTTCATTTTTACCACAGCACTGTTTCGGCCAATCAGGCAGCAGCTCAAAGGGGAAAAGTTGTTGTAGTATCGTTGTGACATCAGAACGATACTACAACAGCTTTTCTTGACCTTTGAACTGCCCTACAACAACTTTTCGAAAGCCACTGCTTTTTATCCACAATAAGCACTAACCATATACTATAGTATGGTTCAGAATAAACACAGCAATAGAGTCAAGCCATACAAAGGCAAAAGTACTGGACTTTAGGAGGGCTGACTTTGCCAAAATGGGTGAGTGCCTAAGGAATGCACTAGCAAATGGGCAGGAAGGAGGGGTGGAAGAACAATGGGGAATAATAAAAACTGCCATCACAGAGGTAACAAGCCTTTGTGTGAAGCAAATTAACAAAGCGAAGCGATGTGAAACCACTATGGTTCTCAAAGGAAGTGGCAGTGAAGGTTCAAGAGAAAAGAAAGCATTCAGGAAGTACAAGGAATCACAGAAGGAGCAGGACAGAGAACTGTATCAGTTAAAGCAAAGGAAGCTGGGAAGGCAGTCAGAACACCTAAGACCCAAACCGAGGAAAAGATAGCCAACTCAGTTAAGAAGGGGATAAAACCTTTATAGGTACATCAGGGAGCGAAGGAAGACAAAGGGAGGGCTAGTGAGGCTTAATAAAGAGGAGGGAGGGAGGGAGGGTGGACAGAGGGTGACTGTGAAAAGGCAGAGATACTAAACAAATATTTTTGCTCAGTATTTACAAAGGAAGTGGGGGAGGTACCTAAAACAAACAGTAGAAACACTCTGGATACAGAAGTTGATACCAGCCCATTTACAGAAGAAAGGGTTCTGAAAGAACTCTTAAAACTGAAGGTGGACAAAGCCTGATGAAATTCATTCCAGAATTCTACAAGAACCAAGGGTAGAACTAGTGACACCACTGACTACCCTCTTTAACAAATCATGGGAGGATGGGGTGGTACCTGAAGACTGGAGAAGGGCAGATGTGATTCCCCTTCACAAAAGTGGGAGCAAGGCAGAAGCAGAAAACTACAGACCTGTTAGTTTAACCTCAGTGGTAGGGAAAATAATGGAATCACTTCTGAAGGAAAGAACTGTTGAGTATCTAGAGGCCAGAGGGGCTCAGAACCCAAGGCAGCATGGATTCACAGCGGGAAGGTCATGCCAGACAAATCTGATAGATTTCTTTGACTGGGTGACCAAAGTAGTAGATCAGGGAGGGGCTGTGGACATGGCCTACCTAGACTTTAGCAAGGCATTTGACACAGTCCCACACTAAAGATTAATATACAAGTTAGCCAGCCTGGGAGTGGGTCCCAAGATGACAGCCTGGGTAAAGAATTGGCTGGAGAATAGGAAACAGAGAGTAATAGTAAATGGAGTCCATTCTGAAGAAAGGGGGGTTACTAGTGGGGTACCGCAGGGTTCAGTATTAGGACCGGTCCTCTTGAATGTCTTTATAAGCAACATTGCGGAGGGACTGGAAGGAAAAGTATGTCTCTTTGCAGATGACACAAAGATCTGCAACAGAGTTGATGCACAAGGTGGGGTGGAAAGGATGAGAAGGGACTTGGCAAGGTTAGAGGAATGGTCAAATGTATGGCAGCTTAGATTCAATGATAAAAAGTGCAAGGTAATGCACCTGGGAAACAAAAACCCAGGGGAAGAGTACACAATGGGGGTGAGATACTAACAACAACAAAAATGGAAAGGGACCTGGGGGTAGTCATATCAGATGACCTAAAGGTGGGCAAGCAATGTGAGAGGGCAGCAAGGAGGGCTGGGGGGATACTGGGATGCATAGGGAGAGGCATCACCAGTAGAAAACAGGAAGTTATTATCCCTCTGTACAGACAATTGGTGAGACCCCATCTGGAGTACTGCATGCAGTTCTGGAGACCCAATCTCCGCAAGGACATAGACAGGATGGAGGCTGTCCAGAGGAGGGCAACTAAAATGGTGCAGGGTCTGCACCGGAAGACATATGAAGAGAGACTTAAGGAGCTGAATATGTATAGCCTCGAGGAAAGGAGGGAGAGGGGGGGACATGATAGAAACTTTCAAGTATCTCAAGGGAATCAACAAAGTCCAAGAGGGTAGCATCTTTCAAAAAAAGAGGTGTGCAAGAACAAGGGGGCACAATTTGAAGATAGAAGGGGGCGGCTCAGAGGTAATTTAAGGAAGTATTTTTTCACAGAGGGTTGTGGATGCATGGAGCGGCCTTCCGAGAGGTTGTGGAGTCAAAACAGTGGTGGAATTCAAGCATGCATGGGACAGTCATAAGGCAATTCTAGGGGATGGGGGTAGGAAGAAGTAGGCTGCTGGTTAACTAGGATCTGCAGCTTATCCATTAGATAGGGAAATGGGCAGACTGGGTGGGCCAAGCGGTCCTTATCTGCCATCAAAATCTATGTTTCTATGTTTCTATCTTAACTGAGATTGAGGAATTTTCTAAAATATCATTTTATAAGCTGAATCGGGCCAAAACCAAGGTGTTACCTTTAAATAGCAGAGTGAATAAAGCCAAACTCTCTCCCTGTGGCCATTCATGGGAAGTGAAGTCCATTGTGTATTTGGGCATTAAAGTCTCTAGGGATATTGGAACTATGATAAGAGACAATCTTGGCAATTTAATCAAAACAATAGCCGGGGATATGGAGAGATGGCGTCTACTTCCCTTCTCCCTTTGGGGTAGACTAAACATCGTTAAAATGAACATTCTACCAAGGATACTTTATCCAACAGGTATGTTGGGGAGTTCCTTACCGAAAGTATGGTTTTCCAAGCTACAAAGCTTAGTGAATAGTTTTTTGTGGAACAAGAAAGGGATCCGCAGATCCTACTTTAAACTGACGGCCCCGAAGCTAAGAGGAGGCCTTGTGGCCCCCTCTTTCTTCCTCTATTATATAGCACACCACCTTAGTAAATTGTTTTTCTGGAATAAAGAAAGTGGGTCATCAGAATATCTTCCCTTATGGCTTAGTATAGAAAAACACCTAGCAGCCAGAGTTAATTGTTCGTTATGGGCCATTCTATATGTTTCCCCATCTCATATTCCTAAGCCCCTCAGGAACAACCCGATGGGTTGGTCGCTGAAGGCTTCGCTTCAGTTACAGAAATATCTTGGAGTGAGGTGGTGTCAGTCATCGGACCAGCCTATTATAGGTAACCCACATTTTAAGATTGGTGGTTATCCAACATCCCCCACTTTTTGGCCTCAGATGGCCTCAGATGAATTACTATAAAGTCTCTGATATCTGGTCGAATGGGAGACCGCTTCCCTTCGATCACTTTCAGGAATCCACTGGAGTACCAGATAAAGGGGCTTTTAAATCCCTTCAAGTTAGCATGGCCCTTATTTCATTCTTTTCCTATGTCCCGTTGAAAGACCCAGTGGGAAAAGATCTACCCACACTTCCTCAGGCAGCCTCCCAGCCACACTCAGTTTCCAATTCATATAAAACTCTCCAGGCCTGGGACCCTAAACTAACAACTGGGATTTGTTACTACTGGACGAGGGAACTAGGCATCCCTGAGGATCCTAATTTATGGGGGAAACTTTGGCAATTAATGCACAAATACATAAAACAAGATAGGCTCCGATTAGTCCATTTTAATATCATGCATAATATCTGCCTCACGCCAGTCAAACTGTTCAGAATTGGGAGATTAACTACACCAATGTGTGGCAAGTGTAAGAGTGACATTGGCTCACTTTATCATATGTTATGGTCGTGTCCCGGAGTGCAGACCTTTTGGCAATCTGTTAATAATACATTAGACCCTATTCTTGGCTTGGAGGCCTTGTTTACCCCTGAAGTATGCCTGATAGATTACTTCCCTGCTGGTAAGATTACTTCCCTGCTGGTACCCCAAGGGCTAGAAAAGCACATATGGTGCTTATTTCTGCAATAGCTAAACTGATTATTATGAGGCATTGGGCAGAAGATAAACTCCCCTCTATAATGGAGTGGTATAGGGAGGTCATCCTCGCCTTACAATTGGAAAGGCATATTGCCTCCATGCAAGATAGAGTGAAGGCTTTCCTATCCTTATGGGGCAAATTAGAGACTCTTCTAGCGATATGGAAGCCTTGATGACTGAACCCACATCAGGGGTTGTGATCTAAGTGTAGGAAGAGTGTGTGGTCTGGGGGAGGTGGCTCAGTTATTTATTTATTTAATTATTTTTGTATCTTATGGGGGGTTGGGCCTTATTTGAATGAGCATATGTTTTTAGGTGAATTTGAGTTGATGGATTTCACACCCAGTAATATTGTCACTACTACTGTACTGTTTTATTAAGTTTATTTGGTTCCTGAAACTCAATAAAGCTTATTAAATAATAATAAAAATATTTTGGAGCAGCCAAATCTATGCCAGACACCTATACAGCTCCCCACCCCAGTGACCCTTACCTCCAGTCAGGATCCAGTGAACATGGGGGGAGGGGTCCTCTGGGCCTAGCAGCTGGGCCACTGAGCAAGAGAAACTGGATGGACATCATCCTGCTGAGCTGACAGGAGTTATTTTTTTTTCACAGTTTTTCTGTCTGCTTTCCTACCAACACTGATGCACGTCTAGTCATTGAAGCCAACCTTTGGCGTGGGCCAATGTCGCAAGGTCACCCCCAATACTTAGGTTGCTCTCTGATCACAGGAGGCACGCAAGTAGTGGAACAGGTATCTCCTCCCTCTGGAGCCTGCACTCTCTGTCCCTGCCACACTCACCAGGCTCTTCCAGGTTAGATTGAGGGATTTAGGCCATGCCACACCCTGGATCTCCAACATGGGGTGCACAATGCCTGCCGCCAGCACCATGGCACTGCCCAAAATATTTTGTTTTGTGTACTGGGCAGGTAAGTGTTATTTCTCTTTGAGATATTTTGTGATAGTAGCTTCTGTTAGTTATTTTAAGAGTTAAACTTAGTACTGTCTTACACAACGTTTTGGATTCAGTATTGTAGTTGAGTTTCAAATGTTCCATGCTATGCACTGGATTTTTTTACCTAATGTATACTGTACTGTACTGTACTTTGCCCAAGCAAAAAGCAGTGTTGTATTAGAGTGACAAGGGAACCAATATGGTATAAAGCATTTTTGTGCATAGCTTCCTTGATTTAAATAATGATAACATTTAAACGCCTTATGTGTGAGAGTGGTGTAAGAGTTCTTCTTTTAAAACGTAAGATGAGAGATTGTGAATAATGAGGAAGACACCAGAGGGAGTTACAAGAAGTAAGGAGGAAAAAGATATGAAAAGGTCCGACAGGTGGGAGGTATGCAAGTCAAGCAGGTATTTATAGGTGAGGAGGCAGACCTTGAACTGTTCTGTATATGAGAAAAGGGCAAATAGATGTATTTGTATAATTGGAAGGCTGGGCCTGTGATTCAATGGACAAGCAGCCAGCCAGTCTCACTTCCTGACCTATATAAGTAGTTCCCCTCAGCCTCCTTCTGAAGCACTTTTTCTTTGCCCCACCATCCTCTCCTCCTCCTCCACCGGCAGCACCTCTCTCCTCAGGATCCTTCCTAAGGTAACTTTAGCCGAGGGTTCCTTGCCTTTGGTACCCCTACAGGATGGTAATTCCTCTGGAATAGAGAGTGCGAACCGCCAAAACCTAAGTGACACAGTTGCACAAGCATATTACAATTTGCTGCGTAGGCCATTGAATCACACTTTGTTTGACTTTCCAGAGGAGAAATACAGTATCTTCTTGCTATGCTGGGTTTCATACTGGTACTTGATGGGAGTTGAGCAAAAGAGTGAGTGATATAGCAAAGAAGTAAGTAGGCTGTTGGTTAACTAGGATCTGCAGCTTATCCGTTAGGTAGGGAAATGGACAGACTAGGTGGGCCAAGCAGTCCTTATCTGCCATCAAATTATGTGTTTCTATGTTTCTATGTGGTCAGAACTGGGAGTTGCAAAGTTGTGCCAGACACCAGTATGGTTCCCTGCCCAGGTGGGCTTACCTTCAGCCAGGATCCAATGAGCAAAGGGTGCTGGGGGCCTCTCAGTCTAGCACCTGGATCACTGAGCCTGAGGAACTGGGTGGAGATCAGCCTGTTATGCAGCCTGGAGTTATTTTCCCTGTTTTTCTACCCACCTGCCTTCTAGCAGTCATGCACACCTGCTCATTGAAACCAACATTTGGGGTGAGCCAATGTCACAGGATCACCCAAGATGCTTAGGTTGTACTCTTGTCACGTAACGCATACAAGAGTAGAATGTGTATCTCCTCTCCCCTGGTGCCTGAACATTTTGCCTCTTCCACACTCCCTAGCCTCCTCCAGCTTGGATTGGAGGTTAGGTCATGACACAGCCTGGATCACCACATAGGTGGACAATGCTCACTGCCAGCACCACGGAGCTGGTCAATACATTTGGTTTTGAGTACTGGGGATGGAAGTGTTATGTGTGTTTGAGAGTAAGATACTAGCTTTTATTAGGTTCTGTAACAGTTAACAAACTTTGTACTGTCTTTAACAGTATTTCGTATTCAGCATAGAATGTGAGTTTCAAATGTTCCATATTCACTATAGTCCTGCACCTGTACTGTACTGTACTTTTCCTGAGCAAAAAGCAATGTTGTCTTAGAGTGACATACAAAATAAAACAATTTATTATGCAATTTTTGTGCTTTGCTTCCCTGATTTAAATAAAGGATATCATTTAACTGTTTAACTGTTTAACTGTTATATTGTAATATTGTTCATTTAGTTTTACGGTGGGTGGTGGTGTTTTCTACTTGTTGATTATTCGTTTTATTTGGTTTTGATTTTGTTAGCAGCCTGATGTGCTTGCCAGTTCCACTAGTTGTCAGTTACTCGGCCTCCGCTATCCGCACCCTCCGCCCCTTTTTCTCCCCCCCCCCTTACCACCTCAGGTGTATCATCGTTGTCGGGCTTTGGGGATTGTGCGAAGGGGGAGGGGGAGGCGAGGGGGTGTTGGGGGTTGTGGACAGCGGAGTGAGCGTGGCTCTCCCATTGGGGTGGTGAGGCCTCGAAGACGCCCTGTGGCGAAATGGGTTCTGGGACGTGGTAATTCCACTCTAGTTCCCATACCCAAGGGCACCTCTTTTCTTAGAGGGCAAGTGGTTGGGACAATTTGTCACCCTCGCCCAACTCGGGCGCTGTTGTGCAATGCCAGATCTGTCTGCAATAAGACTGCCCTTATAGTGGACTTTGTCACTAGGGCAGATCTGGCTTGCATTACCGAGACCTGGTTGGATGGGAATGAGGCCCCAGTCTTAGAGGCCGCTGTTCCCACTGGGTTCTCGGTTATACATCGCCCGAGATTGGATTGCGGGGGTAGTGGTCTGTTTTTTAGACTGAATTGGGTCTAGTTGAAGTTCCAGTTGAGGAGGCCAGAGCATTTGAGTGCACTGTGGTAGCTGGGGTGGGGTGCAGGATTGCTCTCATCTACCGTCCACCCGGGGATGAGAAGCTTTTCCTGCAGGAAATGGCAGACTTCGCCGCTGACATGGCCTTGGAATCGCCCAGATTGATGGTGCTGGGCGATTTCAATGCTTGGGTCGATGACGAATCTTCGCTTTTTGGTCAACATTTCCTCCAGATGATGTCATCTCTTGGCTTCACCCAGGTTGTTTCCACAGCTACTCACAAGGGAGGGCACTCTCTTGATCTGGTCTTCCTCCTGGGGATTGAGGCATCCAACTTGGTGGTGGAACCAGTCGGTTGGTCTGACCACTACTCAGTTGGATTCAATTTTGTGGCCCCCCTGGGTAGGTCGGCCCCTGTGGAGATGGTCAAATACCATCCATTGCGGGATGTTGTCCCTGAAGACCTATTGGCGGTTATTGACCTCTCGTTGTGTGATGAATTGTGCTCTGATCCTGAGCAGCTGGTGGTGGCCTATAATGGGGCCATCTCGGATGCTCTGGACCAGATAGCTCCATCCCGTGTTCGCCCCCTTCCGCGCTGTCCCATCACCCCATGGTTTGATGGGGAGTTGAGAGGGCTACGGAGGTTGGGGCATAGGTTGGAGCATCACTGGAGGAAGACTGCCTCGGATGCCGACCATCTTATTTTGCTGGAGCATTATAAGCTCTACCAAACAGAAATTTCCCATAAGAAGGCAGAATTCCTGTCCAGGGAAATCTCTGTCACTCAGAATCGACTGGCTCAGCTCTTCAGAACTGTTGACAGACTGTGCAACACAGTCTGTCGGCAGGTCCGTCGAGTTTTTACGCAGACTGACTGCGAGGAGATCGCTCGATTCTTTGCGAATAGGGTGGAAGACATTCGGAGGCAGTGTCCCCAACCTCACTCCATGGCTGTTGCCATTGATTCGGGGTGTTGTCCCAGAGCCCGGAGTTTCCTGGAGCTCCTTTGATCTTCCTGATCTCGTGGACACTATGAGGATTGTCTCTGAGATGCGCCCAACTTGTTGTAGTTTGGATCCGGGTCCCACTTCCTTGATTACAGGATGTAGTGAACTTATTGGCCCGGTCTTTGCTCAGATAATTTGGTGTTCTTTGGAGATGGGAGTTTTTCCCAGCTCTCTGAAAGAAGGGGTGGTGACTCCCCTCCTGAAGAAAGCTTCCTTAGACCCAAACGACCTTGCCAACTACAGTCCAATCTATAACCTCCCTTTTTTGGGGGAAGGTTATTGAAAAGGTTGTGGTGGCTCAACTTGATAACCATTTGACCATCCATAGTTTATACGAGCCCCTCCAGTCAGGTTTTTGTAAGAGGCATAGCACCGAGACTGCTCTGGTTCGGGTGCTCAATGATCTCCTGATGGCGAGAGATCGGAGACACCGTTCTATCTTGGTTCTCCTCGATCTATCATCAGCTTTTGATACTGTGGATCATGGGGTTTTGCTTGAATGTCTGAGGTCCATCTGGGGGCTTTCAGGGGTTGTCCTCAGATGGTTTTCATCTTACCTCCTGGGGAGAACTCAGAGAGTGGTTTCCGGTTTACATTCATCCGGGGCTTTCTCTCTTTTTTGTGGGGTACCTCAGGGTTCGGTGCTCTCCCCCATGTTGTTCGTAGTATATGTGCTACCCCTCAGAGACATTGTAAATGGTATGAGCTGAGGTTTCATTGCTATGCCGATGACGCCCAGCTCTACCTGTCTTTTGCACCCGACCAGGTTAGTGCTATTTCGGTGCTGAATAATTGCCTCGCTGATATCCAAGACTGGATGTATATCAGTGGTTTAAACTTGAACCCGGGAAAGACAGGTTATGGTGGTGGACCCTGGTCGCAGGGTTGAGGGTTTGGGGATAGGTTCCCCCTCTGGATTAGTTCTTGGGGTGGACCAGATCCCTACCTCGGAATGGGTGCGTAACCTGGGGGTGGAGCTTGACACTGGCTTGACCCTTCATCATCAGGTGTCTGCAGTAGTCAAGACTTCATTCTTCCATCTCAGAAACATCTCCAGGATTAGGCACCTGGTTCCACCAGGCGACTTGCCGGTTTTGGTCCACGCCTTTGTGACATCATGTCTTGATTACTGTAACTCCCTATACCTAGGGCTTGCTGGGGTTGAAATCCGCCACTTGCAGTTAGTGCAGAATGCTGCAGCACATTTGTTGACTGGGGTCTCTAGAAGATCTCATATTACCCCTGTGCTGCGCACTCTGCACTGGCTGCCTATACAGTGGTGGATCACCTTCAAAGTGGGTCTTTTGACCTACAAAGCCCTACATGGGTTAGGTCCCGACTACCTGAAAGAGCTTCTCGTGCCTTACACCCCGCTGAGACAGTTTCGCTCGGCTGACGAGGGGTTGCTGGAGATTCCGAGGGTGAATTTGAAGTCTTCTGGAGCCCGTGCTTTTGGCTTTGCGGCTCCCACCCTTTGGAATTCTCTGCCCTGCCAGCTCCGAGAAAGTTCAACTGTGGATAGGTTTAAGAAGGCCTTAAAGTCATTCTTATGGATTCAGGCTTTCCCTGCTGTATTTTAAATTGTTTATTTTATATATTTATTTGTTGTATTGCTATTGTTTGTTTGGTCATGTTGAATGTAACGATGTCTGTACAGCGCCTTGAAATACTTGAAAGGCACTTAATCAGATACATTTTATTATTATTATTATTATTATTATTTAAAGCAGCAGTACTAGATAATCAGGAAGTGCTTATCAGAATTCTGCTTTTTGTCTGGAAGCATTCAGCATAGTTCTGGTTTCCATATCTGTAAATATGTTTTTCTAGTGATGTTTAGTTTTTTAGATATTTAAAATTGACTTTCATTGTTGTGGATCCACAGTAAATATGGCTGCTGCCTAATTGCAGCAGTCCCTGTGTAGTGCTGTGAGTCATGCGCATGTGCAGTTGGCAGCAGAGTGTTCCAATTCGACATGGCGTGTGGAAGAAATGTGAAGAAAAACAAAGAAAAACTGAGCAAATTACAGGGTGCTGGTACAGCAAAAATAAGAAAGGTTACTAAGCAAGTGCTCAGCAAAGCACAGGAAACAAACTGTTGCAAAAGAGCCAATTTTTTTTATCTAGTACCCCTTATGTATGAGAGTGGGTTATGAGTTCTTCCATGAAAACATAAGATGAGAGATTGGTGATAATGAGGAGGGCACCAGAGGGAGATAGACAGAGAAATGAGAGAAAAGCTATGAATGAGTCAGACAGGTGGGGGTGCATGTCAAGTTGGCCTTTGTAGTTGAGGAGGCAGACCTTGTACTGTTCTGTGTATGGGAAAAGGCCAAACAGATGCATTTCTACAATCAGACTTTGACTTTCCAGAGGCGAAATGCAGTATTTTTAAGCCATGCTGGATCTCTTACTGGTACCTGATAGAAGGCGAGCAAGTGAGTGAATGATATAGTGAGCGACTGAGTTGATTGTTAGAACTGGGAGTGGGTAATGCTGTGTCAGGCACACATACAGTTCCCTGCTCCAGTGGGGCTTACCTTCACCCAGGATCCAGTGAGCACTGGGAGGCGGGTCTTCCGAGGCTAGCAGTGAGGCAATTGAACCTGAGGAACTGGACAGACATGATCCTGCTATGCAGCCTAGAACTATTTTTCCCTTTTTGTCTCCCCACCTACCTTCCAGTGCTGATGCACACCTGCTCATTGAGACCAACTCGTGATGCCTAGGTTGCCCTCTGATCACAGGGGGCATGAAAGTAGTGGAATGCTCTGCCTCAGCTGCACACCCCAGTCTCCTCTAGCTTGGATTGGGAAGTTAGGCCACTGCACAACCTACACCTCCCACATGGGTGCACAATGCAAACCATCAGCATCATGGAGCTGGTCAAAATATTTAGTTTGGAGTACTGGAGAGGGAAGTGTTACTGTATGTCCCTTTGAGAGATTTTAAGATAGTAGATTCTATTGGGTGCTGCAAGAGTTAACAGATGTTGTGCTGCCTGAAACAGTGTTTTGGATTCAGCATTGTGTGTGAGTGTCAAATGTTCCAAGCTACGTGCTGGACCTCTACTGCATTGTACTTTGCCTAAGCAGAAGGCACTGTCATATTACAGTGACATGAAAACTAAAGTGATTGATGATGCATTTTTTGTGCATAGCTTCCTTGATTTAAATAAAGGATAACGCTTAAACCTCATGTGTGAAAAAGGTTTAAGAGTTTTTCTGTGAAGACATAAGATGAAACATTGTTGATGAGGAGGGCACTGGAGGGAGATATAAGGAGCAAGGAGGGAAAAGGTATACATGGAGCAGACAGGTTGTGTCATGCAAGGTCAAGCAGGTATTTGTTGGTGAGGAGGCAGAATGTGAACTGTTCTATATATTTATTTATTTAAAAGTTGGTAACCGGAAGAAGCACACTGAACTGTGGCCCGTTTCTATGTGCGACCTGGGGGGAAGGAATAAGAGGAGTATAATGTACACAGAAAAATTTAGTAGAACAAATTGAGTAGGAGAGATGCAGGAGAGCAGTAAGCAACACATGACAGCATAATATACAATGATGTGGCAATTATAAATTAATAACATAATCTGACAATAATGAGTAGTACAAAGTTTTGCTGACAGTGGACAGAATACTGGTTTATACATTCAGACTGTATGGAGGGATGTTAGAGAACGGTAGATTAGTGCTGATGAGGCCTCTGAGTGAGACTGTCATAAATTCAGTCAAATGAGGAGGGAGGTGAGGGGTGTAAGGGTCTACTGACTGAATGAAGTCATTAGGAGGCAGTATAGTGTAGTGGTTCAAGGGTCTGTGCTGCAAACCTGGAGACCTGGGTTTGAATCCCACAGCACCCACTTGCATACTGTGTGACCCTAAGCAAGTCACTTAACTTCTTTGCGCTCCCAGGTCGCACCTGGAAACAAGCTTCAGCTTAGTGTGCCTTTCCTGGTTAAACAATTTCCCCTTTCCCTTTCCCCTGAAGTGCAGGTGCAAGGGGTTGGGGGAGACTGTGAGAGTGCATTCTTCAGGCATAGTAGGGAGGGGGATTGTCTAAGGGAGGATGGGAGGGAATTCCAGAGGAAGGGCAGGCAGTATGAAAAGGCTGATTGACCGGAGCAGGATGAGGTATGTGGGAGACAGGAGGTGCAGGTATCTCATGAACAAATGGGGTAGGAAGAAGGGTTAGAGGAGAGAGGCTAGATAGGAGGAGGGGGGTGACCCAAGCCAGATATTGGAGATGAGGGGGGGTGTCATGATGCTAATGGCGCAGGTGAAGAGTGGGAAGGGAGAGAGGGTAGTAGAGGGAGCAGTGGTTGGTGTGGGAGAGGATGTTTAAATCAAAGTGACAGAAGGCATTATACAGTGTGTCCAGTCTGGCTAGCGAGGAGGAAGGGGCAGTTCCATATGCTATCAGTCCATGTAAGGTAGTGCCATCCAGTAGTGAAAGCTATGAGTAATAGACAAAATAGTGTTCAGTCATTGTGTGAATAACAGACAAAGTAGTGTTCAGTTATTGCACCAGCAAAAAAACAAAACAAACAAAACTAACAAACAAAAATAAATAGCATTAGTCTATAGGATAATAGGTATGAAAGGTAAGGAAACACCCAAACCTTCTAGCATGGGAGAATTTTCCTTTCCCTTTAGCCTACTGCTTGTAGCTGTTGCCTCCGGGTCTAAACATCCCTGATCTGATTTTCAGCAACAGCTGGTGCTGCGTCTGCCCAAGTGTAGGGGGCAGACATAGCAGTAAGAGGGGTGATGAGGGTGGAATGCTTCCCCTCCACAGGGATCAGTGCCAGAAGCGGTGCCCACAGCTCATGAGGTGGGCTACCTGTCGCCTCCAGCCGCAGCCGCCCTGACTCTCCGGACATTTCATGATTGCCCTCGCGGTCCCCAAAATTGGACAAGTGCTTCAGGGATCAGCGCCCAGAGTGGCACCCACAACTCGTGAGGTGAGCTACCTGCCGCCTCCAGCCACTGCCGCCCTGACTCTCCGGACATTTCCTGACCGCCCTCATGGTCCACGAAATCAGGCAAGTGCTTCAGGTATGGCTGCTAGCTGTTTGAAAGCACCAAAGCCGCTGATTGGTGCGCCTTTCTGCAGGAGGGTCCTCATTGATCTGCTCTCTGCCTTCCTGCCCTCTGGATTGGTGCGCCTTTTCTATGGGCTTTTGCACTATCTCCTTTGGTTCTGGGACTGGTTGCTGCTCGAATCTCCTCGAGCCGGTGTTTAACCTACTGTGATTTTTCACCTAACCTCTGCATGTAAATTACTTTTTGTACCCTGACAAACTGCCTAGTGTTAGCTGTTCAAATTTCTTCAACTGATCGTCTGCTGTTTTAAAACATATTGCCTAAAAGTACCTGGAGTTGCTAGCTAGCTTATCTCAGTTTTCTGCTTCTACTGCTGTGCATTGCACCCTCAACTACTGTGCCCTCTACTGCTTTCTGAAACATTTCAGCTACTGTGCTCTTTTCTTGTCCTTACCCTCAAACTCTACCCCTATCTCTATACAAACCGCCCTACTGCAAATTGCTAAACCCTCCCCCATTTGACTATCTCGTCCCCTCTGCTCGTGTTTTTTTCTCCACCCCCCTAGCCTTTTGTCTCACCTAAATTGCTGTACTATTGTCTGAAACCTGCTCCACACCTCCTGCTGATCAGCCTGTCACCAGCTGACCACCTACGCCTCTTTCTATGAAACACTACTTATTGCTGCTTTCTCTCCCTCTGTTTCTCCACCGGGATCAGTGCCAGAAGCGGTGCCCACAGCTCGTGAGGTGGGCTACCTGCCACCTTCAGCCACCACTGCCCCGACTCTCCGGACATTTCATGACCGCCTTCATGGTCCCTGAAACCAGACAAGTGCTTCAGATATGGCTGCTAGCTGTTTGAAAGCACAGAAGCCACTGATTGGTGTGCCTTTCAGCAGGAGGGTCCTCATTGGTCCGCTCTCTGCCTCCCTGCCCTCCGGATTGGTGCACCTTTTCTATGAGCTTTTGCACTATTTCCTTTGAGTCTGGGACTTGCTGCTGTTTGGATCTCCTTAAGCTGGTGTTTAACCTACTGTGATTTTTCTACCCACCCCCTCCTTTAAATACGTGATCGCTCTGCTTACACTGTACATCTCTCCTCTCTCATCCCTCTTGCAGTCTGTAGCCCCTCCTTCCTTCCACTGTCAGTCTCTCATTTCTCTCCTAATAAGCAAACTCTCACAAACTCCTCAATCCTAGCCCCCTTTTATGCACCTCCACTTGTTCCTTGGGCACCCTTTTGTTTTGTGCCAGCGCAGACCCAGTTTTTCTCCAAGACAATACCTACAACTCTCCTATTACGATGAAACTAAACATGTTACTGTCTCTTATCATACCCTCAATTGCTCTGCTCCACCTATCCTTACCCTGTGCTCTTTCTGCGCCCATGACTAACCCACTATTCCTCCCCCATGATTATACTTTCTCCAGCCTTCTACAGCTGTCCTCTCCATTCTGACCAAACCCCACTTTTATTAAGCAAACCTTGGCTTCAGTTGGTGGCCTATGTGCTTAAACAATGTCCCCTGAACACAAAGACCCTATGTCCCTTCCTGTGACATAAACTTTGGTATCTCTTCTTATTAGCCCTACTACTCTCGGGGGATATACACTCCAACCCTGGTCCGAGCACTAACATACAGAATCCCTTCCCCTCCCCGGTGCAAAAGGCCTAACCATAGGACACCACAACATCATGAGCCTAATGCATAACCTTGCTGAACTACAAGCCTGGATCGTCCTATACAAGTTGGATATCATCTGTCTTATGGAAATATGGCTTAAACCTCACGTCTTGGACTCTCAGTGCTCACTCCCCTCCTACAATCTCCTGAGATCTGACAGACCTGCTCCCAAAAGAGGGGGTGGCACTGCCATTTATTTCAAAAATCATCTACAACTCTCCCCTATCCTTTCTTCTCCCCTAAACCACTGTGAAGCGCTTCATGTCCTCCTCACTCTTGGCTCCAAAAGCTACATATTGTATGTGCCTACAATCCCCTGATCAGTGGCCAGAAAGGACTTGAAGAGCTGCTTGATCAGACCTCTCTTCTTTCTGGAAGAACTGAGGTCCTTTTACGTGGTGATCTCAATCTAAACTGGCTAGGAAACTCTCTTCCCACCCTGTAGGCCAAGATTCAAAGTTTCAGCCTTCACCAGATGATTAGTGAACCCACTAGGCCTGCCCCACACTCAAACTCTAGTTCATTGTTGGACTGGATAATGACCAGTCACCCAGAAAACATTGTCTCCTCTGGCGTACTAGCAGATGCAATCTCAGGCCACTCCCCTACCTTTTGCATATGGGGCAAAACTAGACACTCCCCCTCTAAGCCATGCTTTATCACTTTTCATACCTACTCTAATCTTGACTCACAGTCGTTCCTGCTGGATGTTGCCACTGTTGACTGGACCCCCCTCTTTAACTCCAATGACCCGCAGATTGCTCTAAACATATTCCTGACTCACTTCCTGGAAATCCAGGACAAGCATTTCCCCCTTATCACCTGTAGGGTAAAAAATAAAAATACTCGATGGCTAAAATCCGACCTTCTCTACAAGCTGAGACAGAGGGAAAAATCTTGGCACCACTACAAAAACATGGGACTCCCTACTGACCTTAACGCCTACAGAGCTCTCAGGAACTCATGCAAGAATGAAATCAAAAGGGCCAAAAGTGCATACTGCAAAGATCTCTTAATTAAATCATATGGTGATCCCAAACAATTCTGGTCACATATTAAATGTTTCCTAGGATCTACTCCTGCCCCCACTCCAACCGATATGTCCCTCAATGGGGTCCACTGTAATAATCCCTCTACAATACCTAACTTTCTCAATACCCAGTTCTCTGACCTCACTAACTATACCTCATCGTTCCCTCCCAGACCTTACTCATATGACAATACTCCTGTTAATGGACCCAAATTTCTGTACAAATCTGTCACACGCCTCGAAGTTCTAAGGCTACTCAGCAATATTTCTGATTTTATCGCTACTGGGTCAGATAAACTTGAGCCTAAACTCCTAAAACTAGCAGCCCCTTATATAGCTGCACCTCTTGCTAAAATCTTTTCCCTCTCCTTCTGTCATGGCTATGTCCTTGCTATCTGGAGGACTGCCAGGATTACCCCAGTTTTCAAAAAAGGGGACTGCAAAAATCCATCTAACTATAGGCCTATTACCATTTTACTTGCTGTAAGCAAAATCCTTGAGAAGCTCATCGCCAACCAAACTGTTGACTATCTCCAGAAGCTAAACCTTCTCTTGTCAGTACAGCATGGTTTCTGCAAGGGTCATAGCACCACCACTGCCTTACTTAAGTTTACCACCGATATCATAGCAGCTATGGACTCTGGTCTCCTAACAGGAGCCATTTTTATTCACATGACCAAAGCCTTAGACCTTGTTGATCATCCTATTCTTCTCTGCACTCTAAGATCACTAGGTTTCTCGCAGGGTGTGACTGCTTGGTTTGACAGCTACCTGACAGACTGCAAGCAACTTGTTAAATTTAACTTCACCCTATCAGATTATGCCACTATTAATATTGGTGTACTCCAAGGTTCTATCCTTGATCCCCTGCTTTTCTCCCTATCTATAAATGATTTTACCTCAGTCATCCCCAATATTGCTTCCCTACTTTATGCTGATGACATCGTCTTGTACACCAGCTCAAAGAGCATCTCTGACATCAATCTGCGATTCTCCCAATATTTTATACAAATTGAAGAATGGTTGGATAAAAAGAGACTTGTCCTAAATGTCTCCAAAACCCAGGCCATGCTGTTTGGCTCAAATGCTAAATGTAAACTCACCCAGCCCACTTTCAACATCTCCACCAACAGTGGATCTGCTGTTCAGGTTGTACTCTCTTTTAAGTATCTAGGTATCACACTTGATCCTACTCTCATCTTTGATCTACATATCCAGCAGACGTGCAAGCTGACTAATATGAAACTCGGCATGGCCTACCACTCCAGCTATGTACTCACTCCATCAGCAAGCTTGCCATAGCCCGTGGCATACTACTACCATCACTCATGTATGGGGTGGTAGCATATGCCTCATCACGCAAGACAAGCTTTCAGAAATAGGAAGTAGCATACAACAATATCTGTAGGTATGCATCTGCCTCAAATCAACTAAAACACCACTGTCTCCTCTACTCTGAGCTAGGATGGCTTTCTCCGGCAGCCTCCCAGGACTATGCACTCTACTCCATCATAGACAATATCATCCAAAATCAAACACCCAAACCCCTGGCAGAACTTTTCCTTAACCAGATGCCCAGCTACCAATTACGCTCTGCTGCCAATACCCATGAAGTAATCCCTAGACACCACTCCTACAAAGGTGCTAGTGCCTTTTCCTGCCAAGCCCCAAAAAAGTGGAACTCCCTACCTCTAACTATCCGTCAAGCATCTTTCCATGCCTCTTTCAAATACTTGCTCCATGATCATCTTGCTATCTCTTGCTCTTGCCCCCTTTTCAAACCCCCCTAGCACATCACTTTCACTTCACTATATTTCCCCTACCCACAGCCTCTTTCACTGCTCCTTCCCTCAACCAACTAGTCTCAGTATTATCCTGTCTCCCAGCCTGTTTCAATATAATTTTAACTTGAAGCCCTTACCTCACCCCCTTTTTCTTCCTTCATCCCCTTACACCTCCCCCTACCTTGATTACCCCTCCTTTCCTTGCTTCTTTCCCCTTGACTGCCAGTTGACACACTCACGTAACTTAACCTAACTTATGTTTTCTGCCACAATGTTGCTTTAAGACCTTTTACCATGCTGCCCTCCTTTATTTTTACTATTGCTACATTTTTGTTCTTGCTAAATCAATTGTTTCTACTGTGTATCAAATTGTTTCCCATTACTTACACTGTATTGATATATTTGTATGCACTTACTGTCTATATGCTCTTGTATGTCTTTTGTAAAAATGTTTTGTTTCCTGTATTCTCCCAGGTCGTGCCTGAAAATAGTCATTTCTATGGCTAGTGCACCTTACCTGGTCAACAAAAACTAAATAAAATAGGGAAGTAGTGCAGTATATGAATTAAGACAGTCCAGACAACATAGTGCTGTTGAGTAGTGCAAGCTGTGAATAACAGTCAAAGCACTGAAGAGTAACTGTAAAAGCATATAGATCTCTAGTGGGGGTCTTAAGATTGTAGCTATGAAAGTCAAAGGCATTCTGTGTCCTCCCACTTAGTAGGAATTTCTTTGTAGATAAATGGCTAGAACTGCTGTCTTTGAGAGTCAGGGTTCCTGGTTTGATTCTCAGCAAGAGCTGGAGGTGTTTTTACCCAAGTAAAGAGGAGAGACACAACAATTTGCCTACCCTGTTGGAATGGGAGCCAAGGAAGGGCCTTTAGAAAGGTGTTGTATGGTCATCTATTGCACTTATGGATGAGAAGTTGGTCAGCAGAGTTTTGAACTTTAAGGTTTAGCACACAGGGTGGGAAGGAGGCTGAAAATAAAGGAGTAATACAGTGACTGAGATGAGAGATGAACAAAGAATGTATCCTAGGTAGTTCTAAAGGGAAATGGGAAAAAAAATTCACTGTAGTAATGACATATCTTCTAGAGTTTACTACTGATTCATACAATCTGCAGCAATTTCAGTCCTGAGTTGTTGCCCCAAGATGGAATTTTAAATATTCTGATTTAAACTCTGCACTGTGGTTACCCTAGTATTCTAATTGCAAATTTATAGATGAAGACCAAAAGAGTCATGACTACCTATCTGTATGACTCTATGCTAAGTGTTATTTCCAAATGTAATTAAGAATGCAAAAACACACATGAAAATTGTGAAAACTGTGAAGTGTGCTACAATGAAATGCTCAAACAGTAAAACAAATCTTAGAATTAGTATGAGGAACCCTTATAAACTAAGGTTCTAGAATGGGAGGTAGGGAAGGGGCTGTATGAATAATTAGTAAGCCCTCTAGAAGAAACATCATTACTATGATGAGTATTTTTTTTCTTCCGGCAACAAGAGTTTATTATTGATGTCATACAATTTACAAACTTCAAGGAGTACCTTGGGAGGCAGGGTCTAGAAAATATTTAGAAAAAAGGTGTGAAGCACTGAAGTATCAAGTCTGGCACCCCTTGTATCCTGGATGTCCAGGCAGTAAAAGGAAATAAAGGTGTGTACTATGGACCAGGTAGCTGCATACAGACCTGCTGAATGGATATACCTTTAGAGCTGCCACTGTGGCAGATGGAGCTCTTGTGGAATGTGCCCACATGCCTTTGTGTGGCTGCTTGCTAGCCGTGCAATAGCAAAACTGTATGCAAGAGATTATCCAATGGGAAACGTTCTTTTAACTACTGGCTTCCCTTGCCCTACCTCATCATGCGTGACAAACAGCTGAGTTTTGTCAGTTCTGGAGACCCCTTGGTTCTATATAAGTAGAAACTCAAAGCCTTCTTTATGTCTAGGCTATACAGTTTCTCTTCACTTGTATTTGAGTAAGGTTTTGGGAATTACATAGACAAAGCTACATACTAGTTCAGGTGAAATAAAAAAAAAACATTTACGGTAAAAATTGTGCATTTGTCTTAACTACCACGTTATCACTGTGGAAGACCATCAACTGGGATCTGTATAGAGCACCAGTAGTTCACTGATCCTTCTGGCAAAAGTAATAACTACTAGAAAGACTGACTTCCATGTCAGGCATTTGAGCTGTGCTGAAACCATGGACTTCAATGGTGGTTCATTAGCTGTGCAAAGACAAGATTCAAATCCCATGGGGTACCGGATCCCTCACAGGAGGGTACAGGTAGTTTAACTCTTTGAAGCACCCTTTGGACACTAGCTTTGAAGCAAAGGATTTTCCTTTGCCTGCTGATTTAGAAGCTAAATGCTGCCAAGTGCATCTTAAAAGTGGAATACCTCAGGCCCTGAGACTTGAAATGAACCAGATAATCTAAAACAACTGGGAAGTGTGCAGCCATAGCTGTGATTTGGTGGGAAATGTACCAAATACTGAATCCTTTCCACTTTGATACAACTGTTTTACTGGTTGCAGACTTTCTGGCAAGCTTCAAAACTTCAAGCACCTGGTTAGACAGATTTACAGTAGGTAAGATTAATCTAACTCTTCAAAAACAATGCTCTCAGATGAAGTATTTTGATATCTGTGTTCCATTCTGCCCTAGGACAGAGTAAGGATTTTCTACGTCAGAGACACAACTATAGTACAGTATCTCCCTGTGAGGCTGTCAACAGCAAGGAGTACAAGGCCTGCCTGGTACATTCTGGTACTATCAAGATCATTGTTGCTAGTTTTCTTAATTTCAGCAGGATGCTTTGTGTCAGTGGGAATAGTGAAAATGCCTAGAAAAATGTGCCCCTCCTGGGAAGGGACAGAGTATCCCAATGGACTGTCCCCACTGAGGAACATGATCACAAAAGTAGGGGAGTTTCTGTTCTCCCAAGAGGCAAACAGGTCCACCTCTGGCATTACCACCTCTGAAACACTGAGTCAAACACTTGCTAGTTCAAAGACTGTTGCTAGGTCACCTGAACCTTTCTGCTCGGTGAATCTGCTAGAACATTGTCCTTGCCCGCTAAATGTACTATAGAAATACTTGCATTCAGAGAATATGCTAGGTTTCACATCTTCATACCCTCTGTACTGAGCTCTAAGGATCTGAGGCTTCCCTGTTTCTTTATGTAATACATTGTTGTTATATTGAGTTTTGCAGCAGGGAGAAGAAAGACTACATCAACAGCAGCACTGCCCTGAGTTCCAATAGGTTTATGTGCAGTTGGTATTTTTGTGAGTCACAGACTTCATTTACTGTTTGGTCATCCAGATAGCCTCACAACCACAGAAGGGAGACATCTGTAGTTGGGACCTTTGTTAGTGAGGGCTGAAGAAAGGATATACCCTCTCTGAGGTTGCCTACTTCTTTCCACAAATCTAGTACCTGTACCAAGGATTAAATAATAGGTACTGATTGCTCAAGAGGTGCACTTATTTGATGCCAGTACTTTCTTAGATAGGGTTCCATGACATAATAGCGATCGAGAAACAACGATCGCTATTATGGCGCGGTGTACATCACCGAAAATCAATTTCGTCAACGGACACTCGCAGCCCAGAAAAAAAAAGGTGCCCGAGAACTACAGGTCTCATTTTTAATGTGGGGGGCTGTGCCCCACGTGCCCCCAGCACCCCCCTACTTATGGATTCTCAACTCCAGGGGGGTGCATGTTGGGGGTGAAAAACATAATTAAAATACATGCTGCCAGGTGGCAAAAAACACCCTGCACTGCGCCGGACCAGAACCCAGTACCCCATGCCTCCCAGCTGACCACCCTCCCCATGATGCCAGTGGTCCAACTTGGCAGCTGCTCACTGCAACCCCTTCCACATGCCATCCCTCCCCTGCCTCTCCCCCCTCCCCATGTGTGCTTGCTCATATGTATACCTGTTACTTCCCATCGCGGTTTTCACCAACCGCAGTATCCGGTTGCTCTCCTCCCTGGGTAGCCGTGAACACCGTCGCCATAACTGAGTCGCTGTTTTTCCAGGCACTTAGTTTTGGTCGCCTTGTTCATGGACTACCCTTAGATAGTACTGGACATCCATCATTTATAGTCTTGCCCAAGGTACTATTGATGTGATTGAGACCATGTCTCCTAGCAACTGTAGGAATTCCAGTGCAGACTTTTTTGTGGCCTGACAAGAATTAGTTTGCACACTGAATAAGGGCTTCTGCCCTTGAGGTGGCAGATATGCCCTCCCTTACACTATGTTCAGTTCTGTGCATATGCACTATAATACTTGGCTGGGTTCTAGGTTGGACTTTTCAAAATTCAGGAGAAAACTCAGCTGGTGCAGTGTGCTCTTCGCAGTTTGTACTGAGTGCACTGCCTCCCTCCTGTGTTTTCCCAGATATTAAACGGTTATCTAAATAGGGGAACATAACTATCCAATGCCTATGCAGGTGTGCTGTTACTACTGACAGGAATTTTGTGAGCACCTTAGTGCTGAGGTTGAGCCAAAAATCATTGTGTTTAAATTGGTACTGTGCAAGGCTTACTCTGAACCTCAGATATTTTCTGTGGCTTGGTCTTACTGGCATAAGAAAATAGATGTCTTTTGCATCTGGAGACCCATCCCAATCCTCTTTTTGCAGGGTAGAAATTGCAGTAGTAGTAGTAATAGTAGTTTTAAATTAATTACTTGGCACATTAGGCATTATAATTATTAGTAAAAGATACAAAAAAAGGTAACTCTATTTTATAGCTAATATGTCAGTGGTATAAAATAGTAAGGATTCATATTAAAGCTTCCAGACAAACATACAGCAATAAAAACCAAAAACAATTACAGGTATTTTAAAGACAGAGAAATTACCACAGTCGGCTGGATTAACTCAGTAATTGCCTACATGTTTTTGCTTTTCTTATTTTGACATCATTCTAGAAAGCACACTGGGAATGTGTAGAAGTACAGAGGAGCCCAGGAGGATCTTCCATAAGACTCCATTGTCCTTTAATAATGATTTATTATATATTACATCCAATTGCTTTTTAAATTCTAGTTTTGTTTTACTCAAAACTACATATTCAGGGATCTTGTTTCATGTTTCTACCACCCTCTGGGCAAAGAAATATTTCCTGGCAGAAGTTCTGAACAATTGTTCCCTCAGCTGTAGTGCATATCCTCTTGTTTGCATATCACATTGCTTTAAGGAAAGATTTAATTCAGTCATCATGTGTGCATCATGAATTATGTCATACAATGCTAAAAGGTCACCTCTTAGACACCTTACATTCAATGGCATTAAATTCAAGTAGTTCAGTCTATCTAAGTAGAAGAGTTCCTTCAGGCTTTTTATACGTTTTGTAATTCTTCATTGAATTTTCTCTAATTTACCATCAAATTTGCTAGTATATGGACTCAGCAGTTGACTATCATAGTCCAAATGTGTACATACATAAGATCTATAGAGCAGAATAATAACTGTTGGTTCCCTGCTTTTTCTGAGCTTTTCAATTGCCCACCATATGTTATTGGCTCTAGAAATTACTATTGTACATTGCATATTGAATTTTAAGGAATTAGAGATAATAACCTCCAGATCCCTTTCCTCAGTTACAGATTTTAACATAGTATTACGGAGAATACACTTATTGCGTTTATTGTTTTTATCCAAGTGCATGACACTGCATTTATTTAGATTGAAAGTCATTCCCCATTTATACATCCAAGCAGTGAGCTCATCAAGATCTTTATGTAATGATTCAACTTCCAAGGAGCTACTACAGGGACCACACAATTTGCTTTCATCTGTGAACTTGGAACCCCAATTTTATACATCCACAGTCATATCAGATATAAACAACAGAAAAATTGTAGGACCCAGGACATATCCCTGTGGGACTCTACTTGTAACATCCCCACTAGTAGATATATGGCCAAGCAGCTGAGAATCCTGAGGGCCTCTATCAATAATATAAATATTTTTTTACAGTAAGAGCCTGTAAATTATGGAACAGCCTGCCACAGAATATTTGAATATATTACAGAAGGAGACTGCATAGAAAAAGCAATAGAATTGAAAGACTAGCAGGCATTTCTAACACAGCTGCATGATGTACAGTACTAGGTAAACAATGTCATTAACTAATGCTTTACTTGAGTAAAATAGAAACAAAAACTAATGAGAGATAACAGAAAATGTTTGAATGTATTTCAGGAACAGACTGTAAAGGGAAAAAAGGAAAAGAACTGAAGGACTAGCAGGCATTTTAAAATGCTGCCTAACAAAGTTCTAGGTAAAGGAAGCTAATTTGTCAGAAAGCTAGTAAAAGACAGAAATTGAAATCTATAGTTAGAAACATTACCTAGTTCTGCTAAATTTCTGTTCCAGAGAGATTCTATCATTGTGTTATCCAAATTGTTGTATGAAGTACACTAGAAGCATCAGGCTATTGCAGTATTTAATATTACTTATGGAGTGATTTAACTAAAGCCATAGGAGAATGGTAGAAATGGATATGCAAAAGTAATGCAAGTTAACAGAAAATAGATTAAGTATAAATCAAATTAATTTAAAGTGATAAATACATATTGATAACCATGACATATTATAATGGAAAGCAGAGTATTAACAAAAGTTGTGATAAGTTAAATGAGTTGAAGGTTTGTAGCTGCAAGAAAGAAAAAAGAACAGGATTGATAGTGGAAGGATGGCCAGCCATGAGCCAGATGAATGCACATAGAAATGTTTAAAGTGATAACAACAACTTTTTTACACGTAGATCAAACTGTAACAAGAGAAGCAAAGATATGTGTTGTACAAAATGAATGTATAAGATGAGGAGTATGTAGACTTAAGGTGAGGCATACAGTCTAGGATGGATAGTGAGCTTCAATATTATAAAATTCTTAAAAAGAAATATAATTATAAAGATGTACTGTACATTTATGTATCTATTGATATTAAAGAACCCTTGAGAAAGCTTGAATACCAAGTGAAACATTGGGGGCAAGGAAATAAATCAAGATATATGAAAAAAACATTGAAGTATGTGACGATTATTCGATGTTTAGCATCCCTACAATCTGAACAGAATACTGAGCATATTTTTGCACCTCAGGGATGTTACAAACTATCTGCTGAGACCATTTCCCACAGAAACATTTTCTTTTTTTTTATAGCCTGCCACAATACCTAGTTGGTCTGTTTGATTTTAACGAATTTAAGGCTCATTTGGACAAATACCTGTTGGGGTCTTGGTACTATATGCCCACTAGGAGTGGGAGACAGCCATGATGGGCCTAGTGCCATTTCTGTCTTTAGATACCAAGTAATACCGAGAATACAGAGTAATTTATCAAAACTACCGGAGTACAATTGGAGAGCCACTGTAGTACCCAACTTATTATTTTTAACATTGATATTCAATTAAGCCATCTTCTCTATGATGGCTCAGTGCAGCACATGGTCAAAGGCTTTCCAAAAGTCAATGTATATAACATCTACTGGAGTGCCATGAGTGAGGGCTCTGCTAACTTTTTCACAGAAACAGACCAAGTTAGCTGAGCATAACCTGCTTGATTCAAACTCATGCTGTTCTAGATCATCTCCATTTGAATTACTAAAATGCTTTTTTATTCTGTCAGTTATTACGGATTGCATAATTTTACCTGCCACTGATGTTAGATCAATGGGATGGTAATTTTGAATATCAGCCTTGTTGCCCACTTTGAATATAGGTATTACTTCAGCCTTTCTCCAGTCATTTGACACTTCTCCAGTACTGATGGACATTCTATATTCTATATAGTACTGATGGACATTCTTTATTCTATATCAACTTCTATATTATACAATATTGACTAAGGTTTTAGAACGCTTTTACCTAATATTTTGAGCATACTAGTTTCAATTTTATTTGGACTGGATAACTGACCAATATATTTTGCAAACACCGAACACAAATAATGGCTAAATTAATTTGCAAGTATCTCAGGATAAAAAAGAGTCATGCCCTTCTGATATGTAGGGCCAATTGCATTCCTGCCCCTCTTTAATGAGTTAATATATCACTACAGCTGTTTAGAGTTTTCTTTTGTTTGCCTTTATGGCTAAATCCAATTCCATCTTCTCCAACATAGCTCTTAAAAAGGACAGCAACAGTGGAGCCCACCAGGATCCAATGCAGTACTGCAGCATTAAAGGCAATTCAGGTAAACTGCATTCATATTCCAGATCAGTTGCAGCTGAATTTTCTTGTGCTTTCTAAGTTCAATAATTTTGGATAGAAATACTGTAACCAAAACAGATCAGAACAGTGAAAAATACATCTATCCTCCAGACTGTTTAGTAAAAATAAATCAGATTCCAACATACAATTCATTTTAATTTTTGGATACCATAAAAATGTTCAATTTTGTATGGCTAGTAAGTCTTCTGATTTACTATTATGGATAGCATTAAATTGACTTTCTTGACGTGGCTTTTGTTTTTAACTATTTCCTTCATGAAATAGTTCTAGAAGTAATACATTGCAATAGATTGAAAATGCTCCATAATACTGGAGAACCATCTAGATTTATAACCTTTAGTCAGATACAGTATTGTTTCATACAACTATAACTTTGCAATCTACATTTATGACAGTAACTTTAATCCAGTATACTACTGAGCTAAGATTAACCAGAGTCATCAATTTTGCTTTTCCAAATTTTGATCTGAAATAGCAAGGTGGAGTGGAGGAAAATAAATAAGAAATTGATTTGCAGACGTTGTTCTTAAGTTTCTCACACATACAATAGTTGGAAAGCTATAGGCCAAAACTTCACAATGATACTAAATGTAAAGACCTCCAACAGGTCTTTGCATATGTGATTTGTTTTTATTCCAGGCGAACATATAATTGAATAGCCACTCTCTATGCACCTTAGATATTTACATAAATGTATTTGTAAATAGATTTTGTTTAAAACTTTATTGAATTATATGTATTTTATTAGTATTGTCTAATGTTACCTGTTGTCTACTATGTACTTTGTTTTTTGTAAACCATCTTGTCGCCTGTGAAAATGGGCAGTTTGCTCATCAGGCTCACAAGGATAAAAAATAAAAAATGAAATGAAAAAGATAGAGTCCACTTTATCTCCCACAACCCCAGATCTTATCAGGCAAGAACTCATACAGTTAAATGATTCCATTTCTGAATCTTCTGAGAGAGAAGGTAGAATTTACAATTCTTAAAACTAATGCTTCATATACTGATCAAGGAGAGAAAGCTGGTCGTCTTCTTGCTCTGCGCCTCAAACAGCAAGAATCCTCTAGGCTTATTGCAGCCATTAAATCATCTGTGGATGGCTGTCTGAAAATTTCCCCGGTTGACATTACCACTGAATTTCAGACTTATTATAAGCAGCTGTACAGTTCAATGGTAAATCCTCCCTCTCTAGATAATCTGGATAGCTATCTTATGGGCTCTCATCTGCCTTCCCTCTCAGACTCCCAAAAGTTACTTTTATGTGCCCCTATTTCCCAAACAGAACTTTTCAGAACAATAAAAGAGCTTCCTACTGAGAAGACTCTGGGTCCGGATGGCTTTTCTCCCAGCTTTTATAAAGTTTTTGCCAAACAATTAGTTCCCTTGTTGTTACCCTTATATCAGCATATCCTGTCTCTGGTCGAAGTTGACAGGTCTCTATTTGAAACTCTAATTGTTCTTCTTCCCAAACCTAACAAACCCCTAGAACTTGTAACTAGTTTCCCTATTTCCCTAGTTTAACCTATTTCCCTTCTCAATCAGGATGTCAAAATTCTATCCAAATTATTAGCTGATAGCATAAATTTGGTCCTTCCTGAACTTATAGGATAGGAATAAGTGGGATTTACTATAAGCACTGAAACCAAATTGCAGGGAGGTCATGAGGGCTTTGCAACTGCCCTCCCCCACATCTCAGGAGCCATTAAGCAGATAAGGTACGGACCCATTTGAAACACCGTGGAGGCACCCGAAGTCATGACCAAACTGGACTAGTCAGTGTTGTTGCTGACAAGCAAAGGGACTGCAGTTTTTGGCACCTTTTCTGTCCTATGCTGGGATTTTAAATGTCAGTTCAGCAGTGGAGATAGTTTTCTCTATTAAATAAACTTGCTCTCTGCTGCCTTGCCTAACTGGAGACTGTGCAAGTTCCTTAAATTAATAAAGACCTCAGGCTGCATTTTAGAGCTGTAGAAGTGGTTACTATTACTTTAGTTTCTCCATAAAACTAACTTGCTCTCTGCTGCCTTGTCTAACGGGAGACTGTGCAAGTTCCTTAATTAATAGAGAACTCAGGCTGCATTTTAGAGCTGTAGAAGTGGTTACCATTAATTTAGTTTCTCCATAAAATTAACTTGCTCTCTGCTGCTTGTCCTAACTAGAGACTGTGCAAGTTCCTTAAAGTTAATAGTGAACTCGGGCTGCATTTTAGAGCTGTAGAAGAGGTTACCTTAATTAAGCTATCTCCTACCTAGGGCTTTGTGAATGTAAACCAGGCTACCTTTCTGCTCTCCTTCTTAGAATATTCTAATATTTCCCTGCCAAATACTCATTGAGATTTAAAATGATACTGTAAAGTGCTGTAATTTTGGTAGTTTGGTAGTCAAGCAACCATAGTTGAGCACCAATTTAAGACCCTGATTTGTTAGTCAAAGTAAGCATATTTGTACATGAATTAAATGGTCTGGCAAAGGTGAAAACAAACAAAAAAGAAAGAAATTGAAAACTGAGGCCTTCTGCAGGGTCCCTCCCCTCCAGTACCTTATTTAATGTTCCATTCCTCTCCTTCTCCTTCTCTACAGCGCTGAAACCGAATTGCAGGGAGGTTGTGAGGGCTTTGCAACTGCTCTCCCCCACATTTCAGGAGCCATTAAGCTGATAAGGTATGGACTCATTTGAAAGGCCGTGGAGGCACCCGAAGTCATGACCAAACTGGTCTTGGCAGTGTTGTTGGCCCCGCCAATGCTACGCATCAGCTGCCCCACCACTCCCACCACCGCCCCTGGTGAACATTGAAATATATAGGGTGGGTCACATGGCTGAAATAACCAATCAGTCACTTTCTCACTTGCAGCTTATACTACACCACCACTATTGGCCACTAATCGCAGACAGCATGCACAATACAAGGCCAGCAAAACATGAATCCTCACCTCATAGTGCTAGTCTTTCTCATCACCCTGATCACACCAATAGCCCTACCTATTTCCACCAGCACTGCTGCATTGTCTGTAGGCTGGTCTACCAGAGGATATCTCCCTCCATGCCCCCTCATAATGCACCACTTGGGCCACTATTATGCCCACACATATGCCCACCCTGACAGACAAATTAACCCTTGTGCTCACATGCTTAGCTGCACTGCCACCATGACACCACCAGGGGCACACCCTCTGACCCATGTCTGCAGCTACCCACCAGGGCAACAACCTCCTTTGTCTCCAACTCCTTATTCCACCTCATATGCACCCTTCCTATCCCAATCATTACAACAAAAAATATTACCCCCATAACTGCCCGAGCTATGCCAAAACTACTCCGGCAAGCACTACTCCGGAGTACCCTCCTCCTTCTCCTCCTATCCGGGAATGTTCATCCTAACCCAGGACCTCCTACCTATGTAGCCACTCAAAAGGGCAAGCATGGAAGCCTAAAGCTGGCCTCCCTTAACATCTGCAGCCTTTGGAGGAAGTTCACTTCCCTCCAGGGTTGGATTGCGCAGCACTCCCCAGATGTCCTTGCCTTCTCAGAGACCTGGCTCTCAGAAAATGCCACTAATAGTGTTGTCATCCTCAATGATTACAAAATACATCAAGCTGACAGGCTAAGCAAGAGGGGTGAAGGTTGTGCCATCTATACTAGATCCTTTCTGCACAACCTCTCAGTCCCCATCCTGCAACCCTCCCTTGGAGCCCAAACCCTAGCAGTCAAGGTAAGCTTTGGCAATCCAGGAAAGATACTATACATTTTGGCCGTCTACATTCCCCCTAGAAACCAAAAGCCTGCCTTTGACTCAGTACTGGCCAGTATTTCCCACCTTCCTCCCAAGTGTGAAATCATCTTACTGGGTGATTTCAATGTTAACTGGTTATCTGCTACGTCCTCCTCATACAAAGAAGCAGTGCTTGCTTACGACCTCACTCAAATGGTCCACTCCCCAACCAGGTTGGACTCAAAATCTGGGACATCCACCCTAATTGACTTCATCCTCACCAACCGCCCCAATAACCTTTCCCATATCGAGGTGCTCCCTGATTCGATCAGTGTCCATTCCCCAGTTACCTGTTGGTGGGCTAATAAAATTCCCCCAATCCCCCCTAAAACCACAGTGCAAAGATGCTTAAGGAAAGGAGCCCTCCCACACCTAAAATCTTACCTTACCTCCTTCGACTGGTCTCCTATTCACACTGCCCAATCAGTTGATGCTGCTCTCACCTATTTTATTTCCTCCTTTAGCTCTGCCTACGACATCTTTTCACCCTACTCAAGACATATAGTAAAGGCACTAGACATCCCCTAGATTTCCCAGTCACTAATTGACTACATGCGAAAATGGGATAACCTCTGGCACAAGGCCCTTGCCTCACAACTCCCCGAAGACAGACAGAATTACAGGGAGGCTGAAAACAGCTGCACATGGGCTATCAGGCAAGCCAAACCCGTGTATTACAACCAAGCTCTTACCTCTTCCTGGGGCTCTGGTAGCAAATTCTGGAGAAACATTAAGGAACTAACTGGGAAAAATGTATTCCCTACCCCAATGCAGCTTCAAATTGATGGGGTTATCTCCCAGGACCCAAAATCTATCACTGATGCCCTCAATACTGCCTTCACAGACCTCAGCCATATTCTCCCCCCTAACTTCTTTGACCCAATCAGTAACCACCCCATAAACTCTCCTACCAACTTCAACCATCCCCCTTTCTGGCTACAAATCATCTCCTGCAATGAAGCAAAATGCTACCTAAGCAAAGCCCTGGCAGACTCTCGCTACAGTAGCAACGGCTTGGACCTCAAGCTCATCCGGCTTACTTTGTATGTGACCCTGCCCCATCTCACCAAAATACTTAACTTATCCTTATGCCACAGCCAGTTTCCCACCTCTTGGAAAAGAGCAGTTATAACTCCCATATTAAAGAGTGGTGACCCCACTTCCGCCAGCAACTACAGGCCAATATTCATCCTGCCCCCCCCAAAGGCCCTTGAAAAAGTCGTAGCAGACCAGCTCATGGACTACCTGATCAAACACAATCTACTGTGTCATGAACAACATGGGTTCTGGGGGGGTCATAGTACTTCCACTGCCCTTGTCGAATTTACTTCTTATAGACATGAGTCCCTGGATCATGGCTCAGTAGCGGGGGCTCTCTATATTGATCTGATCAAAGCTTTTGATACGGACAGTCACAAGCTTCTTCTCCACACCCTACCATCACTAAATATCTCCCCAGAGGTCACCTCCTGGCTCAAAGACTATCTCACTGGCAGGATCCAGCAGGTAAAAACTAATGAAACCATATCCTCCAGTAAGCCAGTCCTAGCAGGGGTCCCACAAGGGTCCATTTTAGGCCTATTGCTTTTCACCCTCTTTCTGAACTCCCTTCCCCAATCCTGTAGTGGGAAGCTACTGCTTTATGCTGATGATGCTGTAGTCTTTTGGAAACACCATCATCTCAACACACTACAAGCAGCCCTGCAGGGCTTCTTTAGTTCTTTGGAGAGCTCGAAACCTGGTTCTCTGAACACTGCCTAATACTTAACTATAAGAAGACAAAAGCAATGATCTTCACCCACCACCAAAACCTGCTCTGTAATACACCACTAATCATCACAAACTCCCATGGCATTGCTCTGGAGCAGGTCTATAGTTTCAAACACCTAGGCGTCATGTTGGACACCTCCCTTACCTATCACGCTCACATGCAGCAAGTATCCTCCTCTGTCAATGCCAGGTTAGGGATCCTATACAGACATAGGCACTGCATTCCCCCACAGGCAATGCATCTAGCTGTGTCCTCCTCAATACTGCCTCTGGTGGACTATGGCATAGTAATTTATGGGTCTGCTGACCATATTGCCCTGCACAGCATCAACCTCGCCCTCAATAAAGTCTGCTACCTGGTCTCTAATTATAACAGGCTTACCCATACTTGTGAGCTTTACAAACTTACTGGCTGGCTAAACTTCTAAGATAGGGTTAAGTATCACACCTGCTTTCTAGCAAGAAAGATACTACACAAACAAGGTCCGATAGGCCTGCACCCTCTTATTCAAACAGCCTCGCTCAGGAGGGCACCAAGGCACTCTGCAAACACCCCCCCCTACTAGTCCCACGCTGTAGAATCTCCCTTGGGCAACGGTCTTTCCATTATCATGCCCCTGTGGCTAAACAACCTACCATCCACAATCTCCCTTATATCCAGTTTGGGTCAGTTTAAAGCTGGTCTTAAGACACTCCTCAACGCTGCCACAAGTGACAGTATATAACTTTACAAACAGGTTACAGTGCTACAAAAATGGGGTCCCCCCTCCCTCGGCATAGGGACTTTTCTTCTCTTTCCCAAGTTTAGTATTCTCAGTCTCACTGTAAACTTATCTTGACTCTGGGCCTATTTTTGTAAGACCCTCTGAAACTGAAGTACTGTCATATGTACAAAAGTGTTGACCCGGGACCTCTTTTTTAAGATCCCCGATGACGAAACCCTACATTGTACGCTGTACCAAATGTTTAAATCCTCTATCAAATGTTTAAGTTTAGTATTGTGCCAAATGTTTAAGTTTGTACTGTGCCAAATGTATAAGTTTTGTACCAAATGTTTATGTTTGTGATACTTTGTGTATTTTCTTACTGACGTGGAGCCTTTGCAAAGGAGTCTATGACTCAAAGGATTATAATTCCAATATCTTTCAATAAATAAATAAATATAAGCTTTGCAGGCAGAATAAATTAAATACTAAAACACAGTGCAGATTAGATTAAACACTTGTCTAAACAGATGAGTCTGTAGGCCCCTCTTGAAAGCCTCCACTGAAGGAGCCTTCCTCAGAGACCTGGGAAGTGAGTTCCTCAGGGCCTGACCAGCTACATCAAATATGCAATCACCTGATGTCTTCAGTCTGGCCCGTAGAACCGCTAGGAGGCACCCAGTGGAGGAGCAGAGAGGGTGAGCAGGACAGTATGGAGACAGGTGCTGACTCAGATAACCCAGACCCAGTCCATGTATATCTTTATAGGTCAGCAAACTGACCTTGATGGAGATTTCCCACTTCACTGGCAGCCAGTGCAGATCATGCAGGACCGGGGTCAAGTGATGTGACCTTGGAAGGTCTGTCAGTAACCTGGATACAGCATTCTGCACTAGCTGCAGGTGTTGTAGGATCACTCCACCTACCCCTAGATTCAGAGCATTATAGTAGCCAAGCCAGGAGGTCACAAAGACATGCAGCAGTGAGGGCAGGTCTTCTGACAGGATCAATGCTTTTGTCCAGGAGATGTTACAAAGATGGCAAAGGCCATTCAGACTGCAGACAACACCTGAGCCTCCAATGTCAGTCCTTCATCCACAATGACACCCAGATTCTTCACCTTAGTACAGGCCACCAGACTAGAGGAACCAAGACATAAAATGGTCCTCTTCACTGTTTCCCCCACTCCCTGCCATCAGCCAGGCTCGACCACTAGTACCTCTGTCTTGCCTGGGTTGAGCTGTAGCCAGCTAGAGGACATCTAGTCCTGGATCTCAAGTCAGACATAAATCAAGTACATCGACCGCACCAGGTTTCCTGGTGCAAATGACAGATGTAACTGGGTATCATCTGCATTCCAGTGATAACCCAAGCAGTGCTATCTCATGATGTCCCCAGGGGCAGCATGTATTCAGTGAACAGCATAGGTGAGAGAATCAAACTCTGAAATATATCACAGAGCAGGGACTTCAGGACTGAGGAAAAATTTGCCATCACCACCTTCTGCATCCTGATACTGAGGAAGGACCCAAACCAGGGGATGACCCTGCCAGTGATTCCATGGTGCTCCCTGAGATGAGCAAACAACAACCTATGGTCCACTATATCAAATGCTGATGCGAGATCAAGTAGCATGAGAATTCACCATTCCCCTCTATCTCTAGCCCTGAGGACGACATTATACACTCTGACCAATGCAATCTCAGTACTATGTCTGGATCTAAACTTGGACTGGAGTGGCTCCGATGTTAAAGGCCATGAGGTGGGCCTCAAGCTGCAGAGCCACTATCTTTTCAATATGCTTTCACCTGATTTGTCTAGTTGATGTACCTTAGTACCATATTCATGGGACTCCATTGTGTATATACTGTATTTTGTATATTTCTGTACCAATGTTTTCATGCTGTATATATTTTTGCTTTATACCACTGTGTAAATACGCTGTTACTTTTTTTTTCTTTTGACATACACTCTCTAAATACTGTCTGATGTGTTAAATGGTGTATCCTCAACCTGGGTCGCCCCTGAAAAAGGGACTGCACAGTCTCAGCGGGCTGACCCGGTTACCAAATTTCAAATAAATAAAATAAAATAAATAAAAATTGAAGGTTAGAGACTGGTCTAAAGTTTGCCAAGCAGTCTGGGTCAGAAGATATTTTTTTTCATGAAGGGTTTCAGCAGTATATCTTTCAATATGCACAGGTAAGACCCATCTGAAAGGGAGCACTGGAATATCTCAGTAAACACTGGACCTAGAAATCTGACACAACTCACTAGGAGGAGCGTTAGACCTGGGTCCAGTTCACAATGAGTGGGCCACAGTTCAGAAATCACCCCACACACCTCCTCCACCAAAACCAGCCTAAACTCACACCAGATGAGGCATGCTCACACAGATGACCTGCCTGACACTGCTGCCACACTGGCCCAGTTGAGCTTATCCTAGATCTGATGGAAGACACCCTGTCTGAGAAGAAGTGGGTGAAGTCTTCACACTGAGTGGCTGAAAATACTTCCCTCGGTTGGAGACAGGTAAAATGTAACAGCCTGTCCACTGTACAGAAGAGTTGAGCTGGTCTGTTCCTCCCTGCTGCAGTCTCCCAGGACAGGAATACTGTCTTCTTAGGGGAGATTGCCCTATGCTATTCACCATAGTGAGTTCTCAGAGCCAGTCTGTCCCCATCAGCCATACATTTCTGCCAACAACACTGTAATCTGTGACTCAAAGCTTTCATTTTCCTAAGCTTGTTATCAAACTACAGGGGTCTCAAATAAGAAGACCAGCACCTTACATGAATCGGTGCAATGAATCGAGGGCCAAGGCAACAGCCTTATTATAGGATATCACTGCTTTCTCCAATCCAGTCCCACATGCAGCCATCATACCCAAGAGATTCAGTGCCACCTGGAGTCCTACTAGGGATAACCTCTTTTAAGGCTGACAGCAGACCATCTCAAAAGGGGGAGGACAGCTAGGGGGACCCCGAATGAGAATTTCACAGTGCATTGATCTGACCAACTGACCGGTCTCAAGATTATTTATCCCAAGCTCCAGTAAAAATACTAGTTCAAGGAATGACTGTATTGTTCGACCACAGCAGTAACCACTCATGCAAGACCCAGTGAGGACATTAACTGGAGGAAATCTTGATCAAACTGTGAAAGTTCTTCATCAACCCAGGCATTAAAGTCACCCAGAATTAACAATCTGAGTGACTCCAAAACCCTCTCGGTGACAAAGTCTGTGATTTTCTGTAGGAAAATCCTTTCATGCCCCAGAGGCTGGTATATAAAAAGAATCCTACAACCTGCACCTGGACCCTTCAAGTGGCCACACATTCAAATAACAAAGTATTTCCCCACTGATGCACCGTGAAGTTCAACTCAGACCTAAAACAGATGGCCACCCACCCCTGAGATTCTTCTGCAGGCAGTGAACTACAGAGAATCCAACTGGGATCAATGCCAACAAAATTGGCCTCATGTCATCACGCAGTCAGGTGTCCATAATGCAAGCTAGATCAACTGTGGAAATCAAGTCCAATACAATTGTGGACTTGCTTCCCATCAGTCTTGCATTGTACAACACTGCCTGGCAGCCATCACCATCCCCAAACAACAAATGTGCGCGAGTCAGTCTGAGGAGAGATGATGGCCATTGGTCAACAGTTCATCAATGCCACACCTGGTAGGTGAGGATGTAGGTTGAGAATAGTACTCTGCTGTGCTGTTGTGCTCCAGACCAAAGGCAGAAATGGTATCAGTATTTCCCAGAACCCATTGAGATATGTACCTGGTGCAGTCATCAAAGTCGAGAAGGAGTCCATATAAGGGTAAGGGGGTCATTACTCTCACCAGATCACAACTGACTGAATTGCTGACCAACCATCTATCTTGTCACTATGCTGTGCAGTCTGGCACCAAAGGACAGCTACATTAGGTGTGAGATCAGACTATCACCAGTGTCACTCAGCTGAAAAGAACACATTCAGTCAGAGATCTGCAGCCTGCAATTAGGAACCAGCACCCTTTTGGGAGCCTCCTCACAGCCTGTCCAGTGGGACCACAGTCAAGAGGAGACCTCATTCTCCTGGACTTTGACAATAGATATGTGCATATAAAAAACTGGCAGTACAAACAAACAGAATGCTGACTTTGAAAATCTTTCAGTGCCCCCTGACAATGGGCACCCTGGCAACCACCTAGTTCAAATATTCTTAAGGCCATCCCTGAGAAAAGTAAAGCATAAATATTCACAGTTTCAAAAGGCCTCCATGTAACCACAAGGATATAAACACACAGTTGAGCATGTGCAAAAATATTGGACAAAATTAGAAAATCAGAGGTTCTCTGTGATTCTCATAAGGAACCTTTTAATAATCGCTTTACTATCGGCTACCCCATCAGGTTATACAGAGCTCAACAATTAACAGTCACTCCTCAGATGAACTAATCTCCAAATAATCAGTGTCCCATCTGGACTCCCTTCTCCCTTCATGATTCAGGTGTTCTCCAGGTATCTTAGCTCTCCATTCTGTAACCTCTGCTTCACTGCTGATTCTGTATATAGCCAACAAAACCAACAAAGCTGGCACAACCAACACAGGCAAGGTCTTGACTAGGAGAAAAAAAGCTTTTATCAAGGTAGCGTAAGTAACAAAAAGATATTATGTTGAGGAATACATGATGTACTGAGGCACCAGTGGCCTATCATTTGTAGCATAAAATAATGCATACATTTCAAAGACTCCTGACACTTTCCCCAGTCCTCATGCCATGAGACTCTTGCAGCCATCTTTAATCAACTAACTGCTTTGGACCAGGATGGAATCACCCACTGCAGTGTTACCATTCTGAATCCCTTTTCAGGTGCCTATTCAGGAACTTGTGGTCCTGAATGGGTAGCCTATCCCCATTTTGCTTGAGTGTCAGAAAGTATCTGGGAAGAAAGCCCTTGCACGTCTGGGAAATAGGGACTCTTTCAACTGCCTTTAACTACAGCAGCACTTGTAACCGAGTGTGAAAAATGGATTGCCACAGTCTTGTAAGGAAAAAAGGTAAGTGCAGTAAAAGATCAGATTGGATATTTACTGTTCTCTTTACATTCTTTGACTGCATATGCTGTTGCAAAATTTGCACAATGTGTTATGTGTAAGTTATAGTATGTACTGTAAAATAACAAATATGATGATTTTAAAGTGTCATTACATGTTTTTAATGTTTTCATCTTATGAGATTGCATACATTTAGTAAAAAAAAAAACTACAGCAGATTTCTTCACCTCTAGGTCTGGTAGGACATTTTGCTCTGCAGTTTGAGCTGGAAAGAAGGATTAGGCTGAACTTTGGAACTGCTACAAATTGAAGGGTTTGGCCCTGCTGTTCTATCTTTAGGTGCCTTTCTACTGGCAATAAGTCCATGGGACATGGGCAAAATTGTCAGGGGTTAAGCTTTGCTTGGTCTGGAGGAGCTGAGGCAGCATTTTGTCTTGCTCCTCTTCTACCTCTGCCTCTCTTTATACCCCTCTGAATAGGGTATTCGTGGTGCACATAGGGTCTGCTGTAATGAGCTCTTCCCATACCTCTGCTTCAGTAAGGCCTACAGGAGATAAAGGGCTTTCCCTTTTCTGTTAAGACATTAAAAATGATTTTTGCTGATCAACTTTTTTTTTTTTATAGGACTCTTTTTTGCTCCCAAATGAGGATGGCCTTTAAAGGGGAGGTTTATGGTTTAACTCTGCAAGTCCTGCATCAGGGACAACAGGGCCCTAGAAGCAGTGTCATTCACCTCAATTGCCACTTGAAACTGGTACTTATTGCACCTGTTGTTGTACTTGGAAAAAAGCACAATTGTTTTAAAAATAAATCCTGATGGAATTAAAAATAATTATTTTCAGTCAGCTTAAACACTGATGTGCCACTGGGAGCTGCTTAAAACTGCAGTTTTCTCAGTTCCAGGAACTGCTGTGGAACAAAAAAATGCTATTCCACTAAAAAACAATACAAACTGACTAAATTAATGCAGAGTATTGAAGTACATAATAATATTACAAAGTAATAAACAACTGACTAAATTAATGGAGAGTATTGAAGTACATAATAATATTACAAAGTAATAAACTGACTAAATTAATGCAGAGTATTGAAGTATGTAATAATATTACACAGTAATAAACAACTGACTAAATTAATGCAGAGTATTGAAGTACTTAATAATATTACAAAGTAATAAACAAATATATATTTTTTTGATTGTACAGCATTCATAAACTATTGTTGCTAGAACAAGAAAGATGCCAGAAATTTTGCAGAAGTGAAAGCAAGCAATTCCACAGAATCTCAATGAGGAACTAACAGAGAACCACATCCTCCTTCCTCTTTTTATCATTTGATCTGGCTGGATGCACCATGTGAAGATTTGTAATGTGGTAAACATACGCAGATTCTGGATAATATACCAGTTGAAGCTGGAAAAAAGGTCAGGAAATACTGAAACAACAGCAGTGGCAGCAGTGACAACACTCAGATGCACTTGTAGCACACTGCTGAGGAGTAAAAGAGCATGCACAAGTAGGTGATGAATGAGGAAGGCTCTTGTAAGATGTAGGGTGGGACAGGATAGGTGAATTGCCAGTCTGCTTCTGTAATGCTGGAAGAATATGTCCTGGCACAAAAGCTGTCAGTCTCCGTATGGGGTGGTTTACCGGAAGCCACCATCCTAATGGAGGGAACCACACTCATGGTGGAGGAGTGCCCCAATGGTACTATAGATCACAAATATTTTTTTAGAAAAGAGTGAGGTCAACTCCTGTTGTAACATTTAGAATAAGTTTATTATGTCAATTAACTTTGCTACCTAAGTGTAACGATAGTGGTGCCAACCTTTCATGGCCTGTGCCTCTGCTTTAAGGCTGTATGGTGGTCTCACTGGAGCTTTCCATGAGATGAGACACAGAATCAAGATTTACTGGATCAGCACGGCAAACCTTTTTAGAAAAACAGGCATTAAAGAGTCAGGCCAAATGAGCTACATTGCAAAATTAGAATCAGCATCTCCCCACTAAGCCTAATACAATAACTGGAAATCTGAGTTAATTCATTTAAAAGTTACAAGTAACTTTGTAGGCCTGATATCACTCCCTGTTAAAAAACAAACAAACAAAAAAAACCAAAACAAAACAACAAACAGTTTCAATAAAGAGATACTGATGATGTCATAACCAGAACTCACAGACTAGTCCTCTGTGTTAGGAACCCTACATGACTCATTTCTCCAAAGTTTAAGTAACTAGTTGTAGGAATCATTTGGAAAAAAAACTGACACTGGGTTGGGTGCAGTGCATGCCATTTCCAGAATGTTTAGATGCATAGTACTGTACCTTAGAATGGGGCAGGAGGTGGTTATAGAATGCAGCCCTGGACAAAGTTATTGAATGTCAAGGTGGTGCACAATTTCCAAATGTTGGGACAGACATGCAATCTCAGAATAATGCAGGGATGTGCAGTCTTGAAATGTGGTGGTAACACTCAATATTGAAATGTGACAGGGACACAAATCTAGGAATTTGGTGGGGTCTGACAATTTTATAATATAGTGGGGATGTACACTGTGGACTTGTGACAGGACACACCATTTTATTCTGAAATTGCTTGTCCCTGCCATATGCCATATGTACCCACCACATTTAAAAATTGTACATTCCCACAACATTTTTACATTGTGTGCCCCTGCCATATTGTATTCCTGCCACATTCCAAAAGTGCATGTCTTTGTCATATTCCAAAATGGCACATTCTTGCCACATTCCAAAGTTGTGTGTCAATGCCACATTCTGAAATTATGTCACCATTACATTTCAAAATTGTCACTGCCACATTCCTAAATTGTGCATCTCCCCCACATTCCAAAATTCGGTGTCAATGCCACATTCTGAAATTCCACGTCTCTACCACATTCTGAAATGGTGCATCCCTGCCACAATCTTAAATTGTTCAACCCTGCCGCATTTGGAAATTGTGTCACCAAAACATTTAAAAATTGTGCCCCCATGTCACATTCCAAAAATGCTCGTCCTCAGAACATTCCAAAATGATGCATCTCTGTCATATTTTAAAATTGTGTGTCCCAACCAAATTATAAACTGTACATTTCTGTCACATTCTGAAATTGTGTGTCAGTGCTACATTCCAAAATTGCCCATGTTTGTCACATTCCAAAAATATGCATTCCCATTATATTTCAAAACTGTGCATCCCTGCTGCAATCCAAAATTGCATGTCCAAGCCACATTCTAAAATTGTGCATTCCTGACACATTACAAAATTGTGCATCACCATCATATTCCGAAATTAAAGGTCCCCTCCACATTCTGAAATTGTGTGCCCCAGCCACACTCTGAAATTGTGCATCCCTGCTGCATTCTTAAATCGTGCCACCACAACATTCAAAAACTACGCATCCCTGTCACATTCTAAAAATGCTCATCATCAGCATATTCCAAAATTGTGCATTTCCACCACATTTTGTAATTGCGTTTCCCAGCCACATTTCAAAACTGGATGTCACCTTACTACCACGTTCTAAAATTGTGTGTCTAGCCACATTCTGAAATTGTACCTTCCCAACACATTCTAAAATTTGTTTATTTTTTATTTATTTATTTTTATACTTGTAAGCTGATGGGCAATTTTGCCCGTTTTCACAAGTGACAAGATGTTTACTTTAAAAAGCCATATAACATGAATACAATGCAGTACAGACCCCAAAAAACACAGTATAAAGTTATGTCAATACTAATAATACAAACAACAAACATTAAGTATATGTACACTCATTCCTTAATAACAACCAATGTTTAAGTTTAGCATTGAATGTTCTAATGCTTGTGCAATTGGCAATTTCATTGGGTATAGAGTTATAAAATCTAGATGCCCCATATAACACTGACTTTTGCCCAGTCGCTTTTTAAAAAAACGGAATTTTATACACATATTTACTCTGGGACCTAGTCCCTTGCAAATTCATAGCTCTGAGAAACAATGGTAGGACAGTCTGAGGTAACTGACCTAATGTTCCTTTATGAAACATGGTACCCATCTTTAAATTGGCTTTATTTTCAAGTGTTAAACAACCAGTATCCTTTAACAATTTAGAGTGATAAGTCCTAATTGGCAAATTAGTCATAACTCTTAGAGCACTGTTATATGCAAGTTTTAACTCATCAAACATTTTGTTGTTAGTGGACGAATACTCACTCAACCCATAATCAAAAACACTAAATAAAAAACTGTGTGATAATAGTCTATGAGACTCAGGGACAAGATGGGTTTGTACTCTAAACAAAAGCCCTAATCTCTGATGAACCAATTTGATAAAATTTTTGACAAGAAGTTGAAAGGATAGGTTATTGTCCAAAATTATTCCCAAATATTTAAAACTTTCAACTACTTCAGTAGGTTCTCCTTTAAATCTACTATCAAGGTATTCAGCTCTCTTTTTTTACGTGGTCCATAAAAGACCATGGCCTTTGTTTTTTTAATGTTTAACACCATTTGCCTTGACAGAAGCCATTCCTGAAAAGAATTGAAATCATTTTGCACAGTCCCAGAGCCACCATCACATTCCAAAATTGCCTGTCTTCATCACGTTCTGAAAATCTGCACTCACATTATATTCCCAAACTGTACATCCCCACCACAGTGTGAAAATGAGTGTCCCTCCAGTCCTATGTGCTGTCCATGGTCACCTCGGCTCCTAATTCCCATGTTATTTCTTTTTATTATCATTCTCTCCTGGACTTTTTGGCTCAGTTGGAGGAGGAACCTTTTTACTACTGGGATCAGCCTTTACCTTCTCCTAGTTCTCCTCATAATTGGCCATGCATCTGGAAGCATTTATACAGATACATTAATTGGGATAGGTACTGCCTTCTTCAATTTCAGGTTTTTTCCCAGTCTCTATTACACCCCGGGTAAACTATATAAAATGGGATGATTACCCTCTGATATTTGCTCCAGATATACTAAATAACCTGTTACTTTACTTCATGTTCTTTGGATTTGCAGAAAAATTGCCCCCTTCTGGACTGCAATTCAATCACACCTGGATCCACCACTTGGTCTCTCTGAGGGCTTTCTCCCGGTCATTTGTATATTGGGAGATTATGAAAATAACCTGGTTGGTAATCAAAGCTGTAACATGTCCCTTATTTCACTCTGTGCAAAAAAAGTAATATTAAGACATTGGCTTGACCAAAACATCCGCACTTTCTCCGAGTGGTTTCGGAAAATATTGTTTGCTTTACAAGCCGAACGGATCATTGTTAATCTTTCTTATAGAACTTCCACTTATCGGAAAATATGGGAACCCCTATATATGCTATTAACTTTATAGGTTTTCTATCTCCTTTACACATTCCTGTTCACCAGTGTCCCCCTTGGTTAGCTTTGTTTTTGGCTATCTGGGTGCCCTTTGAATTTCTTTGCCTATGTATTCAGATAATGCTCTGTTCTCTCGGCTCCCTAGTTAGTATTTGTGTTTAAAGTAGGTAGGTTCCCGGTAGTGGGGAGGGAGGGTGGGATTGGAGGGTGGGGGTGGGGGTTCCTGTTTGCAGGGTTGTGTTATTTGTTTTTACCATATTTTTATTTTCTTCATGTTTTTACTGTATTTTTGAGTTAGTTTCAATATATTTACTATGTCACCCTGCATCTTGATTCTGGATACATTATTGTGGGTGGGTATTGGTAGGGAGGGTGGATAGTTTATGCTGATGTGATTTAGTTGTTTCTGGCATGTTGTAATTGTTGTTATGGTTGTTGTGTATTCATTCTTGTTCTTGTTATTCTTGAAAAATGTAATAAAGCATATTAAACCTAAAAAAAAAAAAAAATGAGTGTCTCTTCCACATTCCAAAATTGCATTTCCAAGCCACATTCTAAAATTGCATATCCCTGCCACAATTGTTCATTCCTGCTATATTCCAGAATTGTCCATACTCGTCCATAGAAACATAGAAGTTGATGGCAGATAAGGACTGCAAGGCCCATCCAGTCTGATCATTTTTTCTACCTTATGAATGTGCCATAGGCCTTTACTCATTACCCATTCCAAAAATGCATTTCTCTCCCACACTCAAAAATTACACATCTAACCATATTCCAAAAGTATGCATCCCTGCCACATTTTGAAATTGCATGTGACCAGCACATTCTGAACCTGTGCATCCCCACACATTCTGAGTCCCTGAGTGCATACCACATGATGAAATTGCATGTTGCCACCATAATCTGAACTCAAGCATCCCCACCGTATTCTGAATTTGTGCGTGACCGTCACACACTGAAGTTACACATCCATGACACATTATGACATTGTATCGACTTGCCACATTCCACAGCTATGGGCCTCCTGCATTTTTAAACTGCATATCTCTGCAACATTCTAAAAATTTATGACGCCACTGCATTCTGAATTTCAGCATCCCTGACACATTCCAAAATTGTGTACCTCTGGTACTTTCTGAGACTGTGTCATTACTGCCTTTCACAACTGCAGCCTGGTGATATTCCGAAATCTCATCACTGAAGTATTCTAAAAATTGTACACAACTCTGAAAGCCATGTTTGCTCAATGCAATTTGCACAGTGTGCCTTCCAGGGTAAATAATAAAATAAAATGAAAATGAAATGTTTCCACCCCTGACACATTCTTAAGTATCTTGCATCTACACATCATTAATCAATCAATCAATCAATCAATCAATCAATCAATCAATCAACTTTATTTAACCAGGCATAAACACCATTGAGCAAGCTCATTTTCATAGCGGTCCTGGACAGTAATACAATACAACACTTAATCACAGATGCAGTAAATCAATAATGCAAAAACATTGTACAGATAATGGTCAATATAGGCCAATACATACTAGTCTGACATAGCTGTGAACAGATGCAATTATTAAAGAAGTTTACAGAAAAGAGGGAAGAGCCAATGATCCTAGACTATCACAAGTTTATGTGTAGTAAGTCGGGAAAGTGAGGGGTGTGTTAGTAGGAAAAGATAGGATGAAGAGGGCCAGGATTGGAGGGAATAGGCTAGAAAATGCTGGATATCCCTCACTGGGGAAGTGAGGTGAACGAGATTCTGGATGTGGGATTCGTGAAGGGACCAGAGGCTAATGGCGCAGAGTCATGTAAAACATTTGCATGTTTCCTTCAGAAATTCGGCTATCAGAGCTTTGAATGAGATTAGACCTGGAAGTGAGGAGAGCTTTAATGAGCTTTGCATGGTATTCCATAGCGATGGTAGTGAAAAATTTATTGCAGCTGAGCCATATGTTGTTTTCACTCTAGGAGTCTGAAAACAGAGTATAGAGAAACATGTTAGGCCATAAGATCCCTTGGCCCATTTGAAGAGGCTCGAGATGTATGCAGGAAGATTATAAGAAAGTGCTATATGGATCCAGAGGAGAGCATTTCTTTTCCTCCTAGTTGAAAGTGAGGGCCAACCCGATTCCTGGTACAGTAGGCAGTGGTGAATGGGAAGGGGTAGGTTGAAGATAAATCTTAGGGCCTGGTGGTAAAGAGTGTCAAGTTTATTGAGCACCGTTAAAGGACAAGGATTGTAGAGAAAGTCTGCATAGTCCAGTATGGGTAGAAATGTGGATTGTACTAGCCTCTTTCTAGCTTCTAAGGTAAGCAAATGTTTAATACGCTAGAATAAGCCTAACCGCTGCCTTAGCTTCTTCGAGACTTCATTCAGATGGCACAGAAAGTTAAGCTTATTATCCAGCCAGAACCCTAGGTATTTAAAGGTTTCAACTATTTCAAGGGGTTCATCCAGAAGCATTAGAATCTGGGGAATATATGTTGGTCTGGAGACTGCCTTTGGTGAAAGGATCATGGCTTTAGTGTTTTTGGTGTTGAGAAGGAGCTTATGCTTGATGAGATTATATTAGAGAATAATGAAGTCTTGCTGTAAGTTCTCATTGGCCACATCCAAGGAGGAATTTGTTGTATAGAGTACAGTATCATCTGCAAATAAATGAACATTAGCTGAGCGCAGATGAGTGTCCAGATTATTGATATAGATTGCAAAGTGGATTGGGCCCAGTATGGAGCCTTGGGGGATGCCTCATAGAAGGTTTTTTTGTGGAGACAGATCACCTGCAGCTTTGACTTGTTGTAACCTGTTGTTGAGATAATTGGAGAACCATTTTATTGCAGGACTATTGAGACCAATATTGCTCAGTGCTGTAAGCAAGATGTTGTGGTCCACAGTATCGAAGGCCTTACTAAGATCAAGAAAAAGAGCAAACACATACTTCTTAGAATCCAGGGCAATTTGCCAATCTGTGGTTAATTTTGCAAGTGCAGATACAGTGCTATGTTTAGCTCTCAGGCCAGATTGTGCAGGGTTTAGCAATTCCTGCGAATCCAGGTGTTCTCTAATTTGGGTATTGACAATTTTTTCAAGTAGTTTTGACAGAACAGATAATATAGATATAGGCCGGTAATTATTCAGATCACACGTATTCCCCGACTTGAATAGTGGTAGAATGTGGGCTGTTTTCCATAACATAGGTAATTCTCCTTGCTTCAGAGAGGTGTTGAATAAATGGGTAATGGGGCAGTCAAGTAGAGATGGCCAAGCTTTAGAAAGTAAGGCTCGATATTGCCTGCACCAGCACACTTTTTGGTGTCCAGAGATAGTAGTAGGTCCTCTACTTGTTTAAATGTAACTGTATGGAAGCTGAAAGTGGTAGGATGAGGTTGGTTAGTGTTAGGATTAACATTAGGGTCAGCAGCGGAGTCCCCTAGTGGGTTGATTTTATTGACAGGTGAGGTGTCAAAAGCTAAACGTGCTCATTGAACTGTTCTAGTATATCAGCTCTGTCTGTGTAAGTGATTCCAGTGGACATAATTTTGGCTGGGAGAGATGCATCAGCAGAATGTCCTTTGACCTCTCTGAGGATGTTCCAGAATTTCCCAGAATTGTTTTTGTTGGCTTCTAGTTCTGCTTGAAAATATCTAGCTTGGTGCAGGCATTTCTAGAGGTGTGAAATGCTAACCATCTGCATGCAGATGAGATTTCCTCACTCTTTTCCACCAGTAGTCCCTGTCTCTAAGCACTTTCTTCAGGATGAGAGAGAACTAGCCAGGAGGTCTTTTTCTAGATCTGATCAGCCTTAGCAGGGCATGTTTGTCTATTAGTCCCATTAAGAGGCCATGAAAGATATTAAATGCTTCGCTAAGGAAGGGGGCTAGATAGAAATCCTGCCATCTGCTGTTACTTAGGTCTTTCAGGAAAGCATTCTGGCAGAACTTTTTCAGGCATCTTTTCAATTTGAATTTGGTAGCTAATTTTATTTGGGGAGAGTGTCTGATGCAGGCACTAGCACAGTGGTCGCTTATACTATATCATTGAAGAACACTCCAGTATGAGAAATGTTATGAGACCTGTTTGCTAACATGAGGCCCAGAAGGGAGCTACGCTCAGGATATTTTCTTTTAGGTCTGGTGTTTGCAGGTATCATTTGTACTAATCCAACTGTATCACAGAGACCCTTCAATTTCATGGAGCTGTCATCATTCCAGTTTAGACTGAGATCCCCCAGTAGGATACATTCCATGTTAGCTGAGTCAGTTAGACTTTGAAGATGTGGTAGGAGGGCCATGCCACCCGATGGTGGTTGGTAGCAGGTTACGATAAGGAGTGTCTTCTCATTGGAAAGGGATCATTTTAGTGCTAGGCATTCAAACTCTTTTGCCTTTGAGGTGCAATCAATGACTATGACTACAAACTTGCTCTTAACATATATTATGACCCCTCCTCCTCTAGATGGTCTGTCACATCGGTAAATATTGTAACTCGGTATGTTGACAGATTTGGCTGGGGTTGAGGGCATAAACCAGGATTTAGTTATCATAAAGAAATCGGGAATTGCATGTTGAGCCCAGGTCTGTATAAGGTCTAGTTTCTTCAGTAAGCTGCAAGCATTAATGTGAAGAGAGCTAAGACCTTTATATTGTGGGAGGTCCACAGGGGTGGCCAGAGGAATGGGTGGGCCTGGGTTTAGTTCAACGTTTCCCAAGCAGAGTGGAAGAAGTAGCGGTAGTTTTGGAGGTAATGTCTTAGTCTGCTGAGCAGTCTTTTATTTCTCTTTCTGGTGTAGGTTGGTTTCGAGATGGCTATTGTTTTTGTATTATCACACTTTGAAAAGGGTAATGCATAGATAATTGCTGTAGCCAACAATGTAAGAGGCATTCGCACGTGGTCTCTGGCCACTGTCTGGTGTGAGAAGGGGCACAACCATATGGGAGACATCCCCACTCTGAGATAATATAGTTTATTGAGAAGGGGCAAATCTTGGTATTCGTCAAAGGTGGAGTTTTGGCTTTGGAACCGACATTTTGATTGGTGTGAAAATTAGAAGTATGAGACAACTATGTAGAAGAGTATCTATATGTAGCATTTTTACTAGAAAATGTTTCCTAATATTGGAATTGTGCACAAGATTGACAGGCCTTTCAATAACAACTTCTTAAGAAGGCAGAGCTGTCTAAGGATGTAGGCTGGACGACAGGCGTGGCTGATCTTATTTAAACCAATAGGCAGGTAGACGGCTGGCCTAGCTTTTAGTGGAGGAGCATTTAATAGAGGCCAGGGTTCTGGGTAGGCAATGTGGGAAGAAAATTCACCTCAGCTTAAACAGACCAAGCAGGCAGAGGCACCCAGAGCAAGGAAACAGTTAGTATAAATGCCGCAGAGAGCGGGGTCTCTTGGCAGCCAATTACAGGCAGAGCCATAAAGGCAACAGCCAATCGTTGGTGATCTTGAGAAGTCAATGTCCAATCAGGGCTCCGAGGTATTCCCCAAGGTTAGCAGGCAGGTTTACCTGGTCTGGAAGGCTCCTCTGTGGGCAGGCGGAGTGCGCACAGCCGGCTGGCTTCTCCAGCCATGGCTGCAAGGCATGTGGCGGTAGCCCGATCAGAGGCTCTTGTAGCTGGTCTGGAAGGCTCCTCAGTGGGCAGGCAGAGTGCATGTGGCTAGCTGGCTTCTCCAGCTGTGGCTGCAAGGCATGTGGCAGTAGCCCAATCAGGGGCTTTTGTAGCCAGTCTGGAAGTCTCCTTGGCAGGCAGGTGGAGTGCGCATGGCCAGCTGGCTCCTCCAGCCATGGCTGCAAGGCATGTAGTGGTAGCCTGATCAGGGGCTCTTGTAGCCGGTCTGGAAGGCTGAATGGTGGGCAGGCAGAGTGCGCATGGCCAGCTGGCTTCTCCAACCACAGCCACAAAGCATGTGGTGGTTGCCCAATCAGAGGCTCTTGTAGCCAGGCTGGAAGGCTCCTCAGTGGGCAGGCGGAGTGCGAATGCATGCCCTGTACCACACAGTGTCAGCTTTCCATTTTCATGAAAATGCATGCCCAGTACCTACCCAGGGCCCGATTCAGGAAGGATGATGCAGGGCTTGCGCCAAACCTTGCATCATCAGCAGGGTGTGGCATGACTGAGCCAAAGCTCTTTGGTGCAACACAGCCTGATTCTCAAAGGACTGGTGCAGTTTCAACAGTTTCCTCATATTACGGCAGCTTGCATGACTGCTTTGGCGCTGGCCCTGTAATATGGGTTCACCAATGGCACACAGGTAGATCGGGGGGAGTTGGTTTAACCTGTTGCGGTCAGCACAGAGACATGCAGCTGGGGGTTTGTGGAAGGCGTTGATACTGAATCTCATTTGCCTCACAGTTTGATGCAAGTTGCCCCTTGCATCAAACCCTCTGCTGCAAGTCCCCTGCGCTGATCCACATCCCTTTGTGAATTGGCCCCCCAGTGTCAGCTTTCCATTTTCGGATGTTTACAACCACAGTTGTATATAACGTGGGAGAAATGAATCCTATAAGATAGCTTGCAGGTAGAGCTAGGCTCTGAGTTCTTGTTATGACGTCAGTAGCTCTTGACAGAAACTGGCTTTTTTGATTGGGCAATGACATCAGGGTAATTATCACTTCTGACTTTTAAACAAATGAATTTAAAGATTCCATTTTTGGCATGAGGTTGATTAGGGATATGCTGCTCTAAATTCTGAATTTATTGATGCTAGAAATTTTGACTGGACTTCTTTCTTTATTTATTTATTAGAAGATTCAAATGATACCTTTGAGCACAACTGCTCTTTTACAAAGGTTCCACATCAGAGTTACAAGTTTTACAACAAATGACAATTACAGTAGATGTTATAGATGTTACAATTAAGTAAGATACAGGGTGAATGAACACATTCCAGAGGGAAACATGTCTAACAAAACAAGAAACATCAAAGTGGACAGAACAAGAGCAGGTTCCAGCAGCAGGTTGCTGGAGAGACAACAGAGCATAACAATGGTGATTATGACTAGTTCAATGACAAACTGCACTTGCACTTAACTGCTTGGGCAGTCTGCAGGAATATTTTTATACTGGGCACATCTGGGGAGGTTCAGCATGGATTCTGACAGTTAATTTAGCCATCCTGCAGCTCTAACGGCATGGGAATGCTTACCCAGCTGAGTTCTGTGGAAAGGTAGCTCAAAGGCATCCCTGGCCATGCTTCTTTTGCTATACTGTTTAGAGACCGTGTAGAAACATTTTTTTTAAAACTGGGACTGTTAGGCCCATCAGTGCTTTCTTAGCTAGTAGGCAGGTTTGAAACTTTGTTGTACTGGGAATTTTTTTTAAAAGCCACAATATGTTAATTTACGTGCATGAGAACCTGAGAGTAATGAGAAGCCTATTTTGTGAAATCACTATACAGCCTTGAAGAAGTGGCACTGGCCATGAGCTGTCAGCACCACTATCATTACACCCAGGTGGCAAAGTTAAATAAAATAATACTGTACATCTATTCCAAACATTACAGCAGGAGCTGAGTTTGCAAAAGCCAGAACTTTCTGTTCTGTATTTGATTGTCTGTCCTTGGATAGTGTACACTGTGTGCATATCTCAGCTGAACAAGCCACCCAAGTGCCTAAAGATGTTGCACATGTAACTTTTAATAGTAGCCTTTCATGTAATGGGGTAGGATTTGTCTGCACTGCATAATATCAAACCTAAGAATGAAGTGGGGTCCCTGTATTGTGTTTGGAATGGGTGAAAAAACAATGTATTCTGTCATTTCACTACCAGCTCTCCCCTCCACACTCATCACTGATCCCTCTATCCTCCCATTACCTTCACATTGCCACTCTCACTGTAATGCCTTGGTTTGCTGGCCAAGGCACCTAGCTTCACGTGAGCTCTTTCCTTCTAAAATTGCTTGAAAGGACAGAGCAGAGAACCTTATCAGAGCAAGGTCAAAGGATTAAGACTTCTTTTGGCTAAGCAGATTTACTGTGTGTTGTTATTTTTATTTTGTACTCATAGGGATTGCTACTGTTTGTTGCTAACATTTCATTGCATTATTTTTCTCTGATTCAAATTGTTGTTGCTGTATACCTACTTCTACATTATTACAAGGTGTGCCTACAGGTGTGTGCTAACAGATTACTGCTGTAATCTTCTGATTCAAATTGTCCTTTGCAAGGTATATCTTCTGTTACTGCTTTATTTTTCTCTGTAGCAAAGTGTTTCTTACAGGGTACATCTTCGCTGAAATTACTACAGGTGATGCTTACATTTTTGTGACTTTTTTATCATTGGGCTAAGCAAAATTACTGTTTGATACTGTTTTATTTTATTATTTTTTTGTTGAAAAGGTTTGTCTCAGAGGTGTTTCAGTCTCCTTCTCACACTGAAGGAGATAATTGCTTTCCTCCCACAGCTCTTCCAGAGGATTATGTGTGTATCTGGGGTGGAGCTGGCAAACTGTCAGTAATTTCCAACAGAAAGAAGGGTTAATAGGTCAGGTTAGTTCATATCTTGGAGGTAGAAGACTTGGTTTGCTGGCCAAGGCACCTAGCTTCAGCTGAGCTCTTTCCTTCTAAGATTGCTTGAAAGGACAGAGCAGAGAACCTCACTAGAGCAATGGAAAAGGATTAAGACTTCTTTTGGCTAAGCAGATTTATTGTGTGTTGTTATTTTTATTTTGTACTCACAGGGATTGTTACTGTTAGTTGCTAAGATTCTATTGCTTTATTTTTCTCTTATTCAAATTGTTGTTGTTGTATGCCTTCTTCTGCATTGTTACAAGGTGTGCCTAAAGGTGTGTGCTAACAGATTACTGCTGTAATCTTCTGATTCAAATTGTCTTTTGCAAGGTATATCTTCTGTTACTGCTTTATTTTCCTCTGTAGCAAAATGTTTCTTACAGGGTATATCTTCTCTGGAAGTATTACAGGTGGTGCTTTAGATGTTTTACAGTTTTATCTAACATTAGGATAAGCTTTCAGGGTTACTGCATTTGTTGTTGACCGATTGTTTCTGCTCTTACCTCCTTGTTCTTTCATCCATGGTTCTTCTTTTTCAGCAGGGGAAGGGCCCAGCCACCCACCCCCATCCTTAATCACACCACACTACACTCCTTTTATAGGGTACCACAGTTGTGACATTTCCTGTGGCAAAGCAGGAAGGGGTGGATCAGTGGGGCATCCACAAGGTGAGCCCATTTATAGGGGCACTAGTAATTTAACTTGTTATAACAAGTTATACGAAAACAAAACACAAAACCAAACCATTACTTGCATTTTCTTCCTTCTAATTACTCTGACCAGGTTATAAACCCAGCAGCTTATCTGGAATGGAAATCACTAACTGCAGGTACTGTGAAACACTTTTCAGAAGGACAGTCTTACAGGATTTAGGACACTGTCCTACATGCTGGGCCATTGGAGATCTTAGGGCTCAGCTCCGGGCAGCATGGGCAGAGATTGCATGCCTCAAATTTCATATTCAAGAGGAAATACATTATAAGAACCACCCGCCATTTCCCCAACATCCAACAGAAGAACCTCGACCGCAGAGGGTAGTTGGTCCAGGAGGTTGGCAGGTGGTTAAGAGGGGCAAATCGGGTTGCTCTCCAACATATTACCTCCAAAAACTATATAAACACTACAGTATCTGCCTCTAGCTCTGAAATCAAACAAAGGGGCAGAGGACACTGCAGAGCAGGGCACTGCAGCACAGGAGCTAGCACAACAAAACTCACCCAAATCAGGAACCAAAACAAAAAAAGCAAAAAGGAAATCCAAAAAACTTCTGATCATAGGAGACTCCATGATTCGGGGAGTCGATACCCATCTCCAGCCAGGGGTAATGGTCAGATGTCTCCGAGGTACATCAGCGTGGAGAGACAGTGACTGCATTGCTAAAACTGTTCACAAAGCAGGAGAAAACATTGACATCCTGGTACACATAGGGACTAATGATCTTGCCAGACGGTCAGTTGTGGAGACCAAGGAACACCTGACCAGGCTGGGTAACAAACTATCATCCATTTCATCCGGCATCTCCTTCTCTGAGATCCTGCCAGTCTGGGAGAGGGGGGCAGAAGGACGGAAGGTCAGAGAAGGGAAATAGGGAGCTAAACATGTGGCTCAAGGGCTGGTGCCAAGAAAAAGGACACAGATTTGTAGGAACTGGCAACAGTTCTGGGAGCGTAAAGTTCTTAAATTTGATGGACTGCATCTGACTAAGGAGGGAGTCAGTGCATTGGGGCAGAAGTTTGACGTCTTTGCAGAATATTTAAACTAGCAAATGGGGAGAGGGGTGCAGCACCCCATACGTCAAATGGGAAGAACACCCTTCCCCCCTCAGCTAGTGGTCAAACAGGGATTCAGCATGTTTGCAGTTAATTTGCATCACCAGGTAAGAATAAAGGTCTTTCTCCCCATACGACGCACAGGAGAAATGCCAAACCTCACCCAACAACTAACACACCGAAATCTGGCCAAAAGAAAATCATATACACAAATGCTCACAGCCTGGGAAATAAGATCCCAGACCTGCAGGCAATAATGTCAGAGGCTAAACTGGACATATAGCAATTAGTGAGACGTGGTTTACCAGTACCCACACTTGGGAGACTTCAGTACCTGGCTATGTACTGTTCAGAAGAGTCCGAGGTGCAAAAAGGGGGGGTGGAGTGGCCCTGTATGTCAATGAAAATATCAAAGCTACAGAAATTCAGAATGCACATAAGCCAGAAGAACTGAGGGTCACCCTGGAAACAGGAAATAGGACAGCCATAAGAACTGGGGTTGTCTACAGTCCCCCAGACCAGGGGAAGAACATAGACACATTACTGTTAGAAGATATACAAAACATGACAGCTAAAGGGGAGGTTCTGATAATGGGATACTTCAACATGCTGGATACAGATTGGTCAATACCAGCAGGAACATCTGCCAGAACTAGACACATGGTGGATTCCCTGCAGGGGGAGGGCCTCAAACAACTGGTACAACAACCCACAAGAGACAGGAGTATCCTAGATCTAGTACTGACTAACAGGGAAGGGATCACAGCTCTCCAGGTAGAAGGTCACCTGGGGGCCAGTGACCATCACATGGTGTGGTTCAATTTGGCCACTACATCTAAACCATCCCATTCCAAGGCAACAATATGGGACTTCAGAGGAGCTGACTTTGATAAGATGGCCAACAGAGTTAAGCTAGCCCTGGCAAAAAGAAACACAGGTGAGGGGGTACAGGCGAAGTGGGCAAGCATTAAGGATGCAATACTTGAAGCAACATCCCATTGTGTTAGACAGAAAAGGAAGTGCAAAAGAAGAAGGAAACCACTTTGGTTCTCAAATACAGGTGCAGAAAAGGTCAGAGCCAAAAGGCTGGACTTCAGGAAATATAAGGGAACACAGCGGGATGAAGATAGGGAAGTATACCAAACTGCCCTAAGGGAAGCAGGGAAGGCAGTAAGGCAAGCAAAGTCCCAAACTGAGGAAACACTAGCACGAACAGTAAAAGAAGGTGACAAGACTTTCTATAGATACATTAGTGAAAGGAGAAAGTCCAGAGGGGGTATTGCTAAGCTCAAAGGAGAAAAGGGGGCATGTGAGGAGGAGGACCCTGAAAAAGCATCTATCCTAAATAGATATGCTTGCTCAGTATTTACTGAAGAGAAGGTAGGGCAGGGCCCACAGCTCAGCACCATGGACGAAGGGGGGAAGGAGGTGAGCACTACTCCCTTCACAAAATAAAGGGTCCTACAAGAGCTCGCTAAGCTCAGGGTGGACAAGGCAATGGGACCTGATGGCATACATCCCAGGGTACTTAAGAAGCTAAGGGTGGAACTAGCAGAGCCAATAGCAGAACTGTTTAGTGAGTCTCTGAGCACAGGAGAGGTCCCAGAAGACTGGAGAAGGGCTCATGTGATCCCGCTCCACAAGAGTGGTAGCAGGGAGGAGACAAGGAACTACAGACCAGTCAGTCTTACCTCAGTAGTGGGCAAGATTATGGAGGCACCCCTTAAGGAAAGGATAGTGCAACACCTGGAATCCATAGGGGCACAGGATCCAAGACAGCATGGGTTTACAAAGGAAGGTCCTGTCAAACTAATCTCATAGATTTATTTGACTGGGTAACCAGAGTGGTGGACCAAGGGGGAGCAGTGGATGTCGCCTACCTTGACTTCAGCAAAGTTTTCGACACTGTTCCACACAGAAGATTGATAAATAAGCTGGGTAGGCTCGGGGTGGGTCAGAAGTTGGTCAACTGGGTGGCAAACGGGTTGATGGGCAGAAAACAGAGAGTGGTGGTAAATGGTATACAGTCAGAAGAGATGCAAGTCACAAGTGGGGTACCCCAAGGATCAGTCCTGGGGCCAGTCCTCTTCAATATCTTCATTAGTGACATTGCAGATGGACTAGAGGGTAAGGCTTGTCTGTTTGCAGATGACACCAAGATCTGCAACAGAGTAGATGATCCAGCTGGGGTGGGCAGAATGAGAAGAGATCTGGATAAACTAGCAAAATGGTCAGAAGAGTGGCAACTGGGATTTAATGCAAAGAAATGCAAGATCATGCTCATAGGGAAGAGAAACCCTGAAGCCACCTATAGGTTGGGAGGGGAGTTGCTAGCAGTCACAAAGGAAGAAAGAGACTTGGGCATCATCATCACCGATGACCTGAAATCATCCAAGCAGACCTCTAAAGCAGTAGGTAAGGCTAGAGGGATGTTAGGGTGTATAAGTAGGGGTATCACAAGTTGTAAGAGGGAGGTAATAATCCCTCTTTACAAGACACTGGTTAGGCCCCATCTGGAGTACTGCGTGCAGTACTGGAGGCCACACCTTCACAAGGACATTAACCAAATTGAGGCAGTCCAGAGAAGGGCAACCAAAATGGTGCAGGGACTGCATCAGAAGACATAAGAGGACAGATTAACAGAGCTCAATATGTGTACCCTTGAGCAAAGGAGGGATAGAGGTGATATGATCGAGACATTCAAACACCTTAAGGGCATTAACAAGGTGAAAGAGTCTAACATGTTTCAATATAAGAAAAATAGCAGGACAAGAGGACACAGCATGAGATTAGAGGGAGGCTGATTAAGGGGAAATGTGAGGAAATTCTTTTTCACAGAAAGGGTGGTGGATACATGGAACAGCCTACCTCAGGAAGTGGTGGCTATGAATACAGTGCAGGGCTTCAAACAGGCATGGGATAGGCATAAGGGAGCAATACAGATGAGTATGAATAGGTAGGCCACTGACAGAGCAAAGGCCGATGGCACATTTATAAGGTAGAAAAAGAAATGGGCAGACTGGATGAGCCTTGTGGTCCTTACCTGCTGTCATCTTCTATGTTTCTGTTTCCAAATTCTGGTTTGGTTCCCTTCCCTCTTACTCTCCTCACTCCTCTCCCCCAATCCCCTCCTTCTCTTACTCTCTCCTCTCCACAGATTCCTGTACTTTTGTCATTTCCCACCCTCACTCCTCTGCTGGGCAAGCTGCCTTCTCCCTCTGGAACCTGCTCCCATCTCCTCTCTGCCTCTTCCCTTCTCTCCCAGCCCTTAGATGCCAATTGAGGCACTTTCCTGTACCCTCCTGTTCTTGCGAACCCCCCCTCTTGACTCTTCTTCCCCTCTTGACTCCCCCTCCTGCTTAGGACCCTCTTAAGTTTAGGCTAACTGTGTAATAGACTCCGTCTGATACTGGCCAGCATAGCACTGCTACCTGCCAAAACAAGCACCGTGTACTTCATTGTATTTCATGCATACTATGTCTTCGTATCAATATGATGAACCATGCTGCTGTTTACCTACTTGTTCACCACATTACTCTTGCACCTATAATGTTACCTATGTAAGGAAGTAAGTAAGCAAAATTGCGTTTGTTAAGTGCCCTTTCCCCGAGGTTCAGGACACTGTACAGGATGCAGAACAGTACACACAAAACATCATTCATAAACCATAAACATTTATTTATTTAAAAGTTTCACCAGGAGGACATACTGAGCAAATTGCTCATTTCCAGATGTGTCTTGGGGGAGAGGATAAGGGCCGTTACATAAGATTTTATATCAAAATGGCAACAATAGGCAACACAGTAGGTAATAAGTGCTACATCATAGGTTAAAAACAAAAGGCAATACGTACTGTATCATAGGCTACAGGGAATTCACATACCATCAAAATACAGTTGCAAGGATACAGGGAGACAACATGCTGACATATCAGCAAGGTATAAGATTGCAGTGATTACAGACACAAATGCATGACACAGCTAAAGGATGCATATGATAAGAACTTATGATAAGAACATGCAGTGGACAGTTGCAGCTAGCACTTTGGACAGTTGAATTCGGGTACAGTTGCATGAGGAGGAAGTGAAAGAGCGCATGAGCAAGGACAGAGCTTGGCTCGATGGGGCATTACAGATGTCAGCAGGGAGTGAATTTCAGAGCTAGGGAAAGCGGTGGGAGAAGGATGTCTTATCAGCAGAAGAGGTCCTGAAGGGGATGGCTAGGGTGTGAGCGGCACCACTCCTAGGGGAGCACGATGGGGGGGGGCATAGCATGCATAAAATAATAAAATCTCAAGCAGCATTAAACAACAGCTAATCAATAGCTGATATCGGGGAAGTTGCACATTAAATACCAAATGCCTCCTCCACCACACTCTTATGTTTTTGCAATGTTATTCTTTTGTATTCCCCTTCCTTTCTCCCCTGGATTGCACCCGGAAACAAGCCTCATCTCAGTGTATCTTTCCTGGTTACCAATTTTAAATAAATAAATACATTACTTAATTAATTACTATACTACATTGTGCCCTTCCTCATAGATTGCCCCAAGGCACATGTCAAGATGTCAAGACAATGACAATAGCTGACTATTATTAGATATGTGAATGAAGACATTGTCATATATATATTAGGGATACATTTTTCTATCTCATGGGTAGGTGCACATGCATACAGTTCCTTATCTTGTTTAAAACATAGTTTTCGAACAATGCAAGCATTTGTCATAATAATGGTATTTTTGTATCGTGAGCTTCCCCATGTGTTTCAGTAGAGACCTTTAGTGCAAAATACAGTTCCCATGGAAGAATGCAGCTTAAAGGTGGCTACCACTATTTACTTTGCAGAATATCTAAAGAACAAAGAAGGCTGTCACAACAGAGCTTAGGTATGTATTTATATTCTCCCATATCACACTGTTTAATCAATAAAATAGATAGCTGTGCATATTTTCCTCTTGAAGTATGGTTTATCTTTTTACATCATTAAAGCTATGAACAATTATGGGGTGTGGATTTTCCAGTTAATCTGAGCACCAATATTTTCATTATGTCAGGGTCTTATTCATTTGCCCTTAAAGAGGTATTCCTGTTACAGTCACAATAAACATAATCACCATGTCTTAAAGGGAAACATCTACCTGTACTCAAGCCCCACCTTAGTGTGAGGCAGGGCCCGATTTTCATTTTTGCAAAAAGTGTAACTTTTTTTTACTTACAGTGAGTATATTAATTAAGCTTTTATCTAGTTGATCCTGCCATCCCTCCCACTGGTATTTTGAAAAGAAGCACTCCTAACGACACACATACAACCTCCCGTGGCTGTCCTGAGAATGATGGATGAGCCAGGCAGCAGCTGAGGGAGCATACATAGGTTTACTGTGCAGTTGGAGTTTGAGAAACAGGAGAGGAGAGAGTAAGCATACAGAGAAACAGGAGAGGGGACACAAAATAAGACATGATAGGAGTGGTGCAGTGCAATGGCTGTGGGGCGGCAGTGTTCCGGGAGACATTCTGGAGGCTGTGACACTGCCCTATTTGCAGGCACCTCTCTGGTCTGAGGGAGGAGGTTGCCCGTCTCCAGGCTGACCTGGCTAGGATTCGTGAAACCCTCCCCACCCAGGGACCACCAGGCCAATGCCACTACCTCAGAGGTTGCCAAGAAAGAGGAGAGGCTGGACCAGGGTGGGCCAGGGGGGAAGAGGGTGGTGGAACAGAGTTGCATCCTCCAGCTGTACCTCCACAATCTATTCGCCTTCTGGTGGATAGTGGTTCCTCTATGGAGGCACCTGCAGTGGAGACCAAGGAGGATGCTGGGAACCTTCACAAAGGAGACCCACAGGAGGGTGGCATGAGACCCCACAGGGGAAGGAAACAACTCCTGGTGGGGGACTCAATCATTAGGGGGTAGAAATGGGGGAGGAAGGGGAGAGGGAGGTAAGGTGCCTGCCTGGCGCCACGGCTTGGAGAGACAGGAAGCGAATCCTCAGGATCGTGGGAGCAGCTGCACGAGGGAGGGAGCTGGATGTTATTGTCCACCTAGGGACAAATGACCTGGCTAGGAATGGGATCAGAGCAGTGCAAGAGGAGTTTGTAGAGTTGGGGAGGGGCCTTAGACGAGTAGTGCATACAGTAACCTTCTCGGAGAGGTGCTGCCTGTCTATGGCAAGGGTGCTGCTAGGGTACTCCTCACCAGGGAATTCAATGAATGGTTGAAAAACTGGTGTGGAGCTCAGGGTTTTGGCTTCATTGGGGACTGGGGAGCCACCTGGAGGGATGCAGACCTATACTGGCGCGATGGTCTGCATCTGTCCAGGGGGGGGAACCAGGATCCTAGGTGAGAGGTTTAAATGCTTCATTGGCAAGCATTTAAACTAGCCAAGGGGGGAGGCACTGAAAAGTAGCAGGGAAATCCCAGCCTCCCCCCACAAACAACAGTAATTAGTGAGGTAAACACCAAGGTAGAGAAGTCATTAGGGAGCAGGCCAGAAGTAAATGTAAAAAAAAGGCAAAGGCAGTAAGGACAGGAATGGGGCTAAAAGGGGTAAGGTCATCAAAAAGTGGAGGGTGATGAGTACCAATGCCCATAGTCTGTGTAACAAGCTCCCTGAACAAGTGGCCTTGATGGAAGAGGGTTGCCTGGATATTGTGGAAGTCACAGAAACATGGTACACAGAGAACCATGACTGGGATGTCAACATACCAGGATACACAATCTACAGGAGGGACAGGGAGGGTAAAAGAGGAGGAGGAGTAGCTCTTTATGTAAAGGAAGGGATCAAAGCAACAGAACTAGAGTAAAGAGGGAGCAGATGAGACACTCTGGGTCACCCTGGAGACAGGAAATGGCATCACAATTGCATGGGGTTGTATACAGACCCCATCTCAGTGGGAGGAATGGACAAGGAAATGATAGAAGGCTTCCTTAGACTGGCAGAAAAGGGGAGATATTGATGGGGACCTGAAATGCCAGGATGTTAACTGGAGCACCTTGCTGCAGGCACATCCAAGAGCAGGGTTCCTTGATGCCCCACAGGGGGCATGCCTTAGACAGCTAGTACTGGGACCCACTCAGGAGGAGCAATCTTAGACCTGGTACTCCCAAATGGGGACGGAGAAAGAATCTCAGATTTAGAGGTGGTAGCTATCTGGGAACAAGCGACCACCAAACGGTGTGGTTCATTTATAACACAGCCATACAGTCAAGCCATACAAAAGCAAGAGTATTGGACTTTAGGAGGGCTGACTTTGGGAAAATGAGAGAGTGCCTCAGAAAAGCACTAGCAAACAGGCAAGAAGGAGGGGTGGAGGAACAATGGAGAGTAATCAAAACAGCCATCACAAAGGCAACAAGCCTTTGCTGTAAAGCAAATCAACAAAACACAATGAAGGAAAAAAACGCTATGGTTCTCAAAAGAGGTGGCAGGGAAGGTTAAGGAGAAAAGGATAGCATTCAGGAAATATAAGGAAACACAGAAGGAGAAGGACAGAGAACTTTATCAGTTAAAGCAGAAAGAGGCTGGGAAGGCAGTCAGAATAGCAAAGGCCCAAACTGAGGAAAGGTTAGCCAACTCTGTTAAGAAGGGGGATAAAACCTTTTATAGGTACATTAGGGAGCGAAGAAAGACCAAAGGAGGGATCCTGAGGCTTAATTAAGGGGAGGGAATGTGGTTAGAGGGTGACAATGAAAAAGTAGGGATACTGAACGAATATTTCTGCTCGGTATTCACAAGGAAGAGGAGGGGGAGGTACCCAAACCAAACAAGAGAAACATTCTGAAGATGAGGGTCGATACCAGTCCATTTACAGAAGAAAGGGTTCTGAAAGAACTAATAAAATTGAAGGTGGACAAAGCAATGGGGCCTGATGGGATTCACCCAAGAATTCTAAAAGAACTAAGGGTAGAACTAGAGAAACCACTGACTACCCTTTTTAACAAATCATGGGAGGATGGTGTGGTACCTGAGGACTGGAGGAGGGCAGATGTGATTCCTCTTCACAAAAGTGGGAGCAGGACAGAGGCAGGAAACTACAGACCAGTTAGTTTGACCTCAGTGGTAGGTAAAATGATGGAATCACTTCTGAAGAAAAGAATTGTTGAGTACCTAGAGGCCAGTGGGGCACAGGACCCAAGGCAGCATGGATTCACGATGGGAAGGTCGTGTCAGATGAATCTAATAGATTTCTTTGACTGGGTGACCAAAGTAGCAGACCAGGGAGGGGCTGTGGACATGGCTTACCTAGATTTTAGCAAGGCATTTGATACAGTCCCACACAAAAGACTAATACGTAAGTTAGCCAGCCTTGGAGTGGGTCCCAAGGTGGTAGCCTGATAAAAATTGGCTAGACAACAGGATGCAAAGGGTAGTAGTAAATGGAGTCCACAGTGAAGAAAAGAGGGTTACTAGCGGGCACCGAGGGTTCAGTACTGGGACCGTCCTTTTAATGTCTTTATATGTGACATTGCAGAGGAACTGGAAGGAAAAGTATGTCTCTTTGCAGATGACACAAAGATCTGCAACAGGGTTGATACACCAGATGGAGTAGAAAGGATGAGAAGGACTTGGCAAGGTTGGAGGAATGATCAAATGTATGGCAGCTCAGATTCAATGCAAAGAAGTGCAAGGTAATGCACCTGGAAAACAAAAACCAGGGCAAAGAGTACACAATGGGGGTGAGATACTGACAACAGTAAAAATGGAAAGGGACCTGGGAGTAATTATATCAGATGACCTAAAGGTGGGCAAGCAATGTGAGAAGGCAGTAAGGAAGGCTGGGGGGATATTGGGATGCATAGGGAGAGGCATCAATAGTAGAAACAGGAAGTTGTTATCCCTCTGTACAGACAGTTGGTGAGACCCCATCTGGAGTACTGTGTGCAGTTCTGGAGACCCCATCTCCACAAAGACATAGGCAGAGTGGAGGCTGTCCAGAGGAGGGCAACCAAAATGGTGCAGGGTCTGCACCAGAAGACATACGAAGAAAGACTAAAGGAGCTTAATATGTATACCCTTGAGGAAAGGAGGGAGAGAGGGGACATGATAGAAACTTTCAAGTATCTCAAGGGAATCAACAAAGTCCAAGGGGTAGCATCTTTCAGAAAAGAGATGTGCAAGAACAAGGGGGCACAATTTGAAGATAGAGAGGGGACGGCTCAGAGGTAATGTGAGGAAGTATTTTTTCACAGAGAGGGTTGTGGATGCATGGAACAGCCTCCCTGAGGAGGTTATGGAGTCAAGAACAGTGGGGGAATTCAAGAATGCATGGGACAGACATAAGGCAGTCCTAGTGGGGGGTAGGAGGAAGTAAGCTGTTGGTTAATTAGGATCTGCAGCTTATCTATTAGGTAGAAAAATGGGCAGACTAGGTGGGCCAAGCGGTCCTTATCTGCCATCGAATTCTATGTCTCTATGTTTCTATTGATAGCTCTAGTTTGGAATGAACATGTCTTGGTGCGATACTGAGACCAGATATAGACTGGTTATACAAAGCAGGAGGATGGACAGTGTGGCCAAGAAAGGCTACCTAGCTGCCTCTCTGGCCAGCAGACAGGCTAATTATATGGCCTTTACTGCCCAGTACCAGAAAACCCTCTGGAATGCTACGATGGCAATGGTGGATAAGGCACCACCTGGTCTGGCTGATGACCTGGCAGAAACAGCCAGATGTGTCTTGGAAGCCACAAAGTAACAGTTTCACATGGCAGCAGATAGCAATGGTAGCCTATGACAATGGTGACTGTGATTGAGTGCTTTCATAAAGGATGACTCAGTCGCAGAGCCGGTCCACAGGGCTACTGCTGGGCAGGGAGGGCGACCAGATGAGGGTCCACGAATATAGGGACAGAATGCCGCTATATGTACATGCAGGTGGGGGAGACTGAGCACTCTGAGTGATGGGCGGAAGGGGGGGAGAGTTTGTGAGGTGTAGTGAGGTGGTGGGATGCTGCACTGGCACCATGGCATAGTGGGTGTGTGGCAGGCTAGGGTTGAGAGGGTGCTGGGTATGGGTCTCGGCGCGCGTTCGTTTTGTTGTGCCTGGCCATGAAATTTTCTTTTTTCCTGGTTTTGCACGCCCTCGACATGCACCCACTTAGAGTTGAGAATTCTTTAGTAGGGGGTGCGGTGCACAGCCTCCGCGATAAAAAAGTCCCTGATTCCCTTTGCTTATCGCCAGGAGTGTACATTGCTAAAATTGATTTTGGCAATGTACTTAATCCTCCCTACGGCAATCGCCTTTCTGCGATCGCCGTTATCACATGGAACCAATGGCAATGACACTGCAGCCAGATGTATGGCTTTGACTGTGGCACTGAGGAGATTTGTCTAGCTCAGGACCACAAACCTTACTTAAGATATCCAGACTAAGGCCATAGACTTCTCTTCCGAAAATAATTCTCTGTCTGGGGACAAAACAGAGGCTTATATGAAGAAGGTGACTAAATATAAAACCACCTACAAGAGCAATTCTGCTAAGGAGAGGACTTCAACTTCCTATAGGCCACAAGGAAGGGGAGGTAGAGGTAGGTCAGGCTGCAGCAGACCTTTTATCCAGGCCCAAGCCACCTCTGTCTATCAACAATAGAGAGGATACTTCAGGGGCAGCGGCAGGGGCAGAAGGGGCTACAGCTGAAGCCCTGGGGTGCAGGGTGAAATGTAATTATGAAGTGACAGTGCTTTGGCACTGTCCAGCTTGAAGACTCCCTGATCTATTGGCTAGGGTTGCCTCCCCACTACCAGTAAGAGGCAGGCTGACTCACTACTTCCAGGCTTGGAAAACCATTACCACAGACAAGTGGGTCTTGGAAGTAATGAGTCATGGCCTAGCCTTCAGCTTAAAATCTTTTCTCCAAGCTAAGGTCAACATTTTTCAATCAATCAATTAATCAATCAATCAGTCAATCTTTATTTTACCAGGTGGAACACCATTGAGAAGAACTCATTTTAAGGTGGATCTGGGCAAGGTGAACTTAAATCAGCAATAAATAACAGAACCAGATGGAGTCATCCAACATTACAGGACACAATATAATACAGATATAAGCTATAGCTAAGCCAAACAAAAAAAGGAGAAATGTCACAATAAAACTCTTGAAAAGCTGAAGGGATAGATAGGCAAGTATAGATAAAGGAATGAGGAGAAGGAGCAGCAGCAGGTCATACCAGCCAAGGAGTGAGGTGTATGTCAAGGATTCAAGGTTCTAGGCATGTTGGAGGTTAAGGGAAGCAATTACAAGTCTCATTGAGGGAACGTACAATCAGAGTTTTGAATGTGGTCAATTTAACAGGGATGGCTAGCTTCAGGGTTTTTTGGAGAGTATTCCACAGGACAGAAAGGGCATAACTTATCGAAGATCTACCAAAATGCGTTCTGACTCTGGGGGTAAAAATTGTGATGTGGAAAAGGCTTCTCAGGATTAGCTTCCAGGGGGTACAAAGTGGCAGGCAATCTGAAATGTACTGGGGAGCTTGTTGATAAGTGCTGTATAAGTCCAAGTAGTTGCATTTTTAGTCTTCTGGATTTAAGTGCCTTCCAGCCTAATTTGTAATAGAGTGAGCAATGATGAGTGGAATATGGAGCTCCGGTAATAAATCTTAATGATCTTTGGAAAAGGGTGTCGAGCTTGGATAAAGCAGTGCTGGGACCGTTGCCATACAGAATGTCAATGTAGTCCAGGAGAGGTAGAAAAGTAGTTTGAACCAATCTTGTTTTGGCATCCTGTGCTAGTAAGTGCTTAATACAGAAAAAGAGACCAAGTTTTTGTTTGAATTTTTTAACCAGTTCCTCAATATGATCTACAACGGAAAGTTTACGGTCAACCCAGAAACCCAGGTGTTTAAACTTGTCCACAAACTCCAGTGACTCCTCCAAAAGCATAGTGATTTGAGGTGACGTACCTAAGGGACAATGATCTGTTGCACTGACATGCAGGGAAAAGAGCATGGCTTTGGTTTTAGCATTTAACATGAGTTTTAGGTGCAGAAGGTTTTGCTGCAGCAGGTTAAAATCAAGTTGCAGATCCTTGCAGGCAAGTTCAGGAGTGAGCCTGGCGATATAAAGGATGGTATCATCAGCAAAAAGGTGGATGTTTGCTGAGTTAATAACAGAATTGATGTTGTTAATATGAATTGTGAATAGTAGTGGGCCTAAGATAGACCCCTGTGGCACACCTCTCGGGACTGTCTTCAGCGGGGAGAGGACTCCTTCTGCCTTGTCTTGCTGCTGATGGCCAATGAGATAACTAGTGAATCATTGCAAGGCAGAGGAGTCAAGACCAATGTTACGGAGAATGCGCAGTAGCAGATCATGGTCCACAGTATCAAAAGTCTTGCTCAAGTCAAGGAATAAAGCACAAACATAGTTTTTAGCATTGAGTGCAGTTTGCCAGACATTGGACCCCTTGGCAAGTGCAGATACCATGCTGTGGTTCGGTCTAAATCCAGACTGTACTGGGTTAAGCAAATTAAATGATTCCAAATGTTTTCTTAGTTGAATATTTACTATTTTTTGAAGTAATTTAGAGAAAATGGGAAGAAGAGATGTGGGTCTGTAGTTATTGAGATAACTCAGATCACCAGACTTGAACAGCGGAATTACATGAACAGTTTTCCAGACCAACAGGAGAGCACTCTGGGCAAAAGACATATTAAAGAGGTGGGTGATGGGCATAGTCAGGACATGATAACCTAGTTTTAAGAAGAAGGGATCAATCTGATCAGCGCCCATGCTTTTTCTGGTATCAAGTTCCAGAAGAAGATCTTCCACTTGGTTAAAGGTGACAGGGCAGAAAGAGAAAGATGCTTATTGTGCTGGGGCATTTGTGGATAGACAAGCCGTGTTGGGGGCACAGAACTGGTCACACAGTTTATTAGCAGGAGAAGTATCAAAGGCTAACCCAGAGGTAGAGAAGTGGTTGTTTAGGAGGTCTAAAATAGTCTGCTTGTTGGTAGTGGAGGAACCACCAGTGGAGATTTTTGCTGGGAGAGAGTTAACTGGGCTGTGTCCTTAAATATCCTTTAATGTTCTCCTAAATTTGGGAGGGCAAATTGGTTGAGGAGACCAGTTCCAAATGAAAATAATTAGCTTTCTCAGCCCTAGAGAGTTTTGTACATTGGTTTCTAGCCAGTCTAAAAGCTGCCCAGTCAGTTAGCAGTTTTGATGTGCATGCTTTTTTCCACAGGGCATGCCTATTATGCCGTGTAGTTTTCAGGCTGACAGTGAACCATGGGCATGACTTTTTCCTAGTTCTAATTTTAACTAGGGGTGGGTGTTTATTTATGACATCAAGGACAATATTTTGGAACAGTTCATAGGCCTCAGACTCAGTAGGGGCAAGGTAGAAGTCTTGCCACGAGAAGTACTGAAGGTCAGAGATGAAGGCATAGTGGTCACAATTGCGTCTGCTTCTTTTAAAGATGCACTTAGAGGTAGAAGTGGGTTTTGGGATAGACCTCACATAAGCTATAGTACAATGATCACTTATATCATTGAAGAAGACGCCAGAATGAGTTATGAAGTGGGGTTTATTTGCAAGAATTAGGTCCAGCAGAGTACTTGTGCTAGATTTTTATGGTTTGGGTGGATAGCTTCAGTGATGAGTTGGGCAAGACCATAAGCATCGCAGATGTCTTTTAGATGTTTGGAGCTAGATGAGAGCCAGTCAAGATTAAAGTCACCAATGATGATCACCTCCGAAGACAGTGTGTCCAGGGTGTTGCACAGGTGACCCATCAGCTCAAGACCCCCTGAGGTGAGTCTTTAACATACGATTATGCATAGTGACATGGATGGTGAAATCAGAACCTTTATTGTGAGGCTTTCAAATTCTTTGAGCATAATAGTGGAGTCAATTAATGAGGCTGTGAATTTATCACAAATGTAGATTGAGACCCCTTCCCCTCTGGTATTTCTGTCTGCTCTAAACACATTATAGGAAGGAAAGTTAATTTTGTGATCTGGGGTAGAGGTTCCAAGCCAGGTTTCAGTAACCACCAGAACATCTGGTTTAGTATGGCAAATCCAAGACGGTATGGTATCAAACTTTCTTGGCAGGCTACAAGCATTAATGTATAGAAGGCTCATTCCCTTTAGTTTTGTCAGCTCAGAGGGCTCAGAGAGTGGGAAAATGGGGCCTGGGTTTAATTCAACATTACCTGAGCATAACAGCAGCAACAGAAGGAGTTTTTTGAGGGCACCTAGCAGCAGCCTGAGTAGTCGAGACCAACCTCGTTTAAAGTAGGGGGAGGTAATTGAGGATGGGCAGGTATTACGAGGACCAAGGGGACCCAGAGAGGTATATAAGAGCACCCGGGCTGCAAAGGTAATAGAAGCAGAGAAGGGAGGGAGAGGGCATGAATGGAGAAGGGTAAAGCCTATTATCTTGTGGAAGAGTACCACAGTCAGAAATATGCAGCGCAAGGATTTTCATGGAGGTTGGTGAGACTAAATTAATGTATAATGAGTGAGATTTGTTCAAGCTCATTTTTCTTGAAGAAGCTGTGTTTGTGAGCACAGTGCAAGGATCGAGGGTGCTAAAGAACAGTCCTACTAAACAACCAAAAGTTAACACAAAGGACTACATTTTGGAAGTCTAGCATCAGTATCAGTAGCATTAACTCCAAGGTGTATTAATGGAGATTGTCCCTTTAAGACTGAGGAACATTTGGTGGACTTACCAATGGGAAGATGGGCACAACAGGAGGGGTGGGGAAAGAAGTAAGCAAGTGTATTTAAAGAGTGTTGGGCCGGGAGAAAATGTTGAACAGGATTAGAGACAAAAGTCCAATCTTGGCTTCTTTATGAGATTCAGTGTGCAGTCAATCATAGTGCAAGCAGGGATGGCATTAGCCAATCGGAGGATAGTCAAAGGAGCCAGAGTTCCAGTGGAGAAGGAAAGACAGCAGGCTGTACCTTGAGGTTCCACTTGAGGCAGGAAAGCTATCAGCAGCTGTAGAATAGCCACATCCCTGGAGGCCAAGAAACAGAGGTACAGCAGAGTGCCCGGCCAGGGAAAGCACCTAGGGAGAGAGAAAGAGAGGGCGAGGGGTTATTAAGGCAGGCAGCTGGACGGTGGAGAGTATACAGGGGCAGGAGACAGAGGAGAACAAAGGATGTGTATTGCAGGGGAAAAGGAGGGTATGCGAGGGCCACTGTTCAGGCGGGAGGGAAGACTAGTCTGGAGGAGGGGGAGAAACAAAGAAGTGAGGGGAAACACAGTGGAGTTAGAGTGAGATAGCTGTAAGAGAAAGAAGAAAAAAGATAAAGTGCAGGTGCAAGACAGAGAGCGAGGCAACAGGTCAAACAATCCAAAATCTTTTCACTTAGGTTCTACAGATGGCATTAGAAACAATACAATAATAAAACAGACCAACATCCTCCACAGAAAGGAAACTCCTGGAAAAAGAAGTGTCCAACCTGCTAGAAGCAAAAGCAGTGGAGCCGGTTCCCCTTTCCCAAATCGGAAGAGGGTTCTATTCAAGATACTTCTTAACCTTAAAGAAAAAGGGGGTGGCAACCCATTTTAGACATTAGGGGTCTGAACAAGCACTTAGCAAAGCCAAAGTTCAGAAAGGTAACTTTGGCAATGATTCTTCCCACTCTTCAGTAAGGAAACTGGCTGGCATCACCAGATCTGAAAGATGCCTACTTTCACATTTCCATCAGGGAATCTCACAGAAAATACCTAAGATTCAGACTACCATTAGGACATTACCAGTTTTCAGCCCTACCATTCTGCCTAACCTTTGCTCCCAGGGCATTCACAAAGTGATTGGCAGTGGTGGTGGCATACCTGAGATGGCAGGGCATCACTCTGTTGCCCTACCTGGATGACTGGTTAGTCATGGGGCAGTCACCACAGCAAGTAAAAGATGCCCTCAGGTTCACCCAGGATACCCTAGAATCATTGGGATTCCTGATCAATGTCCACAGATCTGTGCTTCAACCTACTCAGGTATTAAATTTCATAGGAGTAGAGTTGGATACCATGCAAGGGAGATCCTTCCTCCCTCAGGACAGCGTAGACAATATCCTGCAGATTGCAGACTCATTCGATCTCAACAAGCCACAGCCAGCCAGGTACTTCCTAAAGTTGCTGGTGCATATGACTGCAGCAACAGGAACAGTTTAGGGTTGCAGATTCCAGATGAGAGACATTCAGTTTCACCTCAGGGAACATTGATACCAAAGGAGAGATTCTCTCGCAAAGCAGGCTCTGCAATGGGGGCAAGGCAGAAGCAATCTCGGGGGGGGGGTCCCATTCAAGGAGGAGTCCCCCACACTGGTACTTACTCCAGATGCCTCATTCCTGGGGTGGGGGCACATCTGGAAGACCACACAATGCATGGCACGTGGTCCCCAGCACAATCACTCTTGCACATAAACCTGTTGGAGCTGTTGGAGCTCAGGGCAGTGCTCCTGGCACTGCAATATTTTGCATCCCTGGTAAACGATAAGGTGGTACTTAGGGTTGATATTATGATGAGTGGTTGCTAGAGATTCCAAGGGTTTCCTTTTATCTTATAATTTTGGGTGTGAACTCAGGTTTACAAAATGCAAATGTGGCTACGTACCTACTGGCCTGGCATCATGGGACCAGCCTTGAAATGAGAAGTTTTGGATTATCAGCTGGCAGTACAGCCTAGAAGTTAAAGCAAAGAGCTGTGAACAAGCTTTGTTCATCCAGCAGAATGGGCTTTGATTCCATCATACTCTGCTTGTGCATTGTGTAACCATAGCAAGTCACTTAACCTCTCTGTGCTCCCAAAACACACCCAGGAACAAGCTATAGCTGTGTGCCTTTCTTGGATAAAGACAGTAAAAATAATCTGAGCATGTGTTGTGACTCTGAAAATATTATGCTCTTTCTATCCAGATTTGACTTGGAAAAAAAAAATAGGACACCATTACTTCTTTTTTAATTGCAAAAACACATAGGCGAACAACACCTTTAAAACATACATAACCTGAGATGCATTATTAAAATAGTATTTTACTTCTTTTGATGAAGTTAAAAGTATAACAGTTTCTTACTGAAATACTTTGGATGGAATGGGATTTTCTACTGTAAAGGAAAAAAATCAATCTGGTTGATCCTGCTGCCCATACCCTTCGAGTGTGTCTTTCACTGTGCAGCTATGCCAATGGACCATAGTTTTCCAGAATGCCATTCCCACTGTAATGTAAAAAAAGAAAACAACAAAAACAAAAACAAAGGGAGAGACAGACTGTGTGTGTGGTGTGTGTGTGTGTGTGTGTGTGTGCTGTGTGTGTGTGTGTGTGTGTGTGTGTGTGTGTGTGTTGTGTGTGTGTGTGTGTGTGTGTGTGTGAGTGTGTGTGTGTGTGTATCTCTGACAGAAGTGCTGCACTAACTGAACTATGCTGAAAGGGAAAAAAATATCACCACTAATTAAATAAAATAATATATGGGTGGGTGTAAAAAACAGAATTTTGCACATATCCTCAATGTGGAATGCTTTTATATACCACTTGGACTTTGCCGTTGGGGTTAATGTAGCATCCCACACCTCGGGTGTGTGTAAAATTTTGGTTACACACACACACACACACACACACACACACACACACACACATATATTATGCTATATTTTAATAATACAGTTCAGATTATGCTTTTTTTAAACAATGTTGTCAACCCATGTGTTTTTGCAATTAATAAACAATTTATGGTTTCCTATTTTTTTTCTTTTCAAGTCAAATCTGGATAGAAAGAACATAATATTTTCAGAATCATAACACATGCTCAGATTGTTTTTATTGTCTTTGTCCAGGAAAGGTACACAGCTACAGCTTATTTCTGGGTGTGTTTTGGGAGCACAGGAAGGTTAAGTGATTTGCTCTGGTCACACAATATATAAGATGAGCATGTTGGAATCAAACCCTATTCTGCTGGATGAATGAAGTTTGTTCACAACTCTTTGCTTTAACCTCTAGGTTGTACTGCCAGCTATTAATCAAAAAGTACACATTTCAAGGCTGGTCCCATGATGCCAGGCCAGTAGGTACGTAGCCACATTTACATCTTGCAAACCTGAGTTCACACTCAAAATTGGAAGAGAAAAGGCTGTAAGAGAAGGAACAGAATAAGACAGAAGTTAGTGCTGTGGCAGCCCCAGAAATCTGCACTGACATGAACACAGCCAGGGTTTAGAAATCTTGATACAATATGGGGCCCCAATACCTGCTGGCACCTCAGAGCCACCCTTGAAATGTGTAGTTTTTAATGATCATCTGGCAGTACAGCCTCAAAGTTAAAGCAATCCTAAAGATGGATTATTTTTATTAACAGTTTGAAATGTAAGGGTGATAACTCACTAGTTTCAGTGCACATACAAAACAATTATTATAAGTGTAGAAAGTGTTGTAATAATACTTTAAAACACACTTAAAAAAACAGATGATTTCCTGTTTAACCTACAGCTAATGGAGGGCCAAGATCGTCTGTGACATCATTTCCTGTCAGGAGCCTAAAACATATGGCTGCCACCAGCCCTTAATTACAGACTGATTTACATGTGAATAACTCTGGACTGCAAAGATTCACACATAAACACAATGGCTCACTCAAATTAGCTTTTTATGATCTTTTAGACATTAAAGAGTTGCTGATGCCGCAAGGAAAACCTTGAAAAACATAATATTAAGGTACAATTTAACTTGCTTTCTATGGGCCAGATATTCAGAAATGCACCAAAGTCCAGCACAGCAGAAATCTGATGCACCATGGCATAATGGGTGCCATATTCAGAGGTTGCGCAGGCTGAAAATCGCCAGCACTATGTGGCTGAATATGGCAGAGCTGTGCCATGGCGCAAACAGAGGTGCGCCATTGCGCAACTGTGGCAGCGCAGAGAAGCACAGCAATGGGGGGCAGGGCACAGAGAAAAGACCCAGGGACAGAGCCATGGAAGCACAGTAACAGTGACCACAGGAGCCCCCCACCAGCAGGGCACAGCAGGGCACACACAGGTACCCAGGTACTGGACCCCAGAACACAACAGTGGCATGGAGAGTTGGGGACAGGAGGGGCCAATGGAAGGCCACCAAGGTTTCCCCACAGGCAGGCTGCGGCTGTGCCCCACAGCATTGACCATGGCAGAGCCACACCCAGGACCATGTAGCCAAGCACACACACACCACACAGGCACACAGGAAGCCCACACGTACCGGGCACTGAATGGGCCAGGACACAGGCAGCATGGCAGACCACACGGGCTAGCTGTCCAATTCCACGCAGAGGACCCCAACACAGTGTGTGGACAGGACCTGAACAATGACTATGGCCATGTGCCACCACCACACACACACACCCACCACACACCCTTGACAGCTGCCCCATGGACACCCTAAAGCACAGCCACCAAACCAGAGGATGGACATCAACACAGCAGGACACACCACAGTACACAGCAGGGAACCACAGAACCGCAACATGTGCCCCCTCCCATGCACACACCACAGACAGACACTGGGCCACTGCAGCATGGCTCCACATGCCACCTGCAAAGCAGACACAGACACAGGTAGGTATGTGAGAAAAGCTTTATAAAATAGGTAAGTATGAACAACAGATAACTGGGGCAGGGAAAGGGTAGGTACAGCGGGGGAAGGGGACAGGGAACAGGGATTGTACAGAGGGAGGGGGGACTGTAGGGGAAGGTGCAACAGGGAAAACAGGGGCCATGCACTGAAACATCAATGGCGACCCCATCCGGCTGCCCCAGCAAGCCTCCTCTCTCTTCTGTCCACCACCACCATCCACCAGATGGCGACCACCACCTCCAGAATACTGGACACGACCAGGAGCATCTGCCGCATGAACCTTGACAGCATCCGTCTAAGTTGTTCTCCATGCTGGATGCCTGACACCTATGGCAAGGGACAGGACAGGTGATCAGTACAATGGCCCAAAGAACCATGCCCACCCACAATGCATAATGGTTAGTGGGACCACACACCCCTGGAGGGCCCGGAATGGACACCCTCAGGGGGGTGGGCTAACGCCAGCCAGCAACACAGTACCCCATGGCGTTGCATAGAGGCGGTCCCCACCACACAATGGCCACATGACCACACAGTGACAGTCACATGACACACTGCACTGGCAGCACCACAGCAACAATGGTGGCAGCCGGGCACGTGACAACCCCACCAACAGCCAGCACACGGGTCCAATGGACGCACCATGGTGGCATGCACGATGCACAGTGTGACACACACACAGCTGTCACAGCACATGTCACAGGTGGCCATGCCCACACCCACTCCCCACTGCCACGCTCCATGTGAAGTGAGAATGACCATGACAGTACTTACCTGCCCCCTGTGGTGCAGCTTTCGCAGGTCAGTCCCCATCAGGGTGCACCGCCCGGTTGTGCTCGGCCTCTGCCCTGGCCCACCAGTGGTCCTCTGGCCCGGCAATGGAAAGAAGACAAGTGCATATCAGTACCCAATCACATCTGCAGCCCCCCCAACAGCCCTCTATGCACAGGGTGTGCCCCTGCCCGCCATGTCCCGGACGCCAGCATGGCTGCATCACAATGCAAGCAGCATCTGGCCATGACAGTCAGTGATGTGCACACCGACAGTGTACCCCACTGCAGGGCATGCCAAGCAGAGATGCCACCACCACAATACAACACCAGGTCAGACATGCAACATGTGTACACCTACCTGGCTGTGGCACTGCACCACATCTGACACATGCCTGGAGCCTCTGGAGCCATTCTGGGTCCCTCCTTCGCAGGTCACCATACCAGTGCCTGCACTGCTCTGCCATCCATGGAACCCCTGTCCTCTCCTGGTGGATGGCTATGGTGTGCCACACCCTGCCCCTGGCCTGCTGCAGGGGCACCTGGCCAAACAGCTGGTCACTGTATGACTGCACACAGGCCATGAGGCTGATCATCTCCAAATTGTTCCAGTTGCTGAAATGGCATCCTCTACCCTGCGCCATGGTTTCCTCATATTGCGGCAGTGAAAATGGTGGGGACAGGAGCACATAGCTGCCACAGGTGCAAGGTGCGAGATGCGTGGGAGAATGTGCAGTGCTTGTCCATTGCACATTGAAGGGCATGCACACTACGCATGACCCAGCGGGGTCAGAGGATCACGTAGGCATAGCAGGGGACAGAGGTCACTGACCAGTGCTCGTGTTGCTCAAGTGCGTGCTACGGCACATGACAACATGAGCACTCATGCGCATAGCTGCTTATGCACCACATGTGCAGTGCTGAGGCATTGCGCAGTCCACGTGTGGTGTGCGACTGGAAACCATGAAACCTAAGGCACATGCACACTGCAGGCGTGCATACCATGCGCGTGCGGGTATTGTGCCCCGACCTGCTCTGGTACAACACCATTGCGCATGGTGCATGTCTACGATATTCAGATGCCACATGCAAATGAGATCATCAGCCAATGCATGATGCAGTGGGGTGCATTAGCATATCATTACCATCCCCATTTGCATGGGTTACGCCTCATAAGTGACACGGAACCGCACAGACCATAGACCGGTATTGCAACCTTGACAGGTAAGTGGGGGATACTGCAGCAGCGGACTGGGAGCAGACAGCACTGCAAGGTGGGATGGACCAGGGAGATGCTGCTGCTGACACACTGTGCTGTCCATGTTCACAGGAGGCAACATGTCAGGACTGGAGGAGGGCGAGGAGAGTGGGCCTTCATGGAAGGGCAGGCCCAACTTCACTAAGGGAGAATCAGATGCCCTGTTCGAGGCCTGTTCGAGGCCTACCTTGACAGGGAGGCCCTGTTGAGTGGTGTCACGGGCACACCACAGGACAGAGACATTGGATGAGAGAAGGTGGCGACCTATGTTAACCAGCACGGCAGCCACCAGCGGTCAGCGCAGGAGTGCCGCAAGAAGGTCGGGACTGACAGGCGGCACATAAAGGAGAAGGTGGTGGCCATCAGAGCATCCTGTAATGCCACCAGAGGAGGGCCAGTGGATGTACCCACATTGATGCTAACAGAGGTGTTGATGGCAGCCACCATCTGCCGCACCTCGGTGGAGGTTGTGCCTGGAGGGGGCTTCCAGATGGGTGGCAGCCCATCACTGCACAGTATGTATGTCAGCCACACACAGGTAGTAGCCTGGAGGGTGCGCACACAGGCATGCTGTTGTGCATGCTGCTGTCCTGCATGTCATGTGCACATGTGCGCACCCACGTGCTTGCCACGCTGCTGGACACATGCAGCAGCAATGTATGGTGGGGGCACATGTGGGAAATGCATCATGGACACTCCATCCTTCTCTTGCAATACCAGCATGCCTCTGTGCAGAGGATGGGGTGCCAGCAGCAGCTGTGGCACCCGTGGATGCTGGCACTGCCCTGGAGGATGAACCATCAACATCCACCAGCATCCGGGAGCCCGACAGGCTGCAGATGAGCACCACAGTGCCTGTGGGTGTCCTTGGCCTAGGGAGGACGAGGCCCTGGATCTGCTCCTGCAGGATGCTGGCTTTGGTGTCCTGTGCACAGAGACACAGATCAGGGCGGGGTCCAACTCCGATGATGACATCACACTGATCCAGGACAGCATGTGCAACATTGTGGGCAAGTCACCTCTGCCGGCATCACAGGCAGTGTCAGGGCCCAGTGCCATTCTAGCGGCAGCACAGCCACCTGCCAGCACTGCAGGTGCAGTGGTATGTGTTGCTACTGCTGTGCCCTGTGTTGGTGGTGGTGTGGCCGTGCAAGTGCAGGGCAGCATACAGCTGCCAGATGGGTGACAGCAGCAGGCTGTGGGTGCCACCGGGCAGCCGGACACAGGGTCCACCGCTGGTGCACATGCTATACCCATTCCCCCTGCAGACCCCACTGTGCAGCGTACACCGGAGAGGGGGGCTGTTCAGCATGGCAGGTCACCCACCAATGATTGGTGGCCCTCCTGGGAGACCCAGGATGCATACCATCTGGCTGAGCATACCCGGCTGCTGTGGGCATCCCTTCAGCAACAGGTGCTGCTTGCTACTGAGGTGCATGCACTGCGGGTGGAGGTGCACCAGTTAGCAGAGCAGCAGGACAGGGGTACTGCGCAGATCCTGGAGGAGATGCAGTGCATGCAGGAGGTCATGACTGTGGCCTTGGATTGCATTGCTGGTGCAGTTGCAGATGGCTCTGCATTGCTGGCCACCACAGGGCATGGCCATGCACAGGTAACCCCTGCAGTGTGCTGTCCACCCATGGACCTGATGTCGGGCGATCCCAACACTGTGGATGCTTGGATCAGATGCAGACATCCCAGGCATCCCAAGTCTGTTTGGCCACCTATATCCCCCACGAGGACACGGTAGTGGTCCCGCACTCCCACCCTTGGGAGGCTGTCAGACACCCCCCATGGCTGATGTGCAGCCTGCAGTTGCCGATCAGCCCAGCATGGCTGCCCCTGTGGCCATGGCAGCTGTGGTACCACAAAGCTGCCCTGAGCTGTGTGCTGCCCTGACCGCAGTCTGCTGCTGCGGCCCTGTGCGCACATGGGCAGTGTGTGCACCATAGCTGTGGTGGCATGCATGTGTGTCATGCAGCATGCTGCCTGTGTGTGTGTGTGTGTGTATGTGCAAGCCCGGCTGCTGTACCCTGTGGCATGGGCGTAATGAGGGCAGTCTAGCACCAGTTGTGCCTGTGCACTGGTGCCATGCGTCTGATCCACGCTGCGTTCCACCACCTGTATGGGTGGGTGCGTGTGTATGTGTGCGTGCGTGTGTGTGTTGTTGTGTGTGGATGTGTGCCACTGCCTCCCCTGCATTGCACCTCTGTATGTGCATGCCCCTTGCCATGCATGTCCCTGCATGTGTGCTGTACTTGTCTGTGTGGCCCATGTATGTGTGCCGTACCACCTACATGCGTTCACCAGAGTGTTTCTGTGCGACAGTGTCGTGGTGGCATCATGCCTGCTGCTGGAGTCAGTGGTCCCTCTGCCCAGGGGGTGGCTTTCCACCACCCTCTGGCCCATTGTCCCATAATTCCCACTACTGTTGCCCTCATCTGCCTCGACAGCTATCCCACGGTCAATGGCCATGTTATGCAGTATGCAGCAGGCCAGGAATAGGCCACAGGCTTTCAAGGGACTGTACTGTAGGGCACCAGCTGACTTATCTAGGCAATGGAATCATGCCTTCAGCATGCCAAAGACATGCTCGATGATGTTGCGTGTGCTAGCGTGTGCCTCGTTGTACCATTCCTCTGCTGGGGATGACTGTCACTGGTAGGGAGTGAGCAGCCAGGGCCTCAGCATGTACATGATGTCACCCATGTAGAGAATGACATGGTTAGCCCTATGCTATTCTGTACTGCACCCCTTGCTTATCCCTGGCACCCATGCCACCATACACACCCTGCCCACCCCCATCCCCAGGTCTTCTATGCCCATCGCCCCTTGCCCGTGCCATACTCACCCACTAGGTGGCCTGTGGGGATGTCCCCATGTTCAAACCTGTGGCACAGCACAGAGCTGTGCCAGATGAATGCGTCATGTGCATGCCCAGGGTGTGTGGTGCAGACATTGATGATGCACCCCGTTGCATCACACACCACCTGGCAGTTGATGCTCGGGCTCCCCCTCCTGTTGATGTACACCATTCCCTTGGGGCCAGGTGGCATGTGGATGCCCACATGGGTGCAGTCAATGGCCCCAATCACACCAGGCATGCGTGCCACCCTGTGGAAGTCCTGCATGTTTGCTGTACGCTCTGCCTGTGTGCTGGGGAAACGTATGAATTCTAAAGCAGGTGAGAGCAGAGTATTGAGGAACTGTGTGAGGAGGCGGGACGTGGCTGACTGGGTGATGCCCATGGTGTCCACTGTTGGTCATTGAAAAGTGCCCGTGGCGAGCAGGCACATGATGGCAGTTACCTTGGTCTCCACAGACATGGCATGGCCTCGTCTGGTGGGTACCTGCATCTCCTCACTGCACAGCTCACAGAGCTGCCTCAAAATGGCCCCATTCAGGCAGTACTAGCCCACGATCTCTGTGTCGCTATAGTTCTCAAAGGTGATGCGGGCACGGTACCACCTGTGTCAGGCATACTGCCGACGGGCCCTTCATCAGCCATGTAGCTGTTCCTCCTGCCTCCTCATACCCCTCATTACCGCCTCCATCAGGAACCGCGCACTCTCAATCACTCCTTCAGTCCAGTGTCCCCCTGGGCAGTTTGCTGCTGTCTGTGTGCCACACTGGTACACTGTTTTTTTTTCGTGTGTGTGTCTCTCTCTCTATCTCTCTCTCTCTCTGCCCCTCTCTCCCTCTCCCACACCACCTCTCTGTCTCTCTCCCTCTGTGTCTGTTCTTGTGTCTGTCTGTCTCTCTCACTATCTCTCCCTCTCACTCTCTCTCTCACTCTTGGCACAACTGCTGTCTGTGTGTTTGCGCCCTGTTTTTATAGGAACAAGTCTGGTTGGCGCATCTTCGATTTGCTCTACACTTGAGCCATGGCTTCACAGTTGAATATACCGTTGCGCTGCATATTCATGGGACTGCTCCCTGCACTTGTGCGGCATATGTTATAGTAACACATTGGCGCAATGGGTTTTGTACTGCACCATGGCTCCCACTGAATATCGCTCCTCGACGCATCTCCATACTTGCACTGGTGCAACTCAGTTGCACCATGCACAACTGCTCAGAATATCTGGGCTTATATGTATTATATAGATTTCTCCTCTTCATTATTTATTACTGAGGAAATTTGCATGAAAACATGCTCTGTATCCATAAGCATTCACCTGCCTCTTTAGCTTAATCCATACTTCCTGTCATAATCTTCTGTTGTGACATCACAATCTGTTGCCATAGGAGTAACTGTGATGTCACAAGCAGAGCATTATGACCTCAGGTAGGGAGAAAGTAATAGGAATAGATGAACTCTTCAGGAGCTAAGATCCTATTTTCATACAAATTACCTCAATAATAAATAACAGGAAGGAGAAGCTCTTGAACCCTAGAAAGGTTGGTAGTGGGGTACCGCAGGGCTCGGTCCTGGGTCCTATCCTGTTTAATGCATACATATCGGATATCAGGAAGGGTATAGGGTGTGAAATGAGTCTCTTCACGGATGACTCCAAGATGGGAGCAGTAGTTGAGGGAGAAGAGGGGAGGTTGGCCCTGCAAGGGGACCTGGACACCCTGGAAAGCTGGGCTCACACATGGAAATTAAATTTCAATATCACCAAGTGCAAGGTGTTGCATCTTGGTCAGGAAACCCTAAACACAGGTACACCCTGGGAGGAGGCGCTGGAAGCCTCAATGGGGAAAAGACCTAGGGGTCATGGTGGATGCATGTATGAATAACTCTGAGCAGTGCAGTAGAGCAGCTAGCAAGGCAAACAGGATGTTTGGATGCATCGAATGGGGATCACCTCTAGGGAGCAAGGAAGTGATTCTGCCGCTGTACAATGGACTGGTTAGACCACACCTTGAGTACTGTGTACAGTACTGGAGACCACACTTGAAGAGGGACATACAGCTCCTGGAGAGGGTACAGAGGAGGGCAACTAAGATGATACGAGGGCTAGGGGATTTGACGTATGAGGACAGACTTGAGGAGCTCTGCCTGTTTTCATTGGAGGAGAGGAGAGGAGAGATGGGGGGACATGATTGAGGTCTTCAAGTACCTCAAGGGAATAAATAGGGTAAACATGGAGGGGATCTTTAGACTAAAGCAGGGAGGTATCACCAGAGGGCATGGTTTGAAGTTGGAAGGTGGAAGGGTGAGGGAAAAGAGGAGGTTTTCACTGAGACGGTGGTGGACTCTTGGAATGCACTGCCTGGTGAGCTGGTTCAGAGATCCACAGTGGAGGGCTTCAAGAGAGGGTGGGACAGACACAGAAAGTGGATGTATCAGATGATGGCCTGTCCCAGGGGGGTGGGGATGGATGATAGGGGTTTCTGGAGCACAAGAGATGGGAGGGCCTCGGCACCCAACTAAGGATCTGAGGTTCGAGCAGACTCGATAGACCGTAAGGCCTAATCTTCTGGCAAATAGTATGTTAGTATGTTAGTATGAGAAATACAGAACTAATGTGAAATATAAGCAGAATTGTGTCAAAATATTATGTTTTGTTAAAGTTCTCCGAATGGCATCAGCTGCTCTTTAAGAAACCCTGTTGATGATAGTTCCCCTTTAACAATTTGAATTTCAGGACATTTCATTCTTATATGTGCATGAAAACATAATCTGTCCTTTTGACTTCTTCTGTACTTTCAGCCAATATGCTGTAGTGAAGTCATAATCCTCTTGTGATGTCAGAATAATTTTCTTAACATCAGATTACGTAATGTCCCAAGCAAAGGAGTGTGATCTCAGTGGGCAGGTGTAAGCAAAAAAAAAATAGATAAAGCTTAAGAAAAAAAGACTCTGTTCCTGATTCTCAAAAGCCAGATTTTGACACAAGGTGCCTGCATCACACAGCAGTGGCCAAGAGGTACCCTGCATCAAAACATGTGGCTTTCATGATTCTCAAAGTCCCCTGGGACCCAATGTGCCAGATAGGCATTGCGCCAGGTCTATGCCAAGAAGCTAGGTGTGACTGGGCACTACGGGGCTTGTGGCAGATGCAAGTTTTCATATCCCCTAGTTCAAGATTCTCTAAACCCTCCCAGAGGGTGCACTTCTAAGTACCTTTAGACCAGCCAGGGCTGGTCTAATGGTATGTAGAAGTGTGTCTTCTGGGAGGGTTTAGAGAACTTGCACCACCCCCAGATCCCTCCCTGGGTGGGAAGGAACATGTGCTATGGTTCTCCCTCCCTAACCCTGGTCCTCTCATATATACTGTATATGAAAATTCATTACTGCCCTGGTGTCCAGTGTTCCCCACCCACACCACCCTAACCCCATATATATATATGTGTGTGTGTGTGTATATATATATATATATATATATGAATGCATTACAGCCCTGGTGTCAAGTGTCTCCCCCCACTCCATCCCCTATCCCATATATATATATACACATAAATATATTACTGCCCTGGTGTCTGGTGTCCCCCTTCCCCAACCCCCAGCACCCAATGCAAAAATAGCCAGTAGTTCCTGGAGTCTAGGGGACCCCCCCACCCCAGCAGGTAGTGATCCACCACCCCATTCCCCCATCCCATCCTGGAGTTGGTGACCAGCACAGCCCTCTTCTCTCCACCATGGCCGGCCACTGACTGAGCTGTCAAGGAATGTGTAATATAACAACTGATTGTACAGTATGCACTCCTTGACAGCTCAGTTGGCAGCAGGCCATGGTGGAGAATGGAGGGATGTGCCAGGCGCCAGCTCCTGGATGGGATGGGGGAGCAGGGTGGTGGGGGTCCCATAAAATGCAGGGACTGTTGGGTATTGTTGGATACATAGATACATAGACAGTGTCAGCAGATAAGGACCTATGGCCCACCCAGTCTGCCCATTTGAGCTTGTAAGTTTACTTCATGTTTTCCTAAAAGTCTGTTGCCCCTTGACCCTGACCTCCAGAATTCCTTTATGTCTATCCCATGCATTCTTAAATCCCGGGATTGTTTCAGCCCCCACCACTTCCTCTGGCAGGTGTTCCACTTGTCCACCATCCATTCTGGAAGAAATTCTTTCCTCACGTTTCCTCTGAATCGTCCTCCCTCCAACTTCATCCCATGCCCTCTAGTCCTGGAACATCTTTTTCACTTAAAAATAGTGTATTCCTGCACCTTGTTCCTCCCTGTAAGATACTTGTATGTCTCTATCATATCCCCTCTCTGCCTCCTCTCCTCTCCTCCAGGGAGTATATATTCAATTCCTTCAACCTGTTCTCATAGGACTTGTGATGCAATCCATGTACCATCTTTGTTGCCCTCCTCTGAACTTTCTCTACCCTATGTCCTTTCGTAAGTAAGGTCTCCAGAACTGTACACTGTACTCCAGGTGGGGCCTCACTAGTGTCTTGTATAATGGAATTATGACCTCCCTTTTCCTGCTGGTGATGCCCCTGCCTATGCATCCCAGCATCCTATTTGCTTTTCCTGCTGTCTTGTCGCACTGTTTCTCTACCTTGAGGTCATCAGAGATGATAACCCCAAGATCCCTTTCCTGCTTGGTGCATGCTATATCCTCACCCCCCCAACTGATATATTGTGCCAGGGTTTTTGTGTCCCATATGCATTATCTTGCACTTCTTTGCATTGACTTTCAACTACCAAACCCCTGACCATTCTTCAAGTTTCTGCAGGTCCCTTCTCATTCTGCCTACACCCTCTGGTGTGTCTACTCTGCTACAGTGCTTTGTGTCATCAGTGAACAGGGAAATTATGCCTTCTAGGTCCTGCGCAATGTCACAGATGAAGATGTTGAATAGGACTGGTCCCAGCACTGATCCCTATGGTACCCCACTGGTCACTCTTCCCTCTGTAGAGTGACAGCCATTTACCACCACCCTCTGTGTCCTGCCACCCAGCCAGTTACCTACCCACTGCACTACTGTCCTTCCCACTCCCATATTCCCCAGTTTGTATAATAGTCTTCTATGTGGTACAGTGTCAAAGGCCTTGCTGAAGTCCAGATAGGCCATGTCCACTGCCCTCCCCTGATCCACCTCCCTAGTCAACCACTCAAAAAATTAAATGAGGTTGGTCTGACATGACCTCCCCCTGGTGAAACCATGCTGCCTTGGGTCCTGTAGTCCATTGACAACCAGATGTTCCACCAATCTCTCCTTCAGTAGTGCTTCCATGATCTTCCCCACTACCGAGGTGAGGCTGACTGGTCTGCAGTTCCCCACTCCCTCTTTGTTCCCACTTTTGTATAAGGGGACTACATCTGCTGTCCTTCAGTCTTTGGGGACCTCCCCTGTTTCCCTGTTTTCAGTGATTGGCTAAATAGAATTGCCAGAGGTTCAGCCACCATGTCTCTTAGTTCTTTAAGGACTCTGGGGTGCACCCCATTGCTTTATCAACTCATTACTTCCAGTTCTTTCAGGACCCTGTCTCGTGTAAAGGGACTTGTGTCCATTTCTGTACCATTCCCACCCCATGTACTCCCTTCAGACCCATTACCCTCCTCTTCCTCAGTAAAGACTGAGCAGAAATACCTGTTCAATATGTCAGCTTTACTGTTGTAATCCTCGACGTGGCCCCCATCCTCCCCCTTCAGTCTCACTATCCCTCCCTTTGCCTTTCTTTTTTCACTTATGTACCTGTAAAAGGTTTTGTCCCCTCTACTCACTGATTTTGCTATGTGCGCTTCTGTCTGAGCTTTGGCTTCCCTTACTGACCTCCCTGCCTCCCTTTGCTTCTCCTGGTGCTTCTCCCTATCCTCTTCTGCCTGTGCCTTTTTGTATTCCCTGAATGCAATCTTTTTGGCTTTCACTTTCTCTGCTACCTCCTTGGAAAACCATAATGGCCTCCTCTTCCTTTTCCCCTTGCTTATAGCATAATTCTGTTGTTTTTGTAATCCCCATTTTAAATACTGCCCACTGTTCCTCAACCCCTGATTCCTGCCCCATTCCCCTTAATGCCTCTTTCAAGCATCTCCCCATTTTCCCAAAGTCTGTCCCCCTAAAATCCAGGATACATGTTTTTGTGTGGTTTGGTTCGGCTCCTTTTGTGATTTCAAACCACAATGACTGGTGGTCACTGTTCCCCAGGTGCTCCCTGACTGTTACTCCTCATCACACTGTCCCTGTTTGTGAACACAAGGTCCAGTATTGCCTTCTGCTGAGTTGGTTCCATGACCAATTGCTTGAGGAAGGCACCCTGAAGGGAGTCCAGGATAAATCTGCTCCTAGTTGATGCTGCTGCTGGGATGCTCCAGTCCACGTCTGGAATATTGAGGTCTCCAACCAACACTACCTCACCCTTGTCTGCCATTCTTTGGATGGCTAGCATTAGCTCCCTATCTGTTTCTTCCTCCTGGGCTGGTGGTCAATAGACCACACCGGTGCGGATGGCTGGCCCCATTTTCCTTTCCAACTTAACCCACACAGTATCTCTCCCCCATTTTGTTCCTCCTGGATCTCTGTAGCATTTATGCCATTTTTCACATACAGTGCCACTCCTCCTCCCTTCCTACCTGTTCTGTCTCTTCTGAAATGTTGTAGCCAGGCAAGGCAATCTCCCAGTCATAGTTATCATGACACCAGGTTTCTGAGATGGCCACAATGCCCAGGTCTGACTGCACCATGACAGCCTCCAGATCCTCCATCTTGTTGCTAAGGCTCCTGGCATTGGCACACATGGCTTTCCATGATTCGACCTCCCTAGACTGTTTAGCTGTTCTACTGCAGCCCCTTCTCTGGTTGTCCTTTATCCCTGGTTCTCCTTGCTGTCTGCCCTTCTGTTGAATTTAGCCCCTTTTCTGCCTATCCACCTCTTGGGCACTTATCTCCATCTTTTGCCCACTGCTTTGTGGAGATATCCACTCCTCTGGTTCACTGGTTCCACTGCTAGCTGTGGGGGGTGGGCAATTAGATACCCTCCTTGCTGGCCTGCCACCCCCACCTTGGCTAGTTTAAATGCTTGTCAATGTAGCATTTAAACTTATCATTGAGTGTTTGGATTCCCCTGTAGGATGGATGCAGACTGTCAGGCTTGAACAAGCCTCCATCCCTCCAGGTGGGTCCCCAGTCACCAATGAATCCAAACCCTTCCTCACAGCACCAGTTCTTCAACCATGAGTTAAAGTTCCTTGTGCATGCACCCCTATGCTCTCCCAAGCCTCTCACAGGTAGTACTTCCGAGAAGGTGACAGAAGTAGCTACTTGCTTGAGACCCTTCCCCAATTTCCTAAACTCTTCCTGAACTTCCTTTGGCTCCCCATTTGCCAGGTAATTAGTATCTAGGAGGATAATGACATCCAGCTCACCCTCCCGTCTTGCCTTCCCAGCGATCCCCAGGATCTTCCTTCCATCCCTCCATGCTGTGGCAACTGGTAGGCACCTCACCTCCCTGTCCTCCCCCTCCTGTGTTCCTAGCTGGATCCCTCTTATGATGGAGTCCCTACCAGGATTTGCTTCCTCCTCCTCTGGGGTCCACTGCTGTTCCCACTGAGGTCACCTCCTTGGCTAACCCCCACATCCTTTCCTTCCACATCTCTGGGTACCTCTATTTGGTTGTCCCCATTTGCCAGTGTGGCATATGAGTTCTTGAGTGGAATAGGATATGGGATGTGTCTCTGCCTGATCGCCCTAACCCTCCTTGAGCCCACTGTCATCCAAGTGCTCCTCGTTCTCGGCATCCTTTGCGGCAGCGGCGTTGGACTGGGTGGTTTCTGGATAGGGGTGATGGTACTCCTGACCCAGTTTACTTCCGCTCTGAGTCTGGCTACCTCATCCTGCAGTCCAGAGAGATGCATGCATATAGGGCAGCACCTCAGCATCCAGAAGGTCTGCCTGAATATGGCTGCCCCGCAGCCACTGCATTGCACCACTCCACACATTATACTGCACTTATACTGCTATTCCAGTACTTGTCTGTTACTGAAGGTCTCCTAGTTCACTTTTTATTAATTTACTGTCCTAAAAATCTTGCCACTGCTCCTCAGATACTTTTCTTTAAAAAAATAAAAAAATAAATAAAAAATAAGTGAAAACACTTGTCGTGCTGAGGGCGGGCTTCTTCCCCGTTATGTCCCTCCTACTCCATAACCCCTACTATATTCTGTGCTTAGCTCCTGTCAATCAGATTTAACAGGGCACTGGATGAGGCACTGGGGTATGGGTTAGGACACTGGACACCAGGGCAGTATTGCTCTTTTGGTATATATGGGATTAGGGATGGAGAGAGGGCTGTACTTGCCAACAGGGTACATTCCCCTACGTAGTATGTGATACCTTCCCAGACTGCCACCCAACAGCGCCCTCAGTTTACGGCAAACCTCTCAGGTGCACCATCTGCTCGGCACACAGTCGCAGCTGCTGCAAGCTGTGGGACTTTGACGGGGACACTACCAAATAGAGAATTGGATGCAGGGTTCCTGGTGCACCAGCAATCAGCACAAGCCGCTGTTGGCGCAGTTTGTGCCAAGTTTTGAGAATCGAGCCCTTTGTGTTAATTAGGACTCCTTGTGTAACACAAAACAGAATATCCTGAAACTCAGATTTTGGGGGAATATTGTGTAACTGAGTTTTGCTGATGTCAACGATGATTCTGTTGCTGTACACCTGAAAAAATCTTTACCCGTATTGAATCACAGCTAAGCAAATTCGTAACACTCTCACCTTGTAAATTCATAACACTCTCTCCTTGCAATGTCCTTATAGGAAGAGACTCAACTGGCTAGACTTGTCACATTTATCTGCAATTATATTCTGATGTTTATGCAGCCTTAAAACAAGGAAGAGTTGACACTTCTGGGGAGGAGAGTGAAATGTTAGCTACACAATTTAAAGTATAAGATGAATGTTTATGGGTATTAGGCATATATAGATACCAATTAAATTATGGGGACTAATACCAAATTTCAGAAAAAGTGAAAAAGAGAACTATTTTTTTTTAATTTTATTTTGTAAAACTGTAATGAAATTTTCCATGTTGATACTAAAAAAGTACATGGATATACTTTATCATTAAGGAAAAATGATATCGATAAGATTTATTTTATAAAAAACAGTTCTGTCATTATGTAAAATATTGATATGGCTAGAAATAACTGCCTGTTTTATATATATTGATAACATAGGAACATAGGAACATGATGGCAGAAAAGGACCTCCAGGCCCACCAAGTCTGCCCATTTGCCTAGCATCCCCTAGGCCTGCCCCTGATCCCCCCACTCCTTTCAACAGCCCTCTGTGTCCATCCTATGCCCTCTTGAACCCCCCCCCACTGAATTCTCATCCACCACTTTCATAGGCAGCCCATTCCAGGTATCCACCACCCTCTCGGTGAAGAAGTTCTTCCTGATATTGCCCCTAAATCTGCCCCCCTCTAGTTGGAGATTATGGCCACTTTTTCTGGTACACTTCTTTAACTGGAAGGGGTTCTCTATAATCTCCTTGTTTATCCCTTTGAGGTACTTGAAGGTCTCTATCATGTCCTCCCTTTCGCTTCTCAACTCCAGAGGGTACATGTCCAGGGCTCCCAGCCTCTCCTCATTCGGCAGGTGACTAAACCCCTTCACCATCTTGGTTGCCCTACTCTGTACCCACTCCACCCTCTCCACATTCTTCTTTTGGTAAGGCCTCCAGAACTGGACCCCATACTCCAGATGAGGCCTAACCAGCTGGGTGTACAGAGGAATCAGGACCTCCCTCTTCCTGCTGGTGATCCCCCTCCCAATACAACCCAACACGCTGCTGGCTTTTGCCACTGCCCTGCCATACTGCCTGACCACCTTCAAGTCCTGAGAGATGATGTTGCCCAGGTCCCTCTCTTCCATGGTAACTGCTAGCTGTTTGCCCCCCAGTCTGTTTTCCATTCTCCCATTTCTTCTGCCCAGGTGCATAACTTTGCATTTTGCCATGTTGAGGGATAATTTCCACTTCCTGTCCCAGTCCTCCAACTTCCCTAGGTCCCTCTGCATCCTTCACACTCCATCTTGTATGTCCACTCAATTACAGATTATGACATCATCCGCAAACAGGCTCACTCTACCTTCTAACCCCTCTGCTATGTCACTTATATAGATGTTGAACAGCAGGGGTCCCAGCTGCAACACCTGGGGTACGCTGCTCGTGACTGCCGACTCACTTGAGGGGACCCCGTTTACTAACACGCTCTGCATCCTGCCCACCAACCAGTTACACATCCACCCTATAACCACCTTCCCTAGCCCCAGACATTCCGTTTTGTGCACCAGCCCACCGTGCAATAGTGTATCAAAAGCCCTCCTGAAATCCAGGTAGGCTATGCCCACTGCCCCCCCCGATCAACTGCCCTCGTGACCCAGTCGAAAAACTCTACCAGATTTGTCTGACAAGATCTGCCCTTGGTAAAGCCGTGCTGCCTTGGATCAACTAGGCTGCTTGCCTCTGGGTAGTCGGTGATCCTGTTCTTGAGCAGTTTTTCCATGAGCTTACCGACCACCGATGTCAGACTTACTGGCCTGTAGTTGCTCAAGACTTGCCTCCCCCCTGCCTTACGCAGGGGCAGCACATCCATGGACTTCCAGTCCTTTGGGACTACCCCCGTGCGCAAGGACTCATTCAACAAATAGGTCAAGGGGGCCGTCAGCTCCTCACCTAGCTCTCTCAACACCCTAGGGTGAATCCCATCTGGCCCCATGGCCTTGTCCACCCTCAGTCCCTTTAGCTCTTTTGAAATCTCATTTTCCTGGAATGGTCCCACTTCCACCCTTACCCCCACTCCCTCTAGTCCAAAAGCACCCTACCCTCCTCCTTCTTCCCTCATGAATACTGTGCTGAAGTAACTGTTTAGTAATTCTGCCTTCTCCCGGTCCCCCTCTACCTTTTCCCCTGTCTCAGCCAGCAGGAAAGGTATCCCAGTCCTGCCCTTCCTCCGCTCACTCATATACCTAAAAAAAGTCCTGTCCTCTTTCCTGACCCCCTTGGCTATATGATCCTCTGTTCTTGCTTTCATCCTTCTGACCACCCTTCTGGCTTCCCTCTTCTTATCCTGGTATGCCACATGGTCCAGTTCACTCTGTGTAGTTTTGCACTGCTGGAATGCCCACCTCTTAGCTCAGATGCTGTCCGCCACCTCCCTACTGAACCACAGAGGTCTCCTTCTCCTCCTGCTCTTGCTTACCTTCTTCGGACAGTGTTCTATTGCCCCCACTATTGCCCCTTTAATCGTGGCCCAAATATCCTTCACCCCCTGTGTTCCCCCACCCCCCAATGCCTGTTGAGTATACTCCCTCATCCTTCCAAAATCAGCCTGTCCAAAATCCAGCACCCTCACTTTGATCTGGTGGCACGAGGCCGATACGCATATTGTGCACCACACTGTGTTGTGGTCACTACTCCCTAGGCTTTCTCATACCATTACCTCACCCACCCTGTCCCCATTCGTAAGCACCAGATACAGCACCACTCCCTCCCTGGTTGGCTCCTTGAGCAGCTGGCTTAGGTGGGCTATCTGTAGGGAGTCAACAATCGCCCTGCTTCTGGTAGAGGTCACAGACAGGGTTTGCCACTTCACATCCGGCAGGTTAAGACCTCCCATCAGCAGCACTTCCCCCTTGGCCACCATCCTTAGAAACTCCTCGGCCATCTGGTTGTCCACCTCTAATGTTTGCCCTGATGACCTGTAAATGTCTCCCGTACACACCAACTCACCCTTCTCTGTGGCCGGTGAGACCCAAAGGGCCTCAGTGTCCCTCCACCTGCCCTGTGTTTCTGATGCCTGGATCCCTTCCCTTACGTAGAGCGCTACACCGCACCCTCTCCTATCCAACCTGTTCTTCCTGAACAACATATAACCTGGGATGTTCATGTCCCATTCATGTCTGTTGTGGAACCAAGTCTCCGTGATTCCCACCAGGTCTAACTCCTCCTCTGCCATAATCGCTGCCAGGTCTGGGACCTTGTTGCCCAGGCTTCTGACGTTCTTGCACATAGCCTTCCAGTAAATGTTTTCTCTAGCCCACACCTTCCCTGTCCTAATAGTTACTTGTTTGCGTGGGAAAGCAAATCCATCCCCAACTGGATTGCTTGCTTTTTGTGAGGGGGGGGACAGCTGTCCCCCTTGCTGAGTGCACTGTTAGGTGACACTTGCAGTTTCTCCCCATGTCAGTTTAAATTGTACTGTACACGGGGTCACGTGCTGGCAGCCTGAGAAGCTGCAGCAGCTCTCCATTGTTTCAGGCCTCTGCTACTTATTTCAGACTTCCCGTACAGTATTTGCACCTATTAGCGAGCCACAAACTACGCTACCCTATCTGTCGATAACCTGGGACTTCAGCGAGCTCATTTAGCTATGGAGCCGTACATGAAAAAAGCACCGCCAAGACATTCACCACTGCCAACCTCGGAAAAGGACAAGGCCGCAAAACAGCCCAAGCATCAGCCTGCGGGCTCAAGCAAATCTACTACCGCAACGGGCGCCCTCTCGGAGGAGAGGTTCCTGGAGATCATGCAACCTCTACAAGATAAAATAACTGAAATCTCCGGTGACTTGCAGCAAATTAAATCCTCAATTCACTCCTTAACCATCCGTGTGGGAGACTTGGAAGCTAAATTGGTCTTTTTGGAGAAAAAAACAAGATAGAAACGAGTTGACTGTGACACAGTTTGGTTGGAGACTTAAAAAACTTGAAGAGAAAATTGAGGACTTGGAGGAGAGAAGTCAGAGAAATAATCTCCTCTTTATTGGGATACCTGAAAAGTAAGAGGGAGCAGCACCTGTTCTTTTTCTTCGGAAGCTGTCCAAAAAGATTGCAGGTCCCCCTCCGAATGGAGCCTTCTATATAATTGAAAGGGCCCATCATGCGATCTGTCCTCCTCCACAGCCTAATTCTCCACCCTGACCTCTTATTTTTAAATTGCTAAACTTCCTGGACAAACAACATATACTGGCAAAGGTGCATGACTTACAAGACGTCTTATGGGAAGGGCATAGAATCAAGATCACCCAAGATCTCCCACAGTCAGTATGAGTGAAAAGACAAGAAATGCATCCGATTGTATCGAAGCTTGTTGCCACAGGAACCCCATTTCGAATTAAATATCCAGTGGTGCTTCAGGTAAAGTCTGGTGATCAGAGGGTCCTCCTTTGAATCTCATGATCAAGCAGTCCAAGAGCTTAAAGGCCTCTTTCCTGATCTCTTTAAATGAAGGGACTGCTGAGGGTATGTGGAACGCTCCTATTGTTTGCAAAATATATCTGTTTGCTAATTTTGCTGGGCCTAACTTGAGTTATAAGGAGGCAGCCTATTTATTCAATGTTGGATACTTTACTCAGCTGGCAGTTTTTTGGAAATCTAGCCTGATATAACCAGAAGAGGCTCCTGCTAAAATTGTTTCGACCTTATATTGGAACACACTCTCATATGAGCGCATTTACTTTCTATATGCATAAGTGTAGAGACTGGAGCAGTGTTCTCCGTATGAGCGGGACTACTCTGGTGTTGTTTTAACTGATTGCTGATTCTCAACGAATGTGGTGGCTAGATGCTGGCTATGACTTTATGTTTACCTCTGACTGACTTAAGATTGTTGTTTGCCAAAATTCCGGGGTTAGGGATAACAGCCACATAATCCCTTGTCCCTAATTCTGATGGACTGTTGTTGGACATTCTTGGTGGCCCTGTGTACTTTTCATAATTGATAGAGCTTTAAAACACCTATAGTACATGTCTCTGTGTCCTGGCTTCAAGCTCTTCCAGGGACAGGCAGGGGTTACATGTCTGTTATGGAATTTTCCATACAGTTTAGAATTTACTATAATGCCTTGAAAGTAAAGGTTTAATGTTGCATATCTGTTTCATTAGATAGTGTCTAACTGTGCAACGCTCTCCAGCTTTATTGTGACGCTTGCATACTATTAGATGTATCTAATATCCTAACTGCTAATGAAGTAGCTGGGGAAGGGCGGGAGTTGGGGGGGGTTCTGGTGCAACTCATTCCCTGCACAAAGACATCACTCGCCAGGGTTTACATAGTGGTGCAGTTGATTCGAACTGGGGGTGAGGGAATTTAGTGAATAACAAGGGTTTTGATTTGAATAATATAAGGGAGGGGTTATAGGATATAATGGAAAATAAGTTTTCTTTCACTTTTTTTATGGGTATTGAGGTAACAAATCAAGTGTGCTAATTCAACCTTCTTATGTAGAGCTTTTCCTGGTGCTCAGTTTGGTAAATCTCAGACTTTATTTTAATTTGGGTATGTCAGGCTAACCCATCACTTTCTCCATAAAACAGTATAGTGAGTGGCCCCTATAAGGTGGTAAGTTGGGATGTTAAAGGAGCACAGGACAGGTGCAAGAGGCAAGTTATTCTTCGACATCTTCATCAGTTACAAGCTGGGATTGCTCGTCTCCAAGAGATGCATCTTCGGCGAGAAGACGTCAGTTTACTTTCTAAAACCTGGGTGGGACAAGCGTATGGAGCAGGGAAGTCTACATGTAGTGGGGGAGTTGCAAAACTAATAGATAAAAAATTCCCTTTTAAGGTTGATAAAGAAATTTGGGACCCTAATGGAAGGAACATTATTCTTCATGGAATTTTGGAATGCAACAGATCATTTTAGGGACTGTATTTGGTCCAAATTGTGAGTCCCCTTATTTTTTTTACTCATTTACTGGGTCTAGTGGCTGATTATGTGCCTGTTCTAACTATACTGGGGGGTGATTGAAACGTTGTTCCTTATTCACATGTAGACAGATCTGACTCCCGAAAACAAGGTCTATCCCCTTCACAAAAGGCTGTACATGACCTCCTGACAGGAGCTGATCTCTTGGATGTGTGAAGGTACTAATTCCTGGAGAATGCCAATATACCTTTTTTTCACCCCCACATAAATCTTTTTCTCTTATTGATTTCCTCCTTTTGAGCTCCTTTTCATTGTCGGGTTTAATAAATGCAGATATATATATGAGGGTCATATCAGACCACTCACCAATTTCTCTTACATATCTCCTTGGGCCAGGCATTAGAGGGGATGCTCTTTGGAGGCTGAATAACCAACTGCTCCAAAAATCTGACTCTCTTCAGTATATTAAAAATTTCCTCTCTAATTTTTCACTTAACAACAGAGACTCAGTCACTAGAATAGACATGATTTGGGCAGCCCTAAAATGCTCCCTTAGAGGGGAGTGTCTCAGGTTGTCTGCCACAAAATTCTAACAATTTCGTTCTCAGCAGGAAGCATTGCTTCAGGCTATACACCGGCTGGAACATACTCTTAACTGGCAATCCCCAGATGCCGATTGGACAGACTTACACAACCTGCAAGCCCAATATTTGGCCCTCATGTACCAAAAAGCAGAGCTCTCACTGATGTGTACCAAAATGAAATACCTTGTTACAGGGGAGAAGGCAGGCAAACTATTAGCAATACGGCTTTAGCAAGCTATGGCTTCCTAGTTATCCCATTTATTAAATCTGGTACAGATGACCACCTTGTCACCTCCCCTAGAGACATTGTTGAGGTTTTAAGATCCTATTACCAGAAGCTCTATTCCGAAGCCCAAACTGACAGACCTGCATACTAACATACTAAAATGGCAGCAGAATAGGCATAACGGTTTTTCGTGTCTGCTTATTTGGTTTTGGTCAGCCCCCACCCTGGGAGCTGACCTTGCTGCCCCCCTCGCCCTCTCTGTCTTCTCCTTTGCCAGTCCTGGATATTCTCGCTGCACAGGACTTTGCTTCCAGAACCCTTCCCCTGTACCTGGCCCACCCACTCTTGAACCCCTCCACCGTCTCTGCCTCCTCCAGCCCCCTGGGCAGTGCATTCCATGGCTCCACCACCCTCTCAGTGAAGTAGCACCTCCTCTTTCCTCCTCTGAGTCTCCCTCCCTCCAGCTTCCACCCATGCCCTCTAGTTGTCCCCCCCCTTTCCTTCGGAGCTCCCTGACTGCTCCTCCCCTATTTACCTCCTTCATGTACCTGAACACCTCTATCATGTCCCCTCGGTCCCTTCTCTCTTCCAATGTGTACATATTTAGCTCTTTGAGCTCTCCCAGGTTCTGTCCCCAAGCCCCAGATCATTTTGTGTTGCTCTCCTCTGGACCCTCCAGGAGTTCAATATCCCTTTTAAGTGTGGCCTCAAAACTGCATGCAGTACTCGAGGTGCGGCCTCACCAAGCAGTTATACAGAGGGAGTATCACTTCCTCATTCTGGAGGTGATCCTCTAGCGATGCATCCCAGCATCCTGTTGGCCTTGGCCACTGCCCTCCTACAAATCTCAGAGTTGTTCATCTTGACATCCACCACAACCCCCAGGTCCCTCTCAGCCATTGAGACTTGTAGCATTCCCCCCCCCAAGGGTGTACATTTGGCCAGGGTTTCTGGCTCCCAGGTGCAGTACCTTGCATTTCCCTGCATTGAACCTCAGCTTCCACTTTCTAGACCACCTTTTCAGAGCCTCCATGCCCCTCTGTAGGGCCACCCTCCCCTCCTCCCCATCCACCACCGCCCCCAGTTTTGAGTCATCCACAAAGAGACTCATCTCACTCCTGATACCCTTCCTTATGTCAGAGATGTAGGTGTTGAACAGGAGGAGCCCAAGGACCGATCCCTGAGGGACCCCACTAATGACCCTCCTTGGGGAATGAGACTATCCCACCAACCACGACCCTCTGGGTCTGCTCCTGGAGCCAATTTCCTATCCATCTGATCATCTGGTTCCCCACCCCCATTTCTGCCAGCTTATCCAACAGGCCCCCATGAGGAACAGAGTCAAATGCCTTGCTGAAGTCAAGAAATAGGACATCCACCGGTCTACCCAGGTCCAAGGCACTAGTCACCCAGTTATAGAACTCCACAAGGTTTGTCTGACATGATTTCCCCAGGATGAATCCATGCTGTCTATCGTCCAGGCACCCCAACCTTTCCAGGTCCCCCCCCCAGCCTCTCCTTGACAATGCCCTCCATCACCTTGCCCACCACTGATGTCAGGCTGACAGGCTTGTAGTTCCCTACCACCTCCTTTGATCTCCACTTGTGGATAGGCACTGTATGTGCCACCTTCCAGTCCTAGGCAGCCATCCTGTCCTCAGAGAGATGCTGAAAAGCTCTACCAGGGGTTTCGCGAGGACATCCACCAGTTCCTTCAGCACTCTGGGATGTAATTTATCCAGCCCTGGTGCCTTCTCTGTCTTAAGGGACCTGAGGGCTTCCCTCACTCTCTCTGGCATGATTTCCACCTCCGATACCTCGTTCCCCTGCTTTGCCTTCCCTCTCCTGCCAGTGATGGCCCCCCTCTCCCCAGACCCGCCGATCGGTAAAGGTCCCCCTCACTTTCACTGTCTCCTCCCATGTATGATGCAACCCCCCCATTTGTCTTGGTGAAAACTGAGGCAAAGTACTCATTTAGTACTTCAGCCTGCTCCCCTGGGTCTTGCGCCCATCCCTCCCCTGTTTTAACTCCTGCTAATCTGCCCTTCAGCCTTCGTTTTTCCCCAGTGTATCTAAAGAACCCTTGTTCCTCTCCTAATTTCCTGTCCAGGTTCTGCTCCTTCCTGCCTCAGCCACTTCACCACCCTAGTGGCCCGCCTGGCCATCAGCTCATACTCCTCGATCCCTTTCACCCTTGAGCACTTGAAATGCCTATAAGCCTCCTTCTTTCCCCTCACCACCTCCTGAACCTCCCTGGTCCACCAGCAGGGTTTATGGGTCCTACCGTATTTTCGTCTTACTCTTGCACAGGTGCTGGTAGCGTCCTGCACCTCCCTCCTGATGATTTCCCACCTACTGTCCGCGTCCATGTCTGGCCCAGTCCCATCCAAATGCTTCTTAAGGATCCTTCCCATTTCTTTGAAATCTTGCCCCCTGAAGTCAGTTACCTCTGTCTTTGTGCAGCCTTCTACCCCTCCTGGGTCCAGGCAGAACCAGACCGTGGCATGGTCGTGCCCCGCCAATGGCTCCCTTACTTCCAGGCCCCCAATCTGGTCACTGTCTGCTGGGACCACATCCAGTATCCGCACCTCCCTGGTTGGTTCCCCCACCTGCTGAGTTAGGAACGTGTCCTGAAAGACATCCAACAACCTCTGTTCCCTGGAATGAGGATGTCATAGTCTCCCAGTCTATTCCTGGCATGTTTAAGTTCCCCCAACACCACCACCCTTCCCCTGCTCAAACTGCAGTGTCTCCCAACATCTGCCACCAGACTCTCCTCCAGCTCCTCCGCAAGCACAGGGGGTCTATACACCACTCCTATTTTTAGTCTCTTGCCCCCCCTTGTTATCAAGGTGGCCCAAATTGCATCCACAGTTCCCTCCGCCTCCTCCACTCCTCCTATGCCAATGCAGTTTTTGACTATTATTGCTACCCCTCCTCCCCTTCCCTCCCCCCTGTCCTTCCTGAACATAGTGTAACCCTCCAGGTTCAGGTCCCAGTCATGCCTTGCAGTGGCCCAGGTCTCAGTGACCACTGCCACATCCACTTCTTCCTCAGTTAGCATCTCCAGGAGCTCAGGTATTTTATTGCCCAAGCTCCTGGCATTTAGCAAGATTACCTTCCACTCTTTCCGTATACTTCCATTTCCCTTGCTCATGTTCCCATGGGGATTCCATCTTCCCCCGGTCAGCACCATACCAGTTGGCCTTTTCCCGCATTCCTCCAGCTCCCAAGGGGGTTGGAGAAAGAGTACCTCCTTTATCGAACCCCCCCAACATCCTTTTCTCCCCTCCATCCCCCCTTCACAAGTTTAAACCCCACCTTTCACCAACGAACCCCTCTATTTTCAACTTAAGGATTTCCCTCCCTTCCAAACTGAGATGGAGCCTAACTCTGGCATATAGCCCCTTATCCTCCCAGGTCTCCCCCCAATCCCCCATCAACCCATACCCTCTGGCCCCACACCACTCCCTGAGCCACTGGTTTACCTCCCTAATCTTCCTTTTGTGTTCCCCACTAGCCCTTGGCACCAGCAGGATTTCCGAGAAGGAAATCGCACATCCTATGTCATGGCAGACCCTGGCAAGCTCCCTGAACCATCCCTGTATCTCTAGCTCACTATTTCCCTCAATGTCATTGGTACCCAGGTGGACCAGTATGTCCGGGGAACCTCCACAATCCTTTGCCAGCTGATATACCTCATGCTTAGCCCTGTGCACCGTTAGTCCAGGGAAGCATTTTGTTCTAACTGGGCAGGCTTCCCCCTCCCTATCCCTTTTGATACCCCTGATCATGGAATCACCCAGCAGGAGCACTCTGACCTCCCCTTTTCCTCCATTTCCCCCTCTTCCATGTCCCTCATCCTTTCTACCATCCCCTCACCCAGCTGGCTCCTTGCTCCTCCCCCTATCTGGATGCCACCTGCTGCCCCCTCCTTATTTATCCTGGCCATCCCTTCCCCTCCAATCCTATGCCTCTCCTCCACCTCCTGAGTATCCTTGTGTACCCCGCTACTCCTCCATCACTGCTCATGACTGGCTTTCCCCCCCATTCTGCTAAACTTGCCTGGCTTGTCCTCCCTTCCTTCCCGTCTCCGTTCAGCCCCTCCTTGCCTGTCATGCTCCCCTGGCCTAAACCCTCAGCTCCATTTACTATATCCTCAGTGTACTTCTGGTCCCTCTCCTTGCCCTTTCCTCCCAACTGGTCCTTCTCCTTGTGCTTTCCTCCCTCTACCATCTCGTCCTCCTGCTCTGATCTCCCGCTCCTCCCATTTTCCAGCGTTCCAAGTTCCCCCCTGTTCTTTCTGCTATCCGGCCCCTGCCTCCTGCCTCCCACTCCCTTTCCATCTCTAACTGCCCCTGTCATGGCTACATCACCCCGCCATCCTTAAGCAAAAGAAGAGAATTGAAGTGGTTACTGAGCTTAAGGTCCGATCCACCTCCCCCCTTGCTTCCTTCTGTCCAGCACCAGTCATCTGCCTACTTCCCTGAGAATGTCCTCCCTTTGGCCACCCCTCTGTGAGGGTCCCCAGATACCTGCCTGCTTCCTTGGTAGTGTCCTCCTTTTGGGCCCCTTCTGTCAGGGTCCCTGTGTGACCCCAGAGTACTCTCCTGCACTCCTTTCCCTATGCTCCTGCCAATAGTGCTTGGTGCTACCCCATGGGACAGCCCCTGCCCTATTCCCCAACCATACCTCCCCCCTCCCTCCAGCTGTCTCTTAATCCCCTCAACCGCCTCCCTAAGCTGTGCCAGCTGGTAGCACACTGGGCAACCAAAGAACTTCCAAGCCCAGTCCAGTATCATGGCCGCCCCACACCCTGTGCAACCCACCACCCTCCCAAAGATGCCGGCCCTAATGACATGTGGTCCCGTCCCCCTCCAAGTAGGTTTCCTTGGGTGAACCCCCAGGTTCCCCACTAGTCCAAGATATGCCCCTACCCACTAATCAGGTCACCCACTAATCCTAGATACAGTCCCACAGTCCCACAGCAAACAGGTACCCCCGTTACTAGGTGCAGTACTACACAGTAAACCTATAGGGGAAGTGTACAACTCCCTAAACTCCTCTTTCTCCCGGCCTTTAAACCCAACCCCCAGGGGCTAGAACTACATGAGCTGCACCTGAAGCCTTTTTCTCCAATTGCAAGGCAGGTGTTCCCCTATAAAGGAGCCGAGCTCTGGGGAGGGAGGGAGGGATTAGGGCCTATACCCAACTCTCACGAGAGTGTATCAGCCTGTGTCCGCCCCTCACTGCACCTCCAAGCACTACCAGCTAAGAAAATCTTTCAAGTCTACTTACTCACAGCCTCCAGCTAGAAGCTTCTTCCCCTTTCTCCTCAAACTGAAGACTGACTGAGCTGGCAGTCACACCTTGCATTAAAACAGCACTAATCCCCTGTAATACGATGCCTGCGCTTACAGGCCAGATAGCAACTGTCAAACACACTCAAACACCAAATTGTCTGCTAGAATCCCTTCCTCCTACAAACACACAGAATACCAGCTAAGAAAATCTTTCAAGTCTACTTACTCACAGCCTCCAGCTAGAAGCTTCTTCCCCTTTCTCCTCTAACTGAAGACTGCAGCTGCAGCTATTTCCAGTTATCTTGATTCTACTGATCTCTCTAAATTAGCACTTCATCAAGTTGCTTCACTTGAAAACTTGATCAGCATGCAGGAAGTCACTGCAGCAATTGAACAGCTCTCATTAGATAAATCCCCTGGACCAGATGGGCTCTCTAATAACCTATATAAGAGCTGTCTACAAGAGCTTGCTCCTCTTCTAGCGGAGGTATATAACTATTGGTTTTCTGAGGGTATGTCAGAACCAGATTTTCTTAATGCATTAATTACTCTTATTCCCAAACCTGGCAAGGATCTTATATATCTGGAAAGTTACCAGCCCATTTCATTGATTAATACTGATGTTAAAATTCTAGCCAAGATCCTTGCCACGAGGTTGGGTCCCCAGCTTCCCAATCTTATTGGTAGGGAGCAAATTGGTTTCATGACAGGTAGGTCATCAGTAGATCATATGCGTAAATTAATGCACCTTCTCTCAGCATCCAGGGATTCAGATCTCCCCGCAGTACTGGTATCCTTGGATGCTGAGAAAGCTTTTGATAGGGTTTCTCGGGATTTCCTTTTTGCAACTTTGGCCCACGTAGGTCTCCCTTCAAGTTTCCTCAGATGGGTTAGATTGCTTATACTCCTCCCCACCAGCCCAGATTTGGTGAAATAGCATGTTGTCTGATCCCCTTCTGCTCCAGAGAGGGACCAGACAAGGTTGCCCTCTTTCCCCATTATTGTTTAACCTTTATTTATAGCCCCTGATCTGAGGATTGATATCTTCCCCAAAACTCCAGGGAATTCGACTAGGGGACCAACATTACACCCTATCTACATATGCAGATGATCTTCTTTTACATCTTTAACACCCCTTAGCAGTTATTCCTGCTCTCAACTGTTTTTCTTCAGTTTCCCACTATAAACTTAATTTGTCTAAAACAAAAGTTTTTCCTTTGAATAATAACACCTCCCAGTCAGTGCTTAACAATACCAACTTTTTATGGGAACCCAAATCCCTTACCTATCTTGGAATTCAAGTTTATTTATTTATTTATTTGCTTTTGGTAACCGGGTGGGTACACTAGGCATAAGAATGCCTATTTTCAGGCACGACCCGGGAGAGAACAGTTTGAAAAATACATGTGTACATGTGACGCAGCACATGCTGTAATAGAGCACAAACAAAGTATACAGGTTTACAAGTGATGCAGCTACAATACAGTTTGTACTGGTAAATGGAACTCGAAAACAATGTGAGAAAACAGGCATTGCAAGTGATAGCATACATAAAACAAAACAATGCAATAAGTGCCAGGTTGTGGTTGATGAAGAATGAGAAGAAGGAGGAAGAGTGGTGGGAAGTACAGAGAAAAGGGTTGGAAGAAGGAGGGAGAGAGAGGACATGAAAGGAGGGAGTGTACGAGAGGTGGGAAGAAGGTGTCAGAGGAGTGGATTAACTTGGAAGAGGGCAGAGAATGGATGGTCTAAGGTGGATTAAAGTAGGTGCAGGGGCTGGTAGCCCGCAGATGCTCACGATGAAGTTTTTTGAAACTGGCATGGGAGGTCGCTTGACGAATTGTGTGAGGTAGGGAGTTCCAGTATTTTGGAACCATGTAAGAGAAAGCACGTGCACTCATGTTAGTTCTGCATCTAGGGATGTGAAGAGGTGCTTGGACTGTAGATCGCAATCCATAGGAGAGAGGTTGTGAGTGCAGTAGGGAGGCAAGGGACATGGGGAGGTCTGATCTGGCAATGCAGTCAATTGGAGCGCCAAAAGACTGGAATCTGTGGGTAGAGGGGCAAGGCCATTGAAGGTCAGCATAGAGCTGGCAATGGTGTTTGTAACGTGGGGATGCAGAGGCATAGCGACAGATGCTATTATAGGTGGTGTCCTATTTATGGAAGGAGGATTTGGAGGTTGATTGGAAGGTGATTGAGCCATAGGCCAGGGCTGGGAGCAGGAAACCTTGCGCCACAGCTAGTCTGGCCGAGGGGGTAAGGGGCATAGCTAGTTCTGTAGGCACTTCCTGCTTGGCATTCATAGACTTGCAGATGGTTGTTATGTGCAGGTCAAAGTCTAGAGATTCATCAAGTGTAACACCCAGATATTTGAAGGATCTAGTGCTGTCCAGAGGGGAGCCATCAGCACACAGGATTTTTAGGGCATGATGATTCATCTTAAGCCTGGCAGGCGAGCCAAAGAGCAAGGAGTATGTCTTGCTAGTGTTGAGAACAAATTTGTTCTCAGTTAGCCAAGATTGAATATTAGTGAAGTCCGAAACAAGAGGGTGGTTTATGTCAGTGGCATTTCTAGCACTGTGGTAAATAACTAGGTCATCAGCATAGAGCAGAGACGAGCAGTTATATGCAAGGAGTGGTAAGTCATTAATGAAAATTGAGAAAAGCAAAGGGTCAAGTATGGAGCCTTTGGGCTCTCCAACATGTATGGGTGAGAGATCTGATATGGCTGAGTTGAAAACTACAGCCTGTTTCCTGTCTGATAGATAGCTTGTGAACCAGGCTACTACATCAGCGGAGAAGCCTAGGGAGCGTAGTTTATCAAAAAGAAGGATATGGTTTGCCAGATCAAAAGTCTTGGTTAGATCGATGAAAACCACACCTGTCAGGAGGCCTGAGTCCATAGAGGCATAGATGTCATTTGTGAGTTTTAGGAGGGCAGAGGAGGTGCTGTGGCCTTTGCGGAAACCGTGCTGGGAGCATGATAGAAGGTTGTACTTCTGAAGATATTCTATAGATTGGGTAACCACTAGTTTTTCCAGGAATTTGCTGAGAATAGCTATGGGACGGTAGTTCTTAATTTCTTTAGGATCTCCTTTTTTGGGAATTGGGGTGACTTTAGCTATTTTACAGATATCAGAAACTGAGCCATGACATTGGGAAAGGTTGAAAATTTTGGTTAGGGGAGAGGCAATGAGAGGGGCAGCAGCTTTCAGGTGCCTAGGTTCCAGACCATCAGACCCCAAGCTGGTACTGTCAGGAGCGGAGAGTAGCAGTTTTAGCACTTCTGCCCTTGTGATACTCCGGAACCTAAAGAGAGGATGCTTGAGTAGAGGTTCATTAGGGGGTGAGGCGGTACGTATAGTTGGGAAGGAGGTCAGGTAGCTGGTCAGATCCAAGAAGTGGTGATTGAAAGAGTTATCTATGGTCACTGGATTATTGCAGTGCATGCCATTTAACAGCATATCACTTGTATGGGCCCTGGAATTTGCACCAAGGAGTGTTTTTATGGTAGACCAGAACTTTTTAGAGTTTCCAGCATCCTTTGTTAGAAGGTCTTTGCAGAAGGTACTTTTAACTGGGCGAATATTTCTTTTACATGTGTTTCTCAGAGATCGATAGTGGTTATAGTTGTTTAGTAGTCCAATGGTTTTGAAGCATCACCACAGTCTGTCCCTGGCCCTTAGTTGGGTAAGTAGGCCTTTTGTTAGCCACTTTGTCTGCGTTCCACGAATCTGACGAGTGACACGGGGAGCATATGTGTCTTGAAGCAGGCCAAAGTGAACCAGGAAGTAGTCAAGTGCCACCTGGGCATTTGTAGAGGTGTAGATGGGGGCCCAGTCAATCAAGAAGAGATCATGAGTAAACTGTTAGGTTAAAATGGGCCAAATTGTGGAAGGTAATAAGTTTAGGAGGCGGAGATGGTTTATTTGTAGAGCACCAGATCCAGTAGATTGGAAAGTGATCACTTATGGCATCTGCAAGGGTGCCTGCACGTACTATGCTGTCAGGGCAATTTGTAAGGACCCAGTCAATAAGAGTACTTGTCCGAGGGGGAGTCATGACCCTTGTTGGGTCTGTGATTAGTTGATGAAGGTTGTTTCCTTGTATCATAGTATGTGAGGACTGGTTTGATTTACTAGTCCAGTTTAGGTTGAAATTCCCCAATATAAGGACTTCATTTTGGCTGATAGTGCTGTTTACTTGGGAGAGGAGTCTATCGAGACCCTTGCTACCACCAGCAGGAGGATTATAGGCACAGACGATGTGTAATTTCTTTGAGCCTAGTTGTAAGGTTGCATGGATAGCTTCGCATTGAGGTAGTGTCGGTAGCACATTGTGGGATAGCAACAAATGAGGTTTAAAGAAGATAGCTACGCCACCTCCATGCTTTGCTGATGGCCTATCTTGTCTAATGATATTGTAATTGGGTAGCCTGCAGAGGGTATCTGTGGTGGAGGGTTTTAGCCAAGTTTCAGATAGGCAAAGGATATCGGGGTGACCCATACCATGCTTACATTGAATCTTACAGATTTACTGAATACTATTAAAGCTACCCTAGACAGATGGGGAGACCTTCCTCTCTCATTATAGGGAAGAATAAATACTGTCAAGATGAATGTCTTGCCCTGTGTATTGTACCCCCTTGGGATGTTGTTTTTTTTCTCCCCAAAAAATGGTTTTCTAAGCTGCAAACAATGCTAACTGCCTTCTTATGGAAGGATGAGAGTGTTAGATGCTATTACTTGAAACTCTCCATGCCTAAGCGGCAAAGGGGCTTATATGCACCCTCCTTTTTTTCTTATTACTGTGCCCACCATCAAGTGGATTGTTGTATTGGTCAAAGTAGACATCAGGTAACGATTTGCAGGCATGCTCCCCCCCGTGGCTAGATATTGAAAGATGCCTAGCTGCTCAGTATCATTGCACCCTCCCTGCCCTCTTCTATGCTTTGCCTAAAGTGCTTCCTAAACCTCTTTGGAATACTCCATTAGGCTGGTCAATAATGGCCTTACACCAATTGCAAACACATCCCTCGCATAACTGACACTTTTTGCTGGAACAATCTGTCATGAGTAATCCCCACTTTAGAATCGGACATAAATCTATCCCTTTGACCTTTTGGCCTCCTTTGACCAATATGAGGGTCTCTGATATATATACTGAAGGTAAAATAATTCCTTTTTCCCTCTTTAGGCATCGATTCAAAGTGCCTGTAGCAGCTTTTTTCAAATATAAACAGCTCCAGGACAATATTATAACCCACTTGGGTTGTGGAGAGATACTCTTAGAGTCCACTGATATTTTTAACAGACTCCTGCAGGTGGCTAGGGAACCCCACGCAGTGTCTGCAATTTATAAAGAAATTCAATCAGTTGACCCTGGCTTACCTCAAGGGGTTTGTTACTACTGGTCGCAAGTGCTCTCTGTTAATACTGAACCTGACCTCTGGAGTAATTTATGACAATCTCTATGCAAATTTGTTAAACAAGACAGACTGCGTTTGATACATTTTAATATTATGCACAACTTATATTTTACACCACTTAAACTTTTCAGACTGGGTCATCTATCTTTCCCCGATTGTTCTCGATGTACCAATTCTACTGGAACCTTATACCGTATGTTATGGGCCTGTACGATGGTCCAGACCTTTTGGCAATCCATTAGACAAATACTTTACACTTTTTTGGGTCTTGATTCTTTATTTACTCCAGAGGCTTGTATATTATATCTCTTCCCAAAGGGTACTCCCAGCCTTAGAAAGGCACACTTGGCTTTGATTTCTGCAATGACCAAGTTAATCATCATGAGGCACCGGACAGATAATGCAGTTTTGTCAGTTTTGGAATGGCATAAGGAATTGTTATTTGCCCTCCAATTAGAGAAGCATATGCTAACTATGAATAACCGTTCACATATTTATCAGCTAGATGTGGTTCCCTAGATGCCCTACTTACGGTATGGAAACCATAATTGATCAATTTATACTAAGTTTCACATATGTATACTTAGCCGAGTACATGCACGCTTGATAAGGGGTGGGTTAGGGAGGCTTATAGAGGGTTAAAGTGGAAGGAGTGGGAGGGAGGGAGGGGGGGGGTTTACCTCCGACTTGTACTTTATTTCATTATTGTAATCCTGGATTGATATGTACAGTGTATTGGGGGTACTCCTCCTGTGTGTCCAGCTGCTACCCACATCTTTGTCAAAGGTTTTATTATAATGATAAGAAGAAAAATAAAGTTTATTGAATTATAAAAATTGTACTGTACACTAAAAAACTTGTCCAATTTACATGTGAGCACCTCCTTGCCCTGTCCATTCAGGTGCAGCCTATCCGTGGCATAGAGGCTGTCATCATGCCACAGAGACCCCCACTGGCCCACCACCCCATAGCCCTTCTGTACTCACCATTTAGAGAGCCAGCTGTTGAACTCCATTATCTTCTGTTGCCTATCTGTGCTAGCTCTAGGGACTGGAAGCACCTCCGAGAACGCAACTGAACGAAAGCTCAGGGTGTTATAGAACCATTACAGAACATAATTACTACTGTTGCATAACAACAATATAATAACAACTGGGGAGCATTTTCTCCCATAGAGAAACCCTGTTATAATTCAGCGTTACAATCTGCAGGTTATAATGGTGAACACGCTCCACGCATGCACCGCCCACAGTCTCCCATCTTCACATAAACCTGAGGACCACGACTGTACTTCCTGACTTGGACTCCACAGCCAGTGAGTCAAAAAAATCTTCAGACTTTAAATTTATTTTTTTTGCACTGAATTTTTTTTTTCTTCTGGTAGTAGGTCACAAAAGAATTTTAACTTACACGGACCGGGGCACGGATGGACAGCTCAATCCAACTCCAGCTGAACAGCAATGTATTTTTATTTTATATAGTTGCTGTAGCAAAAAAATGCTCCCCAGCAATTTTATAAAACAAAACATGGGGTGGTGTATAAAACTTGAATTTTACACACACACACCCTAGATGTTGGATGCTTAAATAAATCCCTCAAGCTACGCTCTTGGGTTTTATGTAGCATTTAACACCTCGGGTGTGTGTAAAATCTTGTTAAACACACCACCCCATGTATTATTCTATATATAATGATAGCATTTCATAACGGTTGGACTCCAAGCTTTCATATGAAAACTGTTTTTCATTTTAAAATTTGTATTTCACCTTTAATATAAAAACGTTGGTTGGAGTTCTACTGAGAGCAGAACATCATTTTGTTGGGGTATTTTCTCCTTCCGATTTGCTGCTTGAATTTTGAGACATTAACTTTAATGTTCATGGACTTTACAAATTGCTTTCTTGCATTTGCCTGCTTGGACATTGTGGTACTGTTACACATCAGTTTTGAATGCTGAATTTTTATTTTTATTTATATCTTCCTTGGTGGTGATGTGTTTGTTTTGTTTAGGTCAGACTGAGTGGTATGAGTGTAGTTATAGGTTTGTAGTGTATTAGGACTGTATGTGAGTGAAATGAGTGGTTAAGGTTGGAATCCTGCGATATGGACGACCGAAATTGAGCGACTCAGATATGAGTGACTCAATTTCAATGCCCGTTATGTGAGTTAACCTGGAAGGGTAGTGAGGGAGGAAGAGTGAGGATATGGATTTGTGAGGGAAGAAGAGTGACAATGTAGGTCATCGCCAGGAAAGGGAGGGATAAAGAAGAAAGGATGTGTGAAGTAGTGCAGCATGGTGTTGCCAAGCTGGCAGTGTGGTGTGGTGGTGAGGGTGGCTGGCTGCAGTGCAGTAGGTTACGGTTTTGGGGCTGGCAAGGACTGTACTTTTTTGTATTTTTCACAAGCGGGATTTTGTTTTACAAGTGTTTCCCCCTCCCTGACATGTCCCCCCCCCCGGAGTTGATAATCTTAAGTAAGAGGGGTGTGGGGGCAAAGTTCCCTGCTTGGGGGGGGTGAGAGGAGCTCAGCCCCCCACATAAACATAATTTATGCTTTTTGCCCATGTTGTTGTGTTTCTTGCTAGGAGTGTACATCACTATTTTTCTTTTCGGTGATGTACACTCACTGTAATGGCAACTGCAGTTTAGAACTGTTAAGTTTAGAGGTATGAGTGGTTTTGTGTAACACATTACCAAGGATTGTAATTCTGGTCTGGGGGTGGGGGTACGGGTTGATTTTTAAAATAAAGGGGAGGGGCTGTGTGTGATAAATTATTTGGGAGATTTTGGTTTCTGACTGGCTGAAGTAATGTGTGTTAGGCTTGGTTGTGATGATCTCCCTAAGCTTAGTTACTCTCAGTCCAGCTGCTTGATCTACATCCTTTCAGGACTTCCTCATGTCTAGAGCTGCCTATTGTCAATGCAGGGAGGTGGGGACTGAGAGTAGACAAAGTGGCCGGCAGTAGGGAGTGGGAAGTAGGCATTATTAGGGTGACCAGGAACAGGAGATACCTGGGGCAAAAGGGTTTCTAGAGAGAGGTGAGATGAGTTTGGTTCTCAAACCCAGGGATCCTACTGGACTGAGTGGGCAGGTAGAGATGGGCCAGTTGCCACACTCCATCCTATTCAGGTATGTTATGCAATGTAAGGTTGCTGTAGAATAAGACTGCCATTGCGGCAGATCTAATTTCAGGTTCCCTGGTCCATCTGGCTTACATCTTGGAGACCTGGCTGTGTGATGATGCCAGTCCAGTGTTGGAAGTGACAATCCCAGCTGGAGTCTCCATGATACACTGCCTGCAGAGGGATCATGGGCTGGTCATCTGTTTTAGGTCTGGGTTGAACTTCACTGTGAACCCAGTGGGGGAAGCCTTGTCATATGAATGTGTGTCTGTGCACAAGAGTCCAGGTGCAGGTTGCAGGACCCCCCCCCATGGTATACTGGCCTTCAGGGCTTGAGGTGGACTTCCTGCAGGAAATAGTGGACTTCATCACCAAGAGGATGCTAAAGTTGTCCAGATGGCTTATTCTGGGTGACTTCAATGCCTGGGTCAGTGATGAATTCTCCCATTTTGGAGGGGACTTCCTTTAGTTGATGGAATTACTAGGCCTAGCATAAGTTATTACTTATATGACTCACCAACATGGGCATGCATTGGACTTGATTTTCTCCTTGGGGCTGGAGGTGAGTAACCTCAAGATTGATCTGGTTAGTTGGTCAGATCATTATTTATTTATTATTTATTAATTCTTGGATTACAATACCTTTGAGCTAGAAGCTCATTTACAGAGGTTCCACGTCAGCTGAGTACAATAACTTAGAAGTCAAACATTAGCTTACAAGTGTAACATACAATCGGTAATAGATAGTAAGCTGTTATAAAACAGATGGACCAAAATGGACATAAAAGATTGTCCCTTGATATTCATTACACAGTGATATTCTCCTTCAAGGCCCCCTCCTATGGTCTTCCCATGGTGGTGATGGATCAGTACCATCCTTTAGAAGGGCTTGGCCCAGAAGAACTATTGGCGGAGCTGAACATCTTAGAGATGTTGGTAGATTGTGAGACAAGATTGGAGAATGCAGTTTTAATCTGTAATAGGGCTATTGCCAAGTCCTTTGATTCTATTGCACCTATCCATGTACAACTCTGGGTCTTATGCTTAGGGTCCCCATGGCTTGATGGGGAACATAAGAAGTTAAAGACTAGTGATCGGAGGTTAGAGCACTGCTGGAGAAGGGCTGGGACTGAAGAAGATGAACTGGCTTTGAAGATTCATCATGATGAATATCAAGGAACAATCTCCCATAGGAAGGCAGCATTTCTGTCAAGGAAAATTGCAGCTGGGAGGAATCGACCAGCTCAGCTCTTCAATACTGTAGACAGATTATTAAATCCAATCTGTCTCCAGTCTGTGAGAGCAGTGTCAGCAGCTAAGTGCAAAGAGTTGACCTGATTATTCTCAGGCAGAGTGTCCTCTATTCGGGTCAGGATGTCTCCAGATGGGCCATTACAGCCCAGCAGAGTTGGGCAGGGATCTCACAGATGCACTCAGTTATCCTGGATGAAGATTCAGCCAATTTCAATAGATGAAGTCTATGAGGTGATTTCAGAGCTGTAGTCCACCTATTGTGAACTAGACCTAGGCCCCATGTGTCTACTAGTAAGCTACATGGGGTCTTTGGAGTTGATGTTCACTGGAATAGTTTGGTGCACCTTGTCAGAGGGAATCTTTTCAGCGGTGTCAAAGGGTGTGCTAGTTTGGCCATTCTTGAAGAAATCAGCTCTGGACCTGGATATTCTAATGGGTTAATAGAAACATAGACTTTGACTGCAAATAAGGGCTGCTTGGCCCACCCAGTCTGCTCATCTCCCTACCTTTCAGATAAACTGCAGATCCTAGTTAATCAACAGCCTACTGTACTTCCTTCTACCCCCCACAAGAATTGCCTTATGTCTGTCCCATGTGTTCTTGAACTCCCCCACTGTTTTGGACCCCACTACCTCCTCTGGAAGGCTGTTTCATGTGTCCATCACCCTCTCTGTGAAAAAATACCTCCTCACATTGCCCCTGAGCCATCCTCCCACTATCTTCAAATTGTGCTCCCTTGTTCTTGCACATCTCTTTTCAGAAAGATGCTACCTTCTTGGACTTTGTTGATTCCCTTGAGATACTTTGTTTCTATCATATCCCCCTCTCCCTCCTTTGCTCTAGGGTATACATATTAAGCTCCTTTAGTCTCTCTTCATTTGGCTGCTGGTGCAGACCCTGCACCATTTTAGTTGCCCTCCTCTGGACTACCCTCCATCCTATCTATGGCATTGCAGAGATGGGGTCTCCAGAACTGCATGCAGTATTCCAGATTGGGTCTCACCAACTGTCTGTACAGAGGGATAACAACTTCCTGTTTTGTACTGGTGATGCCTCTCTCTATGCATCCCAGAATCTCCCAGCCCTCCTTACTGCCTTTTCACATTATTTGCCTACCTTTAGGTCATCTGATATGACTACCCCCAGGTCTCTTTCCATTTTTGTTGTTGCTAGTACCTCTTCCCTATTGGGTACTTTTCCCCTGGGTTTTTGTTTCCCCAGGTTTATTACTTTGTACTTCTTTGCATTGAATTTAAACTGCCATACTATTGAACATTCCTCCAACCTTGCCAAGTAACTTCTCATCCTTTCCACCTCCCTTGTGTATTGACCCTGTTGCATATCTTTATGTCATCTGCAAAGAGGCATACTTTTTCTTCTAGCCCCTCTGCAATGTCACTAATAAAGGCATTAAAGAGGATTTGTCCCAGTACTGAACCCTGCAGTACCCCACTAGTAACCTCCCTTTCCTCAGAGTGGACTCTGTTTACTATTACCCTCTGTGTCCTGTTGTCCATCCAATTTTTCACCCAGGCTGCCACTCAGGGACCCACTCCCAGGCTGGCTAACTTGTTTATTAATCTTTTGTGTGGGACTGTGTCAAATGCCTTGCTGAAGTCTAGGTGGGCCACATCCACAGCCCTTCCCTGATCTACTGCTTTGGTCCCCCATCAAAAAAATCTATTAAATTTGTCTGACATGACCTTCTCACTGTGAATCCATGCTGCCTTGGATCCTATGCCCTGCTGACCTCTAGGTACTCAACAATTCTTTCTTTCACCTACCTTTTTGGTAAATTTATTGAAAGGTTGTGGCACTGCAGCTTGAGGTGCCTTTCTCAGCTCATGACATCTGTGAGTCCCTCCAATCTGGTTTTAGATCTGGACATAGCATTGAGACAGTGTTAGTCAGGGTGCATAATAACCTTCTTAGGGCAAGAGACAGGGGTGAATGGTCAGTTCTCGTTCTCCCTGATCTCTTTTCAGCATTTGTCACATGGGTCATGTGATCATGGGTTGTCATTGCATCATCTGCAGGAGTACATTGGACTCACTGGCACTGTCATCTGCTGGTTCGAGTCCTATCTCAGGGATAGGACACAAAGGGTGGTGATGGGTCCTTCTCATCATCCCTGATTCTTCTGCCCTGTGGCATGCCCCAAGGTTTGGTCCTCTCACCTATGCTGTTTACAGTGTATGTGCTGTCCCTGGGAGGGATCATTCACAATACAATCTGAGTTTCCACTGCTATGCAGATGATACTCCATTGTATTTGTGCTTTGCATCTGGGACACATGACGCTGTTGAGGTGCTTAATTTGTGCCTACTATATCTGAAATCCAGAAATGGATGGAATCTAGCTGACTTAGGCTAAACCCAGATAGGACTGAGGTTCTAGTGACTTAAGGTGGAATGGAATGGGGGAGCAGAGGTAGTCATGGAGCTTTGGCTCGTGTCATCCAGGTTGTAGGTCTCTGTTAAAATGAAAAATCTGGGAGTCATTTTTGATGAAGGGTTGACACTGGAGGCTCAGGTGTAAGCTACAGTCAGGAGTGGCTTTTATCATCTGAGCAATATCAACCAGATTAAGTCCCTTATCACTCCTGAAGACCTGCTGATCCTAGTGGATGCTTTTGTGACAGCTAGGCTTGACTTCTGTAATACGCTCTATCTCAGGATAAGTGGGGGTGTCCTTAGACATCTACAGCTGGTGCACAACATACTGTAGCTTCTAGATTGCTGACTGGCCTTTTGAGGTCTAGTTATGTGACCCAAGTACTGTAGGATCTGCACTGACTGCCAGTGAAGTGGTGAGTTATCTTGAAGGTTGCTCTTCTAATCTATAAAGCCCTACATGGGTTGACCCTGACTACCTGGCAGAGCTCCTGCATCCTCTGCAGTCCTTGTGACCCATCGCTCCTCCAAGGAAGGCCTCCTTTCATTCCCTAAGGCCTGGCTAAAGTCATCAGGAGATTGTACATTTGAGGTAGCCAGCCCTCTTCTATGGAATGCTCTGCCCAATGGACTGAGAGTGGCCCCCTCATTGGGGCCCTTTAAAAGGGGATTACAAACCTAGGGGGATTGCAGTTGTGGGGTGATTGGGACAGTGGAGGAGCAGGAGCTCGGTCCAGGGGAACCCATTTCAGCACTGCAGGGAAGTGGTTCTTCCTGTACCAATATTTAATACTTACTTGATTGCTACTGAAGATGGGGATTCTTTATTTGTTTATTTTTTTTTTTTTTTTTTTATTTGACCAGGTATAGCACACTAAGCTGAAAGCTTTTTTACAGGAGCGACCTGGGAGCACAAGGAGGTTAAGTGACTTGTTCAGGGTCACACAGTATGCAAGTGGAAGCTGTGGGATTCAAACCCAGGTCTTGTCTGCTGGATAGTGCTGCTACTGTGGGGTGATATGGGACTCTGATTAGTCCCTACAGGCACTAGGAGCAGCTGTAACTGAGTATTGGTTTCTTGTTTTTTTTTCCTGTGGGCTGCACCTGTTTTAAAACAGTGGCATGGTGATTTCTTTCAGCCAGGGTTATACTGCTTGTACTGTTGGGTAATCTGGCAGCAGCAGTAACTGTGTGTGTGTTATTTGATGTGTTGTTGGCTGTGCCAGATTTAAGCTATGAGGTTCATGCACTGTGTACTGTGCTGATTATTTCCTAGAGAAGAGGGGGTTTATGCCTGCCATTCCTTCCCCCATTCCACCTCCCTGAGCTGGTCTACCTTTATAGGTGTATACAATACACAGGAAACACGTACCACTTCCTGATGTAGCTCAAGGCAGGAGGGACTTCAGCAGCACCCTAATAATAAAGTAGCAAAGGGATTGTGACTGCTAGCTTGCGTAACATTATAGTGCACAGCAGGGCAGGTTGAACCATCAGGGAAGGTTTTAAAAAGAACTTTATAGTGTGAGTATAACACAGAGAAGAGCACAAAGAGTACAGGAGAGTGAAGCTGATGGTAGTGGGCATAATTAATAAAGAAGAAGGATGAGTGGTGCAATGTAGTGGGTGTGGGAATGCATTATTCAGATGAACATTTTGGATCATGCAGTGCTGCCCCATCTGCAGGCACTTCTCTGGGTTGAGGGAGGAGGTTGCCTGTCTCTGAGCTGAGTTGGGCAGGTTACAAAGAACCTTTACCCCCACCCAGAGGCCACAGTGTCCACTGCCTCAACCTCAAAGGATGCCCAGGAAGAGGAGTGGTTGGAACACAATGGGCTCAGGAAGAGTGCAGAAGGGGGGGTCTAAAGCACATTCCCCAACTGGTCCAGCTAAGTAACTCCTACACTGTCTTGGAGGAAAGGGAAAGCCCTGCAAGAGCACCCACAGCTGAGACCAAGGAGGACGGGTGGATCCTCCATGATGGAGCCCTAGGGAAGTGGGGTAGAGAACCATAGAGGAAGAGGAAGCTACATTTGGTGGGAGACTCAACTGTCCAGGGAGTGAAGTTAGGGGCACCTAGCAAGGGGAGAGGGAGGACAAGTGCCTCCCAGGAAGCACTGCATGGAGGGATGGGAAGCAGATCCATTGGATCACAAGGGTGATAGTAAGGAGGGAGAAGCTGGATGGCATTTTCTACCTGTTGGAAAATGACCTCACAGGGGACAAGGTGGAGCTAGTTAGAATCCAGGAAGATTTCAGGAAGTTGGGGGAGCCTAAAGCAGATAGCACACTCTGACTCCTTCTTGAAGGTACTACCTGTTCATGGCATGGGGAGGCTAGGGCACTCCATATCCAGAATTTCAATTCCTGGTTGAAAGAATGGTGAGGAAAGGAGGGGTTTGGCTTCATGGGGAATTGGGGCCCCATCTGGAGTGATGCAGGCCTGTATAAGGAGGATGGCCTGCATCCATCCAGGAAGGGCACCTTAGTCCTAAGTGAGAAGTTTGAATGTTTCTATAGCAAGCATTTAAACTGGCTGGGGGGGACCAGGAAGGTCAGGAAGCTTAGAATCTCCTCCACATGAGCACATGCACTACACAAGAGACCAAGGAGTAGATAGACAGACAGGGAGCAGAATACATCATGGGGCAGGTGGCAGGGAGGATCAGGGAAAACGAATACCGGGGGGGAGAGCTTAGGACAACAGGACAGGGGAAGGACATTACATCATGGAGAGCTATGTGTGCCAGTGTCAGGAGTCTCATTAACAAGATGGAGGACCTAGAGGCAGCCATGGCACATTCGGACCTTGACATTGTGGCCATCACAGAAACACGGTGTATATGATAACCATGACTGGGAGATGGTCATACCAGGCTAAAATCTGTTCAGGAAGGGCAGAAAGATGGGGAGGAGTGGCACTTTATGTGAAAGATAACATTAAGGCCACAGAGTTTCAAGGGGAACAAGGAGGGGGGATGTATTGTGGGTTAGGCTTGAAAGGAAAGCATGGGCAGCCATCTGCAAGGGGGTAATCAACAGACCACCAGCCCAGAGGGAGGAGATGGATAGGGAGGTGCTGCTAGCTATCCAAAGGATGGTGAAGAAGTGGGAGGTAGTGCTCATTAGAGGCTTCAACATTCCAGATGTGGACTGGAACCTCCCAGCAGTGGCATTGGACAGAAACAGATTCATCCTGGACTCCTTCAAGGAGCCTTCCTCAAACAACTGGTCATGGAACCCACATGGCAGGAAGCTCTATTGGACCTGGTGCTCACAAACGGGAACAGTGTGACTTAGGTCACAGTGGGGGAGCACTTGGGGAACAGTGACCACTGGTCACTATGGTTTGACATAACTGATGGGGCAGATAACAGCCACACAAAAATGCTTATCCTGGACTTTAGGAGGACAGATTTGGGGCAAATGGGAGAATGCTTGAAAGAGGCTTTAGCTGGATTAGTGAGGGAATTAGGGGTGGATGAACACTGGGCAGTATTCAAAGCAGGGATAGCAAGGGCAGCACAACTATGCATAAAACAGGTTAGTAAGGGGAAGAGGAGACCACTATGATATTCCAAGGAGGTAGTGGAAAAAACTAAAAGCCCCAAAAAATTGCATTCAAATAATACAAAAAGACACAGTCTGAAGGAGAGAGGGAGAGGTACCAGGAGAAGCAAAGTGAGGCAGGGAGGGCAGTAAGGGAAGCCAAAGCATAGACAAAGGAGTGCATAGCAAATTCAGTGGTTAGGAGGACAAAACCTTTTACTGGTATGTAAGTGAAAAAAAGAAGGCAAAGGGAGGGACAGTGAGGCTGAAGGGGGAGGGTGAGAGCAGATTGGAGGATCACAACAGGAAAGCTGAAATATTGAATAGATATTTCTGCTGTCTTTACAGAAGAGGGGCAGGTAATGGACCATAAGGGAGTAGAGAGAGTAGGAAGAGCAGAGAAATGGGTACAAGTCCCTTTACATGGGAAAGGGTCCTAAAGGAGCTGGAAGGAATAAGAATCAAAAAACTACTGGGGCCAGATGGGATGGAAGCACCAAGTTTTCCCGTCAGCGAAAATGACGACCTCCCCCACAGTGATGACACAATACCAACGCAGGTATTGTGCCACCTCTGGACTCGTTGTATTCCATGGGGGGCTGTGCCCCCCACACCCCCATTTGGGAGGCTGTGCCTCCTGCTCCCCCGGACTCCAAGATTCCAACTCCAGGTTGGAGTTTGTCCAGGAAGGGGACGGAACACTGGGGGAAGGTGAAACAAGGAAAATGGACCATTACCACGAATGTCACTGCAGTGGTCCTTTTCCTTGTTTCACCATCGGAGTGTCAATGAAAAGGGGTGCTATGAGATGGGATATACCCCAGGATGCTGAGGGAACTAAGGGAAGTGTTGGCTGAACCTCTGGCAACCCTGCTCAGCCGATCATTGGAAACAGGAGAGGTACCCAAGGACTGGAGGACAGCTGATGTAGTCCACTTATACCAAAGTGGGAACAGAGAATAAGTGGGAAACTAATGACCAGTCAGCCTGACCTCAGTAGTGGGGAAAATCATGGAAACATTACTGAAAGAAAGAATAATGGAAAACCTTGTTGCCAACAGTCTACAGGACCCGAGGCAGCATGGTTAATTGTGGGAGGTCATGCCAGACTAACCTCATAGAATTTTTTGACTGGGTGACAAAGGAGGTGGATCGGGGTGGGGCAGTGGATGTGGCCTACCTGGACTTCAGCAAGGCCTTTGACACTGTGCTGCATAGAAGGCCATTAAACAAGCTGGGGAAAATGGGAGTGCGTAGGACATTGGTGTGGTGAGTGGGAAACTGAATTGGAGGATACAAAGAGTGGTGGTAAATGACTGTCACTCTGCAGAGGAAAGGGTGACCAGTGGGGTGCCATGGGGTTGGTGCTGGGTCCAGTCCTCTTCAATATCTTTATCAGTGACATTATGGATGACCTAGAAGGGAAAATGTGCCTGTTCACCGATGACACAAAGCTCTGCAACAGGGTGGACATGACATAGGGGGTGGAGAGAATGAAGAAAGATCTGCAGAAGCTTGAGGACTGGTCAAGGGTGTGGCAGTTGAGATTTAACACAAAAAAGTGCAAAATAATGCACATGAGCACAAAAACTCTGAAACAACATATCAGCTTGGAGGGGAGGATATAGAATGCTCTAAGTGGGAAAGAGACCTGGGGATCATTATCTTAGATGACCTCATGGTAGGGAGTCAATGCACCAAGGTGGCAGGTAAAGCAAACAAGATGCTGGGTTGCATAGGCAGGGGGATCACCAGCAGGAAAAGGGAGGTCATAATTCCACTATACAAGACATTAGTGAGGCCACACCTTGAGTACAGTGGCCAGTTTTGGAGGCCTTACCTATGTAAGGACATAGGGTGGAGGCAGTTCAGAGGAGTGCAACCAAGATGGTGGAAGGATTGCATCACAAAACTTACGAGGACAGGCTGAAAGACTTAAATATGTACTCCCTGGAGGAAAGGAGGGAGAGGAGAGGTATGATTAAGACAGATTAGTACCTCACAAGAAGGAATAAGGTGCAGGAAAACACAATTTTCATCACAAAAGAGGTTCCAGGACTAGGGGACATGGGATGAAACTGGAGGAAGGGAGGTTCAGAGGGAGTGTGAGGAAATATTTTAACAGGAAGAGGGTGGTGGGCAAATGGAGCACCCTACCAGAGGAGGTAGTGGTGGCTGAAACGATTACAGGATTTAAGAATGCATGAGATAGGCATAGGGGGAATCTGGTAATCGGGGGAAGGGGACAACACAGTTCTAGAGAAGCTTGAAAAAGCAAGGTTACGTGCAAAAATGAGCAGACTAGGTGGGCCGAAGGCCCTTATTTGTCATCAGCATCTATGTGTCTATGTATTTGTTCAGCCAGGCATTTGAGGATTGAAAAAAAAATTGTCTTCTGTTTCTCAGTTATTGTATTTATGTTTTTAGAGTATTATTTAAGTTGTTTATGATTGTTTTTATTTATTTATTGCCTGTCATTTCTGTATGGCACCCTGACCCTTTGGGGGAAGGTGCCTTATAAATAAAGCTACTACTACTTAAAAACAAATTAACTTTCTAGCCCCAACAGTTCAAGAGTTAGACGTTTCAAAAGATGTCCTTTAAAATGTGATTACTTTGAAACTGTTAGGGCTAGAGGCTTAATTTTTTTATGAAAGCTTGGAGTCAGCTACGTAGATAAATTATTAATATATCTCTACAATGACCATATATTGATATAAAAATGTAAAATTGTTCACTGCATTTATAAAGTCCTGTCAGTTTTAACACATTATATCAACATGTACTGTATATGCATGTAGCAACACGGGAGAACTGTATTAACTGTTCAGATCTTACAGCTTTCAAAATGTAGCTTCAAATATTATAAAAATATCATATAAGATTATTTTTGGAAATGGTGGGAACAGGCAGCATTGAACACCTGAGCACCTGTTGGTTCACCTCAGCCTGCCCGTATCCAGCACTCCAGAGCTGTCTATGATGTAATACCATCTGTTGTGCATGTTATGACTGTGTGGGGCTCTCAGCTATGGCTGCAGTGACTGAGCTGTAGAAAACAGGGATTTCCATCAATTCCTGGCCACCACTTAATACAGTAAGAAAAAGGGGGGCTTCCAGACTTGAGTGGGTCCAATGACATCACTGGGAGCGGGTACACAGTTTGTTACCCAAACAATCAGAGGCTGAGGCTTGGGTTTCTTTGTATCAACTGACTATTTAAAGTTTAACTGAGACTTGTTTGAAACCAATTATTAAGTACAATCAGTGTTTATTTGATGGTTATAAACTGCTGAGGAAGGATAAAGGGAGTAACAAAGGGGAGGTGAGATTATAGTTTATTATAGGAATTATTTAGAACCATCTGAATTAATTGGAGATTATAATAACCCTGCACAGAATGTGAGTGGCTCCTGTTGGAATTTACTCTGGGCGGATGTTGTAAAATTAAATTTTATACAGTCTATAACCCACCCAAGCTGGAATTTAAGGGTTGTAGGATTTTCTTGAATTATTTGGACTATCAGATTTAGGTAAGGATGTATTGATTATGGGAGATTTTAACTTAAATTGGAATTCAGAGTCAGAGCAACATTTGGAACTTTTAATATCAAATTCAGTTCTTTTTCAATTATTTACTACTTAAGCATACAATATTAGATTAGATACTTACAAATAACCCAAATAAAAGTAATAGCAAAGGTGCTTTTGCAGATGTAATCAGCACCACTTACCATTTTGTTGTACTTGGAATAGCAAAAACTTACAATATCATCAAATTATATATCCTTTAGAAATTTCAGTAATGTGGATATGAATAATTTAATTAAGGATTTGAATCTGGTTGATTGGTTATTTTTGGATGATATTCCTGATATAGACATGGCTGTTGATTATTCTACAAATACCCCAACTGAGATGCAGTAAACACTTGACAGGTAAGGAAAACTGTTAACTGGATTACCCCTGAGCTGTTTTCTTTAATGAAACACAGGGATAAAAGTTGGCAATCCTTTAAAGCTTCAAACAGTTTATCAGAATCAAATAAATATCATCAGTTAAGAAACTTATGTAAGTCCAAAATTCATCAGTGTAAATCTGATTATTTTCCTAATAAGCAATGACAGTCTTTAGGGAACTCTAAAAAATGTTGGTCTTCCATGAAATCTCTTCTAGATATTGTAAATAAAGGGACAATTGAGGTTATTTACAATAATGGTGTTAAAACGCTTCAATTTTCTTAAATATTTGAAGCTTTTATGGATACATTTTTGAACTTAACTAAATATAAGACAGATATTAATGACATCTGAAAGTATTCCTCCTTTCTATTTTCACAGAATCAGGGCAGTACAGGTTTTAAAAATGTTGAAACAAATGCCAACAAACAAAAGTGCAGGTCAGGATGGCTTGGAACCAGGATTTCTAAAATTAGTATCTGCAGCTATTTATCTTCCTTTGAGTACCATTTTTAATTTGTTTTTGATTACTGGAGAATTTCCTCAATTATGGAAACATACAGTACTAAAAAAAAAACATATTCCTAAATCAGGATCCTTAACTAATTTGGACAACTATCACCCAATTTCTATATTATCACCATTAAGTAAGATGTTGGAAAAACTTGTTAATCATCATCTGGTTGATTATCTGTAGGCTCATGGTCTCCGGTTTCCCAAGAAGAAAGGTTTTTGTAAGCATCATAGTACTGGTACATCCTTGGCCAGGTTCACTGACCATGTCAGTACAGCTATGGACAATGGTATGCTCACTGGAGCAGTTTTTTTGGACCTGTCCAAGGCCTTTGGTCTTGTTGATCACCCATTGCTGCTCCAGGGACTGAGGAGCATGGACCTGGCAAACTCACCATGTGCTTGATTTTAAAGCTATCTTACTGCTCATCCTCTTAAAGTGAATTTCGATGGATTGCAGTCTAGTACTCAGGTTTTGGAACAAATAGTGCTTTAGGGTTCTACCCTGGGGCTTCTGTCATTTTCAATATTTATTGACTCCATTCTTTCTACTTTAGCTTAAACTAAATTCTTTATGCAGATTATATTATTATTTACTTTAATGCTTCTTGTACTGAAGAAATTAATTCAGCATTAAATACAGATTTTACTTCATTACATTTTTGGATATTGCAACATTGTCTTTTATTAAATAAGAAAACTAAATACATGTTTTTTTGATCTAAACCCAAGTTATCTAAATGTCCATCAATGTTGATTTCTGACTCTAGCAGCACCCTTTTAGAGCAAGGTTTCAAATTTAAATATCTAGGGATGCTATTGGACTCTAATTTAACCTTTTCATCTCATATAAAGGCTATTAGTAGACAAGTTAATCAAAAATTAGGAGTGCTGCTTAAACTTAACAGCTGCTTAACATTGGAAGCTAGACACATTGCTAAAAGCATATTGCTACCTGTATTAAATTATAACTCTTTTGTATTTGCAAATTTGTCGTCTACTGATTTAGCTCTATTAACCACAGTAGGACATTTAATGGGATTAGCCATTTTGCATTCAATATGCCATACAGTACACATCATTGTGTGCTGTATGCAGACACTAGCTGGTTGTCACCAAGGCTCAGTTGTTTATACAATTTATGCTGTGTTGTGGATAACATTTTGAGAACAGCCTCTGTCTCCCCATTATACTCTTCTAGATTTTAGAAAATAATGTAGTAAACTAAAATCATCTAGAAAATATTTGCTATCTAATCCAATTTCTTCTACTACAATGGGTGAATGTGTGTTTTCTGCTTATACGGTGATGCTAAATGTTGGAATAATTTATCTGATTTTCTCCATAATGCTGAAAGTCATGCTGTTTTTAAAACTCAATTAAGGCTTCACTTGTCAAAACAGTTAAACTGTGTTTGTTTTAATTGAATACTGTACATATATTTGATGTACTTAAGTATTGCATGATGTAGTCTAGTTATGTGGGTACATTTGTATGTAACATGTTGTTTCATCTTGTATCTGCCTTGTAACTGTGGCTCTGGGTCGTTCCTGAAAAAGGGCCTTTGGCTCAGTGTACTTACTCAGTAAACAAAGTAAATAAATAAATAAACTAGTGGTTGTTTTGTCTAAGAATAAACACATTCTTTTCCATTTGTGATATACTTACTGGTCAGTATGTTTACTAACCACTCTGACACTCATTTCAAATGCCATATTAACTGGTTTGAGCCATATTAACTTGCCAGTTAGTATGGCATGAGTGTCAATCAAGTTAGATGCATTCCATATTTTTTGTTTTGTTTCTGTGTATCTTTCAAACTGATGACTTTTCCAAATATATGTACACCAGCTTAAAGTGGATTAATAGGGAATAAAAAGCAAAAGTGACATCCACAGTCTATGATTTGTGGACCAGCATTTATATAAAATAAACTATGGGGTGTTGTCATAATTCATTTTTTACACATCCTCAGTGTGTGATACCATCACAAACCACTCATGCTTTTCACTCATGGCATATGTGGTAATCATACACCTTGGGTGTATAACAAAAACTTAATGTATGACACCCCATGCATTATTCTATATATAACATGGGAACACTAATAGAGCCATACTCCCCTGAATGTTATACTCTTTATTATCTGCTAGTTTTGACATCAGAGATTTCTCACAGATTTATAATGCTATAAAATGCTTCCCACTTACATCATGTTTTTCTTGGTAGACTACAGTAATACTAAGCTATGCATGATTGATTCTAATCAGTCTGGTCTTACTTTCAAGAGTGTGTGCCGCTCAGCAGGCTCTAATCAGTCACCAGTCTCCTCATGCTGAACAGACTTTCTCTACATCACCTCACTCCCTTTCTCAAAGAGTTCTACTTTAAGTGCCTATCTATTTGACATGATCAACTGTTTTAGTTACTGTATTTATTAAAGATAATTATATTTCTATATGAATAATGCTGCTTTTAATATATTGTTGTGCTTTTTCTTGTATGGCGCCCTGAGTCTATCGGAAAGGAAACCAACTAAGAAAGAAAGAAATTTGCCTTGCCCTGCATCTACCAGCACTAAACACTCTATATTGTAACAAATAAAATATATCCAGATATATGCACAGTTAAAAGGGTATAATTCTCTCTCATGTTCTGGTGCTAAATATAAACCACTTGAGCTTCACTCTCATGGTTTACAAAAGTCTTACCAACCCATCAATGGAATTACACCCTTATTATGCATACTTGGGTTTACTTTATTCCTTGTAACACGTATTGTGAGTGCGATCAAATGCCATAATAACTGGGTATGCTATCATACCCAGTTATTACGACATTTAGAATGACCACAATTATGTGCTGGGTTTTAGAATCTGTAGCAGGAACCCCACCCCCCCATCATGTTCACAGTAAAAAATCACAGTGTTTCAACACTCACCTCAACCAGTTAGAATCTTTCTGTTCTCTGTAAAGAACAGCAGTCCAATAAGTAGTTTTCTTTTCTTAAATCCCTACACACAGTTATTATAAAAGATAAAATATAAAGCGACTGTGTACTTTTGAAGTTGTTTACACAGTCTTGGAGTGTGATGATCACATAAACCTCAGGTGTGTAAACAAGCTTCATAACATAGTCACCTATATATTCTTTATATAATGCATGGTAAATGGTTACTGTTTAAGATACTGTACTTTGCAGCCTTATTATTGTTCAGTACTCACATCACTGCTGAACAATAATAATGTATGTCGAAGGAGAAACTTAATAAGTTTTGTAACAATACAATTCCTGTACTACAAACTGACCTTTGACATCTTTTTCATAGCTCAAAACCTTTTCTAAAACATGTATTATGATGGATAAACTACAGTACACCAACATGCATAAATAAGCTATCTTGGGGTTTTGGTGGCAAATTAAAGCTCATTTGACCTTTCACCTTGAGGTTTATAAACGTCACCAGAACCTCTCAATAACTTTATACTCTTAGTTGTACAGTTGGGCTTAGTTTATCCATTATATAATGGGACTGTGTTCCATATGTACCAGGTTGCATATATACATGTATGAAGACAATACAGTTACTTTACCTCCTGTTCCTCTACAGCATCTGTGGGAAACTGCTCCAGCAGGAGTCCCACAATATCCTGTGTTGAAAACAGTGTCTATGATCTTTGGTACCAGCCAGAAACTGGCCAGACTCTCGAGCCTTCTAGTTTTCTCTTCACTGAATGGTTCCCTTCTTGAAGCAGTGTAGTCCTTTCAGTACCTTGATAGTAAACTTGACTTTTCAGCCCACACTGATGTCATTCATGTGAAACTCTGCCCTAAGCTGGGTGCCCTGTCTCACAATAAAGCCTACCTGCCCCTGCTAGTCTGCCAGTGAGCAGGTCACCAAACTAGTGCTCCCAGTCTTCAGCTATGTAGATGTGGTCTATGGTGCTGCCCCCTGCTCCTCCCTAACCAGACTGGACAACCTCTGTAATACCTTCTGTCACCTTGCTACAAACTCCCTTCCTGGTACACACCATTGCTCCCTCTACTCCTCCCTATTCATCCTCCCTTTACCTTAATTTCTCCAGTCTCACTGTACCTCTTTCATTTCCAAATTCTGGTTTGATTCCCTTCTCTCCTACATTTCTGCACTCCTCCGTCCAGCCCCCCCCCTCACTCCTTGCTCCATCCGCTACAGGGACCTGTGTAGCTTCTCCACTCCTCATCCTCATTCATCTGCAGGTCAATTTGCCTTTTTCTATCACCTCCCAACAATCTAGAACCTGCTCCCCTCTTCCCTTCACCATTCTACCTCCCCAGGCTCTCTCAGGCACCAGCTGAAACTCCTTCCACCCCCTATCAGCACCTATTTCCCATAGGAGGTCTTCTTTGGACACTGGTAGCACAGGGGTTTGGTACACTAAGTCCTTTCAGGTGTTTTGTGCACTGCAACACTTGCCTGTGGTCCAACACTGGCTTTATTCAGTTTTCTTCTGCCCATGTATAGTTGTAATTTATTTGTCTCAAATGCTGCACTTTAATTTCTGTAAAAATGTTTTGTGACTGCAAAGTATTTTATTTGTACTGTACTATGGAATGTACTGTGTGTTGTTCGCTGTATCTCTTGTTATCCCTTTCTCCAGGCTCGCACTTGGAAACGAGTTTCAGCTCAGTGTGCATTTCCTGATCACCAATTTTCAACTAAATAAATAATATTGTTTATCATTTTATACTATTTACATCATTCTGGTCATCAGTTATAATATTTATATATCAAGGAAAATGAATCAGAAGACATGCAGAACTCTGCATTGTTGATTGTTGATAAATGAGCCTCCTTAGGAAACTTACTATTTAAACATTAGGGGCACTATACAATATTGAACTGTTCTGAGCATCCCAAAGTGAGTTTGTACCTCTGCATTAGGGAGTTCTGAGTTAGCAGTTTGTGAGGCAAGAGCAGCAATACTTGAATAAACATTCTGAGAGCCTTGAACTACTGTAGCCTGCACATTCATCCAAATACAGGCAAAGAGCATACACTGATGAGAGACAAAGACCTGGAGAAGAGACCCAATGGTATATTGAAGCCTCAATAAACACACCAACTACTGTTTGTACTTCCAAAGTTAAGGATCACAAAATGCTTGCTTTAACAAAGCACAAATGGTTGCAAACCCTAGCAAACACTATCAAAGTGTCCTTTACAAAGACTATGGGGTGTAATAATACCTCATGTTAAAGCAGTGTAATCAGGCAGATTACAAAATGGCGTATATTGAAAAACATTAATATTTAAAATATTTCATGCTTAGGTTACTTACTATTTTTAACAACTGATCAACACAAGATAGCCACAGCTGTTAAGTAACTTTTAAGCTCATTCACACGGCATTGCCACCGTGTAGATCGCTGTGGTCATGCTTGCTGAAATGTTGTGGATCGGCTTTCAGATGGCATGGCAAGGGGAGTGCTATAGATGCTCCCATTGAAGTTCCAGCAATTTGAGGAGGGTTCTGGCCAGGAAGGGGGTGTGGGTGTTGGTCGGGCTCTCCTATTGTATCACCAGAGCTTGAGGATGGGTCTTCCGACCCAAGTGCAGCTAAACCTTGTATCTGGCTCTGTAAATAGAGCTGAATTTGTGAGTGCATTTTTTATTGTAAACTGAGGGCTGAAAATGAAAGAAAACACGGTTTCAGAGCTACATAGAAACACAGATTTTGATGGCAGATAAGGACCACTTGGCCCACCCAGTCTGCCATTTCCCTACCTATTGGATAAGCTGCAGATCCTAGTTAACCAACAGCCTACTTCCTCCTACCCCCACTAACATACTAACATACTAATTGCCAGCAGATTAGGCATTACGGTCTATCGAGTCTGCTCGAACCTCAGATCCCTAGTTGGGTGCCGAGGCCCCCCCCCTTGTGTTCCAGAAACCCCTATCATCTATCCCCATCTCCCTGGGCCAGGCCATCATCTGATACATCCACTTTCTGTGTCTGTCCCACCCTCTCTTGAAGCCCTCCACTGTGGATCTCTGAACCAGCTCACCAGGCAGTGCATTCCAAGGGTCCACCACCCTCTCAGTGAAAAACCTCATCCTCTTTCCCCCCTCACCCTTCCACCTTCCAACTTCAAACCATGCCCTCTGGTGACACCTCCCTGCTTTAGTCTAAAGATCCCCTCCATATTTACCCTATTTATTCCCTTGAGGTACTTGAAGACCTCAATCATGTCCTCCCTGTCTCTCCTCTCCTCCAATGAAAACAGGCAGAGCTCCTCAAGTCTGTCCTCATACGTCAAATCCCCTAGTCCTCGTATCACCTTAGTTGCCCTTCTCTGTACCCTATCCAGGAGCTGTATGTCCCTCTTCAAGTGTGGTCTCCAGTACTGTACACAGTACTCAAGGTGTGGTCTAACCAGTCCATTGTACAGCGGCAGAATCACTTCCCTGCTCCTAGAGGTGATCCCCCTTATGATGCATCCCAACATCCTGTTTGCTTTGCTAGCCGCTCTCCTGCACTGCTCAGAGTTATTCATACATGCATCCACCATGACCCCTAGGTCTTTTTCCTCTGTTGAGGCCTCCAGCGCCTCCCCTCCCAGGGTGTACCTGTGTTTAGGGTTTCCCTAGCCAAGATGTAACACCTTGCACTTGGTGATATTGAAATTTAATTTCCATGTGTGAGCCCAGCTTTCCAGGGTGTCCAGGTCCTTGCAGGGCCAATTTCCCTCTTCCCCTCAACTACTGCTCCCATCTTGAAGTCATCAGCGAAGAGACTCATTTCACACCCTATACCCTCCCTGATGTCCGATATGCATGCATTAAACAGGATCGGACCCAGGACCAAGCCTCATGTACCTCTACCACCGACCTCTCTAGGGTCTGAGAGCCCCACAGACCACTACTCTCTGGGTGCTTCCAGCTAGCCAGTTTTCAATCCATCTGACCATCAAGGGCCTACTCCCAACCCCATCAGTTTCTCCACCAGACCATTGTGGGGACAGAGTCAAATGCCTTGCTGAAGTCCAAGAATAATACATCCACAGGCTTTCCCTGTCCAGTTCTGATGTTACCCATTCATAGAACTCACAAGATTGGTTTGACATGATCTACCTGGCACAAACCCATGTTGCCGACTATCCAGACCTCCCACCTCCTCCAAAGTACACCCCCAATCGTTCCTTTAGTATACTCTCCATTAATTTTCCCCACCACCGAGGTCAAACTGATGGGTCTATAGTTACCTGGTACTTCCCTCAACCCCCCTTAATGGATTGGCACCACATGTGCCTCTCACCAATCCCTAAGTACCCTCCCTGTCTCAAGTGACCTGTTGAAGAGCTCCGCCAGGGGTGCAGCCAGTATGTCCACCAATTCCCATAGTACTCTCGGATGAAAGCCATCTGGCCCAGAAGATTTGTCTTTCTTTAGGGCCTTGAGGGCTAACCACACCCTTTTGGTGGAGATAGCATCACCCATCCCCTCCACCTTACTGGCCTTTTTATCCTTATCCTGATGTGACGCCCCTGGGGTACCTCTCCCTCCCTCTTGCTCCATTTCTGTTGCTCCCCTGATCCCACTCACTGCCGCCTCTATCCCCATTATGCCTTGCTTTGGATATATCCCATCCCCCTCCCTAGTGAACACAGAGGCGAAGTACTCGTTTAATACCTCTGCCTGGTCCCTCACCTCTTCCACCCACTCTCCTTCTGATCTCAATCTGCTGAGATGGCCCTTAGTTTTTCTCTGCTCCCCAATGTACTGGAAGAACCTCTTTTCACCTCCATGTATCCCTTGTGCCAGCCTCTGCTCTTTACTGGACTTGGCCCCCCTCACCATCCAGGTGACTTTTCTAGATGCAAGATGGTACATTTCCTTCTCCCTATCCCCTCTTGTTGTTTTATATTTTTTGTAGGCCGCCTTCTTTTCTCTGACAGCTACTTGAACCTCACTGGACCACCAGCACGGTTTATGTGACCTTGCTCCCTTACGTTTCACCTTAGCGCAGGTCCTGACTGCCTCATGAAGTCCCCGTTTTATGACCTCCCATCTCTTTTCCATATTTGTCATTGATGCAATCCCCTTCAAGTGATCCTTGAGAGCATTTCCCATGCCCACAAAATCTGCCCCCCTGAAGTCCACTGTCAGTGTCTTAGATCTCCCCCCCATGCTTATTTGAAACCAGACAGTATTGTGGTTGCTCCCAGACAGGGGATCCTCTACAACCAGGTCCCTTACCAGATCCCCATCTGCCAGAACCATGTCCAGGACATGCCTCTCCCTTGTGGGCTCCATCACATGCTGTGTTAAGAAGACATCCTGGAAGCCGTCCAGCAGTCTCTGCTCCTTGGCCACCTTAGAGGATATGGTTCCCCAGTTTGTACCTGGCATATTAAGGTCCCCCATCAACACCACTCCTTCCCCTTTTGGTCCACACTGGGCAATGATGTTGTCCAGCAAACCATCCTCCAGAACATCACCCATCCCAGGGGACCTATATAATACACCCAGCTTGACCTTACCTCCTGCTGGGGTTCGTAAGGTGACCCATAAGGCCCCCACGTTTCCCTCTGCCTCTTCTAACCTAGCAATTTCTATGTCATCTCTAATGAACATATCCACTCCAACCCCTCTGCCCTCCTTTCTATCCTTCCTAAGCATAGTGTACCCCCACACGTTTTGGTCCCAGTCATGGTTTTTGTTGGCCCACGTTTCCATGACTGCCGTGACATCCATCCTCCCCTCGAACAGCATGGCCTGGAACTCTGGCAACTTGTTTTCCAAGCTCCTGGCATTTACTAACACCACCCCCCACCCCTTATCCCTGATCCCCTTTGTCAAACCCCACCCAGGTTCCTTATACTTCCATCCTCCCTTTGCACCTCCTGAAACCTCCTCCCCCAGTCTGTTTCCCCCCTCCCCCCCTTGGGTTTGAAGGCTACTCCCCTCATCTGGAGGAGAGGGCTTCTGGTCAGCCCTTCCCTTATCCTAGACTATAACTAGAATTGCCTTAGGTCTGTCCCATACATTCTTGATTTCCACCACTATTTGTGACTCCACTACCTCCTCAGGAAGGCTGTTCCATGTGTCCTCTACCCTCTCTGTAAAAAAATACTTCCTCACGTTGCTCCTGAGCCGTCCCCCCTCTATCTTCAAATTGTGCCCCCTTGTTCTTGCACAGCTCTTTTTCTGAAAGATGCTACCCTCTTGGGCTTTGTTGAGTCCCTTGAGGTACCTGAAAATATATCCCCCTCTCCCTCCTTTCCTCTACGGTATACATATTAAGCTCCTTTAGTCTCTCTTCATATGGCTTTTGGTGCAGACCCTACACCATTTTATTTTCCTTTCTCTGGACTGCTTCCATCCTGTCTATGTCCTTGCAGAGATGGGATCTCCAGAACTGCATGCCGTACTCCAGATTGTATCTCACCAACTGTCTGTACAAAGGGATTATGACTTCCTGTTTTCTACTGGTGATGCCTCTCCCTATGCATCCCAGTATCACCCCTGCCCTCCTTCCTGCTTTCTCACATTGCTTGCCTACCTTTAGGTCTTCTGATATGACTACCCCCAGGCCCCTTTCCAATTTTGTTGTTGTTAGTACCACCCCCCCAATTGTGTACTCTTCTCTGGGTTTTTGTTTCCCAGGTGCATTACCTTGCACTTCTTTGAGCCATGATGTGGCCATGCACTTACGAATATGCAACAATGCATGCCCAGTGTTGGGGCTCTACTCTGAGCCTGTGTTTTCTTTAATTTTGAGCCCTGCAATGAAAAACACTTTCTCGAGTTCAGCTTTCTTTATGCAGCCAGAACAATATTTTAGCTGAACATGGGTAGGAAAAGTTCCTAAACTGTGACCACTGTCATCCACAAGTGCAGGCTTGGAAAAGCTGCTACAACATTGTAGGTGGTGTGAATGGTTCACACAGCAAAGTGAACTGCCGCAAAACACCCGCACAACCAAGCAAACCCAAGAAAACCGGGATCGTGGCCACAATGAAACGGAACCCAAAATAGCCAAACTGTGGCAATGATCTGACTGCTGTGCACCTCAGAGAACACCACAGAATTGACCCATGAATGAGCCTTTAGATTTTCAGTGTTTTTCAGCTTCTATTCTTTTCTGCAGCTGGATGGACTGGAACACTTGGATGTAAAGTGAGGTATGCAAGATCACACAATAGACCTGTTTGCACAACATTCTGCACCAATGTGAGTGGTGCAGAGTAGCTGATTCAGCACCAGAAAGTAAGTGTAAACACATTTGAGAGCATTGTAAGGTGACTGCAGTGGTAGGGAGCTGAAATGATACAATAGTTTTAAGTCGGTGTGAATGCTCCACACCACCTGAAGTGATGCACTTACAGTGTTGGAAGGCAGAAGAGGGATAATGGAGGCTTTTACACTACTGGATCTGCATCAGTGCCTGTGGGGCAGATGAGTTGCATTGGTGCAGATCTGGCAGTGTAAAGAGCTGCTGGATGTTGCAAAATGCTCCATTGCATTCTGTCATGGTGCACAGTGTTCTCTGGTTTGCTGGGAATGTGGACCAGTGTGCACCAGTGCAGACATCTTTTGCAAGCGTATAAAGACACTGCTTCACCTGCACTGGTGCTAGTGCCATTCACAAACCACTCCACTGTAAATACCCCCAAAACACTGGAAGGCCACCAGGAACACTGCACAGCTGCAGTATGTAAAGGGACAAGGACGGTGGTGCGATTGGAATGGAGGAAGCCGATTCAGATGACACTGCTCCAATGAAAGTTGAATATAAAAGTGCCTATAAATAAAACACAATGGGGAGAGGTAGCCAGACTGCTTGCAACACTTCCATGGCATCTGCACTGCTTCATAGCTCCTGTGTGTGGATGCACTGGAAATGGCTGTAACAGTGCACTGTATACACAAGTGCTGTAAAGGTGTCAAAAATCCAGCGTGGGTGGAAACTCACCCAGTAAGTAAGTTGGCAGTGGTGGAGACTGAATCACTGACATATTGACAGATGAGAATATGTCATAACTATTTTTGAGATTCTGACATGAAATAGGATTTTCTTAGAACATTTTTGTCTTTCATCAAAATGAACACGGGAAATAAAACTTTCATTCCACAGATAACACAAACAAGTACCAATAAATCTTAAATAGATTAATGCAATAAAAGAGACTTAAAAAATAAATATAGTAACACGGTACACATACTGAACCAAATTATAAGGATTCCCTATCCACTCTACTACTCAGGATACCTGGAGGTTCCCCTAGTAAGCAGAAATTTGACCAAGCTTTGCTTAAAAGTACCAAGTTCACAATACAGCTCCATTGCAAAAGAGTGTGCCTGGTATAAATCATAACAGAAGAAAAGGCAAACACTTGCACCACTCAAACTTCACTTAAAGGCAGCTTTATTTAAGTTTAACATGCAGCCATACAAATGCCATACAAATGGGTCATCACAGAACCCCAGGCTAAAAAGACCTGTACTGTCTTCATGTCCACTTTCTCCTCTGGTAGGCTGTTCCATGGATACCCTGTGCTTTAGAGAAAAAGTGCCTCCTCATGTTACCTCTAAATTTACCACTCCTGAGCTTCGTGCAATATCCTCACATTCTATTGCAATATACTAGTTCAAACATCTCTGACTGCTCAATCTTGTCGATAACACTGAGTATGTGAAAGAATGAGATAATATCCCCTTTTAGCCTCCTTTCCTCCAGGGTGAATGTGTTAAGGGCTGCAAACCTTTTCCCACAGAATTTGTACCCAAATGCCACTGATAATTTTGGTAACCCTGTGTTGTACTCTTTTGACTGCCACAATGTTCTTTTTGTTTTGAGGACAGCAAAACTGCATGTAGTACTCCAGATACTCAACAGTTGGCCAGCTAATCAGAAAAAACAAACAAAAAAAACAAACAAACACACTTTACATTGAGGTTTGAGTCACATCCATTTTATTTTGGACTGAAGTATTGCAAATTGTCAGACTAGAGAACTTCCTAGGAGGAAGAGTATATATGGTGCCACTAAGAAATGGGGCACACCTGCATTCGCTGCAGCATCAGTACTCCAGATGAGGCCTGACCAGGGTCTTATAAACCAGCAGAATTACTTTTCCTGCTATGCTGGTCACCTTCTTTTGATGTACCCCAGAATATTGCTAGCCCTCTTTACAGCACCTGTGCACTACTTGTCCAGCTTTTGCCCCTTGTACATTATGACCCACTGACCCCTTTAATCCTTGACCACAGCAAAAAAATAAATAAACCTACACAGTGTGTCGGTCCTACCTCTCTTTTCCTCTTTTCTCAGCATGTATAGCATCTTGCATTTGGCTACACTGAATCTGAAGCTCTAGGAGTCCAACCAGTCACCCAACTTGTTCAGGAGCTCATGAAATGTTTCCCCATCCTTGAGGGAGTCAGTCCACCAACCTAGGTAGTTTAGTGTTATCCATACACTTGTGCAGCCTGCTGAAGACCTCAGCATCCAGATCATTGATGAAGATGTTGAAAAGCACTGGCTCAGAACCAATTCCTGAGGGATGCAACTGAGTTCTCCACTCTGTTTGGACTAGTAGCAATCCACCACCACCCTCTGCTTAGTGTCCCCAAGCCAGTTAGTAATCCACCTTGTGTATGTTTTGTGTATATCTCACTGGGTTACTGAGCACAAAGCTTGTCCTGCACCACACTATCAAAGTCTTTGCTGAAGTTCAGATAGACTACATCCATGGCCCTGTCCTTGTCCACCTTCCTGGTCATCCTCTTGAAGATGGTGTTTAGGTTAGGTTGGCATGATCTGCTCCTTATAAAGTCAGGCTAGATGGGTGAAAGAACCTTGGCTTCAACCAAATGCTCCATTATTTTGTCCTTGATTATGGCCTCCAGGACCTTGGCCAGAACTAATGACAGGCTGACCGCCTGTAGTTGCCTGGGTCTGATCTTGCCCCCTTCTGTAAGATGGGGCCACAACTGCCATTTTGCAGTCATGTGGCATCATGCCTATCTGGATAGATTTTTGAAAGATCATTTCAAGTGGCACTGCTGATTGTTCCTTTTGCTCCAGTATGATCCTAGGGTGTATCCTGTCTGCCCTTGGGGTTTACCTGGCTTGATCTTTGACATGTAACCAGCTATCAGGGTAGGTGTGGTAGGTGGCTGCATTTTGGCTACCCATGATGCTCTGGGCCCTTCCAATGAGCCTCCACTGCCACCAAGAGTGAATACCAAAGCAAAGTATGCATTAAGCAGCTCAGTCATCACCTATGTCGTTCTCACAGGTTCCTCTCCATATCCCATTTAATGGATCTGTTCATTTTTTCACCCTCATCCTTCCATTTAGGTACTGATCATTTTTGCCTGAGGTACAACCAGTAGATGATAAAGTCCTCCCTTGCTCCTCCCATATACCCAGCACCCCCAGACTTCCCTGCCTTAGTTGCTTTTTTCTATAATTATGAGTTTATTGCATTTCTAATAATCATATACGTAAGAGCAATACATACTATATTTCAAGAAACCACAATAAATGAAAACATATGTATAAATACAGTTAAAATAAGAACTAGTAAAAAGGGAAAAAGTATCCATCAGGAAAAGTATCCTCATGTCTGGTAACCACATTGCTAGATATGACATCATTACACATTTATCAAACTGGGAATTGTACAGTATTGTAAGTTAAGATATGGGGCTCGAGTCATGAATGATTTAGACTGCTGCAAGACCCGAGTGCACTGAACACAGGGCACATGGGGTTTGTGGCTGTCTGTGACTGCCAATTGGATTCTCAGTCCCCTAACTTCCTGTTCACTACATGCTGTGAGTTAGATCAGCTTTTTCTGGTCTAACGTCCCAGACCTTTTTACGGAATTTGCACCAAATATTTGGTGCGAGCCAACATAAACAGAGTAAAGTGTCACAAATGCATGTGACCTTCTAGAATTGGGTGCAGCACAGGGTTTGATGCAGGGCTTGTGGAAGCCCTGCATCAGCCTATGAGAATTGAGCCCATGGAGACCAAATATCCTGAAATTTGTCCATTCTATCAATATTGATGTTAGCCAGCCTTTCATAACTAGCTCATACAGCAAGATCCTGAAGCCACACCAAGATGATTGGTATTGATGTACTTTTCCAGTGTTTAAAAATTACATTTTTTGCTTCAATAAAAGCAGCATGCAACAAAGCTTCTGGTGACTTGAGAGATTCATTATGTCAAAGAAAAGACCCAAAATAATTTCTTTAGCTGTGCATGTAAAATCAACCCATATAACATTCTTATGAACCCTAATCACCTCTCTCCAGAAAGGAGTTAATGTGGCATGGAACCAGATTATATGGGAGATGAACCCTTTATTTTTATGACATCTCCAACATAGATCATTGGACAAAAAGCATAGTTCTAGCAATTTGAAAGGGGTGTAATGTCATCTATGCATAATTTTGAATGCCCATTTCCCTACCTATTGGATTTTTTGAATTGAACTAGTCTTCCTTTGGCTTCTCTACAGGCCCTAAGAGTAATATCCCAACAATCATTCCCGTCTTCTAGGGGAATTGTTACAGTATTTCAAGTTCTTGTCCCCTAAGGGAATCAAAAGTTCAATAGTATTAGATTCTGAATTCATCAACATCCTATAAACATCCTATAAATAATTTTATAACCTTTATTTGTAGTAAACATTCTGTCAATGACATGTGTGGTTGAAGAAAGAATAGTGATGATTTCTTTTAGTTGTACTGTAGATATCTATAAAATTCTGCATTGGGTAAGTTGTACTTATTAGAGAGTTGAGTAAAGGTAAGAAGGGAGCCAGAAAAGGGGCCAAAGATATCACCCAAGTAATGAATGCCATTGTTCTTCCAAACTGGACAGTCAAGACAATTAGTTTCATAGCGATATAAGTTATTACCCCAAATGGGGAAGTGAGGAGATATGGCTGCATTCCAACCTAGTCTTTGAGCAGTAACCTGCCATGAATTATGTGTCTGTTTGAGAACTGGATGAGAGGTAAGGTTCCTTGGAAGATTTGAAAATAAACTTACCCTGGGATGGGAGCCTTTTAATGAAGATTTCTCTATAATGAACCAAACTTGGGCTCTCTCATTATTAGCTCACCATAATGTTTTAATACTCTGGAAGATAACAAAGAAGTCATGCAATAATTTAAACTCAGGGAGGAAAAATTCACCTCTATTCCTGGGTTGTTGGAGCTTGGCAAGTGAAATGCATGCAAGCTTACCAACCCAGATGAAACCTCTAAATAAGGAGTATATTTAAAAAAAAATAGTTGGAGGTATATGTACAGGAAGGTGCTGTAGGAGATAGTGTCATGGCTGTGCCACACATGTCCTCCTCAGCTGGGGAACCAGCCTTCAGACATTGCATGTCCAAACTGTGGAACTCCATCCCCGCAGACATATGGAATATGCCCCCAACACTGCACATCAACTCCCTCATCAATGCACATTTCTCCTCTACCTGTGCCTGTGGCTAAGAGATGTCTGCTTATGCACTGGAATAGTTCAGTATTTTTGATTCTGATTTGTGAAATGTTTGTTTATCCTCACTTACCTTGCCTCTACCCTACATGTGTTGTAATGTACATACAAAATTGTTCTATATGCCACTTCTACAAATGATTCTCTGTTGTATACATTGTTCTTCACTAAATTGTATTCTATATATATGTCATGTCTATTTATCCACTGTCCCATCCCCCAGGATGCACCTGAAATTGAACAATACTCTGCTCAGTGTGCCTTTCTGGTAAAACTTTTTAATACATAAATAAAGTAGTAAATCTTAGGGAACAAAATCATATTAATTGATTAGATGTTACCCCACAGAGACAGGTTCAAATACGTCCATCTTTGTAGATCATATTTTATCTTTTCAAGATGAAAGGGGAAAGTTTTTTTGAAAAATTTTGTTGGTGTCAACCATCAGGGCAATGCCTAGAAATGTAATCCCATCAGTAGAGGTCCTAATTTAATTAATAGCCAGAATATTAGCAGCCTTCTTGCCAGATAACCAAAGGGCTTCAGATCTGTCAAGATTAATTTTGAAACCTGAGAACAAGGAGATTTTGTGAATAACATTTAGCAGTGCCAGTATAGAGACATCTGGGTTTGTTATGTTGGGTAGGAGATCATCTGCATAGGCCAGAATCTTGTTTTTTGCCCACTGTTATACTGGATATGGCTACAAAGCTTCTAATTTTGATAAGAATGGGTTCTAAAGCTAGAACAAATAAGTGTGGTGAAAATGGGTTTACTTGACGAGTACCTCTGCAGACTGAGAGTATGTCTAAAAGGTGGCTATTAACTTTAACTTGTGCTGATACATCTGTATATAACACCTTGATCCATCTACTAAAATATTCTCCCAGGTAAAATGTATTCAATATTTGTAAATGATAGCTCTATTCTAAGTGGTCAAATGTATTGTTGACATCCAAAGAGAGGAATAAAGGCTATGGCTGTAGTTTATTACTGGCAAAAATGAGATGCAAGGGTTCCTTAAGTGATCTGAACTATGGCACCCTGTAATAAAGCTTACTTGGTCAGGGTGAACCAAATAATGAAAAACTTTGTTTAGTTGGTTAGTCAAAACCTTAGCCAAAATCTTATAATCCATGTTTATCAGTGACATGGTGTGATAGTTTTCACAAAGAGTTAGATCTTTATGTTTTTTAGCTAGGATGGAGACATTAGCTATTCTTAGGGACACAGGGAGAATACCTTCAAAATGTGAGTCTGACAATACCCTATGCATAAGTGAGGAGAGTTTTTGAATGGTGGCCTTATAAAATTCACATGCATCTAAGCCTGGGGCTTTACATGAAGCTAAGGAAATTCTGGCATTAGTTATTTCATCCTGTGAAATGGGCTTGTTAATTAAAATTGTATCCTCCTCTGTGACATATGGGAGAGAACTCCAGTGACAAAGTTCACTAAGGTAGTGTTGTCAAATAGGACATTGGATTTTTATAAATTAGTAAAATATCTGCCAAAGGCTCCAGCAATTTGTTTAGCAATTATAGCCATCTTCCCATTGCCATTTTCTATGGCAAATAGTTTGGTACTTTCTGAGCTCTTACACAGCTTGTAAGCCAACAGTTTTCCTTGAGCTTCTCCTACCTCCCAGAATTTTTGTTTAAGTCTAAATAGGGCATATTCTGCCTTCTGGTTAAGAATGGAATCCATTGTACATTGAAGACCGACAATGGCATAATGTAGTTCTGATTCTGTGCTCTTATTTTTTGAATTAGCATATAATGATTCTTTCTCTTTAACCTTGGTTTATAGGCCAGATAGCTCCTTATCTTTGAGTTTCTTCTTAAAGCTTGAGTAAGAAATTATTCTACCATGTATATAGGCTTTGAATGAATCCCATAGAGTGGCATCAGATATATCTCCTGTGTCATTAAATTCAAAGAAGTTTGAAATCTCATTATTCACCATTTTGACAATATTAGAGTCTCTAAGTAAGCTGCCATTAAACTTCCATGCTTTATCTGGAGAGGGATATCTTCAATAAGAATTCCAGCAAAAACAGGAGTATGACCAGGAGTGGTCAGGGGCTGTTATGTGTACAGGAGTGATTTTTAGGCCTCCTGCACAGGGGACAGAAGTAGATATGGAGCTAATGAAAGCAGTACAAATGATGGCCTGAAAGGAGAATTGTTGCTGATGGTGGACTTCAATCTCTCTGATGTAGACTGAAGTATCCCAGCAGTGGCAACATCCAGGAGCAGGGTAATTCCGGACTCCTTACAAGGAGCATTCCTCCAACAACTTGTATGGGAACCAACTCAATGGGGGGAGGGGGTGATACTGGATCTTGTACTAACAATTGGGGACAGTGTCACTGATGTCCTGGTGGGAGACAATCTTGGGTCCAGTGACCATCACATGGTGTGGTTCAAAATAAGAACTGGAGCAGAGATGAGTCACACAAGGACAAGGGTCAAGGACTTCAGGCATGCAGATTTTAATAAAATAAGGGAAATCCTCAAGAATGCCCTGGCTGGTATAGAGAAACTGGGAGGAGTCAAGCAGCACTGGGCAGGAATCAGAGGGGGATCTGAAAGAGCAAAGGAACTCTGTGTAAGACAGGTCAGCAAAGGTAAGAAAAGAAAAAGGCCACTTTGGTTCTTCAGAAGGGTAGCAAGAGCAGTAAGTGAAAAAAAATAGCCGTCTGGAGGTACAAAAGTACACACAAGTAGGAGGACTGAATGCAGTACAAGGAGAAACAATGGGTGAGATCAGATGGTTAGGAAGGTGAAGGCAGATACTGAGGAGTGGATAGACAAGTCAATAAAAAAGGGAGATAAGACACTCTTGAGATACATCAGTGTGAAAAGGAAGTCCAAGGCAGGAATAGTGAGACTGGTAGGGGAAGACGATGTTCCAGTAGAAGGAGCTCACCAGAAGGCAGACTTAATGAACAATTAATTCTGTTCAGTTTTCGTAGAGGAGGGGAAGGAAATGGTCTGAAGTTGCATAAAACAGGCACAAAGGGTCAGGAGGCAGACACTAGTCCATTCACAGAGGAAAGTGTCCTTAAAAAACTGTCCAGTTTAAGGGTAGACAAGGCAATGGGTCCAGATGAAGTTCACCCCAGGGTGCTAAGGGAGCTCAGGGAGGTGCTTACTATACCTTTGACATCACTTTCAGCCTGTCATTGAACATTTGGGAGGTTCTGGAGGACTGAAGGAGGGCAGATGTGGTGCATCTCCACAAGAGTGATAGTAGAGAAGAGACAGATAATTACTGACTGGTCAACCTGACTTCAGCGGTGAGAAAGGTAATGGAGTCACTCCTTAAAGAGAGAATTGGCAAATATCTTGCAGCCAGCAGTCTCCAGGACTAGAGGCAACATGGATTCACAGAGGGGAGATCCTGACAGACAAACCTAATCAAGTTTTTGAATTGGGTGACAAGGATGGTGGACCAGGGAGGGGCAGTGGACATGGCCTATTTGGACTTCAGCAAGGCTTTCAGCACTGTCCCACACAAAATGCTGGTGAACAAACTGAGCCATCTGGGACCTGGTCCTAATACAGTAAGATGGGTGGAAAGTTGGGTTAGCAGTAGAAACCAGAGGGTGGTAGTAAATGGGGTTCACTCAGGGGAGGGCAGGGTGACAAGTGGTGCGCTAAAGGGGTCAGTATTGGGCCCAGTCCTCTTTAATATCTACAGTAGTGGCATTGTAGCAGGATTGACAGAGAAGGTGTGCCTATTTGCAGATGATACAAAAATCTGCAATAGGGTGGACATACCAGGGGAGCTGAAAAGGATGAAGGCAGACCTGGGGAAGTTGGAGGAGTGGTCAAGAACTTGCAATTGAGATTCAATGCAAAGAAGTATAGAATCATGCACTTAGGGCATAACAACTCATGGGCCAAGTATGAACTGGCTGGGGGGAAGTAGTCACAGTAACAGGGCAGGAGAGGGACCTGGGGGTTATTAATGGAATGTAACCCTAAGTTACCTAAAACATCAACACATTATCAGTCTATTAACAGAAAAAGGGCTTGAGATGAAGACTGTACCTCATGCTCAGAAGAAGAGTGGTACACAGTTCAAAGCTCACAAGCAACCAAAAAGAGAAGGAAAGCTAATACCTTTACTCTCCCAATATATAATAGTTTTGACATCTTAGCCATGGAATCATCTGAATCAGAGGTCATCAGCCCCCTTAATGTTGACCCCCAACTGGTTATGGAAACAGATGCTACTCTCAGTTTGTCTTCAGCTCCTGAACTAGTAAATCCTGAAACAAAAAGACAGATATTAGTGTTGTGAGATTCAATTATTAAACACCTAGATAGGACAGTGTGTAATCCAGAAAAAAACTCCAGAACTCTATCTAGTTTCAAAGGAGCTACAATAATTGATATAGCCACAATGTCTAGTGATATATTAAAAAATACAGGACCCAACCCCTTAGTGATCTTACGCATTGGAGCAAATAATATTTTTAAAGACTCTGAAGATAATATAAAAAAATATTTTGTGGCCCTCACCAATAAATTAATACAGTTAGGAAGCGTCCCAGTTTTATCTGAAATTCTACTGATTCCTAAAACATCTGACCATCATACTTTAAAGTTAGGGCCATTAATGAATGGATGAGGAAATGGGCATTAAAACAAAACATATCTTGTATCACACACTGGGAGGAGTTAGCTCATTGGGTAGAGTTGTATTCATGGGACAGATTACATCTTAGCAGGAGAGGGAGTGCTTTACTGGGAAAGCATATCACTGAGTTTATTGATAAGAATTTAAACTAATACCTTTGTGGGGAGGTCAACCTGTGTTTTGCCCTCCTTAAGCTAAACAATTGGGTAAAGGGAAACTCAACTATATCATCATAAACAAAAAGCAAGTAGTGATGAAGGGAAAATAACTATCTTACTTGTTAATGCAAGGAGCCTAACTAATAAAATAGACACACTTAAATATATTTTGGAAAAAGATAATGTTACTATTTGTGGAGTTACAGAAACTTGGTTCACAAAACAAGAACGGAATACTGAAATCCAAGGTTATTCAATATTTTGTAAGAAGAGAATAGATTTTAGAGGGGGTGGGGTTGCACTTTATATATCAAACAAATATAATGCACATAGTATAACTCCAGATATTATTACGAACAGTAAAGTAGAAGCAATATGGGTTCAAATTAATCTTATTCATGAATCAATAAGGGCAGCACTTTGTTATAGACCTCCTAATCTAAATCAGGCTGAGAATAATACACTACTAACATCACTGCAAAATATGGAAACTAATCAAAATTATATTTTAATGGGTGACTTTAACTTTCCCAAAATTAATTGGACAGCATTTGAAGGCCATGGTCATGTTGAATACTCTTTTATTAATCTTATTATTAATCAAAACTTAACACAAATAGTTCATAAGGGGACAAGACAGGACGACATATTTGATATTATCAATCAATCAATCAATCAAATCTTTATTTATCCAGGCGATCACCATTGAGCAAGCTCATTTACAAGGTGGACCTGCTGTGGTCAAGGACAAATATACATACATACAATAAGGTGCAGATTACAAAATGAGAATCAGGATACAAAACAAACAATCTTACAGCAACATGTTAAATGCAATATAAACATTCCAATTGTTCACAAAGGTCCTACATGTGTTACATAACATTAATGCAGTATTTACAACCTTCATATACATAGAGTTGAGGTATCATGTGTATTATTGCCTACATGGAAGGGTACAATTATTTTCATTTCAGCCCTCAGTAACCATTTATGTGCTTGGGTGAGGGTCCCAGTTTACAGATGGACCCACAGTAAAGACTATATCTCCTGCTTCAGAGGCAGCAGGAGAGTAGAAAAAGAGGTGCCAAGGTGCCGAGGGCCAGAATGGCAGCTGGTTAGTGACTAGTTGAATGGGGAAAGATAGAACTAGGTTCATGGCTGAGTGTGGTGGAACCAGAGGGTAAACTCAATATTAACAATGATGTTATAAATGGGGTATCTGTCTTTAAGGATTTCGTGAAGGCAAACTATACAGAAGTAAATAAATATTTAAGATATTGGGATTGGGAATCAGACCTCCAGGATCAAGAATTAAAAAATGTCTGGGAACATACAAGGATTAAACTTAATTTTTGTATTGACACAAGGGTCCCAATTAGACATAAATATAACAAAGGCCTCAGAACACCAATATGGTAGAACAGGAATATAAAGAGAGTCATAAACAAAAAAAAGGGTTACTACAAGAAATATAAACGGAATCCAACTATAAATTCATGGAATTGAAATAAAGAAAAAACAAAAGAATGGAAACATATCATTAAAAAACAAAAACAGAATTTGAATTAAATTTAGCAAAAAAAAAAACACTGGACAATCGTAAATCTTTTTATAATTATATTGGCTCCTTAAAAGGTAACCACTATGCATTAGGTCCTATTGAAACCTATAAAGGCATTACAAGTGATGAACTAGCTATGGCAAATGAGTTTAATGAGTATTTCATAAGTGTGTTTACTCCTGCTGATAACTTGGTGAATGTTGTGATACACAAACAGACATCACATCTTTAGCCTATCACCAAAGTTGAAGTGGAACATCTACTACAAACACTTAGACCACATTCATCTCCTGGACCAGATAACATTCATCCTCATTTTCTTAAAGAAATATCTAAGGTTATTAGTGGTCCCCTAACACTATTGTTTAATGTCTCTTTAAGTCAGGGTGAAACAACCCAGTCTTGGAATGAGGCCCATGTTACCCCAGTATATGAATCTGGTAATAAAAAAATGGTAACTAACTATAGGCCCATTAGTCTTACATCAGCCATTGATAAACTCTTTGAAAGATTATTACTTGCTTGGATTGAAGGTCATATTTCTGGTAATAACTTACAGGATTTAACTCAGCATGGTTTTACTTGAGGGAGATCCTGCTTAAATAATCTGTTGAACTTCTTTGAAAGTGTTAGTGTATCTTTAGACTGAGGGTTCCCAGTGGATATTATTTTTCTGGATTTTTCAAAGGCTTTTGATAAAGTCTCTCATCAGGTACTGATCAATCTCTTGCATAAGTTAGACTTTCACTATGATATAATTAATTGGGTTTCAGCATGGTTGCAGAACAGATGCCAACATGTTGTCATTAGAGGACATTGTTCTCAATGGGAAAGGGTTAGCAGTGGGGTCCCACAGGGTTCTGTATTAGGACCAGACCCTTTTAACATATTGATTTCTACAATGCAACCACCAAGTAATGTATGGATGACAAAATTCACAGATGATTGTAAACTAGGATGCATAATTAATAATGCACAAGCTGCAAATCAATTTCAAAATGAATTGAATAAGTTGGATACCTGGGCAAAAAACAATAAAATGTACTTTAATGAACAAAAGTGTAAAGTTATGCAACTGGGTCACAACAATCAAAACTTCATTTATAAAATAAATAATGTGCAAGTTTCTGAAACAACCAATAAAAGAGATCTAGGAGTTTTAGTGGATCTCAAACTTTCCTTTGATACTCATACTGTTGCTAAGGTCAAAAAGTGCCACAGAATCATTGGTTGCATTCTTAAACATGTTAAAAGTAGGGCTGCTAGAGTGATTCTTCCACTTTACACTAGTCTAGTTAGACCACATCTAGACTATTGCTCCCCTTTTTGTGCACCAATTACGATAAAGGGAAACAAAATTATAGAGGGAGTACAAAGAAAAGTAACCAAACGTATTAGAGGTATGAACTGCCTAGAATACAAGGCATGGCTTCAAGTATTAGATCTCTTTTCCTTGGACTACAGACAACTTCGAGGTGATCTATGCTTGACTTATAAAGCTATTAAAGATCCACTTTTATTTGAAACCTTGGGACTTATAAGGAATGATTCATGCACTATTACTAGATCCCATAGCCTCAAATTAAGAGGACATAATTATAAAACTTAGAAAAGAAGCCATTGGTTCATTCAAAGGGTGGTGACTGAATGGAATGCCCTTCCAAGAGAAATAGTAGAGAGTGACAACATGACTACATTTAAAAGTCAACTGGACAATTATATGGGCAGTAAAAAAAAACAACTTACCTAAAATAGAATTTTATCTACCATATTGGTGGCAAGCTCTTAAAGGGCTTTGCCTCCCAAGCTCATTACTTTCTATGATTCTATAATTCTATGATATTGGATGACCTAAAGTTGGCAAAACAATGTGATGAGGCAGTGGAAAAGGCAATTCATTTGTTGGGCTATATAGGGAGGGGTATAACCAGTAGGTGGAGGGAGGTGGTACTGCTCCTATATAAATCACTGGTGAGACCACACTTCAAGTACAGTGTACAATTCTCAAGGCCTCATCTATGTAAGGATATAGACAGGATGGAGAGGGTACAAAGGAGGGTGACCAAAATGGTGCAGGGCCTGCATCAGAAGCCCTGTGAGGAAAGGCTAAGGGATCTAAATCTGTACTTCCTGGAGATTGGGAGAGAGAGGGGAGACATGATTGAGACATTCAGATGCCTACAGGGAATAAACAAGGTAGAGGAAATGAGCATCTTTCTAAGAAAAAGATGTCCGAAGACTTGAGGTCACAATATGAAGTTGGAGGGGGGAAGGATCAGAGGGAACAGGAGAAAATATTTTTTCAAGAAAGGGTAGTAGACCCCGGAACAGCCTCCCAGTAGAAGTGTTGGGGGCTAAAATGGTTACAGGATTTAATGGGATAGACACATAGGTATCACAAAAATTGGTAGGGATGGTAATCCAGAGTCCGAACAGGGGCTGGGGACACCATTGGTTGGGGAAGGGGGCAGGAGGGTAAAGACTGGAGACCATGTAGGATCTACAGCTTTATACTAGGCAGGGGAAAATGAGCAGACTGGATGAGCCAGGCTGTCCTTTTCTGCCATCAATCCCTATGTTTCTATGTTCTATGACATGAGATAATGATATTACCGATGTTGCAAGTTGCGAGACCAGGAATAAGAGACTTAGAAACAAAAATATAATCTAGACAGTTATAAGAGCCATGGCTAGATGATTTGAAGGTGTAATCCCAGTCACAAGGATGGGTATGCCTCCAGGTATCCACCAAACCAAATTCATTTCAAAATCTCTTGCAAGCCTTTGAAGAGGTAGTCTCATTACTGGAGGCTTTGTTTTTCCTATCAATGAGATTGTCTAAGACAGTATTCATGTCCCAAGCAATTATCATATCTGATGAGTTAGTACTAGAGATGGTACTGGCCAATGAAGAAAAAAAGAGGATTGACTTGTGTTGGGGCATACATATTCACTAGGGTGACTTCCCTACCATCTATTTTAACCTTAACCAATAGAAATGTACCTTCTGGATCCACCAATGTAGAATAAATGAAAACATTAAATTTTTTGTGGAAGAGAATGCACACCCACCTACTCTTAGAAGTATAAGGACTGCAATACATACAGTATGTCCTACCCAAGATGTTTTAAATTTATTGGTTTCCTCCAGAGAGAGGTGTGTTTCCTGTACGAATTCAATATCAGCTTGTACAAAACTATGATATGACAGAATCTTGGTTCTTTTAATATAATTGTGGCATTCTTTGATATTCCGTGAGACTATTCTGAATATTTTTCCTCTGCTAGACATATTCTGGTAAATTATCAAATAAAAAGGTAAGCTTTATGTAAGAATATATAAAACGTGTAATAGAATATTATTATTATTCCAATTCAATTCAATAATGTTTTATTTAATAAACCATGAAAGGGAAGTTTTCAACATGCAGAGCTCATGTACAATGAGGTCCCATAATGCTGTACATTCACTCAATTTCCATACAGAAGAAGTTCCATAAGTTAAGTTACATAGTTACCGGAAAATGTAAAACAATTAAACTAAGCTAGACTAAAACTATGCTAAATGTAAATTGTTATAACCTGAGATAGAAAAAATGTATTTCTTTTAGAAAACGCTTTCTTAAATATAGCCTAAAGAGTGTCAATCTGAATATTAATTTAGCTTGACTTAACGAATAACAAAAGAACCACTAGAGAAGAGTGAAGAATAATAACAACATAATGAAGGCTTTGAGACTTTGCTGAAAAGGAAAGGATTCATGACCGTTTGTCGACAAAATTTTTGTTGAACAACTGTATGTGAAACCGTCATGTTGACTGCATTTGCAGTTAGCATATCGGGGGAGGAGCTTTTCCCCTGAACCCTCCACATGGGGGGGTTGTCCCCCCCCCACTAAATATAATCAACTCCGATTCACAGCTAATTAGGGGAGGGAGTGCAAGACCCCCAAAATACACTGCCGGGGTCCAGTGTCAACACTACAGCAATATGGTGCTGTAGTCACTGTAGTGATGGTTGCTGTTGAAATATTGCTGTCAGCGGTGTATACCAAAAGGGAACAACAATCAAACGTAAGTAGGAGCACAGAGGGTAATATATCACAAAGCTGCACTTAAGAGCCCTTACCTCAGGTTCTTTCTGTTAATATCATAAGTTCTGTGCTGCTTCACCCTGACAAAAAGGAATGTGTCACATCATTTAAAAAAAAGATGGCTGTCAAATACTGAATATAAAACATGCTCACTAGTGGCAACATGCATGGAACCCACAGAACAGCCAAGAGATAACATAGTACAGTCAGGTATAAAATAAGAACAAAGCTTTCAGTATGCCTAATCCTAAGAAGAGTCTGCTTGTAAAGGTAGTAGTAATGAGAAAGAAGTCATATTCACTCCTTAGATTTGAATACATATTGTGTTTTATGTCTGAACAGGTCATTCTTCAGCAGCTATTACAGTTTAATGTTATAACAGAGAGTCTTAAACTGCGCCAACCATGAAGATCGAATGCAAAACCACCCAAAGTAAGAACGGCGATCAGTATAACACTGACCATCGCAAACAGTGAAGGTCGATTACTTACCCAATGACAGCAAATGAATAAACTATTTTTATGTGGGCTGATAGCTTCCACCCCCCCCCTGTGGAGCCAAGTCCCCCCGTGCCCCCCAAACCTATTATAATCAACTCCCGGTGGGGGCATGGACACAGGGGAAAAGTAGAAACACACCAAAAAACCCAAGCATTTTTCTACAGCCAGACCCGGACCTGAACCCGGGTTCACCAGCTCTAGGAGTGGTGGCTCAAGCCACTGTGCCAAATGACCAGCTCAACAGGGCTTGGCCAAACAAATCTGGATATCCTGTTTGAGTGAGTGCAGCTCACTGCTACATTCACTGTGAAGTACTTGCTGGTGTCTTTTGACAGTCGCTTATACTACGAGTGGTTTTATTGAGTTGCTCAAACTGAGATGCTCAATAAAACTCACTCACTCACTCACTTCACTGCACACTGCTATTACACAAAGGTCACAACTTAGGTGATAGATTTCTGTAGCATTAAGCCAGCACAGCTACCTGTGATCCTCAATGCTCATCACATATTCTTGCCTCATCCTGGTGAAAACATGATATTTGCCATCAAAGAGTACAGACTTATCGGAACTAACATATGGAGCCAAGCAGGTAAAGCAGGACCACAGCACATAACAGCATGAATAGTTGCCACACACATAGAAGGGGAAAGAGATCAACCAGGGTAGGCATAGACTGAAAACTCCTGCATGCAAGATATAAAAAAGTACTGATTAATAATTAAAATTGACCAGTTAGAGGAACGAGACATGCAACCACTTTTGACCAAGATTCAGTCTATATTTCCTTCTTGTCTGTTGAAAACTAGTAGCAAGTGTATTGAACAGAACAAAAAAAAATCTTTGCAAATCATTAGATAGGCTTCTATGTAAGCCAGTGAAGGATTACACTTACCAGTTTGGCAGGACAGGATATTAAGCAGCAGAACTTCATGACTGTAAAATGAGCCATATACAGTTCAGTGTTCTCCTACAGAAATCAAACATGCCAATAAATGTAGTTTCGGAAAACAATAATACTATAGTATTAGCTATACCACTACTAAAAAAACAAGAAAACAACACCAGCAATGAGGTCTCAAACGTGAAATATGACCCCGTTTCGATATAATGTACAGGAAGAGCACATTGACCTGGACTGGATGTCATAGGTCAAACTGCCAATTTACTATGCAATGAGCATTTAAAATGTGAAGGACCAGAGTCAACTGCACAACAGCGCAGCAAAAGAATTCAAGAATCCTGCAATGGAGAGACTTCCATTGTATTGGAAGCCTGCAATGAAATCAGAATTAGATCCAGAGATAAACAAGTAGGTTTAGTAGTAGCTGAATTATCTCTATTTCTACTTCTGTCTCTCTTCTTGGGGGGTGAAACTGGACTGCACATATCGCTGTGGGAAGTAGGTTCTGCTTGACGACCTGCTCTTCTGACTTATGGAGGAATTAAGTACTGATTTCAGCAACATATTATGCATTTATACATCCCTCGGAGCCACCCATTGCTGAAAATGAGTGGTTTCACACGCCTTCAGCTGGAGTGAGAATAGCGAAGCAAAGCTGAGCTGTTCTGGCTCCTGCTGAAGACAAGTGAAACCACCATTTTCAGCAACCAGTGGCGACGGGGGAAGTATTAATATATTATTGATCGAGAGTGATCAATAATGTATTTTAAAAAAATAAACTTCCCAGAATTAGTCCATTTCCAGGGCATCTTCGTGTGAGACACTCTTCATGGAATAAGAGATCCTCACACGCAGAGGAAAGGAGCACTCCGATTGGTCAGGGAGTGCTCCCTCGATCTATAATATTGTTTACAGCTGTGACATAAAGTTCCAGGTTGGAAATAATGAACTACTTGTCTTGATTTGTGTTAATATGGGACTTCTGCAGATTTCCAGTAGCAAGGGGACTGGTTGTGATTGCAGTGAGTTTTCATTGCTGCTCATGCTATTAGTTCGCACAGCCATAAAATCCATGGAGATTTTTAAAACAGAGGCGGTTTCAGTATCAGATAAATCACTTATGTCCTCTACATATGTAACCCCCTGCCATTGCAGGGAGTTACTAAAGGTGCCTTTAAGACACCGAAATCATGTGCACGCTTGCTGGGTGTGTGTGCGCTCATTCAAGTTTTGTGCCTGCCAGGCACGTGGGGGAGTGTCAGTTGGGAGAGAATCAAGAGAGAGTGGGTGAGAGGGAGTGGGGGAGCAGCATGGCAGTTGGTGTGGCATGGGCGGCCCAGCATGTGAAGGCCTGTGAGGCCTGTGGTAGAAGGAAATGTCAGCCACTCTGCTCGAAGTAAGGCAGGAGAAGCATTCTCACCACCCATCGGTGGGGCAGGAGTGAAAGAGGCAGCAACAACTAAGAAGTCAGTGAGGAGACAGGGTGTTTCCAGCTAGTCCAGAGATATGGTGGTTGCCATAAGGGGTCCAGACATTCAGGTGGCAGCTGGATTGATGGAAGGGTATGAAGTGGCAGTTCCTATCTTTTGTGCGTCCCTGTGTCCACCAGGTAAAGGCTGTCTAAATCATTGGTGTCTCCTACTATGTGCTTTCTGAAAGGTAGGCCCCCTCCCCAATGTTCTTCTGTCTTGGTCTGGGAGTAGGGGTGCCTAGCTGTATGGACATGTGTGGAATAAATTAAGAACTGGGTCCAGCTTTCCCCATTTGAGAAATCTGCCACTGAGACAGTAATTAAAATTGTAACCTGCCCCCTCCAGTGGGGAAAGCAGCAGAATCTCTCAAGATGTCAGTGAAGTGTGAGGTAATTTTCCTCAAGCTAATTCTGCCAAGGGAAAATCATGGTTAATAGTGCTAGAAGAGTTGTTTTGGAAAGTTGGGTAAGAACAAGACATGATCCCCTATGGGATGAAGTAGGAGGGCAGGAAGGAACCTTTTTGGCCATGAAGTAAGCTGCGGGTTGGAGGTTCAAATCCTTCATCCCCCTAAGTAATGTGCCATGACTTGAAGTCGTAGTGAGAGTGGAACGAGCTCAGTAAAATGTGCACTTCTGTAAATATGTTACTTTGAGGAAACTGTGGCTTGAGCCTTTTACTTCAAATAAAATAAGCGCCTATTGCATTTAAACAGTTGTGTGGATCTTGGGTAATTTTTTTTTTGTCTTTGGTAACCGGGTAAGGCCCACTAGGCACAAGTGCCTATTTTCAGGGGTGACCTGGGAGCATTTGAAATGTGCTGCCTGCTTGTGGTGTCTCCTAACCCCATGTTCTACATAAATAACATCAAACCACGGACTTTGAATACTCTGAGAGCTTGAAAGAATGTTAAATCTGTGATGGTGGTCTCCAGCTACCTAGGAATCGAACACCACATAACCAAGGTCAGTAACTGCCTTAACTGTAGTCAATGTAAAGTCAAAGGACCCATGGGGTTGGATCCCCTCCCTCCCTCTCTGAGACAATATTCCATCCAACCCTTAGACATGAGGGGTGGGGGTGAGGGTCAGCCCAGTACCATCTGTAAGGTTAAATGGTGGTGAATATCTTATTCTGTAGTGCCATAATCCAAGGAACAGACAGAGTTGTGAACTGTGTAGCCTGTGTATAGCCCCATACTGCATACAAGTGCAAGAGAAAAGGGAAAAGGGTTATATGTATTTCCAGGCATCAGCACAAGACTCTCAGTACTTGGGTTTGTGACCAATCACCAAAACAGTGTGGTATTTTAAGTAATATAAGATATTCAATTTTTGAAAATATTCTTTAACTTCATTAAAAGATCTATGCTTTTCAACCACTTCCTCTAAGTAGTCATTAAAAAAGGGAACTTTAGCTCCTCTCCAGAACATCTGACTCCTTTCTCTGGCAAATTTAATAATTTCATTCTTGACAGAAAACCTTAAAAATACACAATGATTGCTCTGGGATTGGAACCATTCTGTGGGCAGGGGGCTAAGGCTTGGTGGTCTCTCTCGATCTTGAAAGACCAGGGTCATTGATGATTTAACAGGTCGGTGATAAATTGTTGTAAGAAAGCTGTTGTATTTGACACCTCAATCCCTTCAGGAAAACCCACTATATGGAAATCATCAACTTTTCTAAGGAGATACTGAATAGGCCTGTTCTGCTAGTCTGATTTCTCTTCCAGAGTCTGTACAGTATCTGTTAGTGCAGAAATCATTTTTTCATTACTGTCTACCCTCCTGATAATAACAGTGGAGTTCCTTTGTAGGTTGTCAAGGAAAACCTTCATATTTGTGATGTGTATTCTAATCTCACTAAGCATGGCCTTACTGAACTGAATGTCAGACTTATTCTGTCCTAAGTTAGAAGAGGTTGACTGTGGAGCTGTCTTAGGTCCATTGGGTAGTTTACCGCTGGATGTCGGCATAGTTACGGTTGTGACTGACAGGACTGAAAAGCCAAAATTTATTTTAAAAGAAAAAAGTTAAAGAAAAAAGTTAAGTGTTGCTTGGAAAAGTGTCAAATTCTTACTATTCATTTCTCTGTATCTTTAACTAATGAACAAACTTGTTAAAACTATGGATTCTTGTGGTAACCCATGAATTATTAAAATAACAAAAACATGTGAAGCAGCAGTGACGGAGCTAAGCTGCCATATCCATCAACTCTGTGCACATGCTCCTCTGTCTTAGTTGCTTCACATTTGACTTACTTGTCATGCTTACTATGTATCTGGTTCTACACATGTTGCCTGAATCCTTTGTTCTGCCTTGGCCATTGTTGTTAATTCATTTTGTCCTGGTTTCTGGTGTGTTTTCTTTTGCCTCTTTGCTCTTGTATTTTTTTTTTTCCTTTGCCACTCCTCTCCTCATTCTGTGCTTTTTTTTCAGATTCTGTTTCACCACTTCCCACCACCCGTCCCTGCGTCTGTCTCATTAGCATTCACCCTGTTTGTTTTTCATTCCCTCCTCTGTCTCTTGCTTGTGTTTGTCTCCTCTCTTGTTTTTTGGGGTGCCTTTCTGCTCCTTTACTGTTCTCAGACTCTACTGTTGGTTCTTACTATATGCCTCATCTGGTTTGACATTGCTCTCATGTCTCCTCTCCCACTGCTTACTGTACTTTCTGAGTTCTCCTTTACTGCCTTGTCTCTATCTCAGCTTCCATGTCTCCAAACTATTGCAGATCTCTCTGATTGCACTGCTCTCTCCTTTGCCTCCTTGTTGTTCCTCTTGGCCTCTATGTTAGAACTGGCAGAATTGTGGTGCCCATGTTTTTGATTGTGAACACTTCTCTGCTGGCACAGCATAGGACTGTCTTCATTTAGCAGTTGTTCTTTATCTTTCATCATTCAGCCTGATTTGTATCTGCCAGGGTATTTCTCCTGATCATCACTTGTTCTGGTTCCTGGCTGCCTTGGTTCTCTTCCTGTTTATTTCTCACCCACTTAAATAGTGCTGCCTCGAGTAAGCAGACCTTTTTTTTGGTTCTGGTGAAATCTCAATGGTAGGGATTTCCTTCTGGATCCATCCTCATTCAATACTATGCTGCCTCAGTTTCATCTGTTGGGTGCTGGTTAGAGCCCTTTTTTCCCTGTCTCAGATCTTCACGGGATCAACATCATAGCAATAGTGCAACAGCTCCTAGGGCAGTCCCCCTGCCACTATGTGCCTCCCATAGCTTGTACTGGAACTGGGTCCCACTCCCCAAAGCACAAGCTCAGGATATTGGGTACCTTTGGTCCTTAGCAGTTACCACCTTGTGAAAATCTCTCCACACCTCAACCCTTCCTGCTCCTTGCCCTTTGATACTACAAGTCATAGCCTAATTACAGCTCCTTTCCTTTCAACAGACTGCTTCTGTCTACATCATGTCTGCTTCTCTGCTCTGCTCTACTTTGACTTCAGTGAGGCCTTTGACTCAGTACCTCACAAACAGTTGCTCAATAAGATGGAAGACCTAGGTGCAAATAAACCCATAGTGAACTGGGTGACTAACTGGCTAGAGGGGAGGCAGGAGACGGTGGTGGTCAATTGGGTTAAATCAGAGGAGAGGGAGGTTATGAGCAGGGTTCCACAGGGATCAGTCCTATGTCCGGTCTTCTTCAACATGTTAATTAGTGACCTTGGAGAAGGAATCCAGGGAAGGTTGTGTCTCTTCGCAGATGACACAAAACAATGTGGGAGGGTGGGTGGTGACGAGGGGAATAAGGGAAATGCAGGGAGACCTACAAAAGCTAGAGGGGTGGTCAAAGGTTTGGCTGTTAAAATTCAATGCTAGAAAGTGCAAGGTAATGCACCTAGGGAAAAAGAACCCCAAGACAGAATATTGAGTGGGAGGAGACAGTTAGCATACAGCTGAGGAACAGGATCTGGGAGTTATCATTAGCAACTCACTTAAGCAATCAATTCAGTGCAACAAGGCCTATAGCAAGGCTAACAGGATGCTGGGATGTATCAGGAGGGGTATTGATAGCAGAAGAAAGGAGGTAATACTTCCCCTCTACAGATCCCTAGTGAGGCCTCACCTAAAGTACTGCTCCCAGTTCTGGAGTCCTAACCTCAGAAAGAACAAGGAAAGGTTGGAGACAGTGCAGTGCAGAGTAATAAAAATGATTCAGGGACAGCAGGGCAGATCCTATGAGGAGCACCTCAAGACACTAAATATGTACTCACTGGAGACCAGAAGGGAGAGGGGAGATATGATAGAGACCTTCCAGTTCCCTAAAGGAATTAACAAAGTGAACTGCAGGGAGCTATTTAGATCAAATACCAATTCGTGGCTATGTGGACAAGAATGGAAATTAACAGAAGGCAGGTTCAGGAGAGATGTGAGGAAGTACTACTTTATGGAAAGGGTGGTGGAACCCTGAAACAGTCTGTCAGCTGAAGTGGTGGGTGTGAAACAATGAGGAGATTCAAGCATAGCTGGGATATAATGAAAGGAATAGTGGTTACTGGAGACAACAGGACCAGGGAGAAGAATAGAGAGAGGACAAGGAGGGTTAGTACCCTAGAGAAACAGTAAGTTCCAGGGATTATAGGGAACTTGGGCAGACTGAATGGACCCCTGGTCTTTTCCTGCCATCATCGTCTATGTTTCTCCCAATGACAAAACACACCAATTTTGTACCAAGACAAGGTGGAATCTGTCCGTTCAGCGGTGTCAGCATGGTTCAGTTCGACATACATCTGACTTTGGGCCAGATGACTGTGGGTTCTAATCCCACACCAGTATTGGGCTCTTACCATAAATGCTGGCATCAGAGTGCAGTACTAAGGGGATGTTGTGTTGTCATGGCATGTCATCCTTCAGATAAGACATTAAACTGAGGCCCCATCTGCCTTTGCTGGTGGTTGTTCAGGTGCATGTTAAAGATGTATTGGAACTTCTTAAAACGAGTAGGGGAATTTTTACTGAAATAAAAAATCATTGCAGCTAAATATAGTATATGGCAAAAACTAAAGAAAATAATTAAAAAAACTGAACAAGAGAACAAAAAACTTCAAATAGCTTGTATTATATGGGGAAGGTCCCCACGAAAGAAACAGGAAAGAAAAGTGAATGAAAATAAACTGCTACCACAAACCAAACCACAAACTCAGACATGCTGACATCTGATTAGTGCAACCAAGTAACCTCCCTCCATGTAAAAATTAACTTACAGTATTGTAGCTTAAAAAAATGCCTTAAATGAATTATCACGAATGGCCTCAAGTTCTGCAATAATCATACAAGTGTAGCCACAGAGTCTACTTTATACTGTAATACAAATCTACATCACAGAAAAACATAGGCATCTACTGAAACACAAAGGCCACAAAGATAGTTATAAGAGACAAAAAATGAAATATTATACAAAATACATTAAAATTGGCAAGATCACAGCATGGTACAAATCAAAACATTCCACACTCCTACATACAGTAGCTCTTTATCAAGAGTAGTTGTATGCCACAAGGCACTGTTTTTTATACTGTTCCACTATTCTAACTGATATGTAAAAATGATAAAAGTGCAAAGTTCAATGAATTAGGTAACTATCCCTTAAAGTCTGCCATTGATGTACAGGTTGGGAAGCACTGGCAAACCTGGAGCAGTTTTAAATTCCCAAGTATCGTTTTATTATTTTCAGTAACAATAAAATTAAAATAATAAAATTGTTCAGGATAGCTATTTATAAATGCAGCACAAACAAAGAAAACAAAGTCCTTCATCTGAGGGTCTCTCTAATTCTAAATTTCATTCTCTCTCTCTCTAACAAACATTGCTGCTCTTTTTAAAAGAAGTCTTTGCCTGACAATTAATTTCTGCAACCAGAGCTCATTAACAGACATCCTGTTTCCCACAAAATGTATCAGAACATTTTGTCAGTTTCTTTCCTTGTAGTTACAACAAAATAGAAATGGTGTCCAGGAACTAATCTCCTGCTGAAAACTCTGCAAATCTGCTTGTGCAGGTCAAACTGCATCTCAAGGTTAACCCCCTAAGTTCCAAACAGCTTTTTGCATTCATTTCAATAGTATTTATTTATTTCAAAAGGTTCACCAGGAAAGACCTACTGAGCTAATAACAGATCATTTACAGATGTGTCCTCATGAAGGGGGAAGAAAGAGGGGAAAAGAAGAACAATCAAGAAACAAAACCTACACAGAAGGTAAAAAAAACAAGCACCAAGGAGGTAGAAGAGAAAGTCAAAGCCTAAAAGATCGCATTCAGGCAATACAAAAAAACACAGGCGGGGGGGACAGAGAGAAGTACCAGAGACAGGGAGGTCAGTAAGAGAAGCCAAAGCTCAGACAGATGAGCACATCACAAAATCAGTGGGTAGAGGGGACAAAACCTTTAATAGGTACATAAGTGGAAAAAGAAGGGCAAAGGGAGGGATAGTGAGACTGATGGGAGAGGACAGGGGCTGGGTGGAGTATGACAATAGTAAAGCTGACATACTGAACAGATATTTCTGCTCAGTCTTTACTGAGGAAGAGGAGGGTAATGGGCCTGAAGGGAGTACAAGGGGTAGGAACGGTGCAGAAATGGACACAAGTTCCTTTATGTGGGAAAGGTTCCTAAAGGAACTGGAAGGAATAAGAGTTGATAAAGCAATAGGGCCAGATGGGGTGCGCCCCATGGTCCTGAAGGAACTAAGAGAGGTGGTGGCTGAACCTCTTGCAATCCTGTTTAGCCAATCACTGGAAACAGGAGAGGTACCCAAAGACTGGAGGACATCAGATGTAGTCCCCTTATACAAAAGCAGGAACAAAGAGGAAGTGGGGAACTACAGACCAGTCAGCCTGACCTAAGTAATGGGGAAGTTCATGGAAGCACTACTGAAGGAGGGATTGGTGGAACATCTGGTTGCCAATGGACTACAGGACTCAAGGTAGCATGATTTCACTGGGGTAGGTCATGCCAGACCAACCTCATTGAATTTTTCAACTGGGTGACAAGTGAGGTGGATCAGGAGAGGGCAGTGAATGTGGCCTATCTGGACTTCAGCAAAGCCTTTGACACTGTGCCACATAGAAGGCTATTAAAAAACTGGGGAATATGGGAGTGGGCAGGATATTAGTGTGGTGGGTGGGTAATTGGCTGGGTGGCAGGACACAGAATATGGTGGTAAATGGCTGTCACTCCACAGAGGGAAGAGTGACCTGTGGGGTACCACAATCCCTGCTGGGACTGGTCCTATTCAACGTCTTCATCAGGGACATTGTGCAGGACCTAGAAGGCAGAATTTCCCTGTTCACTAATGACATGAAGCTCTGTAACAGAGTGGACATGCCAGAGGGTGTAGACAGAATGAGGAGGGACCTGCAGAAGCTTGAAGAATGGTCAAGTGTTTGGCACTTGAAATTCAATGCAAAGAAGTACAAGAAAATGCATATGGGGTGCAAAAATCCTAGAACAACACATCAATTTTGGAGGTGAGGATATAGCATGCACAAGGCAGGAAAGGGATCTTGGGGTTATCATCTCTGATTACCTCATGGCAGGGAAACAGTGCGACAAGGCAGCAGGTAAAGTAAATAAGATGCTGGGATGCATAGGCAGGGGCATCACCAGCAGGAAAAGGGAGGTCATAATTCCACTATACAAGACACTAGTGAGGCCCCACCTGGAGTACAGTGTACAGTTCTGGAGACCTTACCTACATAAGGACATAGACAGGGTGGAGAAGGTTCAGAGGAGGGAAACAAAGATGGTACAGGGATTGCATCACAAGTCCTATGAGGACAGGCTGAAGGACTTGAATATGTACTCCCTGGAGGAGAGGAGGGAGAGAGAGGATATGATAGAGACATACAAGTACATTACAGGGAGGAACAGGGTGTAGAAATATACTATTTCCAGCAAAAGATGTTCCAGGACTAGAGGGCACGGGATGAAATTGGAGGTAGAGCAATTCAGAGGAAACGTGAGGAAGAATTTCTTTACGGAAAGGGTGGTGGACAAGTGGAACACCCTGCCAGAGGAAGTGGTGGGGGCTGAAACAATTACGGAATTTAAGAATGCATGGTATAGACATAAGGGAATCCTGGAGGTAAGGGGCAACAGACTTTTAGAAAAGCATAAAGGGAACTTACAAGCTCAAATGGGCAGACTGGGTGGGCCAGAGGCCTTTACCTGCCAACGGTGTCTATGTATCCATATATCAAAATAACTAAATATTAAGCAATAGGCAATTTATGCAAGGATAAGGGGGAGTATAATATGTACATTTTCAAACCAAGGGATTCCAGTTTCACATAAACAGTTTCGCACAAATATTCACATATAATGTCACAACTACTGATAAGTGAGGAGAAAGAAAAGATAGAGGCAGCAAGAAACAGCAAGTAAAGGCAGAGAGATAGCAGGTGGGGGAGGATTGTGAGACCATCAGAGTGATCAGTTCCTAGGTCTCACAAGAACATTTGACTGCACAATCAGATAGACAAGAGACAGAAAAGGAGTGGCTAGAACAGATCCTTGCTTTTAACTCTTTCAGCATAACAAATTGGACAGGGTCTTATTCAATCCTTTCTCAAAGACATACTCCAATATACCAAAAGAGTAAAACATCAAGTGTCAAAAGTACAGAAAAGAACATTTAAAACATTAAAAATCTACACTATTATTAGGACAATAATAGTGCACTATATTTAATGAACTTGCAAAGCAAGTTTTATTTCTTGCTCTCTGTTTTCCTCAGGACACATATGGAAAAGAGTTAATATTCAGCTCAGTATGCCTTTCCTGATGAAACGGTTCAAAATAAATAAATAAATAACATAGTTTCTTTCTTTGCTCATGGTGACTGACATGTAGATGGCATTCAAGTAGCAAACATTTTCAGTAGGCTCAAATTAGAAACACAGAGGGATGGATTTTTAAACATTGTGGGCACTAAGTCCCACGCTGCAGCCAAAGCCACAGGATGAAATCTCCACACCTGCAGAGATTTGTATTTTCAGCTGGCACAGCTACAGGGGATGTTACACCTGGTCCCACCAGTCATAACTTTTCCTCACATCTGCAATGAAAAAATGGGTGCAAGCTGCCATAAATTGTGGAGCCGGTTGCAAACCATCTCCACTTCTGAAAATACCGTAGCTGTGGGAAACACTTGTGCCATTTTTTTCCCCCAGCTGTGGGAGTTGGGAGTTTGAAAATCTAGTTCAGTGCCACTAGATGATATTATTTACAATAATAACAAATAACAAAATATGTTGTTATTTACAAGAAAATTCCAGATTAAAATGGTTATTTAAATATTTTCTGTTTTATTTGTTTATTTAGATTTTGTTGACTGGGAAAGGAGGACTAGACAATTCTTCCTATTTTCAGCCTTATCTATGGGGAGAGGGATACAGATGGATGCCAACTGACATTGAACCAGATTAAGCTGTTGATGGTATTTTTAGTGAATGTGAGAAATTTGGCCAGAACACCAGGAATTTCCCCTGCTCTTTTTGAGAAATCTCGTGGGATCTTTAACATCCACCTGAACTACAACCAGAACAGGTAGATGGAACCTTGGCTTAATGTCTCATCTGAAAGATGGCACCTCAGGAATGCAGCACCCTCCTCACTTTACACTGCAGTGTCAGTATTGGGATTTAATTTGAGTGCCTGGTGTGGGGATAGAACCTACAGCCTTCTGATCTCCCAGCATCAGAGGCGAGTGTGCAGCCTGCTGTGCCACTGACACTGAATATTTCAGAAAAATCAATTTATTTAGCAGAATGTTCCTGCAAGTTATCTGTTGCTCCCAAGCTATCTGTCCAAAAGGGTTCTATCTGTAGCATGACATGCTCGATATCCGACCTTGTGGACCCTGCTTTATTTTCTTGTTTCCCATGAACTTAACACAATGCTCTGGTCCTACCATGACCATATAGGGAAAGGGGAAATAGTTTAACCAGGAAAGGCACACTAGGCCACAGATTGTTTCCAGGTATGACCTGGGAGCACAAGGAAGTTAAGTGACTTGCTTAGGGTCACACAGTAAGCAAGTAGGGGCTGTGAGATTCAAACCCAAGACTCCAGGATTTGCAGCTCAGTGCTCTTAACCACGATGCTATACTGCCACCATATGCTGCACCAATGCACTCTCAAAATTGTTACAATTAATGCAACTTCAATTTTCAGTCAGTTTTTCCTACATAAGAACTTTTGCAGGAGCACTCTGCTAAATAAACTGATTTTCTGAACTGCAGCTGATGAAGTCATGAACTTCAAATGATTCCCCACAAATATTATTCCTGAAAATACCTTCACAAAGCACATGCTGGCAGTAAATACAATTCCCATAGATAAAGTTACCTATGGGTGAAGATGGTAACCGGTGGAGTCTCATATTCAGTGCCTTATTTATTTCTTTATAACTGATTATCACTTTGTCCTTATATTTGCACTCCTCCTGTTAACAAATATCAGAGGTTGTTGAATGTATTCTGACAGGGTTTCCTCAGCCTGTAAAACATACCAATGCCATTTAATGATACTTTCTACCTTTCTGGAATGGGTATTGAAGGTGATGATAAAGTTACACTGGGTATCATTTCTCGCTGTGATACGCCCTCTCTCATGAATAATTGCATTTCTACTTTTTGCCATTGCCATTTCCATACCTCCCTCTATACACTCCCTATTGCAGCCTCTATAAAAAAACGATTTCATAATATTTGCTTACCTGTCAAAACCTGATTCTATGGTACTGTTTTGTTTAATACAAATTAATTGACTTGCAGGTGTATTTGTAACAATATGTCTCGGATGGAACTTAAAAAACTAGAGAATTTAGCTCAGATCTGTTTTCTTCCAATACAGAGCAATAATCAATCCCCATCATCTTTTTTTACAACCAGATCCAAGAAGTTAACACTCTCCAGACTGCAAATAATTGTGCACTTGAGGTTCAGACTGGATGATTCAAGATAAGAAATGAAATCTTGTAATTGTATTACAGTATGTGTCCAGATCATGAGAATATCATCTATGTAGCATTTGTATAGTTGCAACAATTAACATAGTCAGATATTTCCTGAAATTGTTGTGATATGGTCAGAGAAATTCCTTACCTGTCTGCAGTACCTCTGTAGGGCCATGAGAGAGACTCTCTTTAGAAATATTGAGGAATATCTGCAAATATCTGACCTTATCTATTACTGCAACTGTGTAACTGTATCATGCTGAAAAATGGATTCACATTTACACTTCTGATATATTTGTCTTTCCAAATTCCTAGGTACACTGCAGCATATTTGGGGACAAATTTATTTGTTTGTTTGTTTTGTTTGCAAGGATGTCTTTGTTAGTACAGTAACAATACAGAAGAAACACAGTGATTACAGAAGGTGCACGACAAAGAGTATCGTGCAATGTTTACACGGGCAGGATACATTGGTATATGAAATAATAATATAAAGCAGCAAAAGAAATAAGTACAAATAGAATAATAGAGAGGGGACTGGGTATTACAAGGGTGTAATACCATAAAGAGGTTCTGGGAACATGGGAACCTTGACAGCGAAGTAATACCCAGTCCTCTGTTATTTTTTGTAATATATGGATCCAGAAAAAAATAAATAAACAAGGGAACTCATTACCGTCTTACCACTATCATGGTAAAACGTCTGCCTGACTGCTTCATGGAACACTCACTAGCTTTCACCACTCTCTGTCAGGGTCACAGTGCCTCCGGTCATTAGCTTCAATAGTGAGTGCTACCTGGTTGGTTTGGAGAGGTGCACAGTGTAGGCAGGATCAAACAGATAAACTTTCATTGTAATAGAAAAAAGAAAGAGTGAAGGCTACATTTTCCTCTCACTAAGTGAGAAACAGCCACCATGTTTTTGAAACTGTTCTGCCCACCCAGAGACAAAAAGTGGCCAATGATAAAGCTTATTTTTGATTAACAGGTCATATTCCGAGCAACCGCACTGGGCACCATAGTAACCAGCTCTAGTGTGGTCAGATAGCGCAAAGAAAATCACTCTCATTCTGTGATAGTACTATAGTTCAGAGCTCCGAACGATAATATTATGGGCTCTGAATGATAGTATTAGGGTGGCAGAATGATGTTATCACTTCTGAACAGTGATATTACCAGGATCTTTTTGTATGCCTCTGTACCATATTATTTTGATGTATCCATATATTATAAAACAATACGTAATATAGTAAATGAGCATGATGTCCCCATAGCTATATCTTTTAACTGATGATAAAATTCATCTAAGAAAGAAAAAAATATTGTTTATCAGAATAATGGGCATAGCACCACCACTGCATTGCTGGAATTTATGGGTTTCATCCATGCCACCACCAACCAAGGTAACTGTGGGGAGGGGGGGCAGTATTTATTGACCTAACGAAGGCATTTGACACCATTAATCACCTACTCCTACCCAGACAACTGTCAACTATCGGGTTCTCCAATGATGCACTGCTATGGTTTGCTAGCTACCTCAGGGGAAGGGTCCTATGTGTTAGGATTGCCAGTGTCACCTCTGATGAAAAGTCAGTCCTCTTTGGAGTTCCTCAGGGGTCTATACTGGGACCATTACTCTTTTCTCTCTTCTTGAACAGCCTCCCTAGCGTCTGCCACCAAAAAATACTACTTTACATGGATGACGCAGTCCAGTTCACTAGTTGCCATGACACCAAACTCCTAGAAAGTCAGTTGCAGCATGACTTCAAACATGTTGAAGAATGGTTCAGCTCACATAAACTCATCCTGAACTATAGCAAAACTAAAGTCATGACATTCTGCAATGCATGGAGCAAGCACAAATCTCTGTCCCTCACCATCAAGAACCACACAGGGACTTCACTCAAACATATCCCTGAGTTTAAGTATCTTGCTATCACGCTGGACAGTACCCTCTCTTACACTCGACACATTGACAATGTAGCAAAGGCTGCCAACATACTGATTGACCTGCTCCACAAGTACAAACACTGTATGACTGCTGATGCTCTTAGACTGGCTAGCTACAGCTCTGTCACCTCCATCATCGACTACAGTCTAGCCATCTATGGCTCTGCTCCTCCTACTGCCCTCCGCAGGATATCGGTAATGCTCAACAAAGCCTGCAGGCTTCTAATGGGTGCTGCCAAACCTAACACACACCTGTGACCTTTACACTCAGGCTAGATGGCTTCCCTCCTCAGTAGAATACAATATCAGACCTGCCTGTAAACCAAAAAGGTTCTCCTTGGGCTCATGCCACCAGGTGTTGAAAAGCTCCTTACTGCCCACAGCAGTATCCAGCATATATGTAATGCTCAAAATCAAACCTTCCAGGTCCCCAGATGCTGCACCACAATGGGCCAGTGGTCATTCACCCACAGGGCTTCTCAGTGGTACAATACCCTCAACAAAGAAACACTTTCTTCTGCTACACTTGGACCCTTTAAAAGGCAACTCCGACTTTACCTCACCTCAACCACTCAATGTGACTGCTTCTCCTAAAGTAGCTGCCTCTCCATTCACCCCAGTCATAGCTGATCTGTAGCCTCCCTGAGCAATCCACACTATTGGAACCTGCTTTTCCTATTTCACCCCTGCACTCCACCCTCTACCTCCCCACCTCACCCATCCCCTCCCATCCTTAAGGCACTTCACAGACATCGGTCCCTTCAACTCCTATCTACCTTGCACTATTGCTACGCACACCTCCCCTCTGACAGTGGCCCTTTAGCCTGCCCACTTCTTCCTGACCCCCACCTACCCTACTCACACTAACTGTCTAATACTTTATAATTTTTACTCTGAAACTTGTCCTAAGCTGGCTTATGATGTCTCTCTCCATTAACATCTGTAAATTTAAAGCCTAGCCTTCTCTGTGTGTTAAGACTATAAACCATTGTCAACCTTTGTATGTTTGTTACCCTCCATCTTTTGATGTGGAACCTTTGTAAATGAGCAGTTCTTGTTCAAAGGTATTTGTAATCCTAGAGTTTAATAAAGTAAAAAATAAATAAAAAATAATTTCAGTAGGTCTGAAAAGAAAAGCAATCTGTTTCACAGTGTACTCTACATAAGCATCCCAACATTGCCTCAATGCTGAAAAAACATCATCGTAAGGAATATTAGTGTAGAGCTCAGTAATATCCAACAAAACTAAATACCAATCTGTTTCTACATTAATATTATCACATATTTCCCAAACCTGCTCAGTATCTTTCAGATAAGACCCACAACGCATAGCCATTTTCTGTATAATGACATCTATGTATTTGGTAGACAGCTCCATTATTGCCCCAGTTCTTGCCACAGTGGGTCTTCCTGGAGGCTTTAGTAAGTTTTTGCGAACTTTTGGAAGTGCATATATTGTGGCCCTAATAGGATGAGCCACTGTCAGAAATTGTAACATTTACTTGTCAGTCAAGTGTCCCTAATAAGACTGTTTCAGGGACATATCGATCTGTTTTTTAATCTAACTAGTAGAATCCTTTTGATGTTTACAATAAAAGGAGATGTTCTGAAGTTGGGACAAACGTTCACGCTCATATCATTCTGTATCCATTACTATGACTGAACCAGCTTTATTGGATGCTTTTATAGTATTGGGTCAGTTAGCAGTTAAATCACTCATTGCTTGAAATTCCAGTCTAGTGCAGTTTACAGTACAAAGGTCAGTTTTTCAACCCTTTTAAACAACTTATTTAGATCTTGTTCACACACACACCTAAAAATATCTGTACTGCTGGATTCTTAGGAGGAATGACATTCAGTTTATTCTTAAAACTTTTTAAACAAACATTTACCCTAATTTATTCATTCCTGTGATGTAGGAACACTCTCCAGAGTAATAACCAATCTGGTGTCTTCCGGGTTTACATCCTAGACCCTCACCGAGACTTTGGAACCTGCGTTGAATTGAAAAAATTCTAGGTTAAGAATTCTAGTAAATTTATATAAACTGACATCAGTTTCAATTGGATACAATGTCCTAGTAGGGGAAAAAAACAGTCCTTTCTTCAGGACAGATCTCCTTTTCAGTAAGTATATATATATATATATATATATATATATATATATATATATATATATATATAAATATACATTAAATTCCTGTAGGACTGCTTCTGATTGCCCTTCTTGTACTGCTGCTGGTTGTACTGTACTTCTTTTCTTTCCCTTTCTTACTGCCAGCATGTTGTTGGGACTGTCTATGTTACTGATTATCTTGGTTGCATCCTTGTCCTTTTCTTGTGTTGCCTCCCTCCTCCTCTTCTGCTTCTTCTTCTTCTTCTTCTGGCTCCCTGAAATGTGCTAATCAATGGACTGTGCCATGGGAAAGGCTGCTGCTGTATGGATTGCATTTGTGACTGTATACCCTGATATCCCCAGGGTTCCATATAAAACAAAGTTACTCTCCCCCTGTAAACCACTTGTATTGGAAGTATCACTTTCTACACTGCTACATTGCTATCACTTGTTCTTTTAAGCATACCTCTTTGTGGGGCCATGATTTTTCTTCCATTCCAAAATATTTCCTGTTTTAAAACCCTCTTCCTCTCTTAAAGATTTCTGTTTTTGAGGCACTTATTCTGGCCATCATGTTTCTTAATCACCTCTTCCAGACTACAGTAGCTCTATAATCTTTGTATTATGGAGCCTCTACAATGTACTTACAACTGCTTCTTTTTCTGTAAGTCCTGCTCAGATTGTTGTTTCTGTTTCCTCTGCGTCCTTCAGTATCAGCTTGATGAACACCACTGAGACTTTCAGGCAAGCCTTTTTGCTATTTGTTCATAAACATCTTGTTGTGTTAGTTAAATGCTGCTTTTTGGTGACTTAAAGTCAACATAGAGCTCGTCCAACACTGAGCCTAATGAGCTTAAGCCCCTAATGATACCCACAGCCAATAGAGGCAGTGAGTGTTTAATGCTGTGCACTCAAATTGAATAAAGGCATCACGAGTAGTAACTGTGTTACTTGCCAGTTCATCACTTATACCTGATATCGAATGATCACTTACTTAATGCAATTATAGATTGTGGGAGTATCCCTGACCAATCATAGACATCCCTGCAGTTGCACGTGAGCTACTTTTATTACAATTAGAGTACCTCACATGCTGAGCCACTGTAACAGGCTTTTCGCTGACCACTCATGCCATTAACTGCATTAAATTAAAAAAGAGTTTTTTTCAATTTAATACAGTTAGTGATCTATAACAATTTTATGGGTCCATTTGGATGGCTTCTTATGGCTATAAGAGTGTTACCTCTTAGGGCCATAAAACTGCTTAACTGTAGTATAGGCAGTATAACCTAGAGGGTAGAATAACAAACTGTGAATGAGCTTAATATGTCAAGCAGACCTGGGTTTTATTCCCACAGCATCCACTTGCATTCTGTGTGACTCTGAACAAGTCACTTAACCTCCCCAGTACTCACAGTCACTCCTGAAAACAGGCACTTCAGCCTAGTGGGCCTTACCTAGTTACTGAAGACTAAAATAAAAATAAATACAACTTCACTTTGCAGTCCTCTGGTCCTTAGAACATGCGAGGTAACACTCTTACATCCATAAGAGGGAAAGGGGAAATTGTTTAACCAGAAAAGGGGAAATTGTTGAACCAGGAAAGGCACACTAAGCTGAAACTTGTTTCCAGGTGTGACCTGGGAGCACAAGGAAGTTAAGTGACTTGCTCAGGGTCACACAGTATGCAAGTAGGGGCTGTGGGATTCAAACTCAGGTCTCCAGGCATGAAGCTCAGTGCCCCAAACCACACTGCTATACTGCCTCCTCCAAACAGACCCATAAACTTCGTGTACATTAATATGGTGCAGGAACAAGGGCACCATAATGTGGGTGCACCGAATGTGGGCATTGTGGCATTATTTTTTTGTATGGTCCACCACTAAAAGACACCTTACCTTCTCTGTGGTCTGCCAGCCCCTTTGGTTGCTGCTGGTGCTGCTGGTGAGGAGCCCATCTGGACCGTGCGAATAACTAGTCGGACGCATAAAATAAAGAATAAGGCAGGTTTATTCAGTTCAGTAGGTGTTCTCTTCATGAGGACAAGCCCCACACTGAATATTCTCTGACTGACAGACCAACATGACACTGCCAGGCAGTGCAACAATTAGACAAAAGCAGTTCTAAGTGCTCTTAAAGGGGCGGCAGCTAAACATTAAGCCCCATGCTTAATGTGTGCTTCACAGCATCTAAGACTTGTGGGTGACCTACTGTCAGGGCATCACTCCGCCTCTCACTCCCTGATGTGCCCTGCCACAGAGTTGGTTACATTAACTTCAGGGGGTGTGGGGGAAGACCTCCTCCACAACAGTATGGCCCAGAATTCTGTATGGTGCCATACTTTGCGAGGTTGGTTTTCTGATGGCATTGGGCGATATTGCTCTTTTTATCTATTGATTATTTGATGGGAGGTCTTTTGGTTGCACCCTTTCAAACCATGGTCCTTCTGTTTTCACCCACATGTGGTAGAACCACCATTGATGTTCCATATAAACTCGAACCAAAGTAGCAGAAAAACATAAGTACTCGGTGAAATGCCAAGAAAGTCACTAGAAAACGTTATAAGTGAAAAAAATTTATTTATTATACAAAATACATGGCAACATCACAGAATGGTACAAAACTCAAATATTTCACGTTCCCAAATAGTGCTTTATCAAGAGTAACAGTAGGCAACAGGAGACAGCTTTTTATACTATTTCACCATTTTAATTGATAATAATATGAAAATAAAGTGCAAAGGGCAATAAATTAGTTAACAATTCCTTAAAAACCTATCCCACTATGACAAAAGAGGGAAACACCGAGTGTCAGCAGTACAGACAAAAACAATTTTAAAACATTAAAAATCTACAGCATTATTTTTCATTTGATTTCATTTCATTTATTAAAACAAAAGCCTATGGACAAAAACTGCCCATTTTCATAGGCAACCGTAATCAAGTTGTACAGACAAGACTACATAACAGACAATAACAACTAGTAATAAATAAAACAGACAAATTATCAATCATAGCAGCTGCAAATATTAGTAATTTTCATATGATTTTTAGACCAGATGCAAAAGATTTGTATTGCATCAAAATCCTATTTTTTTGAGGTAATAAGTTCCACAAACCACAAATTCAATAGTAAAAAGATGTTTGTCCAATATGTTTGTGACACTTAAGAAGTTTATAACATAAATCACGCATGGACCTAGTTTTTACAGTATATTTAACAAAGATGGTTTTGTCACCATAAGTTTTAGATGAGCTGGTACTTGGCCATTAACATAGAAACACAGAAACAGAATTTGACAGCAGATAAGGACTGCCTGGCTCATCCAGTCTGCCCATTTCTCACTACCTACACTATTACATCAGACCGTGCCTGATCTACAGCTCTTTCTCCATCCCCCTTCCTTTCCACTTTTATTTCTTTGTGCTTATCTCATGCATTCTTGAACCCCACCTCTGTTTTTGCCCCCATCACCTCCACTAGAAAGCTGTTCCAAGAATCCATGATTCTTTCTGTGAAGAAGTACTTCCTCTTATCTTTCCTGACTCTACCCCCCTCCAGCTTCATAGCATGTCCCCTTGTTCTTGAGCACCTTTTCTTCTGAAAAATACTACTCTCCAGTATCTTATTTACCCTGTGAGCTATTTAAAGGTCTCTATCATATCTCCTCTCTCCCTCCTCTGTTCTAGGGTGTACATATTGAGGTCATTTAGTCTCTCTTTATAGGGTTTTTGATGCAGACCCTACACCATTTTAGTTGCCCTCCTCTGGACTGCCTCCACTCTGTCTATGTCCTTCCAGAGATGTGGTCTCCAGGACTGGACACAATACTCTAGGTGGGGACGGGGTCTTACCAGTAATCTATACAGAAGCAACACCATCTCCCTCTTTCTGCTGGTGATACCACTCCCTATTCACTCCAGCATCCCACTTGCCCTCCCAACTGCCTTGTCACACTGCCTAGCCACCTTAAGGTCATCCAATATGATTACCCTCAGGTCTCTTTCCTGCTTGGTGGTCATCAATACCACTTCACCCATGTTGTACTCCACCCCTGGGTTTCTGTGCCCTAAATGCATTATTTTGCACTTTTCCACATTGAAACCCAGCTACCATACCCTTGACTACTCCTCTAGTTTTCTCAGGTCTGTCCTCATCCTTTCCACCCCCCTAGAGTGTCCACCCTATTGCAAATTTTGGTGTGATCTGCAAAGAGTCATACCTTCTCTTCCAGCTCCTCTGCAATGTCACTTGTAAAAATATTAAAGAGCACTGGTCCCAGCACTGATCCCTGAAGCAGCCCTCTAGTCACCCTCCTTTCTTTGGAGTGAACTCCATTTAACACCATCCTCTGTCGCCTATCCCCTAACACATTTCTTTCCATTTTACTACCTTTGGACCCACTTCTAAGCTACCCAACTGCTTACTAGTCTCCTGTGTGGAATAATGTTGAACGCCTTACTGAAATCTAGGTAGGCCACATCCTCCGCTCCACCCTGATCTAGTTCCTTGGTCACCCAATCAAAGAAATCTATCAAATTCATTTGACATGACCTCCCCCTTGGGAAGCCATGCTGCCTTGGGTCTTGTAACCCACTGGACTCAAGATATTCCACAATCCTTTCCTTCAGCAGTGATTCTGTTAACTTTTCCATCACCAATGTCAGGCTGACTGGCCCACAATTGCCAGTCTCCTCGCTGGTACCACTTTTGTGTAGTGGAACTACATCCACCATCCTCCAGTCCTACAGAACTACTCCTGTTTTCAATGGGCTGTTAAATAGAACTGTCAGAGGTGCAGCCAGTATTTTTCTGAACTCCTTCAATATCCTTGGATGCACCCCATCTGGCCTCATTGCTTTGTCAACTTTTAGATGAGCAAGTCCCTTCAGGGTTCTCTCCTCCAAAAAGAGACTAGTGTCTACCTCCCTCTTTCCAAAGCTTTTGTTGCTTTTTTGTGGCCCCTCCCCATCTTCTTCCTCTGTGAACACTGAATAAAAGTATTTGTTCAGGATGTCTGCCTTTTCTTGGTCCCCCTCTGCGCAGTCACCCCCTCCTTTTTTTAGCTGTATAGTCCCGCCCTTGGTCTTCCTTTTTTAACTTACATATCAAAAAAATGTCTTGTCCCCATTTGTTACCTCCTGGGCTATTCTCTCTTCAGTTTGCACCTTTGCACTCCTTACTGCTTTCCCTGCTTCCCTCTCTTTCCCATGGTGCATCTCCCTATCCTTCTCCCTCTGTGTCTCCTTATACCTTCTAAATGCTAATAATTTTGCCTTTACTTTTTAACCACCTCTTTCAAGAACTATAGTGATCTCATTTTCCTCTCATTTTTGCTCATTTGTTTGATGCAAAGATTTGTTGCCTTTGCCTGCTCTCTTTTATCTTCATCCACTGTTCTGCCAGCCCACCCACCCTTGCTAGGTCATCCCTGAAGCATTTACCCATCTTTTTAAAATATGCCCTTCTGAAGTCCAGGACCCTCACCCTTGTGTGGTTCAGTTCTGCAGCCATCCTTATAGTGAACCACAATGTATGGTGATTACTGCTCCCCAAGTGGCCTCCCACTTTGACATCTGCAGCACTGTCCCTGTTAGTGAGTACCAGGTCCACTATTGCCCTATCATGAGTGGGTTCACTGGCTAGTTGCCTGTGGAATGCCCCCTGCAGAGAGTCCAGAAAGTCCCTGCTTTCATCTGAAGCTGCTTCTGGGAGGCTCTAATCTACTTCTGGCAGGTTGAAGTCTCCTACCAGCAGCATCTCCCCTTTTCTGCCATCTTGCCAATGGCTTCCACCAGTACCTTATCTAATTCCTGCCTTTGTGCTGGCAATCTGTAAATCACTCCAGTGTGAATAGTGGCTCCATTCCTCATCTCCAGGGAGATCCACAGCACCTGCACCTCTCCCTGTCCTTAGCCATCTTCCATGCCCTGCAGCCCAACTGTTGATCAATTCTTTGTTATAATGATTACCAGTTTAAAATATTATATAGTATATATACATGGCAATCCAGAGGAAAATCAAATCCAAACCTACATGCTTTCTTCACCAGAAGTTCAATTCTGTGCAAGGATGTTTTGCATGCAGATGAACAAATGACAAGACTATAATCTATGAGTTATAAAATATGTTTTAAGACAACCTTTTGTTTTTCATCAGAAGTGAAATTGGACCTGTTTCTATACAACATGTCAAATCTTTGATTAATAATTTTTAAAAGACTTTCAATATGCTGATGGTAGTTGAGGCAACTGTCCAGGATCAAACTGAGGTATTTATATTCATTGACTTTTTCTAAGACAATTCCATAGATAGTTTTTGTAGAAGAAAATTGTAAGTATGGTTGTTTGCTGGATTGAAAAAGCATAAACGTTGTCTTTTTTAATTTAAACACAACTTATTGTCAATGAACCAGTTCTGAACTGCAAAAATATCAGACTTCAAAGTATTCACTAGGTTATCACAAATTTTTGTTTTGAAAAAAAAAATACTGTATCATCCATGTACATCAGGATCTTCAAGGACTAAACAACACTAGATAAATTATTCAAAAAAAGACTAAAAAGCAAAGGACAAAGAGTTGATCCTTGAGGAACACCTAAGGTCACTGGTAAAGTAGCAGAAAGAATATGTTGTATTTTAACCTGCTGTAGGTGGTTGGACAGGTAACCTTTAAACAATGATATAACCAATGTAGATAAGCCAAGTTGAAATAAGTTCTCAAACAAATCAGAGTGCTGAACCAAATCAAACACTTTGGATAGATCTATATCAATTGAACTAACTAGGTCACCACTGTCCAAGGCCTCACATATATAATTTGTGAATTCTGCCAGAGCTGTGATAGTACTATAACCCTTTCTAAAAACATGTTGTTCAGGTGATTGCGTATTATATTTTTGCAAATAATCCATAATCTGATCATGCAGTATCCTTTCTAAGGTCTTGGATAGCAGTGAAAGAACAGAAAGTGGTCAATAATTTGACATTTCTTGCCTATCTCCATTTTTAAATATCAAGGCGCAAAAGCACGTTTCCATAGTGAAGGAACTTTACCATAAATGAGGAAAAAAGTGAAATTATTTTGTTTCAGGGACAACTACTTAATCTAAGGCAATTTTAAATAGATTTAAAGGGACACCATCAACCTTTTTGCATCACAATATTTCTAGTTAAAACCCCATGTTTTATGATTGCTTACCTTCTCTAAAATTCATTGATGTTGCTGGTTGCTTTATCTGCCTCCTTGCTTAGTAGAACCAAAATGCATGCTGATGTATGGTTATAACCAACCTTTTTTTGTTTCAAATCCTGAATCTATTCTTATTACATACTTCCTGAACATTAGAAACACCCCCAAACAGTGCAGTCACTCATGATGCAATAGTCCCCTCTACTCCTACTGCATACGGAGTGGTTAGACTGTGTTAGGGGGTTCTCAAGTTTAGGAAAGATGATGTGGGAGCTGATAAAGGAATGTAAACAAACACTTTTTTGTGTGGTAACACCAATATGATGGGTAGTCTATTTTTCACATCTTAAAAGAAAAAAAAAGACTCAGAATCAAGCAACCAGCTACATCAGCAGTCTCTAGAGGATGTGAAAAATCATAACACATGTTTTTAAACTAGGGACAATTTGAGGCCTAAGGGGGTTGACAGTGTCCCTTTAAGTTCAATCCATCTGGGCCAACATGAGTTTTTAATTTATGTTTTCATAAATATTTCAAACAAGTGTATTCACTGATAACTTAAAGTAAAATTGTGAGCTAGTACTACCTTTATTGAAATGCATGAAAGAAAGGCTAGGCACATGGATTGCTGATTAAATGCACCAGTGCAAAATTTTTTTTCGGCAGAATGCCCAAACAGATCTAGCCCTGCGCTTCAACCCTGAAGTGGGTCTTCCTTAGGGGCAGATCTGAATCACCCACAAATGTGAACTCATTTATACAAACCAATCCCATATAATCAAAGTAATCATTTAAGGTTTCAAGGAATACATATAATTAAACACATAAAAAAAAGAATTTACATAAAAAAGTTTTGTAATGGTTAAAGCTTAAGTACTGTATTACTTTTTAAACATTTACATTGCTATAAAAAGCATAGTGCACTTCACATTAAGTTTATAATTACAGTACTAGCTCAATTCCAACAGGAAAAAAGTTTATATTTAAACTTCATATTGTTTACTACAACAGAAAACCACTTTAAGAGCAGAAACAATCACATACATTTATAATGCTTTAATTTGGTTATATAGTTGGATGGTCAACCCAAATGGCAAAAGGTCAAATCTCAGAAAATTGGTTTACACAACAAATCTTTTCAGATACTAAGCACAGACTTAAAAATGGAAAGGGAAAAAGACAAAAATAAGAAGATTAATTAATCTACCACTGGAAAATCAAACCCAGTTGCAAAAGGTCAAATAACAAAAATAGTGTTTAACAATAAATTCTTTATTAACTCTATAATATTAAATATTAACTAGGGGAAAATGGAAACAAGATAATTTGGTTCTATAGTTAGGAGGTCAACCCAAATTGCAAAAGGTCAAATCTGATTTACACAACAATTATTTTCAAACATTAGGTTTAAACCAAAAAATGGAAAAGGGAAAAACAAAATAGGAAGATTAACATTAAATTTGATAGTTCAACAACTGGAAAGTCAATCCCAGTTGCAAAAAGTAAATCAACCAAAATAATAATACTTTATTTTCTCTCTAATACCAGATGTTAGCTGGGAAGAAAATAGGAAAAAAGGAACTAGGAAGAAACTGCAACCGCTATGGACTAGTTTTATCAATTAGAAGTTTGCTACCAGAATCAAATGAACCATAAAGAGTCCAATACAGTAAAGGACATCTATAGTACCTGTGCACTTATTCTGTTTTAGTTCAGTATATCTCTGGAAATGAAACAACACATTGAAAAACATTTTCGGGGGGGGGTCTGAAAATAAGGTTCACCTAGGACCTATATAATTCAATATAAATTTGTAAAAAAGGTATGAAGTCCACTTCTTCATTTAATCTGATTGGAACTGCTGTATCTAAATTAACAATCCAATTTGTTTATTTTAGCGACAGGTTAAGAACCCTGTTCCCCCCTCTTGGATGTCTGGGAACATATTTCAAAACTGTAAAATGAAAAAAACTCAGGGTTACCCTGATGACACTCCAAAAATGGGCTCCTATTGAGTTATACATGTTGCTATTAATAATTAATAATAGAATTGTTGAGTACCTAGAGGCCAGTGGGGCACTGGACCCAAGTCAGCATGGATTCACGATGGGAAGGTCATGTCAGATGAATCTAATAGATTTCTTTGACTGGGTGACCAAAGTAGTAGACCAGGGAGGAGCTGTGGACATGGCCTACCTAGATTTTAGCAAGGCATTTGATACAGCCCCACACAAAAGATTAATACACAAGTTAGCCAGCCTTGGAGTGGGCCCCAAGGTGGTAGCCTGGATAAAAAAAATTGGCTAGACAACAGGACACAAAGGGTAGTAGTAAATGGAGTACACAGTGAAGAAAGGAGGGTTACTAGCGGGGTACCACAGGGTTCAGTACTGGGACCAGTCCTTTTTAATGTCTTTATAAGTGACATTGCAGAGGAACTGGAAGGAAAAATATGTCTCTTTGCAGATGACACAAAGATCTGCAACAGGGTTGATACACAAGATGGAGTGGAAAGGATGAGAAGGGACTTGGCAAGGTTGGAGGAATGGTCAAATGTATGGCAGCTCAGATTCAATGCAAAGAAGTGCAAGGTAATGCACATGGGAAACAAAAACCCTGGGGAAGAGTACACAATGGGGATGAGATACTGACAACAGTAAAAATGGAAAGGGACCTGGGGGTAATTATATCAGATGACCTAAAGGTGGGCAAGCAATGTGAGAAGGCAGTAAGGAAGGCTGGGGAGATACTAAGATGCATAGGAAGAGGCATCAATAGTAAAAAACAAGAAGTTGTTATCCCTCTGTACAGACAGTTGGTGAGACCCTATCTGGAGTACTGTGTGCAGTTCTGGAGACCCCATCTCTGCAAAGACATAGACAGAGTGGAGGTTGTCCAGAGGAGGGCAACCAAAATGGTGCAGGGTCTGCACCAGAAGACATATGAAGAAAGACTAAAGGAGCTTAATATGTATACCCTTGAGGAAAGAAGGGAGAAAGGGGACATGATAGAAACTTTCAAGTACCTCAAGGGAATCAACAAAGTCCAAGAGGGTAGCATCTTTCAGAAAAAGAGATGTGCAAGAACAAGGGGGCACAATTTGAAGATAGAGGGGGGATGGCTCAGAGGTAATGTGAGGAAGTATTTTTTCACGGACAGGATTGTGGATGAATGGAACAGCCTCTCTGAGGAGGTCATGGAGTCAAGAACAGTGGAGGAATTCAAGAATGCATGGGACAGACATAAGGCAGTCCTAGTGGGGGGGTAGGAGGAAGTAAGCTGTTGGTTAACGAGGATCTGCAGCTTATCTGTTAGGTAGGAACATGGGCAGACTAGGTGGGCCAAGCGGTCCTTATCTGCCATCAAATTCTATGTTTCTATGGCTCTCATGTGTTCTTGAATTCTTTGTTTAGTTAATCTAGTTGTTCTTCCTATGTAATACATGGGATGATCACACCAACAAAAATAAATCACGAAAGGTGTAACACATGTAATAAACTGCCTTATTTCTAGTTTCCTCTATTTTTTATAAAAAGTATTGCTCATCAGGGCATATTTACAAATGTTACACCATCCACATTTGTAAAAATCATTAGGTTTATCCCTTAGCCAATTTTGGCTCATGATAGATGGCTTACTTGAGTCTACAAAATGGCGATGTGTAATTCTCTCCCCTATATTTCTCCCTTTAGAAAATGTAACCCTTGGTTTCTCAGAAACTTCATTTTTAAGTATTGGATCTGTAAGTATGATTGGCCAATGTTTGTGGATCAGTGTCCCCACTCTCCCTGCCACTGGGCTGAATTCAGTGATGAATGTTACAGTTTTATTGTCGACTTCATTTTTAAACAAAGATTTTTCCTTTTTAGATTTCAGTAACTCAGTTCTATTTAACATTCCTACTTTGTAATGGATTTCTGTTAACTTTTCAAATAAAGTAACTTCTCTTACTTAATCTTGACTTCAGTTCTTCTGCTTGATTTTCAAAATCTTGTTCAAATGAACAGTTTGGTTTCAATCTAATGAGCTCCCCATATGGAATGGAATCAATAAGCTTTTTAGGGTGTGAGCTCTTGGCATGGAGAATACTGTTTGCTGCTGTACTTTTTCTAAATCCCCTAGTAATATTTTTTTTCTCCAGTTTTACCCTCAAGTTCCAAATCCAAAAACTTAATTTTTTCTCTATCATGGGAATATGTAAATGTTAAGCCTAGGTTGTTTTGATTTAACTACATCATAAAGTCTGAAATGTCATTCTAAGGACCATTCCACACAACTATCACATCATCAATAAACCTAAACCATGTATCCAGATGTGTAACAAATCTGTTCTACATACTTTTGATGAATTTTTGTTCAAAATACCCCATAAACAGATTTGCATAAGATGGGGCAAAAGCTGCCCCCATTGCGGTTCCGCAAATCTGTAGGTAAAACTCATTATTGAAAGCAAAATAATTATGGTTTAAAGCAAAATCCATTGCCCAATGTAAAAATGTGTGGATATCAATTGCTGCTTATAAAAGAAAAATTTTATTGCTGAGATTACAAAATCAATAAGTAATCCCACTAGATCCCACAATTCAGAACTAAAATCATCCTTATATAAAACCAATAAACGATCTAGATTTTTTACACAGAGAATTCCTCCAATCTGGAATACATTGTCTAGTAATCTTATAAACAGTGAAAACATAGAGCAATTTAAGAGAAACCTTGATAAATATATGGGTGACAAGAAATTTTCCTTCCACTGCTAATTTAGCTGCTGGCGAGTTCATAAATTGGCATGTGCCTTCTGAACTTGTATCAATCTATGAATCTATGAATCAAGTTTTATAGACGTGTAAAGGCTACATACATCAACTGTAATCCAACTATAGCCAGCATTCCAAATTTTATCTTTAAATTTATCCAAAAAATCCTTACTGTCTCTGATATATGAATCTAGCTGTATAACTTTAGGCTATAGGAAGCTGTCAATAAACAAGCTAAGATTGTGAGTAAGGGACCCTATGCCTGAGATAATTGGCCTCTCAGGGGGGTTAATGATATCTTTGTGGATTTTTGGTAAAAGGTAAAAAGACAGAATAACTGGAAAATCTGGTTTAATGAAGTCAGCTTCTTTCTTAGTTAACCATCCACAATGTAACCCCCAGTCCAGGAATTCACATAACTCAGACTGAAACTTAATAGTAGGGTCCTTTTTCAGTTTTAGATAGTTAGTGTGATCTTCTAGAAGTTTCAAACAATTACTTCTATAGAATGCCTCAGTCCATAATACTACGTTGCTACCTTTGTCAGATTTTTTTGATCACTATACCTTTTAAATTCTCTAGCTCACTAAGTGCCTGGGTTTCAGCAACACTAATATTTCTATGAAATCCAGTGTTCAGATTATTAAACATTTTATCTACATCTGATAATAAACATTTTTCAAAAACTGAGATTGTAGGACTAAACACCTGAGGACAAAAAAACTAATTTAGGTTTAAATGTGGAATGTCCAGAGTAACAATTAACATTGTATCTACTCACGTTAAATGCATCCCTTAAGTAGAGCAGTAACATTGATTTTATCAATCAGATTGAAGTGCCAGTCTGATTCATTCCAATTGGCTGCAGTTAAGTCCAAGAAATTCAACAGGTCATATTCTTCAGGAGATAATGATGTTTCTTCCATATTAATTGGTTTACCCTCAGTTTCATTCATTTTGGTATCCAATGTCTTTTCCCCCAAAAAAATCCTTTAGCTTAAGTTTTCGAACAATTTTAAATATATCCACTCTGATTTTAAATTTATCAGGTTGATTCGTTGGAACAAAGGTTAAACCATTTTGCAAAACTTGTATTTGAGGATTTGTTAGCTCAATGGTAGTTACATTTATAATCCCGGTTCCTTGTTTCTCAGTGATCTCTGTTGTGCAAACTGATTTCTGTCCACCTCTCCTTCCCCTATGCTTTTTTTGGTGTGGCCTTTTTGATTTTTGGGAATAGCCCCTTGCGCTCTCCCTTTTGCCTCTCTCAGTTTCTGCTCCTCTTCTTCTAAAAAACGTTTTCTGTATTCTTTGAGGCACCTGGTGACACTTCTTTACAATGATCTGAAACAGTCCTTTCTTCATTAAAGGTAACCAACTTTTTGGTATTTGATGGACCTCTATTTCAATTTCTATTCTAATTCTGATTAATAGATCTGGACCGTCCTCTGCTGCTCGAGCGATCTCTTCTTTCCCATGAAAGAACTTACTATCTTAAATAATTGCCCAAGTCTCTATTCATTTTATTTTCTTTCCTTGCTATGAGGTCCTTCTCATGTTTATTAATTTTTTTCTAATAGAATTTATTTAGACCATCAAAGCCCTTTTTTACTTTTGAACACTTGTAGATGACCTTGCACCGGTCAGTATTAGGACTGGTTCTCTTCAATGTCTTTATAAGCGACATTGCAGAAGGACTGGAAGGACAAGTATATCTCTTTGCAGATGACACAAAGATCTGCAACAGATTTGATGCACAAGGTGGTGTGGAAAGGATGAGAAGGGACTTGGCAAGGTTAGAGGAATGGTCAAATGTATGGCAGCTTAGATTCAATGCTAAGAAGTGCAAGGTAATGAACCTGGGAAACAAAAACCCAGGGGAAGAGTACACAATGTGGGGTGAGATACTAACAACAACAAAAATGGAAAGGGAACTGGGGTAGTCATATCAGATGACTTAAAGGTGGGCAAGCAATGTGAGAGGGCAGTAAGGAGGGCTGGGGGATACAGGGATGCATAGGAGGCATCACCAGTAGAAAACAGGAAGTTGTTATCCCTCTTTACAGACAGCTGGTGAGACCCCATCTGAGTACTGTGTGCAGTCCTGGAGACCCCATCTCTGCAAGGACATAGACAAGATGGAAGCTGTCCAGAGGAGCAACTACAATGGTGCAGGGTCTGCACCAGAAGACATATGAGAGAGACTAAAGGAGCTTAATATGCATAGCCTCGAGGAAAGGAGGAGAGGGGGGACATGATAGAAACTTTCAAGTACCTCAAGAGAATCAACAAAGTCCAAGAGGGTAGCATCTTTCAAAAAAAGAGGTGTGCAAGAACAAGGGGGCACAATTTGAAGATGGGGATGGCTCAGAGGTAATGTAAGGAAGTATTTTTTCATAGAGAGGGTTGTGGATGAATGGAACGGCCTTCTGGAGGAGGTTGTGGAGTCAAAAACAGTGGTTGAATTCAAGCAAGCATGGGACACTCATAAGGCAATTCTAGGGGTTGGGGGTAGAAAGAAGTAGGCTGCTGGTTTACTAGGATCTGCAGCTTATCCATTAGGTAGGGAAATGGGCAGACTGGGTGGGCCAAGCGGTCCTTATCTGCCATCAAATTCTATGTTTCTATGTTTCTATGTTTAATTTCTGTGTTCATTTCCAATTGTAGCTGCAAATCTCTTCTAATTAGTGCTTTAAGCCAACTATTGATACAGGTAGTAATGGCTTCTTCCCAGGCTAATTTTATCTTGTCGTCATCAAATCCTGAACACAGTGTTTTATCTGTTCTTAGGCCACAGGGTGTAATCTGCAGTTCCAAATATCTCTCAAGTGTGATTCTATTGTAGTAAAGATTAAGTTTTCTTACCTGCAATCTCTCTAATTCTTGAAAGAGATCTTTTGAAGTCGGGTTGTTGTCTTCAGCATTTCCTGATGGAAAAATAGCTGTTTGATTCCTCTCCCTACGTTTATGGAGGTCCTCAAGGTCTTCCAGGCAATCAAGAAATTCGGCTTCCTCCTCGGAGCTATCAGCTGAAACATTCAGATTTGCTTCTTCAAATATCAAATTCGGTGTTATGCAAAGATTTGCTATAATAGAATCAGTTTCCTACCTTATAAAAAACAAGGGATTCAAAAGTTGCAACTCCAGCTGCTCTCGATGGAAAATTAAAGCCGAAAGTAATTCTACTGCCGAAAAAGTATAAACACAATGTCCCAACAAACTCTCAGAATGTTTTCCCAGCTGCACTGATAAAGCAAACTTTAAACAACAAACAGAAATTATTGTGCTCTCGTGGAAGTTGGTGGTGCTCTAGCAGAGTTTGTCAACTCATATAACAACATGAAAGAAAAGCTAGGCACACAAATTGCTGATTAAATGCACCAGTGCAAAATTTGTGGTAAACAATATGAAGTTTAAATAGAAACTTTTTTCCTGTTGGAATTGAGCTAGTACTATAATTATAAACTTAAAGTGAAGTGCACTATGCTTTTTATGGTAATGTAAATGTTGAAAAAGTAATACAGTATTTAAGCTTTAGCCATTACAAAACTTTTTATGGAAATTCTTTTTTTATGTGTTTAATTGTATGTATTCCTTTAAACCTTAAATTATTACTTTGATTATATGGGATTGGTTTGTATAAATGAGTTCACATTTGTGGGTGATTCAGATCCGCCCCTAAGGAAGACCCACTTCAGGGTTGAAACGCAGGGCTAAGTCTGTTCAGGCATTCTGCTGAAAATAAATTTTGCACTGGTGCATTTAGTCAGCAATTTGTGTGCCTAGCTTTTCTTTCATATTGTTAAATGAGTTGGCAAACTCTGCTAGAGCACCACCAACTTCCACAAGCACATGATAATTTCTGTTTGTTCTTTATTTAAATGCACTGAGTCAGATCTTATGCAATCATTAAATGGGAAGGAAGAAGCAAGCTTCTCTAGCTTAGTTATAAAGTAATGATTAAATCCATTTGCTGCAGTAATTGAATCATCACACAATGTCCCATTAATACTAACAACTTTTGGAGAAGTAACACATTTATCTCCTAAAAGTTCCTTAATATTATTCCACAAAGAGCGCAAATCATTAACTAAGTCAGACTGTCTGTCATAATAAAACTTTGATTTTTCTTAATTAATCTGTTTGCTACATTGATTTCTCAACTCTCTAAGTTTTATTAAAACTGTATTGTCTCTTGTTTCTCTAAATTTGTACCATACACGGTCTTCTTCCCTCATCAAACACAACAATTCAGGTGTTATCTATTTATGAGAGTTACCACTAATTCTGAAATTTCTGTAGGGAGCAAAGATGTCACAGACTCTGTTAAATTTTGATAATTAATAAAATCAAAAGCCAAATTAATACTGGGAATCTAATCAATAAAAGCCAATCTATCTGACCTAGAGTACTTTTAAAATCACTAATTATGTACCTAGATAAGACTCTGACCCTAATTGAGACAGGAGGTAACCTTTGAATTTTTCCCTGTCCAAATGCATTTTAGTGAAAAATGATCACCCAAAGAGTCTGGAATAATTTGTACATTTCTTATCCTTTCACCATTAGCTACTAGTAACCAATCAGTTGTAGTATTTGTGCCTGTAACATAATTTACAAAAGTTGAGACATTGACAAGGTGTGTTAAAGATAATACACCAGTGGAATCTCAGTAGCATTTACTATTTCTTTGCATGCCAATCAATTTTATAATCTCCCAAAACTTTTTTTTCAGAATTCTTATTAAGTTGTTTGTAACATTTTTGAAAGTGACCAAATCCAATTTTATGAGAGTCAGGGGGAAGATAAAGTGTAGCAGTAAACAAATTGTTATGCCCACCAAATTTTAAATTAAGTGAAAGAAATTCACAACTAGGGTCTTCAGCTAGAACCTGCAGTTTAGTGGGATTAAAAGTATCCTTCACATAAATCCCACACTTCCTCCTCTTTTAAAAGATTTCAATATTAATTGGCTCTCATCAGATACTGCTATATCTTGGGATGCCATATCATCAGCAAACCTCTCACAAATGGTTCTCTCCACCACCAGAAAGAACTATAAAACAGGCACTAGTACCTTACTGGACTGGGTCCTTACCAGTCATCCCTCTCCTATCACCAGCACCTCTGTCCTTCCTGACTCACTAAGTGACCACTCACCCATTATATGTGAATGGTCAAATAAATTCCATAAGCCCCCACCCAAAGTCATCACTAGCAGAGTGTTCCCACATGGACAGCTAAGACACCTTAAATCCTACCTCAGTCAGTTTGATTGGTCTCTCATTTTCCTCTCAACAGATGTTAACACAGCTCTTGACCTCTTTATCTCCTCCTTCAATGCGGCCTGTGACACCTATGCCCTGCTTAAAAAATGAAAAGTCAAAGCACTCTGCAACCCATGGCTAACTGGAGAGCTACTTGCCCAGCTAAAGGCTTGGGACCACCTTTGGGCCCTGGCTAGAGACTCTGGCACCCAACATGACATACAGAACTATAAATGTGCCTGCTATAACTGTACTAAATCCATACGACTACTGAAAAATGCCTACTACAAAGAAGCTCTCTCAAACTCCTGGGGAAAGGGGTCAGATTTCTGGAAGAATATCAAAGAAGTAACAGGAAACAAACTAAATCCTCCCCAACCAAGCTAAAGGTTGATGAGGCCATCACCCTGGATCCTCTGGTCATTGTGAACACCTTCAAAGATGCATTTACTGATCTCAGCAGTGTCTTCCCCCAGATTTTTTCCTTGACACTACCCACGCTATCCCCAGGATCCTCCTACCACTCTCCCAACCTTCAACTTCAAAGAAATTAACCTACACGATGCCCGAACACACATCACCAAAGCAATTTAAAGTCAAGATCAAGTGGAGACTCACTGGATCTAAAATTAACCCTCACTATGGATAAGGTTCTAGTCCCATCAACACACATTCTCAATCACTCCCTTAGCACTGGTCAGTTCCATGATAAATGGAAGGTGGCTACAGTTACTCCAGTCCACAAAAGTGGGGATAAAACCTGCCACATGAACTATCGACTAATTTCAATACTATCACCTCTCTCCAAGGCACTCAAATGCATAGTATCCAACCAACTCATGGACTACCTGGACAAACACAATCTCTTATGCCCACAACAACATGGCTTCAGAAAAGGTCATAGCACCTCTTCTGCATTACTGGAGTTCACTGTAGCACTGCATGGCACATTGGATATGGGTCACTTAACCAGGGCAGTATTTATAGAGCTGACCTAGGCCTTCGACACAGTCCACCATCATCTGCTGATCCAACAACTCCAGCATTTAGGACTCTCTCCTGACACTGTCTCATGGTTCAACAGCTATCTACAAAACAGATCTAAATGAGTCAAAATTGCTGGGACACTCTCGGACCTCAGACCCGTCTGATCTGGAGTTCCTCAGGGATCCATCCTGGGTCCATTACTCTTCAGCCTTTTTCTTAACACGCTCCCGAAATCTTGCACTGAACAGATCATCCTCTGTGTTGATTACGCTGTTATCTTCTCCTCCCACAAGGACCCTATGCTCCTGCAGACCAATCTTCAGCAAGGCTTTGCCGCAGTGGAAAACTGGTTCATTCATCATAAACTTGTCCTCAATCATAAAAAACCAAAGTAAAGCTCTTTAACAGCTCTCAAAACAGGCATAGATCTCACTCCCTAGCTATCTCTACCAGCAATGGCAACACCCTTGAACAAGTGCAGTTATTCAAATGCCTAGGGTTATCCCTGGACTCAAATCTCTCCTATGGGGCACACATAGACAATGTTGCCAAATCAGCAAATATGCACCTTGGTCTACTTTACCAACATAGACAACACCTTACTGTAGAAGCACTGAAGATTGCTATCCAAAGCTCGGTGGTCTCCATCATTGATTATGGTCTTATAATCTATGGCTCTGCCTCTGTCACTGCCCTGAGATGGATTTCAACATCACTTAACAAGGCCTGCAGGCTTATCTCTGGTGCTTATCGTCTCACTCACACATGTGACCTGTATGCCCGATCTGGCTGGCTTCAACTTTCAAATCACATAAAATATCAAACCTGCATTATGGCAAAGAAAGTAACCATGGGCCTCGCTCCACCGGGAGTCCAAGCACTGCTTAGTTCTACACTAAAGCCACGTAACACCAGGGGCTCTGAATACCAGGTCTTTCAGGTTCCCCGCCGTCGCACCTCTCAGGGCCAAAGATCCTTTACCTTCAGAGCACCTAGCTGGTTAAATGCACTCAATCCTAACATTTCCTCCACTACCACCCTTGGCTCATTCAAAAATAAACTCCACCTCCACCTTACTAACTCTAGCTCCTGTGAATGCTACCTATAATCTCCTCAGCCCTCTCGTTTTTGTTCTCTCCAACTATCACCTACCACATCTCCACCCCCTACTTTTCCTCTATGTTACTTTTTATTTATTCTTTCTTTTCACCACTCCTGACTCTTCCCCCTTCACCCCCCCACCTATTCTGAGCCCTCAATGATATTTCTCTTTTTGTTGACTAGTTTCAGCCTGCTCCCAGTTGATGACCATGCCCTTTGGCTGCAATTCCTGCCCTCTTCAACTTCGCTTCTCATGTTTATCTTCATCTTCCACCCTCCCTCCTACTTATTCCTCTGTTACTCTGTGTTCCCATGTATACATTATACTTATTCTAGCTATTGTAGTGATCTACCATTGCAACCTAATATGCTGACCTATTTATTGTTTTGTTCCTATTTCTATAACTTGTATTGTATTTGTTCTCTGACGCGGAACCTTTGTATAAGAGCCTGGCTCAAAGGTACTTGTACTCCTAGTTGCAATAAAATAAAGATTAAAATAAAATAAAAGATCTATCACACCTGAAAAACTGATAGCCAGGGATATGAAAGTCACAATTACTAGTTTTTGGAGTTAGCCAGGTTTTAGAAAGAGATAATATCTAATCTATGTTGTTTTGTCCAAACTACAAATTGATCAAATTTTGAAGCAAGCAATGCTTCTAAAGGCCCTTTTTAGGTGGAGCCCTTACTCAAAGCACTGTGGTTTCCAACAGCTTGCTCTGCTCTGTCTGCTCCCTGTGCTGTGGTTATACACACAGCAGTCCTGCAGCAGTCTCGTGGCTCTTCTGGCATTTTTGCTAGCTTTTCAGCCAGCCAAGAGCCCAAGACTTGCTTGTGGGGATGCATCAATGTGAGTGCTGCACTGTGATTATACAGCAGCAGGATGTGGCACAAATTGGAAAACCCCAATGGTGAACCCAGAAAAGCAGGGTACACTAGGGCAGTGGATGCTACTCTTGGATGTGGTGTGGCTCAGCTTTACACAGCAAACAAGGTAATGTTCTAGTTTTTCTGTGCCGCTCACAGTGGTACAGAGCAGATCATGTAAAAGGGCCTTAATATTTACATGGGTCATTTGAATAGAGCCATGTACCACTGGGATGTGAGTAAAAGAACCAGTAGCCTATTATTAGGACCATAATATTGCACAACATTTAATGAACTTTCAAAGCAATTTTTACATTATGCTTTCTGTTTTTCTTTCTTTGTGCATTGTCACTAACATGTATATTGCATTCAGGTAGCAAACATTTTCAGTAGCTCAAATTAAAAACACTGTGCCATGAGATGATATTCCCTAAAATAATAATAATCAACAAAATATGTTGACATAGATGAGCATTTAAACTAGACAGGGGGAGGTGATGAAACCAAAGGAGGCAAAAATGTCCTCTTCCTTATTAGCAAAGGATTATGGAGGAAAGAGTTAGTGAGGGAAAATCCTACTGGAAAAAATTCCCCTAGAGAGGATGCACAGAAGGAAAATGATGGAGGCAGAAAAGAAGAAAAATGGAATGTAAAGCAGGCAGGGGAGAATATAGGATTAATGTTGTCCAGCGATGGTGGAAGTAATAAGGAGAAGGGTGAGTTAAGAGGTAAGACAGTAAGCAAATCAGACACAAGTAGAAGGGAGAGACAGCATAGTAGACACAGGGGAAGAAGATTTGGAAATCTATGTGCACTAATGCAAGGAGCATTGGAAATAAAATTCTAAACATGAAAGTCACCATGCCTGAGTTTAATCTGGACTTAGTGGCTATAACAGAGTCATGGTGTACTAAGCACCATAAATGGGAAGTAAACATACCTAGGTACACTTTGTTCAGGAGAGACAGAGAAGGAGGGAGGGGTTGTGTTTTATGTGAAGGAAAGCATCAAGGCCACAGACGTGCAGGAGAAAAAAAGAGGAAAATGAGGGACTGGAAGTACTAAGGGTCAACCTGGAGACAGACTCTAGGTACACTGTCCATGCTGGAGTAGTGTGCAGTCTCCCAACACAGAGTGAGAAGATGGACAAGGCACTTGCAGAAATGAGAAGCACAATGACATTATGAGGGAAGTGTTACTAGTTAGCAGCTTTAATTTGCCAGATGTGAAGTGGAGTCTTCCAACTGCAGCTTCTGTGAAGAGCAGGGACATCCCTGAATCACTGCAAGGGGCTTTTCTCAAGCAGTTGGTCAATATACCCACTAGCAACAGTGCAGTGCTTGACCTAGTGCTTACAAACAGGGACAGCATTGAAGAAGTCACATTGGGCAGTCCCGTTAGCACCAGTGATCACTGTACAGTGTGGTTCAATATAAAGACAGGAGCATTGTCAAACCACACAAGGATGAGGGTTCTGGATTTTAAGAGAGCAGATTTTATAGAAATGGGTAACCTTCTCATGAGTTGCTTAAGTGGGGTGGAAGAGTGCAAATGAGGAGTAGAGGCACGGGGGGGCATAAGGGAGGGAATAATGATAGCAACTAATCTATGCATGAAGGAAGTAAGCAAAAACACAAGGAATAGAAGAACATTATGGTTCTGCAAGAAGGTTGCAAAGGTGATAAAAGAAAAAAAGCTGCATTTGAAAGGCATAAGGAAACAGAAAGAGGAGGCCAAGGAGATAAACCTATAATTTTTCATGTGCATAAGTGACTAGAAGAAAACAAGGGAAGGAATAATAAGAATTAGAAGGGTTGAAGGGAAAGACTGTGCAGAAAGAGGCCAAGAAAAAACTGACATTTTAAACAGATACTTCTGTTCGGTCTTTATATTGGGGAGTGGAAGGTATGGCCCACCAGGGAGAAACAGTGATAGGGTGGAGAGGGGATGGACACATGTCCATTTTTAGAGGAAAGAATGCAGAAAGGACTGGCAAACCTTCTGGTGGACAAGGCGATGGGACTGGACAGGATTTAGCCTAGGATGCTAAAAGAACTTCAGGAGAGTCTGGCTGCCCCACCAACAGCCTTGTTCAACAATTCATGAGGAAAATAGTAGTAGTTCCAGAGGACTGTAGAATGGCTAACATTGTTCTTCTACATAAGAGCAGCAGCAGGAAGAAGGATGGTAACCTAAGCCAGTCAGTCTCACTTCTGTGGTAAAGAAACTGATGGAAACACTACTGAAAGAAGGGATGATAGAATATCTGCAATCAAATGGACTGAAAGACGTTATGTACTGCAAATACATTTTCTAGTCAATTTCCATACTACTTTGCCCTTTCATTTTTAGAACAAAATTAGCCAGCCACTTATTTCTTTCTATGTCAAGTAGAGAACATTTCAGCAGTATACGGAGAATACCTTATAGAACATCTTGGTTACATTTACATGGGATTTTCTAACCATGACCAATTTAGTGATAGTGTACCTTTCTAAATTACTTTAATCTTAACTGAAATCCTTTCCTGTAGCTAGCATTTTCACAATAGATGAGATACAATTCTGTGCCAAATGTGTGTTTACTTGCTCTGTATAATGGGTAAGCCCATGAGTCATGAATTTTATTCAGATCTTCCTGGATAGTGTGATCTAATATTCTTTGTAGTGCCATATTACAGAAGCTTAGTTGCAACTCCTCTTCATTCTGATTTACAATGAAAGCTTTTCAAGACCCATCCTTGAAAGGAAATAATCTAATTTCCCAAATCAGTTGTTAATACTGTGTCTTTTCATGGCATCCCTCTAACATGCATGAAGCAATCTATTTTCTCTCATTTCTGTGATCTTAAACCAGTACCTTAATTGATCTCATTAATATTCTGGGTTTCACTGCAGGGATCCAGATTCAGCATGGACAACTGCACTGGATATAAACTTAGGACATCCCACTATTATTCTCAGGAAAATATTTTTTATCATAACTAGTTTATGTAAATCATTACAAATTGGCCACCATACTTCACTACCATATAAAATGTATAAATGTGCGTTTGCCTCGAAGCATCATTTTAGTGACACAAAAGACTTGTTTGTGAATGAATTTACAATCCTATTCAGGTTAATGAGGATTTCACTGCAGACTTCTTAGTTTTATGTCTTGTTCAAATGGCGAGAATGTACATTGGCGCTGGGTTGATCATTGTGGCTATTCTTTCTGAAATGCTCTGGAGCAGCATTCAAACGGCATGGCCCTTAAATGCTGTAGATGCTCCCAGAGAAGTTATAGCATTTCTAGGAGGGTTCCAGCGAGGAGGGGGAGGTTGAGTTGGGGTGATGCTGCCGGAAAGATCGAGGATGAGCCTTCTGACCCAAGCTCAGCTAAAGGTTGTTTTTGGTAGTGTAAACACAGCCGAACTTGAGGAAGTGGTTCTTTTTCTAAACCAAGGGCTACAAATGGTGCAAAACATGTTCTCAGTCAAGCCGTGACACTGGGCATGCGCTTATACTTATGCGTATGCACATGCGTATGCCCATGCCCAGTGTCACGGTTCGACTCTGAGACTGTGTTTTCTTCAATTTCTAGTATTCGGTTTGCAAAAAGAACCACCTTCCCAAGTTCAGCTGTGTTTACACTACCAAAAACAACCAATAACTGAACTCGGGCAAGAAAAATTAGTATGACTGCAGCTGAAACAACCACAAGTGCAAGCTGTCACAATGTTGTGGGTGGTGCAGGCTGTTCGGACAGCCAAGTAAAACAGTGCAAAATGCCTGCACCACTACGTGATCCCAAGAAAAGAGGGATCATGATCACACCAAAACACAACCCACAAATGGCAAAACTGTGGTGTTCAGATGTGCACAGATGCAAGGATCTTGCCGCTGTACACCACCAACAACGCCACAGAATTGGCCATGCGAACGGGGCTTTAATGATATGCATTTTCCAGTTCAGGTTCTTATGAAACCACACACCAAAATAAGAAAAGGTTGAAACCTCTTGAAAAATATAGTTCTTTAGTGACCAACACACTGTTCTTACATTTGTTTTTCCAAAAAAATTATTTTAGTTTTTTCAACATTTAAGTTAAGCGATAGAGAAGCAAGTCTCTATTACTGTACCTAAGCATGCCTTAAGCCCAGATGGGTCTTGGATAAGACTACAGCATCATCTGGATCTTTACCGGGGGAATGTACCAGTTCCATCTGGGGCAATTACTAATTTTTCTATAATGATATTAAAGATGGCTCAAGGAGGCATCCTGTTTCACCCTCAACTATATCGGTGTCAACTGTATCTTGGTGCAATAACTGAAGAACTACTAGTAAGGTTTTAACAATAGTAAGCTCTATCAGTATCTGCCACAGGATATGTATTTTGACAGAGTTAAAAACTGCCTTTATATCTATAAATACAGAACAGATCCTCCTCTTTTTAATCTTTACATATTTCTCCACAAGGCAGAGGAAATATTAGATCTGGAGTACCACAGTTTTTTTCTAAAACCTCCTTAGTTTTCAGAAATTATATTTGTGTCTTCTAGCCACCAATGAAGTCTATCTAAGACCAGCCTAGAAAGTATTTTAGAGTGACAGGGAGTAAGCTGATGAGTCTGTAGCTTTGGGGAATCATTTTCAGGCTCCTTTTATGTTGTCTTGCATGTGCAGCGCATGCAACATTTTGTGACAGCTTACTGGAGTAGTGGGTTGTGGAGGTGTGGCTGTGTTGTGGCCAATGGCACCACTGCTTTTTTGGGCTGGTTTCTGTGGTACCAGTGAATGAGCACGCTGTCTATGACAGCAGTTCAGAAGTGTGCCACCAACTTGAAAGAATTTCGCTGCTGCAATGAGGGAGTGCCCTGTCATTGCAGGGCATGCTGTGCCTGTTGAAACATTTCAATAAACATGGCGGCGGCTGCCGCCATCCACCTTTCATAGTCCCACGAAATCCAATGTTGGGGGTGCCCAATCGACGACTCAAAGGCACACCTCAATGCCTGCCAGTCTCTGCAGGGTGGGGTGGGGTTGTCATCAGTTCCATACTTCACTGCCATTCCTATTATGCATCTCTCTAACTCCTGCACTACCAATGCCAATGCCAGCAAGACAACATTCGGTATTGACAAATGCTTGTTACACAGTGGTATTATAACTCCCAATTTCCAGTACCCCGTTTTCTGATATGTATGTAAATATAGGGGTTAACCATTCTGCCCACTATTTTGGATTTGCCTGATATAATTCTGCAGTCATAATATCAGCTCCAGGGCTTTATTTTTCCTTTTTTCTCTTAATGACTTCCTCAACTTCTTGTTGAGTAATAACTGGTCAGATCTCACTGATGACATGATTACCAGTATTGGATTTACTAGTAAGGGAGTTAAAATAAGACACTCCTAATGATAAATCCAGCCCATCATAGGCAAACATAGATTTAAAGTAAATAATCTATTCTGATGGACTTACAGTTGCCTCAGTGTTATGCCTGCTGTTATCAGTACTTAGCACCACCAGGTTCCAAAAATTTGTATTCACTTTTACACGAATAGCTTCCTTGAGTTTAAACCACAATGAGGCTTCATAATCTTTTTTTTTTTTTACAATAAGAGTTTTATACTCCTCCCTAAAGTATTGGAGAGCCACTCTATCTTCTAAGTGTATAGATTTTTTAGCCCTCCTTCCTTGTTTACTCAGAGCTTTTGTCAATGTATTACATTCACGATCAAACCATCTTGTCTTTGCATATGGCTTAGAATGGGGGGTTCTATTTTGAGATTGCAACAATAATTATACAAACTTAAAGAGCTCCTGACACAGCTGGGACAAGTTTGAGAAAATGCAATATTAAGACATACTGTAAATGTAGCTTATATTTTGTATTTTATTCTGTAATTCTCAGCCTTACTTCCTTATTCTAGGGGTATTTGCATCAATAGAGTATCCCTGCTCTTTGAGCTCTGACTGCCTGCCTACACCTGACATCATAATTCTGTTTATGACATCAAAATATGTTGCTGTGGAGATAATTATGATGTCATATACAGGAGATTGTAATGTCATGTGTAGAGAAGCAACCAGAGTAGATAGAGTCTAAGGAACAGGGATCTTGTTGTCATTCAACTTTTTTCAGTAATAAAGAAAATGGGGAATTAATTACTAAAAATACATGAAGTACTAAAGATTATGGTATGAGCTGAATATAAATCTTACTTTTTTCCAACGTTTTGCTAATGCTGTGAGCGGCTCTTTAAAACATGTATCTTTTAAGAGATTCCGAATATTTTCCTTTTGAACATTACCAATTGAGTCCTTATTTAGGCCATATAAACACTGAGCTTTGAAATTATTTACCTCTCTAGTGGATAGCACTTCATTGATTTTTTTCATGCATATAGGGGTTCAATTTTACCATTTTACAATGTTATTTGCATATTTAAGTCAACGTCTTGTCTCATGTGCATTGTTTCAGGGATAATTTTCCAGGGCAGATCTAATTTAGTATGTAGAGGTATATGGTCACAGTCCCAGTTTTCAACAACTTCAAATTCTTTTACCACACAGAATGACAATAAATCTGTAACAGATGTATTAAAACTGCAGGTGAAGTACAATTTGCGACACCAATGACCTGGGTTCAGTAGTGACCCAGGGCTGTTGGAGACCAACTGGGAGAAGAAGTTCGAGCAGACAATCCTTTCCCATAAGCAGGAGGGAGCTAACTTACCGCTACCACACCCCCATGGGTGAGCACAGAAGGAGGTGCAGCAGGGACTACAGAAAGGTGAGGATGCAACCAATGTTGTTGGGCATGCACATGCACTCATCTGACATGAGATCCCAGGGTGAGATGTCCTCAGGGAAGGGGGGATTGCATCATAAGGAGACCCCCCCAGCCAAGCAGCATGAAGGCCATGCTGCACCTGTAGATCCTGCATTCATCAATCTGGGCACTCTCTGTATGTGGATAATTCAACTTGAGGGTCCTTGCCACAGCCTGTGGGCCCCACAATGGAGGGCAAGCCATGGGGGCAACAGGAGGAAGGTAGCTCTCAGGAGATGGCGAGGTAATGGGGTTGGGTTGCATTGGAGGCTGGAGAGGCAGTCAAGGGCTGCATGGGTACAAGGAGCACAAACAGAAGAAACAAATATTGCAGGACAAAGTGCTTGGAATTTAAAAGCCAGCATTACTGATGCATTCAACCTCCTTCCCATTTATACTTCTTTCTGGCACCTTTATAGCAAGCACTAGGAAGATCACCACTTCAGCATGTATGACTTCATGTGGAAGTTTGTTCTACTCTACCACCACCCTTTCAATAAAAAATATATTTTCTGACATCTTTTTTAACCTTCCCTCTTGCAAGTTTTATGAAGTTACCACTGGTGGAAGTACTATTTAAAGTAAAGAAATCACTAGTGTCCACTCTGTTGATACTATGAAGGAAACCGAACATCTCAATCATGTCCCCTCATTTCCTTCTATCCTCCAGGATATACATGTTCAGATCCTTCAGATGTTCCTCATTCAAACTCCCCTGTCATCCTGGATCATTTCAATAGCCCTTCTCTGAACCACTTTCAGTCTGTCACTGTTCTTCTTAAGTTGTAGGTTCCAAAACTGTACACAGTACTCAAAGTTAGGCCAGACCAGTGACCTGTACAGGGGCATTATAACCTCCCTCCTTCTGCTAGTGATCCCCTCACACATGCATTCCAGGACTCTATGTAGCTCTCCTACTGCTTTTTTAAACTGACGATTCCTTTGACGTGTCCATGATCATTATCCCCAAATCTTTTTCCTCCACTGTGCTGTCTACCAACACCCCCATCCTGTATTTTGTTTTCGTTTATTTTCCCCACATGCATAACTTTACACTTTGTTATACTGAATTTTAGCTGTCACGCTTTAGACCACCCTTTTAAGTTTCTCCAGATCCCACTTCATGGCCCTGTCTTACTCCTCAGAGTCTACTCTACTGCAAATCTTGGTGTCATCTGCAAAGAGGCATATATTCTCTTAGACTTCCGTCCTTATGTAACAAATGAAAATACTGAAAACAACTGGCCCCAAGACCAACCCCTAGAGTATCTCACTAGTGACTTCCCTGATCCCTGATGACTCTGTTTTTCATACTATTCTCTGAGTCCTTCCACTCAACCAGTCTTTACCCATTTCATTATTTTATCCTCAGTCCCTGAATCACCCAGTATCTTCACCAGCCTTCTATGAGGGACAGAGTTGGAGGCTTTACTAAAATCCAGGTATAAAGAAACAGAAGAGAGAAAGAAATAAGTGCTTTGCTGAGCTGTCGAGCCTGTCAAGGATTACTTCTTCGGAGCTTTCCTTCTCATCACGTCATAGGGAATATTTTAGTCCTCTCTGTCTAGACTAAGCCGCTCCTCACTTGGCAGGTTCATTAATGTGATTCACCACACCAGTATCCTCTCTTTCTATTTTCTTCTATCCCTATAGTTGACTGTTAGATTGCATTTTTTTGATACTTTCTTTTATTCTCCATTCCTGGGCAGCCCTTCATCTTGCTGGCCCCCCAGCCCCATTCCCCTGCTCGCAGAGCACCTCCTTTCTTTCTCCATGGCTTACCCCCATGGGGGGATGGGGATCCCTCAACTCGCTGAACACGGATCTGATTCAGGAGGTACCTGCCATTTGTGGGAACAGTGTCTGCAGGGGTTGGCATTCATCTAGCCATGCCCAGGACATTTTCTCCTCCTGTTTTTTTTCTCCCTCCCTCCTCCTCCCCCAGGAAGTGGAGCAATGTTGGTGCCAGCAATGGCAGAGCTGAGTGTGCTACCACCTACAGCATGCCAGTCAACTACTCCACCCCCATCCTTACATATGGGACCCAGGCACTCCGACACTCAGCCTCCACTAGGTGTCAGAGATGCACCGGTCTCTGTGTCCCTCCCTCCCCAGGACAAGACAACTGTCCTCCAGATGCCCAATCCTCTCCCACCCCGGCTGACCCCCGGTGATGCACTTGCACCGTGAACATGGGTCATCATCGTGGCAGGAGCTAAGGCATGATGCCTCAGCCCTCCATGCCACTGGGCTAGCATTAGATTGCATTTTGTAATCTAACAGATATTTGTAACAGGTTGAAGTTGTTTTCTGACTAAGGTTCTTGTATTGTTAAAATGTTTTATCTTGTTCTGAGTATTGCTGTTTTCATTTTTGAGGTGGGTGCTTCACAAAGGTGACTTGTTTAAATGTTCTGCTGTTTCATTAGTGGCATGTGTACTTACTCTTTTGGCATCGTAGTTTAGAATGAGATCTTTCAGTGTCGTACAGTATATGCACAATCTCTGACTGTGGCTTTAGTCTGTATCCATGGAGCATTGTGTAAGCTCTGGTTAGGTTGAGAGATTGTCCTTATGGTGTTTATGTTCATATGTTGCACTGTTCTTGTATATTTTATAAAACCTCAATAAACAATAAATTACATAAAAAAAGAAATACGTGCTTTAGCTGTCCCTTGTTCACTGCTCTTGTCACCCACCGAAGAAGTAGGGCAGGCTGGTCTGGCATAACCTCCAACTGGTAAAACCATGTTGCCTGTGCTCATGCGGCCTATTTGCCTCCAGGCATCCCACAATCCTCCCCTTCAATCTGGATTTTAAACTCTTCCCCACAGTAGACATCAGACTGACTGGTCCGTAGTTGCATAGCTCCTCTCTACTGCCATGTTTATGTAAGATGATCTCATCCTCTGTTTTCCAATACTCTGGAACCTCTGCTGTTTTCAGTGAGCAGCTGAAGAGGTTCATTAAGATCTGCAAGATACTGCCTCATTTCTGTCTACAGCCTCGGGTGCAACCCAGCCTGACCCACTGATTTTGTTACATTCCATGCCTGAAGTCCCTCCAGCACTCATTCCTCTGTAACTGGTTTCATGTTGATCCTTACCAGCAGTCCCTTATCTGTTAATATGTTGCAGTCTGGTAGAAGCCCCATGTTCTCTACCATGAATGCTGCACAGAAATAATTGAAAAGGGGGGAACAGAACTGCAGACATTATTTACTCAGAATGTAAACTGATTTTAATTGTTTCATGTCTTGATAACTAAAATTTCTACAGAGGTTACACATACTGACATAAATTACATCAGTTATGTCCTACAAAGTCAGTTAGACCCATTTGTAAATACCACTGGGACAAAATGCATGTAAGTTTTACACTCCCATGCTTGCTACTATTTTGTTCACTTTATACAACACATAGTACATATTATTAGGATTCACATGTACAGACATAACAAGGTTTCATCTTTTAGTTACTGATACATACCTGTTTGCAATTCAGCTTCAGAGTTATTGTTTCAAACTTCCTCTGATAGCTGACATCACAGAACGCAACACTTCCAGGTTTTTACAATCACCATCAATAAATCAGCTGTGTACACTTCACACAGATAATGCTCATTCAGGGAGGATCTGGGCAGGTTGAAGAGCTTGTCAAAGATCTGACAGCTGGGCTTCAATGTTAAAAAATGTAAAGTGATGGACATAGGGAAGACAAAGCCAAGAGTGCAATATGAAATGGTATGGTGCTAGATAGCACCACAGAGAGAAAGGACATAGGGGTTGTGGTATCAGAGACATTGATACAAAAGAACAAGGACTCCATCTCCATGTGGAACCAAACTTTGTTTCTTTAACAGACCAATATGATGTTTCACTAAGGAATCCGCTTAGTCATGTATGGTGCTGGGTTGCTCCCAGAAAGCTGTGGCATCATGTAGCCTGTGAGGTCTATCGGATGCTGGGAGTCAAATCTGATTACTCAGCAAAACGTGTTGGCCTTTTAAAGAAATAATGTTTGATTCCACACTGAGATGGGGTCTTGTTCTTTTTACTGATGTATGCTGATGTCACAGAACTAACAGACTCTCTCAGTGGAAGAATAGAAGAATTTCGTTTCAAGGAAGAAATGGGGGAAGCTTGGGACTGTTGTAGAGTTATGGTATCAGAGAGCCTGAAAACAACAGCACACTGTAACAGAGCAATAGACAAGGCAAACAGGATGATGGGTTGCATAGGGAGAAGATGAGCAGTAGAAGCTGGTAGGTGATCCTCCCACTCTACAGGTCACTAGTGCAACCACACCTGGAATCACCTGGAATACTGCTTTAAGGTACTGGAGTCCATACATGAGGAAAGACTGTGACAAGGTAGAAGCAATATAGCACAGGGTATCCAAAATGGTCCATGGACTAGGGGGCGAAACTTATAAGGGAGGCTGGAGGACTTGAACCTGTACACCCTTGAGAGAAGGAGGGAAAGGGTTGACATCATCAGAGTACCTGCACAGGATAAATAGGGTGGAAGGCAAGGAACATTTTTCTTACATTCAAATACAGGGACAAGAGGGAACTAATTTGAACTTACAGGAGGAGATTCAAATGGATGACCATAAGTACTTTTTTACTGAAAGTGTGGTGGGCAAGTGGAAGAAGCTGCCAGAGGAAGTTGTACAGGCCAAATCCATGAGCAGTACTAGCATGCACTTACCTCACGGAACACTCTACAACTCTTTTCCTCACAGGTAAGTTATTACTGCTGTTTCCATTCTTTTTACCATTAGGCTTTTCCAACCAACACTTTTACGTAAAAAATGCCTGGGATAGGCACAAGGTAATTGTAGAGGTGGGGGGGGGGAGAGCTGCAGATCAAGTAGGGTCTGCGGCAAGAATGAAGGTAGAAAAAATAGGCAGACTGGATGAGTCAAGCAGCCCTTATCTTCTGTCGTATTTTAGGTTGCTGTGTTAATGCTGTTACCCAGTAATTATTAGAATGTTGAAAAATATACATCACTATGAACTTTATATGAGCTTGGGGTGGATCTCACTTTCCAACTGAAGAAAACTCCATAAAACAATCTGGTCTGCAAAACGCATATATGGCTTAATTCCAGAGATCTTGGGGTGTTGCCTTGCAGCACGTACCTTGGGACCTTCCCCATGAAATGCTGCATCCTTGGAGACAGTTGTACCCAGCAGCAGAACAACCAATTAATGTATTCTTATAGACACATGATTCCACAGTTTTGGAATCAATTGCTATGAGAGTTAAGGGACACCTCAAGTAAAAAACCCCAATTAAATAGGGTGAAGTTGTGGTTTTTAAGTCAGTTCCAGAGTTAAATGTTTGTTATCCAGGGTTCTTGGAAGTTAAATGATGTAGAATACTGATGTACAATAATTGTACTGTGTGCATTGTGCCTAAGATATGTAATGTTGTTACTATGTGTTATATTGTGATATTTCTTATTGTAATTGGTATGTGATTTACTACTGTAACTGATGTCTGACTGCTGGGGTGCCATTGCAAATGAACTGTGCTCAGTAGTTTGATCCCATAGTAAAAACTGAAATTGAACTGGCCCAGTGGTGGAGAGGGCAGAGGCACTGTAAAGTGCTTTACCTCATGTCACGCTGGTGATCCGACTTTGGGAACATACAGAAGAAACATATAAACTTTGACCGCAGATAAGGACCATTTGGCCCACCTAGTCTGCCCATTTTCCCTAACTACTGTGACACCACAGACCCTACCTGATCTCCAGCTTCCCCCCTTTCCCTACTACTAAGGTTCCTTTATGCCTATCCCATGCCTTCTTGAATATGGCTACTGCTTTAGCCCCCACCACCTCCACAGGGGGGCTGTTCCAGGCATCCACCACTCTTTCTGTGAAGAAGTACTTCCTGACATCTTCCCTAAGCCAACCCCCCCTCAACCTCCTAGCATGACCCCTTTTTCTTGAGCATCTTTTTCTCTGAAAAAGACTTCCCTCTTGAACCTTATTTATACCAGTGAGGTATTTGAAAGTTGCTATCATATCCCCCCTCTCTTCTCCTCCAGAGGTAATGTGAGGAACGTTTTCTACACAGAAAAGGTAGTCGACGCTTGGAATAGTCTGCCACAGGAAGTAGTGGGAGTAAGCACAGTGGAGGGGCTTAAGCATGCCTGGGATAGGCACAAGGGAAGCTTGTGAGGGGAAGGAGTGTTGAAAAGCCATTGATCACATAGGGTCAGTGGCCACATCCAATGTATAGGGCCTACAGGCAGACTGGATGGGCCTAGTAGGTCTTATCTGCCAACAATTTCTATGTTTCTATGTATTTAGGTACTTCAGTCTCCCCCCATAGGGCTTTTGATGCAGATCCTGCACCATTTTAGTTGCCCTCCCTGGACTGCCTCTATGCTGTCTATGTCCTTCCAGAGATGTGGTCTCTAGAACTGGACACAGTACTCTAGATGAAGTTTCACCAGTGATTTATACAGCGGTATCACCACCTCCCAGTTCCTGCTGCTGAGACTGAGACAGAGAGAGAGAGTGAGAAAGCAGTCACAGCTTCCTTGAATCAAGGAGGTTATTTTCTAGACTACTGTGAACTGAATTATTACTTTTTGGACCTGTGTAAGTAACTAGTATTGATTCTGTTTTTGGGGTGGACTTTGCTTAGTTTTAACTTTAATTTGCCAGGGAGGAACTGTAGCTGGGAGATATTTGCAGTCATATGTGACTAGACCTGTTACTTAGCTTTTGTGAAATAGGTGTCTGAAAGGAAGGAAGGCACTCCCGTGGGTGGAGGGTAAGAGTTGTAGGTGATTCTTTCTGGATGGCATATGCAGGCCTATACAGGCGCGATGGTCTGCATCTATCTGGGAGGGGAACCAGGATCCTAGGTGATAGGTATAAATGATTCAATGGCAAGCATTTGAACTAGCCAATTGGGGGGAGGCACTGAAAAGAACAAGGGAAATCCTAGCCCACCCCCAAAACAATCAGGGTAATTAGTGAGGTAAACACCAAGCTAGAGCAGTCAATAGGGAGAAGGGCAGGGGTAAATGGAGAAAAAGACAAAGGCAGTAGGGATAGGGATGGGGCAAAAAGAAATAAATCCATTAAAAAATGGAGGATAATGAGTACCAATGCCCGTAGTCTAGGTAAAAATCTCCTCAAAATGGTGACCTTGATGGAAGAGGGATGCCTGGATATTGTGGAAGTCACAAAAACATGGCACACAGAGAACCATGACTGGGATGTCAACATACCAGGGTACACAATCTACAGGAGGGACAGAGTGGGAAGAAGAGGAGGAGGAGTAGCTCTCTATGTATGGGAGAGGATCAAAGCAACAGAACTAAAGGGTAAACAGGGAGGAGAGGAAGCACTGTGGGTCACCCTGGAGACTGGAAATGGCTCCACAATCCGCACAGGGGTTGTATACAGACCCCTGTCTCAGGGGGAGGAAATGGACAAGGAAATGATAGAAGGCATCCTTGGGATGGCAGAGAAAGGGGAGATATTGCTGATGGGGGACCTGAATATGCCAGATGTTGACTGGAGCACCTTTGCTGCAGCCACATCCAAGAGCAGGGCCATTCTCGATGCCCCACAGGGGACATGCCTCAGACAGCTAGTTTTGGAGCCCACTCGGGTGAGAGCAATCTTAGACCTGGTACTCTCAAATGGGGATGGAGAGAGGATCTCTGATCTTGAAGTGGGTAGCCATCTGGGAACAAGTGAGCACCAATCAGTGTGGTTCACAATAAACTTAGCTGTAGAGTCAAGCCACACAAAAGTGAAGGTACTGGACTTCTGGAGGGCTGATTTTGTCAAAATGGGAGAGTGTCTCAGAAAAGCACTAGCAAACAGGCAAGAAGGTGGGGTGGAGCAGCAATGGAGAAACATCAAAACCACCATCACAGAGACAACAAGCCTTTGTGTGAAGCAAATAAACAAATCAAAATGAAAAAAAAAAACACTATGGTTCTCAAAAGAAGTGGCGGGGAAGGTAAGGGAGAAAAAGATAGTATTCAGGAAGTATAAGGAAACACAGAAGGAGCAGGACAGAGAACTGTACCAGTTAAAGCAGAAGGAAGCAGGTAAGGCAGTCAGAATAGCAAAGGCCCAAACTGAGGAAAAGATAGCCAACTCGGTTAAGAAGAGGGAATAAAACCTTAGAGGTACATTAGGGAGCAAAGAAAGACTAAAGCAGGGATACTGAGGCTGAACAAAGAGGAAGGTGGTTGGGCAGAGAGCGACAGTGAAAAAGTAGGGATACTGAATGAATATTTTTGCTCAGTATTCACAATGGAAAAGCAGGGGGAAATACCTAATCCAGTCAATAGAAGCACTCTGGACAGGAGGGTTGACATTAGTTCTTTCACAGAAGAAAGGGTTCTGAAAGAACTCTTAAAACTTAAGGTGGATAAAGCAATGGGGCCTGATGGGATTCACCCCAGAAATAAGGGAAGAACTGGTAACACCACTGACTACCCTTTTTAATAAATCATGGGAGGATGGTGTGATACCTGAGGACTGGAGGAGGGTGGATGTGATTCTCCTTCACAAAAGTGGGAGCAAGACAGAGGCAGGAAACTATAGACCTGTCAGTTTGACCTCAGTGGTAGGAAAAATGATGGAATCACTTCTGAAGGAAAGAATTGTTGAGTACCTAGAGGCCAGTGGGACACAGGACCCAAGGCAGCATAGATTCACAGTGGGAAGGTCATGTCAGACAAATCTAATTCATTTCTTTGACTGGGTGACCAAAGCAGTAGACCAGGGAGGGGCTGTGGACATGGCCTACCTAGACTTTAGCAAGGCATTTGACACAGTCCGGCACAAAAGATTAATAAACAAATTAGCCAGCCTGGGAGTGGGTCCCAGGGTGGTAGCCTGGGTAAAACACTGGTTGGACAACAGGACACAGCGGGTAATAGTAAATGGAGTCCACAGTGAAGAAAGGAGGGTTACTAGCGGGTACACAGGGTTCAGTATTGGGGCTGGTCCTTTTAATGTCTTTATAAGTGACATTGCAGAAGGACTGGAAGGGAAAGATGTCTCTTTGCAGATGACACAGATCTGCAACAGGGTTGATACACAAGGTGGGGTGGAAAGGAAAAAGGACTTGGCAAGGTTGGAGGAATGGTCAAATGTATTGCAGCTTAGATTCAATGCAAAGAAGTGCAAAGTAATGCATCTGGGAAACAAAAACCAGAGGAAGAGTCATAATGGGGGTGAGATACTGACAACAACAAAATGGAAAGGGACCTGGGGGTAGTCATATCAGATGACCTAAAGGTGGGCCAGCAATGTGAGAAGGCAGTAAGGAGGGCTGGGGGGATACTGGGATGCATAGGGAGAGGCATCACCAGTAGAAAACAGGAAGTTGTTGGCCCTCTGTACAGACAGTTGGTAAGACCACATCTAGAGTACTGTGTACAGTTCTGGAGACCCCATCTTCGCAAAGACATAGACAGGGTGGAGGCTGTCCAGAGGATGGCACAAAATGATGCAGGGTCTGCATCAGAAAACATATGAAGAAAGACTAAAGGAACTTAAGATGTATAGCCTTGAGGAAAGGAAGGAGAGGGGAACATGATAGAAACTTTTAAATACCTCAAGGGAATCAACAAAGTCTAAGAGGGTAGCATCTTTCAGAAAAAGAGATGTGCAAGAACAAGGGGGCACAATTTAAAGATAGACGGGGATGGCTCAGAGGTAATGTGAAGAAGTATTTCTTCACAGACAGGGTTGTGGATACATGGAACAGCCTTCCTGAGGAGGTCGTAGAGTCAAAAACAGTGGGGAATTCAAGAATGCATGGGACAGACATAAGGCAATTCTAGTGGGAGGTAGGAGGAAGTAGGCTGTTGGTTAACTAGGATCTGCAGCTTATCCATTAGGTAGGGAAATGGCAGACTAGGTGGGCCAAGCAGTCCTTATCAGCCATCAAATTATATGTTTCTATGATATTCCTCCCAATGCATGCCAGCATCACAGTGGCTCCCCCTACTGCCTTGTGACACTGTTTGGCCACCTTTAGGTCATCAGATATGATTACCCCTAGGTCTTTTTCCTGTTTAGTGTCTGCCAACACAGCTCCCCCCATTTTATACTCTGCCCATGGGTTTCTTTGCCCAAAGTGCATGATTTTGCACTTCTTCACATTGAAACATAGTTGCCACACTCTTGACCACTCCTCAAGCTTTCTTAGATCCCTATTGATTTTTTCCACCTCCCCAGAGTACCTACCCTATTGCAGATCTTAGTGTCATCTGCAAAAAGGCATACCTTCCCTTCTATCCCTTCTGCAATGTCATTAATAAAGACATTGAAAAGGACTTGTCCCAGTACTGATCCTTGTGGCACCCCGCTGGTCACTTCCTTCCTACGTGTAAACTCTGTTTGCCACCACCCTCTGTCACCTATCCCCCAATCAATTTCTTACCCAGTTTACCACCTTTGCACCCACTCCTAGGCTGCCCAGCTTGTTGATGAGTCTTCTATGTGGAATGGTGTTGAAGGCCTTACTGAAATCTAGGTAGGCCACATCCACTGCTCTACCCTGATTTATTTCCTTGGTCATCATGCAAAGAAATCAATCAGATTTGTTTGACATGACCTCCCCCTAAGTGAATCCATACTGCCTCAGATCTTGTAAGCCACTGGAATCAAGGTATTCCACAATCCTTTCCTTCAGCAGTGATTCCATTAATTTCCCCACCACTGAAGTCAAGCTGACTAGCCTGTAATTTCCAGCCTCTTCCCTGTTACCACTATTGTGAAGCGGGACTACATCTGGCCTCCTCCAGTCCTCTGGGACCTCTCCCGTCTCCAGCGAGTGGTTGAACAAGACTGTCAGAAGTGCAGCCAGCACATCTTTGTGCTCCCTCAATATCCTTGGATATATCCCGTCTGGTCCCATTGCCTTGTCCACTTTCAGACTTATGAGTGCCTTCAGGACTCTCTTCTCTGTAAATGGATTAGTGTCCACCTCCCTTCCTACCACCTGACACTTATCTGTGGTCCCTCTCCTTCTCTTTCCTCCATGAATACTGAACAAAAGTTTTCATCCAGGATGTCTGCTTTTTCCTTATCCCCTTCCACACACTCCCCCTTCCCTCCTTGGCCTTACAATCCCTCTGCTGGTTTTTCTCCTTTCACTTACATACCTGAAAAATGTCTTGTCCCCAAAACAAGCTCGGATCATTGGGGGGTAGTTGGGTGGGGAGGACTGGGACAGGACTGAGCAGCCACCAGGCAGCTCTCTTCTCTTATATTGGGATGGTGAATTATCTCCATCTTGGCTGCCACCAAGTGGAGGCCAGGTGTCAAAGCAAATGGTAAGAGGCTGATGTGATGTTGGGAGAGTTGAAGAAGCTGTGGTTCTGGAAGTGCATACGCCCTCCATGCTGCCACAGCTCCAGGACCAGGGGGTAAAAAACGGGGTAAAAACATGTCTCTCTGCCACAAGCATGTGATGTCCCACGATGTTGCACAACCCAAGGACAAAGATCATTCGCCTATTGGGCATCCAACTGGCTCAACTCTCTTGGCAGCGACATAGCGACCGCTCCAACATTCGGCCCCTACAAGTCCAAGCTGTGCCTCTCACTGTTTGTATCCTGCCATTGCCTATCTTAACCTTTCCACTGTTCCAGCTGCACATGCCCCAGCACCCAGCACTTACAATCAGTCTTTGCACCCCTAGCACCTTACCTGTCATATTCCCTCACCAAGGCCCCCTGGCTGCACTGTCTCCTGCCCTCGCCTACCGCCCCCCCATATCTCCACTCCTGCCCCTCCAACCACCTCTTGTACTCCCTACCCTGCACCTCCTTCCCCCTCGGTCTCTACCCTCACTTCCCCACAACCCCTTTCCTTGTCTTGCTCATAGCTCAAGTCTTTGTACTGGTTATTACATGTCTGTAAGTCAATGATTATGTGTTTGTAACTAAAAATGATGACTGTTGCACATGATGACATGGAACCTTTGTAAAAGAGCCTCAGCTCAAAGATATTGTAATCCTAGATTGAAATAAATAAATAAAAATAAAGACGTTTGGAGGATTGAAGGAGCTATGGTTCTGGAAGTGCATACATTCTCTATGCTGTCACAGCTCTGGGTCCAGGGGGAAAAAATGTGAAAAAACCATGTCTCTCTGCCACCAAGCATGATGGCACCCGATGGTCTCAGGTCTTGTACCGTGTGGATCTAACCAGCTGGATGGTGGCGGGAGCAGCAGACGGGACTGGAGGTGATCGGGTACAGGGCATGAAGAAAGGTACATAGCAACTAAAGAGCAAACAACTGTATGAAAAAAAATAAAAGTTGAAATTGAACCTACATATATAGTTACAACCAGAGTAAGTGAGGGGTTTCAATTTGTCCTCTGATTCCCATTTCTCCCTATGCCTGTACATTTAACCCATTTTGAGTCCCTTCAGACCATTATCAAAGGGGAAAGAAAAAACTTTCAGACATTTACTTTTCAGTTAAGTATTCCTTTTCACTACACTTTATACATGTCTCTACATCTTCTACAGAGTTTATGTGGCATTTTCTTAACATAGAAAAAATACCATTCCATGAGGAAAGGGTAATTGTTTTACACTTTTCAGATTTCCTACTTGTCAGACTCACAGTCCTTGTGATGCCAAGCAGCCATAAAATGCTGTGTGTGTGTATGTGTGTGTGGTTAGACCTCCATGTGAATCAATTAAAAAGTAGACTAGGACCAACAGTAGTAAAATAAATAGAGTAAACTGTTTGCAGGGTGGGGGTGGGGGGACCTGCATGTGAAACAATTGCCAAGAAGAATAGGAACAGTAGTGTCAAAATAGAATTAGAATGCCTATGGTACTAAGATGCTTCAAGCTTTGTTAAGCATAAGCAGGGACTCACTGAAAATGTGATGTGGTATTACAACTTGACTATCGTATGCAAATAAACTGCTTGTAAATCACTTTTATTTGAGGTGTATAAAAAGCACCATACAAATGAAAATTCTTTAATTTCCTCCACTCCAAAGGACTGCAGGGAGCGACATCTTGGTTGCTTTGCAATAGCCTAGCAAAGAGCAAAATGGAACAAACAGCTTGTTGAACCACTGACATCCCTAGAGGGCTCAATCAGTGGCGCACACACAACACCATACACAAACGTCTTCAGCACAATAACCAACCCACTACAGAGTTATGTATGTACTTATGTAACACCCATTACAGTCAGAAGTAATATACCTGAAAAGCGACATAGTAGACAGGTACATTGATAGAAGAACAGTATGTAGGACGCATAAACAGTAAAAGAAAACAGATAATCTTCCAGTTTTCTTTTTTTGTACAGTATATCTCTCCAAGTCACGTGCATTCATTTTAAAGCCTATAATACATTGCAAAGAATCACAGGTATGCAAAGTCTGGTGGTGGGGTACATTCCAAAGGAAATGTCTCAACTGATTTCACATTCTGCTTTCCATGTCGCTACTCAGATCTCCTTTCAGGTGATTCATGCTCACTAACTGTACCCTTACTCCTAAAATACACAAAATGCTGTAGCATGCATGACAACACTAGGCTTTTGAAGCTTCCTCTGAAGAAAAAAAATAGCAATCTGCTTTTGAGGGCCCACCATTTAAAGCAATTAACAGGAAGAATAGGAACAACAGTGTCAAAATAAATTAACCTAAAATTACTAAATATGTATGAAAACATTTACATAGTGCCACTCACTGCTTGCAAGAGAATAACACTCCATCTATATACTTGGAACAGAGTTTAACATTCCCTGTTAGAATGCGTATTCATGTCAAAATGTTTATGCTCAGCTTTCTCCAAAATGGCCACCACAGACTGAATAGGGTGGTAATATCCCTATTCATTTATTTATTTCTTTATTTCAAATGTTTCACCAGGAAAGACATAATGAGCTGATCACAGCTCATTTCCAGATGTGTCCTGTGGGGAAGGGAGAAGAGGAGAGTAAAGTACAACAGTCATAACAATAAGTACATTGCAGGAAGAGTCCTGAGCAACAAATATCAAGCTACAACTAAATCAATATACTGTAGTATAATGTTAGTGCAATTATATATTTAGTGGCTTTAAGGAGACTAGCCACACTGCTGCTGGCACATTGATGTGTGCATGAAACTGCACTTTCCTTTTCCTGGTTGTGAGCTGACCATGTTTCTGCCCTTCATCTCCAGCACTGAATTATATAGTGACATTCAGATTCTGGGCATGCATTTTTGTTAGTACTGTACTACCAACAATCTGTCATGCCCTATGTAAGCAATAATACCCAAGAGGGTGGGCGGTATTGGGCAATACTGGACTACCCAGAGGCCTAATGATGCCTGATGCCACAGGCAGAGGGCCTTATAGCCCCTGGAAGATCCAGTATTGCCCATACCGCCCACACTGGAGGGTATTATTGTGCTTAGAAAATGGGCTACAAGTGAAATTTTTTTATAGTATTACAAAAAAAATAAAAGTGATGCTATAAAAAATGACTACAATTTAATTTGTAGTCCTTTTTGGTAAAGTAGTCCCTCTGCTACTGGCATTGGCAGTAGAGGGCGCTTGTTATGTTGCTTCTGTGCTGTTTCAGCCCCCCTTTCAGCCTGTTTCCTTTTCTTATTCCTCATTTTCATAGTACCACTGGATCACTAGAGTACCAATTCTTTCTTATCATGACACTGATATGAGGGAACAAAACAGATTTTGGAGGAGTGGGTCAGTGAATGAAAGAGACCGGGAGTGAGATCGTGACTGAAAGGACATCGCTAAAAGCAGTGTGCACAGTGCTCAGCTCCCGCAGTGTTGTTCATGAGTGTCCCGAAGCCTGTGACAGACAGACCATGTGTGGGTAAACTTTCATGGAACTGTTTTTAAAAGGAATCTGATTGGTTCAGAAATCCAAGTAACATAGTGGGCTTTGCCGCATGTGGAGAAAGTGGCATGAGAGCAGAGCCCAGAAAGAGTCACCGTTTGAAATGAGCGCAGTATGAGAAATGCTCATTTGTGTTTCTCACCGACCACAGATTACAACCTAGAGTGTGTTTTGTTTTCTTCTTGCCTTATTTGTTGTTGTAATAAATATACCCCCTATACATTTATTGTGGATTCAGTGGGCAAAGGAGTATGCAGCAGAGGAGCTGTATACTACAGCGAGCAGCATCTGAAGTGGCACCACTGATGACCAGTGTGGTACAGTGTAAGGTACGCACCACACCTGATTTTGTTACCGAAATACTTTTTTTCTTTGTTCTGTTAATTTAGGTGACTACCCTTGTGTGTGGTTGGGGTGGGGCTCTTCTCACTCACTATGTGAGCTAAAAACAATTTTAAATTTCATGGGGTTCTTTTGGCCAATGATGAAGCAGCTGGGTGAGCACAAGGATATCTAAATGGGTGAAGGGGCAGTTGGGCTGGTTCTTTTTATTTCCTGGGCATCTATTGAAAATTAAAGTACCTCTCTGAAAGGAGTACCAGCCAGTCAGAGCCCAGGAAATAAAAAGCCCATTTTCTAAACCTATTTAACACACAGAATAGCTTTCCAATGTCTGTGCCCAGACATTTTCTGATTTTTTAATGTGCCAAGTTAATATTGTGAATGGGAATGGCCAGGACAAAGGTAACACACCTCTCAACTGCTAAGAACATTGCATAGCACTATGATTTTTACATTCATGTTTACTCTTGCTCTGCAAAGGTTTACTGATGTTCTTCAAAATGTTAGAGCTATTTCTGGACACACAAACTAAAACACAAAATTAAAACCTTGAACTAACTTGAAAGTATTCCTGAACACTAAACATATGGGACCCACTATTCCTAGACATACTATTCTTTAAAATAAGAAAGTGCTAAACATTCTGGCCATTTGCTCTGAATTTTGAAGGCCACCGCTATGCATTTTAATGCTGAGAGGTTGAGGGGTATGAGTGGTGGGAAGGCATATTACTCATTTAGAAGAACTTTATTGTCCATCGGAACAATCACCAGAGTAGGCAGTCAAGACCTTGGTTAAACATCTTGTAGCCCACACTCCCACTGTAGGAGCCTGCCTTGTGTGGCTCTGTACCACCTCCTTGCTAGCTCCTAATATTTTCTTCACTCTCCAGCTTCCCAGAACTGTACCCTTGGGGGACCTGCTGAGGCACAGTATCAGTGGCAGAAGCAATCAGGGTAAGAATTTGAGCCATGGCTCCCTGCCAGATCTTTGAGACTGCTGCCGCTCAATGGTTCCTTGTGACCCAACCAGGCCTTTGCTGATGGGCAGAGACAAGTCTGTCAATCCCATCAGGTGTGGATTTTCAAGCTGCCTGATGCTGGCCTGACACTAGGATCAGGAGCAGGAGAGTCATTCACTGCTGGAGCACATTCTCAAACCCTGCATGTGTGGCAATATGAGAATAGAGCTAAAGCTCTGATTTAGCAGTGGGCAATGCACCTACCCATGATGACGATGTGTGTGTCATGACATGACGTGACAACCTACGGTGGAATGCTATGAAAGTTTTGCTGCAACTAGGCATGTCTGACAATCTACACAATCACCAAATCTTCTATAGTGAAAAAAAAGGTAGGATAACATTTTTTGTCCACTTTCGCTACGCTGCTATTTTAGGCGACTTTCTCAGGGTTGCACAATTAGTAAGTGGCTTGGATTGGATTTATTTGTTTAATTGTTACTGATCAGGCAAGCACACTGTTTATTTATTTGAAAGTTGGTGACCAGGAAAGCATACTGAGTCAAGTGCAACCCTGGGGGTAGGGAACAGAGGATATACAATTCATAGCACAGACACAGTTCTCAGTTACATTAAAGTGCAATCTGAGAAAAAAATCATAGCACTGACACACAGTTCTCAGATACCATAAATCACAATCTGAGAAAACAAAATTCATAGCACAGGCACAGTTCTCACATACAATAAAGCGCAATCTGAGAAAACAAAATTCATAGCACAGACACAGTTCTCAGATACAATAAAGCGCAATCGGAGAAAACAAACTGAAACAAAACCAAGTGCAACATGAGCAGTCAAGGTAGAGGCAACAAAATAAGGTGTTTCAGCCCCACCTACACCGGGGTAGCAGGCAAATGTAAGGGGATCAGTCAGGTAGAGAGAGAAAACAGCAGTGGGAGGAGGGACCGTGGGGGACACTAGAGAATTAAACAAGAGTGGTGGGGAGGGACACTAAACAGTGAATTGCCTATTACACTTGGGTCTTCTGGTTTCCAAGCCTGAGCCAAAGTTATTAAACCACATTGCCTCCGCATATGCTTATCTTGGCCTCAACTAACTGGAATGTTAAACAGTACACATTAAATTATCTTAGATCAAACCTAGGGATATTTTAAGAGACAATAATGTGACTCACTGAGATGTAGGTGTGAATGTGAACACTACTAAGTGGAAAGTATTTATGGTATGGCACAATTTTGTTTTCCTCATACCTGACATGCTTCACCAATGTTTTTACAAAATTAATTGAATTTCCAGTTTTCTTGTCATAAAGTTATTACAAAATGCTTTTTCAAGTTCAATTCTAAACCTAGGTCTTGTTGTCTGCAATTTATTCTTGATAATATTATATATATGTATTTCTGCATATTTTGCATAGTGATTCATTGACGTATCTTACCTGCCTTGACACTTGCAGTAATTCTTTTCATCCAGGTCACTATTGTAAATGAGTTGTACCGTTCAGGATTTTATTATCCTGAATAAAAAGTAAATGAACCAAGCTGCCTTGTAAATACTGTGTGAAGCAAGTTTGTTTTTCGCTCTGTGTAAACAAGCCATTATAAAAACACATTCAACTGAGTGCTATTTTAGTTTTGTCCCATCCTTTACACAACCTTGAGGTACAGTATACAGCTGTAGAGCAACAAACAGGATTATGTGTATGACTAGGGGCAATGGTATTTCTGAGTTATTTGTAAGTAAAGTAAGTAAGTATAGTTTACTTGTTTAGAGCTCCATCCAAGACGCTCTGGGCACTGTACAGATAGGCCAAATGAGACACATACAACAATATCAAAACATAAAATAAAATAGAAACAATAAACAACAATAAAACCTAAGTAGGTCTTAAATGAACACTGCAGCAGTTTGTAAGTTTCAACTCTCAGCAGTCTACAAATGCTTTCTTTAAAAGACACGCCTTCAGCCCCTGCTTAAAAATCTCCACCGATGGGGCCTCCCACAATGGTCTTGGGAGCAAGTTCCACAGAGCTGGGCCCACCACCTAAAATGAATGATCTTCAGAGGATTTCAGGACAGGAGTCAGGAGGTCACTCAGGTAGCCGGGGCCTGAACCATGTAGGGCCTTATAGGTGAGCAAACCCACCTTGAAGATGAGCCTCAGCTTTACTGGCAGCCAGTGCAGTTCATGCAAAACCAGGGTCACATGACTGAACCTTGGGAGGCCTGTCAGCAACCTGGCCGATGCGTTCAGTAACTAACTGCAGGTGCCGGAGAACTTTGCCATTGACCCTGAGATACAGAGCAATGCAGTAGTTGAGTTGTGATGTCACAAAAGCATGTACCAGTGAGGGCAGGTCATCAGGCAGAATCAAGGCTTTTATTCAGGCAACATTCCTCAAGTGGTAAAAATCACTACTGATGACAGATGACACCTGAGCCTCAAGTGTCAGTCTGTCATCAAGGATGATGTCCAGATTTTTTTTTACACTTTTTTTCTCCCCGCTTGACTGCCCTCTCTTTCCACTCCTTCAGACCTGATCAGCTCCCCTTGGATTGCTTCCCCGATGGAGTCTGCCCCTAGAGTGCCAGGCTTACTACTTTTATTCCCTTCCTTATTCCTCTCTTAGGAGTGCCTGCACAATGGGGTCTGCCTGTGGGTTGGTGATCGGAGGCTCGGATTGGTTGTCATCTTGGACCGAGAGTTTTTTTTTCTGTGTTTCTCCCTTGGTCCCTCCTCCCCTGAGGGCATTGGCATACTGGATGAGCATCCAGACAGATGGCCTGCAGATGCATGCCACTGTCAAGTACCCACGATGTCCTCCCCTCCCTTACTCCAGAGAGCTGCCTGTGCACCGATGCCCATGCTTCCACAGTCATAGGTGCATTGGGTGCTTCAAAGTACCGCAGGAACCCACCTCAGGAGGAGGACAGCATCCATTGGGACTCTCAATCCTCCTCCCCCCGACAGCCCGAGTCCATTCCTGAACCTGGGTCACCACCATGGTGCGAGGTGTGGCGTCCAGCTCCTCAACCTTCAGCACCACTGGGCCTGCCAGATTTTTCACCTTGGTAGATGCCGCCAAGGGAGTGGGGCCAAGGAATAACCCTCTTCCCATCCTAGAAGCACCCACATCCCACCAACCAGACTCAATCACTAGCACCTCCATCTTGTCACGACTGAGTCTCAGTAAGCTAGAGGACACCCAGTGCCGAATCTCAGCCAGACGTTTATTCAGCACCTCCACGGTATCACCCATCCCAAGTGAAAATGACATGTACAGCTGGGTATCATTTTCATTTCAATGAAAACCTAAGCTGTACCATCTAATGATCTCTTCCAGTGAAAGCATGTGCACTGCGAACAACACAGGCAACACGATTGAGCTATAGGGGACTTCACAGGGTAGGGGCTTCAGGCAGGATGAGAAATTCCCTATCATGACCCTCTGCATCCTTCCTATGAGAAAGGACTCAAACCAGTTGATGATGGTACTGGTGAATCCACAAAACTCCCCTAGGTCATCCAAGTGCATTGCATGGTCCATAGTGTCAAATGCTGAGGCGAGATAGAGAACAAGTATTGACCTCTCCCCTCTATCTCTCACCCAGAGGAGATCATTCTACACTCTGACTAATGTCATTTTCGTGCTATGCATTGAGCTAAACCCCGACTGGAAGAGATAACAGAAGATGTAATCTGTGCAGAACCACAACCTTCTTGATAACCTTACCCAAAAATGGGAGGTTAGAGATTGGTCTATAATTCATCAAGATGTCAGGGTTGAGAGATAGTTTCATTAGAAGGGATCTCACCAGCGCTTCTTTCAGGGTGTCTGGGAAACATCCCTCCAAAAGTGAACACTGGACAATCTTGGTGAACACTGGACCAACGGACTCAACCCATCTCATTAAGAGATGAGTCGGGCTCAGGTCCAGTTCACAGTACGTGGGCGGCAGCTTCAAAATCACCTTGCAAACCTCTGCCACCCCAACTGGCCTAAACTGGTTCCAGACAATGTGAGTGCTTCTGGATACACAAGACTTTCCACCGCAGGCAGCAATTGCCTTATTGGAGAGATCCCAGCCCTAATGGTGGACACCCTGTCAGAGAAGAACAGAGTAAACTCCTTGCACTGGGTGACTGAAGATGCTTTTTTGGCTGAAAACAGGAAGGATGGAGAAGCCTATCTACAGCATGAAAAAGCAGAGCTGGTCTATTCCTCCCTCCAGGAATCTCCCTGGACAGGAACACTGCCTTCTTATGGTTGATTGCCCTGTGATATTCACCATAGTGAATTCTTAAAGCCAATTTGTCCTCCTCAGACTGAGACCTCCACAAGCAGTGCTCCAACCTCTGACCCCTGGTTTTCGTTTCCTTGAGAGCCCCATAAAACCACAGGGGTCTAAAGCAAGAAGACCTGGGTCGTACATGGACCAGTGCAACAGAGTCAAGTGCCTTGGGCACAGCCCCATAATAGGCTACAACCACCTCACACATACCTGCTACGCACACAGCACTCACACCAGATAGATACATTACCACCATATGTCCCTCTTTGAATAACCCCTTCAAATGGCAGCAAATGGCAGCAAATGGACCATCTCCACAGGGGATTGACTAATGGGGGGCTCCCAAAATGAAAACGTTACCATGCAGTGATCAAACCAAACTACTGGATCAATCCTAAGGTCAGTGACCTCAAGTCTCAGTGACAACACTAAATCCAAGGTGTGCCCATTATTATGGGATGCAGAAGCAACTGCTTGTGCCAGGCCCAGCAAAGTCATTGACTGGAGAAAGTCATAACCAAAATGTGAATGTTCATCAACAATCCAGGCATTGAAGTCACCCAGAACCAACCATCTGGGAGACTCCAACACTTTCATGGCAATGAAGTCCATGACTTCCTGCAGAAATTCCCCCTCATGTAGCCTACACCTGGATCTGCGCATGGCCACACATTCAAACAACAAAATGAAACCCACTGGATGCACATAAAAGTGTAGGTCGGATCTAAAACAGATGGCCACACTCCCATCTCTGTGGTCCCTCCTTGGGCAGTGCACTAGGAAAAACCCAGCTGGGACTGATGCTTCCGGTACTGAACCCGCAGCATCCTCCACTCAGATTTATATGATGCAAGCCAGATCAACTGAGGAAATCAAGTCTGCAATAATTGCGGTCTTGTTCCTAATCGATCTGGCATTGCATAAGACTGCCCAAAGGGGACTGGCAGAGGCTGCTGACCCAAAGGCTACCTGCCCACTCCGTTCAGTGAGAACCCTGGGTATGGGTACCAAACATGTCTGGCCTCTCTCCAGGCCCAGTTTTACCCCAGGGCACCTCCTAGTCCTGACCACCTTCATGTGACTTACTCCTGCTGTACCTCTAGCATCCCACTGCCTACCGTTATGCCCTCTAGCAGTCTTGACCTCCCTAAAATGAAATGACTTTGTGGGAAGCCATGCAGTGATGAAGAAAGGTAGGGTGTGGTATCTGCGGTTATGGAGCTATGAGCAATGTTCATATGATAAGATACTGCCAGGACAAAGGTGATTGAATAGGCTATTAGCGATGCTAATTTTTTTTTTTCAATTAATATTTTTTTTTATTATTGGAGTTTTATTAAAATAAAAACACATAACAAACAGTGACACACAACTGAAGTAATGAAGAACAAATTAATCATTACAAGGGAAAGGTATTATAGCATCATCATTAAATGGCACCAAATACAGTACATAGGTGACTGAACAAATTAATGGAGAGGTTTACCTGGCAGCATGGGCATATTAAGCAACACCCACCACAGTCATCTTGAAAAACACAATGTACAGTACATGAAAGGAAAAGAAAAGTAAACAGAATAGACATGAACTCTGAAATGCTACCAGGGATGGGGGTGGAAAGGAGAATTAAGGGGATGCCAAGGTTACCCAGGCAGTGTGCCATGCCAGTCATTGTGTCGGTGGTGGTGGGACAGGAGGGGGAAGCTACAGAGGTTGATGGGAAGAGTGCATTTGGTACTAGAAAGACTTAAAAAGGGGCCCCAGATTTGACAGACATGTACTAGGTTGAATTGGGACATTGCGTTAACCCTCTCATAGCTGGCTTAGGTGCAGAGCTCTGTATGCCGTTCTTTAATATTGGGAAGAGTTGCTTGCCTAAAAGTTCAATTTTCATAAATCACCAGCCACACAAGAAAAAAATTCAATTCCACTTATTTTATTTTGTTCAACAAGTTATTTTCACAGACGATCCCCTGGCACGCCCAACGTTTCACCTTACGTGGGCTTCTTCCTGGGCTAGGATCTTAAAGGTAGTGAACTTCTGCCAATAAACTCTCTGTAGTTCCTATTTTATGCTTTAACCTTTTAATTGAAGCATTGTTAATGGTGTAATTTTTTATTCATAATAGGTGAAATCAGGAAATAAAATTCCCTATAGTTAAATTAATTGCAGTACAAGAGGTTCCAGATTTGAAGATAAATGCCTTTCTCGGCTAACACTATGCCAGCTAACAGTCACTATACAATTGCAAATTTGTAGTGTGACTTAAAACAAAAAGAAAATTTAACTACAATTAATTATTTTTCTTTAAAAATAGAAACATTATGGAAAGATCTTTACAAACAAAAAAAATTGTCCACGTACTGGTTTGATTGTAAACATCTAGAAGTGTTTATTTTCAGTTGCTTTAACATTTTATTTGAGCAATTCTGCTTAGAAGGTGAAAACACCTGTTATGTAATTAATTCTGTTAGTAGCACTGCATATTTTATCAGGAAAACTGTGTTTTTTATGCATCTTTTAATGCTGAAAGTAAATATTTTTATTAGTCAAGATAACATTTATGTTCAATAAAAAAGCATTTCTTTTAAGAGTATTCAAGTCCACTGTAGCAGTTTATTGAGACAGAACTGATTTTACTATCATTTTAAGATGGAATGTTTATGTGGTCTTCAGTATTTTTTATTAGCTTTGAGGGGAGAACACCTACTGTTTGCTGAGCTACAAAGTGATAAAAAAAAGTTATAATTTTGTTACTGAGCAATTTATGCTGCAGATAACATGAGCTGGTATGTTTTCTGTTTTTAACTTACCTAAAAATTACTTGTAATAGAAATTTACTCTACCATAGTTAAAAAGGCTTCCAAATGATGGTTGGTTCAATCTCCCACGCATACCTCTCAACTGACCCTTGATCCTGCCTCAGAATTTTACTCTGTCCCTCCTAAGAATTGTGTTTCCATGACCAAACAGTGGGGGTTGTAAGCATAAAATAATGTCAAACACTAAAGTTACAGACTTGTTCTTCCTTAGAAAATGCATTTTACGCTAAGCCCTTTATTCTACCAGCTTCCTGAATGGATAACACCAATTTTGAAAATGTGTCCCTGATTTTGGTCCTTTGTCCCTGATTTTTTTAAGCCTTCTCCCTGATTTACGAGGCAGGAGGCCCATGTGAGGAGCTGCAGTCATGCTGGTTTGATCTGGTTCCTGCATTCACCCGGGAGGGCTGCTGGCTCGGAGAAGGATTTGCTTCTGCACGGTGACTTGATTGTAACATGTTTGTTTGAAAAGTGCTGGGAATATCAGAAGCATTCATTTCTTCCTGTGGAGGCTGATTTTCAGGTATGTGCCTGATACCTCTGGAAACCATGGAGCATTGCAGTCTTGGAGGCAAGGAATGAGACTGATTTGTTTTGTTTGCACAGTGGGGTTTGGGGGGAGGGGCTGTACTTTCTTGATGGCCATTTCCTGCAATTATGTTTCCCAATTTTTGGAAGTCGTTTATGTTGGGCTTCCAGTAGCTCTTTTTCTTTTGAAATTTAATAAACTTTATTCGTTTATCACAACTACAAAAATACAAATCCAACACAATGATAATGGGCATACATCCATTCAGAAATACATGGATTGGTACAGTGGCATGAGGTCCCTGCAATATATTAGTAAGCAATTAGAATTCAGCCATCTCCTTGTCAAGCAAAAAACACAAAACTGAAGCCTGAGTTTCCTCATGCCTTCCGTTCACAGGGTATACATTCCCCCTCCCTACCATCCCACCCCACACTCCCCTCTTCCCACCCCCAGAGCCACTCTTACCTATTCTATCAAAACAACTTCCCTTTCCTGTGTCAAGCAGCAACCACATCATCAGTGCCACATAAGATTAATAAGCTTAACTACACACATCCCATCGATATGCAGCGGCGTGAATTTCTTGTGGGGCAGCTTACTGAAGTCTTTCTCTACCCTGACCTAGACTACCATCCCTGGTGAACTTGTTGGGGAGGTGAGGGGAGAGACCAAAGCATGAGGAACTTCTCCCATCTAGTCTTATATAGAGGGAGCCTACCCCACAGACTGGCAATTGCCTTTTCAATTCTTAAATTGCATAGTAACTCCTTAACCCATTCAAGGTAGGATATTGTGTGTTGGTCCTTCCAATGACGAAGGACCAGCCGCTTGACCGTCAAAGAGATAATGGCCATATAGTATTTTCTCTCTTTGACAGGAACCTTGGAATAGTCCCCCACTATACATACCTGTGGTGAAAAAAGGCCCTTTAGTCCCAGCAGTGGGTCTGCCCTGTCTCGAATAGCACTCCAAAGGGAAGCTATCTTGGGGCAGTCCCATAAAATATGAAGTAATGTCCTGGGTCTTTCCCGCACCTAAAGCACGTTTTACTCTGTGTCCTACCCATTCCATACAACTTAGCTGGAGTATAGTAAATATTATGCAATATGTAAAACTGCATTAATCTTAAATGATCATTGGTGATATATACCTGGGTTCCCTCCCATATTTTATCCCTTGAGAAATTATCTTGTGGGAAATGTCGGGCCCAGTAGTTGGATTTACCCGATGCCTCTGGGGTTAGTGTCACATATACGAGAGATGCCAGCTTAGATATGGCATGCGGTTGGTTGACACACTGTATAAATTGCTGCAAAGGAGGCAACAACTGTGGGTCCCATCCCCCCCGAACCACTTGTTTAATATATGCCTAAATTGGAGCCCAAAATATATATATTTTTTGGGAAGCTGCAAAGAAGTAAGTATTTCCGGTGATTCCTTTAGACTACCATCACATACCAAGTCCGAGACCTTAATTTGGGGATTGGAACACTCTTTGGGTACTAGTATACTTCTATCTCCAATTTTAAAGTTGGGATTATTAAACATCGACTGTGATAGATCCATTTGGTTTTTGTACCTCATGGACCTACAAAATTGCGAGTGAACTTTTAATGAAGTGTATACCACTGAACGTTTCAATTCCCTGGGCAGACTACCCGGGCTGATAAACAAGAGGCACTCTGGGGAAAACTTCCCTAGTAATTCTTGCTCTAACTGTAACCAGATAGGGATGGTGGCAGCATCATTGTTAGTAATTGGGTGAATCCCCTCCAATGCATATACTTGGCCATGTGACTGGCCAAGTAATAGTAATAGAAATTGGGGAGTTTTAAACCACCCCACTGCTTTGGAGCACTTAACTTGTTATATGCCCTACGCGGGGTCTTACCCCTCCATATAAACTGAGAAATTACACTGTGGAGCTTGCGGAACCAACTCAGGGGAAGATATACATTTAACATATTAAGTGGATAGAACACTCTCGGCAGGACATTCATCTTAATTTCACTAACTCTCGCCTGAAGGGATAAGTGCAATGAGCATCACCTATTCAAATCTAATCGAATTTCCTTAATTAGGTTATCTAGATTCAGCTTTTTGGTCAGGGAAACCGAAGTGGAGAGTGTTATACCTAAATATCTAAGCTGGGTTGACCATGTCATTGACAGCGACTCAACATCCTCCCTGAAAAGTAGGGGGTTCAGGGGCATCACCTCTGACTTACCAATATTAAGTTTGTTATTTGATACTCTACTAAACTCACTAATTATCTGGAGGGTGGCTTGGGTAGACTCACAGGGATTAGTGACATGGAGGAGGATGTCGTCCACATAAACCAATAACTTTAGGTGGAACTGTCCTTTCTCTATACCTTGGACTGCTGGTGACGCTTTAAGGCGTCTTATTAATGGTTCCAAATATAAATCGAATAATAATGGGGAAAGTGGACATCCCTGTCGGGTGCCCGATTTTAGTGGAAAAGCGGATGAAAAAACTCCACTACAATAAACTTTAGCTCTGGGTCCAGAGTACAACGTTTTAACCCAGGATATAAAGGGAAGAGGGAAGCCCATTACAGCTAGGGTATCAAACAGGAACGCCCAGTCCACCCTATTGAACGCTTTCTCCACGTTCAGTGAGACCAAGGCCATTGGCTTATCTGCCTCCCTGGAAACAGAGAAAATATGTGCTAACTTTCGGATATGGTCCGATGAGACTCTGCCCTGGACAAAACCAACCTGTTCAGGGCTCAAAAGCCCCATCCAAACCCTAGACACCCTGACAGCTAATGTTTTAGCAAATATTTTAATATCATAGTTCATTAGTGAAATGGGGCGAAAGTTTGTGACCCTGTCCTTCTCTTTGCCGGGCTTTGGTAATACTACTATAATGGCCTCCAAGAGCGAAGGGTCTGTGATTCCCTTTTGATATATACAATTAAATAGATGCAAGAGAATGGGGTCTAACTCGTTTGCGAAAGTCTTGTAAAAATTGGGTGGGAAACCATCTGGACCCGGGGCTTTATCTCTAGCAAGGGAGTTAATAATGTCCCTAACTTCTTGGGGGAAATTAGGGTTTACCAGCAATTCCTGTTGGGTTGCCTCTAGAGAGGGCAGTGAAGAGGCCAGTAAGTAATCCCGGATTTCTGTGGGAGAAGGGGTCGACTCTGAAGAACTATACAACTGTGTGTAATATTGTTCAAATTCCTCAGCAATTTGCCTAGGAGATGTTAGAACAGTATTACATGAGAGGGAATATACAAAAGGAACCAAACGGGATTCTTCTTGCTTACTAAGTTTCATAGCCAAAAGATGGCTAGCTCTGTCCCCTTGTTCAATGTACTTAACTCGAGTTTTGAATAGGGCATACTCTGCCCTCTCTCTCAGTATCTCTGCGTATTCTTTCCTCAACACCTCTAAGCACAATATTTCCTCATCTAATGGGGGTTAGACAGGGATCCTTCTAAGGCACCAATTTCCTCTAGCAAGGTTTTAACTCTAGCCTCCTGTTTTCTCTTTTTAGTGGCTGAGATTCTAATAAATTCCCCCCTCAAAACACACTTTAAGGCGTACCAAACCTTATTGAAATCAGAGATAGAGCCCTCATTCTGTTCCATAAACTGCCCTATGAGTTCTCTAATCCAGTTAACTGTATCCTCATTATTGATTAGCTGAGAGTTAAGCTTCCATATGGTATCTTTGCAGGGATTTGGAGCTAAATTAGCTTCCATCCAAATTGAAGAGTGGTCAGAGAGCACTCTATAGTCAATCCCACATCCTATCAATCCTGCTATCGCCTTCTGGTTCAATAAAAAATAGTCGATTCGAGATAGAGATTTATGCATAGGGGAATAGAAGGTATAAACCCTGACTCCAGGGTTCAGGGCACGCCAAGGGTCTCCTAGGCCATATGTATCTATAAGATCTTGCAGGGATCTCTGGGCCAGGGAAAGTGTGTGGCCTATGAAGGAACACCTGTCCAGAGCGGGATTTATCACTAGATTCCAGTCCCCAGCTAATATCATGCATTTAGGTTCACTCCCCAGTGACCTAGAGAAAATTCTAGCACTCTACCAGGAAGAGCAGTCAACTTGGTTGTGAACTCCCTTTAACTTCTAACACTTTTCCCCGAGAGGGTTAACTCAGAAACTCCATGCCCCCTATATTTGGATGTATTACTAATCTATCTACAATATAATTTCAAGCCTCTTGATGATGCTTATGGCCCTTGAATTCTGAGCCCAACAAAGAAAACTTGCCCCATTCTTTTCAGGAGCTATCGCCCCTTAGACAAATAGAAATATCCAAGCCATTTCCACTTATAGCACATAGTTACAGAGGTTCAAGATAATAAACTATCTTTAACACAATATTTAAAAGTCCCTTTGCCAGACCAGCATTGCTAATACTGTCAAGCAGCTGCTAGATGCCGCCAAAATGTCACTTAAATAGATCTGGAAACTTTTGCCTGCAGGACTCAACAGCTCCTTCAACCGATTCGAATGACCACCATTTGCCCTCATGGTATATCTGTAGAATCGTGGGGTATTTCACTCTAAACCTTATACTAGCCAATATCAATTTGGACACCACCAGGATGTAAAGCCGTGCTCTTCTGTGTCACAGAATATGGCAAGTCTTGTGCCACTCTTATTTTCCTGCCTTTCCACTTGATCTCTTGCAGTTATTTAAGTTTAGACAAGATATGCTGCTTGTCTAAAAAATTTTGTAACTTAAACAGAAAGGGTCTAGGAAGTGAACCTGCAGACGGGGTTGCCCTTAGGTGGTGAGGGTCTTGGCTCACTCGCTCCCCCCCCGCAAGTGACGGCGGTGGCAGCAACCGAGCAAAGAACAAAATAAAAAGGGATCTCAGCTGCTAAAAAGGCACCGGGTGGATCAGGTCGTGAGGGTCTCGCTCGGCCGCTTTCCTCCCTCCCACCCCCAAGTGGCAGTGGTGGTGGCAATGAATGAAAAGAACAAAATAAAAAAAGGGATCTCAGAGTTTAAAAAGGTAAAGAACAGACCTTAAAGGGGAAAAGAAGGTGTTCAAAGGAGCTACTGGATTGCCGCTTGTAGCTCGCTCTGGGTGCATCCTGTGGGCGGATGAGTAGTGCAGCGTGGCTGCAGGAAGAGAAGGCCTCTACCCTGCCGGCTTCGCCGGCTGCCCCGCCACCCCCACCACCACCCTTGGCCGACACTCCCTTTTATAGGCGATTGGATGGTCATGTGAGCTGAATTTGCCTATCAGCTCACTTTGCCATCTGCAAGCTATACCAAATCACCACTAGGGGCTTCCCAGTATTTAATGGGATAATCCTTGATTGCCTAAGCAAAGCTTTACTAGAACTGCATGCTGGCAAGCTCACCTCTCCAGAAATTAAGCATCACTACCTCTCCTCTCCTCTCCTCTTGGTGATCCCCTGTCATTTCTTGGGTGAATAATTATTCAGAGAAGTATTTCCATCTCAATACCCAGGCCACTCAATCCCTACTGGCTTGAAGACTAAGTGTAATGCACTCACAAATTGGGGCCCCTTACAGCTATGATGGACAATAGATTCCATTCATATTGTCCTCACCTTAAATTACTTCTGCTAGTTCCCACCTCCGAGGTACTGGTGGGTTCTCAAGCCTCTCTTTTGGGGGGGTGTAATGGGCGGTGGTCTGTACCCCCTCCCTATCTCACCCCTGCTCACCTGGGCAGGACGCTTCTCACCTTGGGGGGACATAGAGCCTAATCCAGGCCCCTACTCCCCTAATCTCTCCCTCAACAAGCCTCATGACCCCTTGTGGGTTGCCTCATATGGGGTCAAACTTGCTCATATGAACATTTGCAGTCTAAGGCACGAATTCCATGAGCTTGAGGCATGGACGACACTCTATAAACTGGAGGTACTAGTCATAATGGAAACCTGGCTTAAACCACAGATCCTCCCCCATGAGGTGGATCTTCCGGGTTACCTCACCTTCAGAAAAGATAGGGTAGCGAAAAAGGGAGGTGGGGTTATTGTATATGTCAGCATGGCCCTCAAAGCTTCGGAGCTGAATTTCCCCTCTCTCAGTGATTCCCCAGTGGAAACTCTATTTGTCAAAATACTCCTTGGTAATACCAAACCCCTTACCATAGGGGGAATTTACCTCCCACCGCAAAATGCGGCCTCCTCTCTGGAATCTTTAACAGATAACCTAGAGGACTTCCACGGGGGGGGGAGACCAAACTCCTAGGGGATTTCAGTCTCCACTGGCCAGCCTTTCTCTCCTCCACTACAAAAAATCCTCTACTAGGCTCTCCATTTACTCAGGTCATTGATCTCCCCACAAGGCATAACCCCAAGACTGGAAACCACTCTCTCATTGACTGGATCCTCGTCTCCTGCCCGGGCCATATTTTGTCGGCTGGGATTATGGCTGACTCCCTGAGTGACCACTCACCGATATTCTGCATCTGGTCCAATAAGCCTCCAAAAATCTCTACTAAGGTCATTGAAGCAAGAAATTACAGCAGGTTCGAGGTGGCCGACTTCTGCGCTGACCTGAGGAAAATGGACTGGGCCCCTATTGCCTCGCTTCCCTCTCTGGACGAGGCCCTTGAATATTTCATACAGGCCTTCCTGTCTGTCTCAAATAGACACACCTCAATAAAAAAGTTTAGAGTGCAGGGCAAATGCCATAAATGGCTAAACCCTATCCTCAAACAAAAGATGCTTCTCCGGGACAAAGCATGGGGCACCTACAAGTCCTCTGGACACTCTGCAGACTGGGAGAAGTATAGGCAGCTGAGAAATCTATGTAAAAAATCATTTAAACAGGCCAAAGCTCAGTACTTACAGGACCTCCAAACTAGGCACCTACGTGATCCAAAAAAATTCTGGGGACATATAAACATGCTCCTCAAGGGATCCGCAGGTAAGTAAACTGACTTTATCCTAGTAGGTGATTCATTGACTAATGAACCATCCAAGGTTGCTGAGGCCTTCTGTGGATCCTTCTCTGTCCCAATTGGGACCCCCCCCTCCCAGCTCTCCTCAGGCCAGACCCTTCCCAGGGAGGGGTGTGGGACCACCCCAGACCTCAGTTTCACCTAAAGCTGGTCACTCAGTCCAAGGTGCTACCTCTTCTGCGAAAAATTAATCCTACTGCCTCTCTAGGCCATGATCGGATTGAACCCCATCTACTGAGGGATGCTGCCCCTGCGATCGCCCATCCTGTCGCCCTCCTCATTAATAGGTCTCTTCCGGAAGGAATAGTCCCTACAATGTGGAAGGTTGTGACCATTGTCCCTGTCTACAAAAGTGGGCCCCGTGACAAGCCGGAAAACTACAGATCTATCTCCCCTGCTCAGTCCTCTTGGTAAAATCCAGGAAAGGCTAGTATACAAACAGATGCAGGACTATCTGGAGCAGCACCTACTTATGGCAGCTGTGCAGCATAGTTTTAGGAAGAACCACGGTACAGACACTGCTCTTATCCGGCTCACAACTGACATCCTTGCCTCCATGGATCAAGGATCCCCAACGGGTGCTCTCTTCATTGATCTATCGAGGGCCTTCGACCTTGTCAATCATAATCTCCTGCTAGCTAAAGTACAGATCCTAGGCCTAGATGACCACACTCTCTCATGGTTTGAGAGCTATCTTGGCGAGCGTTTCCAAAAAGTCCGCTGGAAGGGTACACAGTCAGGACTTAGGCCAGTCACTGTGGGGGTGCCCCAGGGCTCAATTCTGGGCCCTTTACTTTTGTCACTCTTCCTCCATGATATTGAGAGTAACTGTTCCCTCAGCAAACTCATTCTGTATGCGGATGACATGGTTATCTACTACAGTGACCCTCAACCTAGTGTAATCAACACAAAACTGCAGGATAGTCTCTCAACACTGGAGTCCTGGTTCTCCACTAACTCCCTGAAGCTAAATGGGGAAAAAACTAAAGCTGTCCTGTTTGGCTTCAGACGTCTGGGCCCTGACAGAAGTCAGCTGCTCCAGATCAACACAAACCAAGGGAAACTTGTGGAGGTGACGTCCAATTTCAAGTACCTTGGGATCCATCTTGACCAAGAGATGACATACAGACCTCATATTGACGCGATAATCAGGAGCATCAATCAAAAGCTTGGTCTCCTCTATCGTCTGGGGAACTCACTATCTTGCGCGTGCGGTGAGCACTTGCAAGCTGCAATCTTCTCCTTCCATTCTGTATGGGGCTCCTCTACTGCAGTCACTCAGAGACAGAATTCAACAAACTTTCTGTCCTTTATAACAGGGTGGCCCGTTTCGGCTCAAACTCCTCCCGAAGGAGGCATCACTGTGAGGCACTTAAGGAACTGAACTGGCCATCTCCCCGGCACAAACTAGCCTTCCCAGTCACCTGCCTTGCATTCAAGTTCACTTCCACAGGTCCTCCCCCTCACCTAAATGGACTGGATCCCTACGATCATCTGCAAATCATCTACTGGACATCCCTCTGTGTCGCTCAAACCAAGGCAAACGTTCTTTCAAGTTTGCTGCCTCCCACCTTTGGAACTCCTCACCAGCTAGCTTGACTGGTGCATCCACCATTAGCCATTTCAAGGCCAGGCTTAAAGTATATCTCCTCAACCTCAGCCTTTGTGGCTGTAACCGTTAGCTCCCAAGCCCACTCTCCTTATGCTTGCACTGCCTTGACCCCACCTTCCTCCTGGAGGTATCTAATATTGACATCTTCCTGTCTGTCTCACATTACAGACTAAATGGAATGTGAAATCTGACATCATATACTGCTAACAAAGCTTACTACCCCTATAGCTGGATGCTACTGTATACTCTGAGTAATTATTGTAATTACAGTTAAGATTGCTGTTATGTGTCTTTGCTCTGTAATGACTGCTAATACATATGTCTTTGCTCTGTAATGAATACTATTATGTGTCTTACTCTGTAACATAGCTGGGATTGGTGTTATAGCTGGGTCGTCTCTTGCTAATAATGGTTTCAATTACTGTGACTATTGTATGGAATGCTAGTATGAGTCCTCCTCTGCAAAGAATGCATTTGTTTGTCTCTCCCTGTAACTAATTCTGGGTCGCCCCTGAAAAAGGGACCTCTGGTCTCAGTGGGCTTACCCGGTTACCAAAATACAAATAAATAAAAAATAAATAAATAAATAGCTGGGATATCATTCTAGTTTTAATCGTATACATCAACATTATTTTGCAATCATCCAGATCTGCAAGGAGCTCTAATTCCCTTGCTAGTACCATTCTCATAGCCTTACCCCTCCAGCTGATGGCTCAGCTGTGCATATTACCTAGGAACTAGCCACCACATTCTATTCCTACCAGCAGACTTCCATAGGTCTGGCTGCATTTTCATGTTACCCGGAGCTAGCCGCCTCTCTACTTACCTTACCAGCTGACGGATTCGCTGCGTGTCCACTGAGGGACTAGCTGCCACATCCTCTTCCTACCAGCACGCCTTTGTAGGTCTGGCTGCACTTCCTGTTACCTGGAGTTAGCCGCCTCTCTCTTACCTCATCAGCTGATGGATAAACTGCGCATCTCACCGGGGGCCTAGCTGTCACATTCTACTACTATCAGCAGACCTTCATAGGTCTGGCTGTGCTTCCTGTTACCTGGAGTTAGCCGCCTCTCTCTTACCTCACCAGCTGTCGGATAAGCTGCGCATCTCGGAGAGGAACTAATTGCCATGTCCTATTCCTTCCAGCAGACCTCCATAGGTCTGGCTGCGTTTCATGTTATTGAAGCTAGCTCCCTGCCTATTTACCTCTCCAGCTGATAGATAAGCTGTTCATCTCGCTGAGGAATTAGCTGCCACGATCTCTTGCATATCAACTGACTGATTTGGTGCATTTACTTGCTACTACCATTACAGCCTGTGCCTGCCCAGATTCCAGCTCAACTCTTCGACCGTTGCCTTCTACATCATCACCTACGCATGTACTCTGCTCCTTCTAGACATGGATGCTGAACCTTTGCTTCTTGGATCTCCTCTCCGAAGTCTTCCTTCTCTGCTGGAGTGCTTCATCGCTTGCATCTCATCATTTCAACTCATATCGCCCTTGGATTCACTCTACTTCTTTCTGGCCTGCTCAAGGACCCTTGGAATTGGAGTTTACTACTTGGATGTTTGCTCTATTCACCTGACATGTCACAATTCCCTTCGTCTTCAGTTCTCAGTTTCTCTGGATTGAGTTCTACTATTGGGGTGGGTCAGATTAGCCGATTAAAATATTTAGGATTACTCTCCTTTAGTATGCCCAGAAGGATGGGCAGGTCAGTAGCCATGGGTCCTCAGAGGTTTCCCCAAGGGAGTTTTTCCTCTCCTGCATGCTACTGGTCACATTCTCCAGAGATGGAGGAGGTAATCTTCTGCTACTCATATTCTTGGGAATGTCTTCCTGCTCAACTCCTTCAGTTGGATACAGAACAATCGTTGATATCGATTACTTTATGTAAGATAAGCAATGAGCTCTGAACCACAGTTAAATGTTGGGCTATGCCTGTAGTTAAGTGGGGGAAGAGCTTCTCCCCCACAACCTACTTAAATCATCAGGCGGCGCATCGCCCTGCTTAGAGCAAGTCACACTCACCCACCATCCTCCCCTGACACCTCCTCCTTCTTCGGCACTCTTATCCCACCCAGGGGGTCTTATAATTCTGGACTGAGCTTCCTCCCTACAGGTGGGATACAGAGAAAGGCCAAAACCATCATATCACAACAAGTGATTCATCAGTTCAAGCATCTGAGCACCTTGCATATATTATCCAGTTCACATGTACTATAGTCACTGACTTGCTCATGTCTATGCTAAAGTACCTAAGCACAAATCATTTCATATTACTAGTACCCTGCAAGCCTATCCTACTTACTGGTCTGGCCTCTGTATCCAAGCACAGCCTACAGCATCCAGCTACAGTATGTAACATAAGCACTGAGCTCTGAACCACAGTTAAAATGTCTTGAGCAAGTCTTTTTGGGTGCAGGAATAATGCTGTTGGGTTCAGGGGCAGCTTGTTAAGGTGTTTTTCAAAACTTCTGAGTGGACACAGGGGGTCATCCGGTTGCTCAAACATGCTACCTATTGTGCGGTGACACATTGGGTCATTAAATTGCTTGTGATTTTTGGTTTCCTCATTAAATGTTTTGGTTAAATAGTGCAAACCATTTTTGCATTTTTTTATTTCAATGGAATTGATGCTGAATTGTCTCACCCCATCATTCCCACGCCTAGCAAAATGAAGTTGAATGTCTGACCACACTTTTTTAACAAGTCCCTTTGCTGTTCCTGGTGACACTGCTTCTGAATTTCTGATGCTTGCCAGTTCGGATATTTTGAGTGCTGGGTGATGTTGAGCTTTGTCCTTGCCTGATTTTCGGTATTTCTTTACTACAGCTTTAAATATATTATTTGCGGTTGTGAACTCTATATCCAGCATTAAGTTTATTTGTCTGGTGACAGGGGGTCATTTATGAATCTATTTAAGCCAGACTGCAAGCTAACACAGCTGCTCAGGAGATATTCTTCCCCTGAGATGTTCTTAACTGTACTATATTAATTCCGGAGTACAGTACTCCTGAGCTGGAATGTTTTTAAAATCAATGCTTAATTGTTTTTCTTTGGCCCAATCTAGGAACACATTAACAGCCCACCGGGTTTGTTTGAGGGTCATTTGCTCATGCCTTTAAAGTTTTAGTTTAGTCATTGCCTCTCAACTTACTTTATTTTGACAATGTTTTGTTTGTTCTACAGGATTGGTTAGGCCAGTTGAGCTAGAGGGACCTGCCAAACTGAAATTTGACTCTATGGCTGTTGATGTCTCTCTCTCTCTCTCTCTCTGCAGCACATCTGGAACATCAGGAGTGGGGATGCAGGGCTGAGGCCCGAATGTTTCAACCTGCTGTAGTGCCGGTATTTCAGGTACTACTTCCTTTATTAAAACATCTATTGCAGGACTACTGGGGACACTTTTGGCTAAGGAGTTGAAGATGGCATAATCCATGAGGTCGAAACTGCTTTCCATTTTTTATTTTTTTTTTAGTTTCAGCCCAGTTTGCGGTTGCCAGTAGCATGATGAATCATGATGGCGGGGTTTAAAAGTTGAACCGGGGTTTGGACTGATTTTTTGGTTTTTTTGTGGGACTCGAGCCTTGGCACTTCTTCCTGTTGGTAAGGCTAAAATTTACAACAGGGTTAGGGTGCCAGCTGACCAATGAAATGAAAGGATTTCAAGTACCCATTATATAATAGAGGATTTTAATCTTAACTGGGACAGCACCCAGTCCGTCTGTACCAAAGAACTTCCTGCCAGCACTAGCCTGCACCAAATAATATCCACCCCCACCAGAACCAATTATAAATCAGGAAACGGCTCCACCCTTACTGGATCATGGCTTCGAATCCCACCAGAGTGTCAGCCTTGGGTGTTCTCCCTGACTGAATTAGCGACCACTGTGCCGTGTTCTGTCGCTGGTCAGCCAGAGCCCCTAATTCTAGCTCCAACTATGTCTATACAAGACAATTAAAAAAGCTAACATAGATGAACTCTCTCATGCATTCAAATCAGCTGACTGGTCATTTACATCTGATATTAAAAAGGTAGACCTAGCCCTACACGACTTCACCAAAAACTTTAATGCTATCTGCGACTCCCACATCCCCTTAAAGAAGATTACAGTCCATGGGAGATCTAGCGAGTGGATCACTCCAGACTTCCTCAGACTCATGTGGGGTACAGACAAGGTTGGGCTAGGTTCTGGAAAGCACCTTCCCCCATTCTCCTCCAAGAGTATAAAACACTCCGCAACAGATGCAAGTCAGAGGTTTGCACTGCGAAAATCAACCACCTTAAGAACAGCCAACTGTACAATAGAGTTAATTCCAAACAGCTCTGGGGGAAGCTAAACTCACTTTTGGGCAAAGACAAAAAAGTGCGAGCAGATTACACTTCTGGCAGAAGGGAAACTAACAAACGACCCAACTTGCATAGCCAACTTGTTTAATTCCTTTTCCGGGGACCTGGATATGTACAAGACCCCCCTCTTTTCTACCGTCCTCAAGCAGCCTCCTCAACTTGCCTCTTCCCAGAATACTACATACCCCACTTTCTATTTCAAAGCTTTCTTGCCCACTGATACTACTAAACTTATAAGTTAAAACAACTCTAGACCCAACACCAGCCTAGATGGTCTTGATTCTCACATCCTGAAACTCATAATAAAGGACATTGCCAGCCCTCTCACTAATATTCTGAATTTCTTCCTCTGTTCTGGTACCTTCCCCGCAGCCTGGAAAACTGCTTCCATCAGGCCTCTGCACACAACTAGTTCTAAACAGGAAGTAAGCAATTACAGGCCCATCTCTGTTCTCCCCCCACTCTCCAAAATCATGGAAAAAATAGTTCATTCTCAAATCATTGAGCACTAACAAATATGACATCCTGATCGAGGCTCAGCACGGCTTTAGGGCTAAATACAACACAGAAACTGCTTGTTAGATTCACACAGGACATATATAAGGTCATGGATGATGGCCTTTACATGGGTGCTGTCTTTGTAAACCAAGGCTTTTGGCTTAGTGGACCACAAACTGCTACTAACTACCCTGGCCCTTATGAATTTCTCTACAAATGCAGTCAATTGGTTTAGTAATTATCTTCACATGAGGTACCACAAAACAATTACTGAGGGACATCCTTCATCTGAATACCTTATTAAGTGTGGAGTTCTACAAGGGTCAGTTCTTAGGCCCCTCCTTTTCTCTCTGTTTTTTAATAACATACTGTTCACATACCAACATCATCCTATATGCGGACGACGACGATGCCTTATACTGTAAGGACAATACCCTTCCACCCATCTCTCCAAACTTCAGATTTCCACAGCCTCCATTCCTGGTTCACCACCCAAGGAATGGTCCTGAACTCAAAAAAAAACTAAGTGTATGGTTTTCGCTGGTGCACGTAAACCATCAAATTTCAATTTCACTCTCCTAGATAATGACGGTGTGGTCATTAAGAGAGTTTGCAAAGTGAAATACCTGGGTCAAACACTGGACAAGCATCTCTCTTTCAGCCCTCACATAACACAATTAATTAACAAAATTCACCAGAGACTTGGGCTCCTCTACCAGATCAGGCAATTCCTCATCCCTGAATCTAGAAGTAGGCTGGCTTCTAGTTTACTTCTCCTCCCACTCCTTGACTACAGATCCATCATCTACTCCCCTCATAATAATTCCATCATGTTCAATAAGCTCAAAACGGCATACGACATTATCAAATTCATGACTAGTCTCCCTCGTCCTACTCACAGCTGTGCTCTCTATGAGACAGTTCACTGGTTCACCCTAGAGGACAGGTTATCATGGAAGGCTTCCACATTTCTTTACAAAATCCACAATAACCTTTTACCTCACAGTGATACCTCTCTTTTCAAAAAGGCTTGCCCCACTCGGCTCACTAGGAGTGCTACCACATCCCCCTTTTGGGTCCCATACTGCAACACCTCTTTGGGGCACAGATCGCTTACCTACAGAAGTCCTAATCTTTTTATCTCTGTCTCACCTAACCTTGCGAGCAGCCCCTCCCTAAGGAATTTTAAGGTTAAACTGAAGGAGCACCTGCTCAATACCCCCCCCCCGCAACTGTTCCTAGATAGATTGCACACTTTCTTTACTTCTGCCTGGGGTGTAACCTAGAGGGTGCCTGGACAAATAAATTCCTTCTACTTCAGCCTGTTTTACTCATTGTCTCTAAAACCATTTTCTATTTCCTGTGCACCTCACTTCGTCCATGTCCCCCTCCCTATCTGAGCTTTGCCCTGACTTAGTTTCCCTCCCTCCCATTAGGTTTGCTCTGTAAAGTTTCACATATTGTATAGACATGTGGTTAATTTGTGGTAGCTGTACATAAGCCACCTTTTTCTTTTTTTTTTTTTAAACAATGCATGAAATTGTCTTTCACTATATATAGTTCACCCTGTGCTTGTGCCTAATTTTTCCTGCTCCATACATTTTGTTCTTGCATTGTATATTTATAACCTTGTTTTTGTTACAATGTATATGTACTGTATACACCTCTGCTTCAACTGGACAACTGGACGCTTATGAAAATGGGCTTTATGCCCACTTGCCTTTCCAGCATAAAATAAAAATGAAATGAAATACTCCGCACCATTTGCTAAGGTTCTTTATTTTCTAGCCATGTTGCAGACATCACAAACTTTCAGGCTGTATTTCAAGCTCACACTCACTCAAGCAGTTGCCTGTCACTATTACCTCTCTCTGGCTTTGGTTCAATCACTGTCTTTTTAGGAGTTTCACGACTGGTCATTTGGCTTAAGTCAGGCAGAAAACCTAAGGCCCACTTTCTCATGCATACATATCCAGAAGCTGGTTCCTCTCTCTTCCCTTTTCTTTCAGGGCAAATTGCAAACTGTTCTATGCTCACACTGGCTAGGCTGCCTGATCATGAGTGCAACTCCCCACTTGCTGAATCACAAAAGGGGTGAAACAGTATCACAACACAATTGCTCTGATTGGATGGCCCTTTCACTGGTCAGCTGTGCAAATATATTTCAGGATTCTTCAATTCACTTCAGTACTGCCTGCCACTGTGGGTGCCTTGTAGCTGGTTGAGTAGCAGTGGTATCTTTTGGTGGCTCATGACATTGAGTGCCAAACATGTCAGTGCCCAAGGGCTGTGTTTACATTTTTAGGGCTGCACAGTGGGCAGAGCCTAACAGACCTCTTGCTTTCAGAAAAGGACTCCGCATTCCTCACATTCTTTTTGACTGAACAACACGTCACGGAATGCACCACAGTTGCCTCCGTGTCCGTGGAGCATTCCGCTCGTGACTGCATGATTTTTTACTTGAAAACCAAATTGGCAGTCCTGATCAGACACTGGGGATTGGGCCCCTAGTGTCACTCTTATTCTTCTGGGAGGTATATGGTGGGGGTGCTGAGAGAAGTATCAGATGGGGTGATATCTCTAATTAAAAAAAAAATGGCGGTCACAGCAGAACGCGACACACTCCGCTGTGTCAAAGATGGCCACAGCACTCTACTGTGCATGTGTGAATACTAGCACATGCGCAGTGTAGTGTGACAGCCATCTTGGTCATGGCAGAGTGTGCTGTACTCCACTGTGACTGCCGAATTTTTAAAATTAGGCATATCCCCCACACTCGACCCTCCATCTCAGCATCCACCATCCCACCACACCAGAAACATAACAATGACATTGGGGTGCCCAATCCACCAGTATTGCAATCATGTTCTGAGCCTCCATATTTTTTAAATATATATATTTTAAATCCCCACCCAACCCTCCCTCCCTCTCAGCATGCACCCCTCCCATAAACATAACAATGGCACTGGGGTGCCAAATCTCCAGTGTCACGATCGTGTTCCATGACCCCTTTTTTTAATATATATTTTTCTATCTCCCTAACCAACCATCCCTTTCAGCACCCCCAAAACATAACGGTGACACTGGGGGTGCCCAATCCCCCAGTGTCACGATAGCAATTCCTCTGTCCTTTTTTTTCGTTTTTTACCATGTAAAAAGAAAAAACATCCATCAATGTCTTTTGTGCTATTACTGTCCCCCCACTTGACTCTTCTTCTAAGTACCCACTACCCTGCACCCTCCAAGCCGATACTTACCAATCGGGGTTCCAATGGTGTAATCCTGTCTGGACTGCAGACATGTCTTCACTCTTCAAAGCCGGACCACGAATGAAGAAACAAGTATGTGGTTCAATGTATTTCAATGGGGTTTTGAACCTAGCAGCATAATTTGGGCATTTATGCATATTTTTGCCCCAAATCTTCAACATGCCTTCTTTGGGACCATACATCATGAACAATGGCACTATCATTAGACTGATCTGTCTCGAAAGGAGATTTTTCATTCCCTTTGCAAAATCACTTTTGGGCAGGAGCTGAACATTTTCATTGCCCTTGTTCATGAGCTGGGCTCATAAGAAGGCTATGTTGAAAATTTGGTGCAAAATATTAAAAAACAACAAAGTTATGAGCTTACATTGTATTTTGCGAATGACAGCTCATAACTTTGGTAATTTTAAATATTTTTACCACAAATATACAACATAGCCATATCTTTATAGCACCTCATGAATATGATAGCTGTCGTTTTTCAAATCCTGGTCAAAATGTGTTTTTACATCCTGAAAACTGATTTTGTGGTCCCTGGAGAAATCACATTTCAGACAGGAGCTGAAATTTTCTCTACTATTGTTCATGAGGCGGGGTCATAAGAAGGCTATGTTCTAAATTTGGTGTAAAAATATAAAAAGAAAATAAAGTTATGAGGCTATGTTGAATTTTGCAAATGCAGGCTCATAAGTTTGGTAATATTCAATATTTTTACCCCACATTTTCAGCATAACCATTTCTTTACAGCACCTCATGAATGTGACAGCTGTCATTTTTTAACTCCTGCCCAAACTGTGTTTTTGCATCTCGAAACTTGATTTTGCAGTCCCTGCATGAAATCGCCTTTCGGGCAGGAGTTGAACATTTGCTCTGCCCTTCTTCATGAGGCAGGGTCATAACAAGGCTATGTTGAAAAGATGGTGTAAAAATATTACAAAAACAACAAATTTATGAGACTACATTACATTTTGCTAACATAGGCTTGTAACTTTGGTAATTTTCAATATTTTTAGCTCAAATTCTTAGACTGCAGCCTTGTTCGCTCTGGCCAGAGTTTGTTCACTCAGTGATCACCTCAATCAGTCTCAGCTGCTCTACAGTTACTCAGCATCCAGGCTGTCTTCCCTGGAGTCAAAAAAGTGCACACCCAATCCCTCATAGCAAACAGGCACATTGTCAGCCCTGCAGCTGCCTTCAAATTCTCTGTTTCTATGTAACAGATAAACAAAAACATCCTGTGTCTTCTCTGAGTCACAGTATTATATTACACCTACTGTACCTGTGAGCATATGAGAGTCACAAGCACTTAGGGGAGTAAAAGTAAACCTGAAAAAGTAAAGAGGCTACACTTTCTCCCTGCTGAGTGTTTTGGTGTCTTCACCAAAAGGAGGGTACAAAAATGTTGACACATTTTCCTAAAACAAATGAAGTATGTTAGACAGTAGAAACATAGAAACATAGAATATGACATCAGATAAGGACTGCTTGGCCCACATAGTCTGCCCATTTTCCCTACCTACAGTAACACCACAGATTCTACTTGCTCTCCGACTTTACCCACCTTTCCTTACCACTAAGGTTTCATTATGCCTATCACATGCATTCTTTAATCCTGTTACCATTTTTGCCCCTACCAGATCCACTGGGAGGCTGTTCCAGGCATCCACCACTCTTTCTGTGAATAAGTGCTTCCTCATATCTCCCCTGAGTCTACCCCCCAGCTTCACAGCATGTCCCCATATTCTTGAGCATCTTTTTTTTCTGAAAAATGCTTCCCTCTTGAACCTTATTTATACATGTGAGGTATTTGAAAGTCTATCATATCCCCCCTCTCACTTCTTTCCTTCAGGGTGTAAATATTGAGGTCCTTTAGCCTCTCCTCATAGGACTTTTGATGCAGACCCTGCACCATTTCAGTTGCCCTCCTCTGGACCGCCTCTACTCTGTTTATGTCCTTCTGGAGATGTGGTCATGCTAGGTGCAGTCTCACCAGTGATCTATACAGCGTTAACACTACCTCTGTCTTTCTGCTGATGATACCCCTCACTATGCACCTTAATATACCACTTGCTTTCCCCACTGTTTTGACACACTGTTTGGTCACCTTTAGGTCATCAGATATGATTATCCCCGGGTCTCTTTCCTGTTTGGTGATCATTAATACTACACTCCTGTTTTGTATTCCGCCCCAGGTTTCTGTGCCTCAAGAGCATGATTTTGCACTTTTTCACTTTGAAACTTAGCTGACACACCCATGAACACTCCTCTAGCTTTCTTAAATCTCTGCTCACCCCCCCCACAGAATGTCTACTGTATTACAGATTTTAGTGTCATCAGCAAAAAAGCATACCTTCTCTTCTAGCCCCTCTGCAATGTTGTTAATAAAGACATTAAAGAGGACCGGTCCCAGTACTGATCCCTGCAGCACCCTGCTGGTCACCTTCCCTCCCTTCCTCAGAGAGAACTCCCTTCACCACCACCCTCTGTCTCCTGTCCTCTAACCAATTTCTTACCCAGTTTACCACTTTTGGACCCACTTCTAGGCTGCCTAGCTTGTTTGCGAGTCTTTTATGTGGAACGGTGTCGAAGGCCTTACTGAAATATATTTAGGCCACATCACCCTCTCCCCTCTGATTTAATTCCCTGGTTACCAAGTCAAAGAAATCTCTCAGTTTTGTTTGACATGACCCCCCCCCCAGGGAATCCATGCTGCCTCAGATCCTGTAAGCCACTGGATTCAAGATATTCCACAATCCTTTCCTTCAGTCATGATTCCATTAATTTCCCCACCACCGAAGTTAGGCTGACTGGCTTGTAATTGCCAGTCTCCTTCCTGCTACCACTTTTGTGAAGTGGGACTACATGTGCCCTCCTCCAGTCCCCTGGAACCACTCCCGTTGCCAGTGAGTGGTTGAAGAGGGCCGTCAAAGGTGCAGCCAGCACCTCTCTGAGCTCCCTCAATATCTTTGAATGCACCCCATCTGGCCTCGTTTCCTTGTCCACTTGCAGATTTGTGAGTTCATACGAACATACAAAGCTATGAAATATCCAGCAGAAAGAGGTCTCATTGGTCCATTTAGTCTGCTTAAGTGTGCAGCTCAGACTAATTCTCTGGAGCTGCCCCCCCCATTCCTTCCAGAAGTCATCCTCCCCCTCCCCTTTTTCTCCCCCTTCCTTCCCCCCATTCTGATCCTCTTTTTTACTGTCTTACCTCCCCTTGAAACTTCCCACCATTTTTTGCTGATATCACCTCCTCTAAAAGCTCATTCCACCTGGACACCACTCTTTCTGTGAAAAAGTGCCTCCTCAATTCCTTCTCAAATCTGCCCCCCACCAGCATCAGACTATGCCCCCTTGTTGCCTACCCATTTTAAATTGAAGATGCCCTCTTTTCCAACCCTGTTTGTACCCTTCAGGTACGTGAAGGTTTCTATCATAGCCCCCTTTCCCTTCTGTTCTCCAGGGAATACATATTGAGCTCCGGTAGTCGTTCCTCATATGGTTTGTCCCCCGTGCCCTGGATCATCTTGGTCACCCTCCACTGAATCTCTTCCAGTAGTCTGATGTACTTCTTTATATAAGGGCACCAGAACTGCACACTGTACTCCAGGTGTGGTCTCACCAGCGACCTATACAGTAACAGAATAACCTCCTCCCTCCTAGAAGAGATTCTTCTGGTGATGCAGCCAGCATTTTATTTGCCTTGGCTGCCACCTTACGGCACTGCTCAGAGTGTTTCATGTCACCCCTAACTAACATCCTTGGATCCTTTTCCTCCTCTGAGATTGGCACCTGTACACCCCCAGCGAGTAGCTGGCCCTTGGATTCCTAGCCCCCAGGTGCATGATCTTACATTTTTTGGCATTGAATCCCAATTGCCAAATGCCCGACCATTGCTCTAGCTTATCTAGATCTTCCCTGAACTCCTGTCTCCCCTCCTCTGAGTCCACCCTCTGACAGAGCTTAGTATCATCTGCAAAAAGGCAGATTGTACTTTTGATCACATCTGCTTTATCACCAGTAAAGATGTTGAATAGCACTGGTCTAGGTACTGAGCCCTACTGAACCCCACTGGTGAAAGATCTGGGTTTGGATAGTCCTCCCCCCTACTGCCACTCTCTGGTTCCTGTCATGCATAGAAACATAGTGGGTGGGGTGGGGTGGAAAGGATGAGAAGGGACTTGGCAAGGTTAGAGGAATGGTCAAATGTATGGCAGCTTAGATTCAATGCTAAGAAGTGCAAGGTAATGCACCTGGGAAACAAAAACCCAGGGGAAGAGTACACAATGGGTGGTGAGATACTAACAACAACAAAAATGGAAAGGGACCTGGGGGTAGTCATATCAGATGACCTAAAGGTGGGCAAGCAATGTGAGAGGGCAGCAAGGAGGGCTGGGGGGATACTGGGATGCATAGGGAGAGGCATCACCAGTAGAAAACAAGAAGTTATTATCCCTCTGTACAGACAGCTGGTAAGACCACATCTGGAGTACTGTGTGCAGTTCTGGAGACCCAATCTCCGCAAAGACATAGACAGGATGGAAGTTGTCCAGAGGAGGGCAACTAAAATGGTGCAGGGTCTGCACCGGAAGACATATGAAGAGAGACTTATGGAGCTTAATATGTATAGCCTCGAGGAAAGGAGGGAGAGGGGACATGATAGAAACTTTCAAGTACCTCAAGGAAAACAAAGTCAAGAGGGTCGCATCTTTCAAAAAAGAGGTGTGCAAGAACAAGGGGCAATTTGAAGATAGAAGGGGGGCTCAGAGGTAATTTAAGGAAGTATTTTTCACAGAGAGGGTTGTGGATGTATGGAACAGCCTTCCAGAGGAGGTTGTGGAGTCAAAACAGTGGTGGAATTCAAGCATGCATGGGACAGTCATAAGGCAATTCTAGGGGTTGGGGGTAGGAAGAAGTAGGCTGCTGGTTAACTAGGATCTGCAGCTTGTCCTCTAGGTAGGGAAATGGGCAGACTGGGTGGGCCAAGCGGTCCTTATCTGCCATCAAATTCTATGTTTCTATGTTTCTATATCCTGAGCAAGTCACTTAACTTCCTCGTGCTCCCAGGTCGCATCTGGAAACAAGCTTCGGCTTAGTGTGCTACTCCTGGTTAAACAATGTTCCTTTTCCCTTCCCCCCTTTTCCCCCTTCAAGACTCTCTCCTCTGTAAATGGAGAAGTGTTCACCTCCCTTCCTTCAATGTCCCTGACACTTATCTGTGGTCCCTCACCTTCCCCTTCCTCTGTGAACACTGACCAAAAATATTTGTTCAGGATGTCCACTTTTTCCTGGTCCCCCCAGCACACTCCCCCCCCTTCCCTGGTCGTTCTCTTTTCGCTTACACACCTGAAAAAATGTCTTGTCCCCTTTCTTTACTGCCTGGGCTATTTTCTCCTCCATTTGTGCCTTTGCACTCCTAATTGCTTTCTCTGCCTCCCTCTGTTTTTTTCTGATACACCTTCCTATCCTCTTCCCTCTGTGTCTCCTTATACTTCCTGAATACTAACTTTTTTGCCCTTACCTTCCTGGCCACCTCTTTTGAGAACCATTGCAGCTTGTTTTTCCTCTTGCTTTTTCTTACTTGCCTGATGTAGAGGTTTGTTGCCTTCACTAGCCCCTCTTTTAGTTTCACCCACTTTCCCTCCACTCCACTCAAGTCTCCCCCCATCAGAGCATCCTTGAGGCATTTCCCCATCTTTTTAAAATCATCCCTCCTGAAGACCAGGAGCCTTGCCTTTTTCTGGCTTGATTCTACCACAGTGGTAATACTGACCACACTATACTGTGATCACTGGTCCCCATCACTAGGGTGACCCATGGTACCTCCGTTTCTCCCTATATTCCCAATATTTCTGTTGCTTTTATGATATCCATCACACAGAGAGCCACTCCTCCCCCTTTCTTTTCCACCATGTCCTTCCTGAACAGAGTACAGCCTGGTATGGCTATATCCCAGTCATAGTTCTCATTGCACCATGTCTCAGTAATGGCGACAATGTCCAGGTCAACCTCTGCCAAAATGGCTTCTAGGTCTGGGATTTTATTTCCCAGACTTCGAGCATTTGCACACATGGCCTTCCAGATTCTGCTACCACCCTGCTTGTCAACCCCCCATTTTCCCTTTTGCCTTCTCTCCTTACCCCCTCCACTCTCATTCCCATCTCTCTTCATTTCTCCCATTTTGTTTTTTTTTGCTGTCAGGTACCCTTGGAAATTTCTCTTCCTTAGGGTTCTCCCTACTGACTACTTCAGCTTGAGGTGGGGGTGGGGACAGTTTATGTCTCCCTACTTCCTTCTGCCACCCTTTCATATAGTTTCAATCCTTGCTAATGTAACATTTAAACTGTGCACTAAGGACTGTGGTTCCCCTCCTGGATGGATGCAGGCTACTACCCCTGTATAGGCCCTTATCCCTCCAGGTGGGACCCCAGTCCCCAATGTAGCCAAACTCCTGCTCTCTGCACCACTCCTTCAATCATGAGTTGATGCTCCTGGTATGGAGTACCCTATCCTTCCCCCGTCATAGATAGGCAGCACCTCAGAAAAGGCCACTGAGTGTGCTATCTGGCTAAGACCCCTCCCCAACTCCCTGCACTCCTCCTGCACTGTCCTAGCCTCATTCCTAGCTATGTCTTTAGCCCCTAGGTGGACAATGATATCCAGCTCTCCCTCCCATCCTGCTGCCCTAGCAGTCCTTGGGATCAGCTTCCCATCCCTCCGAGCCTTGGTGCCAGGAAGGCACCTAACCTTGCTCTCCCTTCCTGTCCCCAAATCTATTTCCCCTCACAATGGAGTCCCCCATCAGGAGCTGCTTCTTCCTCTGGGGTCCTCTTTCACTCTCCTTTGGGTTTCCACTTTGGAGAACCCCCACATCCTCCTTGATCACTACTATGGGTACCTCCATGGGACAGTCCCACCACACCAGAGTGGCATAGGAATTGCGTAGTGGTACCATATGGGGAATGTGCCTTTGACTCACCACCCTTACCCTTCCCAAGCCCACCGTTCTCCTTCTCCTTGGCATCCTTTGAGATAACGGTGGCAGACTTGGTGGTCCCTGGGTGGGGGAGGAGGCCCCCTAAATCCTAGCCAGCTTGGCCTGGAGTCTAGAAATTGCACCAGTCTGTATATGACCCAGATCTTCTCACTTGAGATCCTCCTGGTTTGATGGTGATCTCAAGGAGATGAAGATCATGGGTCAGAAGTTGGAGCATTGCTGGTGGAAGACTCACTTGGAGGGGAACAAACTGGCCTTGTGTGCTCATTACTATGAGTTCCAAGGGGCAATCAACTGTAAGAAGGCAGAGTTCCTGTCCAGGAAGATTGCTGCAGGGAAAAACAGACCATCCCAACTTTTTCGGACTGTGGACAGATTGTTACATCCAGTCTGTCTGAAACCAAAAAAAAGCTTTTTCAACCATGTTATGTGAGGAGTTTACTCTGTTTTTCTCTGACAGGGTGTCCTCTATCTGGGTGGGGATCCAATCAGTGAGACAAGTTTTGTCTCGCAGTGATCAGCCTGGAAGGAGCATAGATACTCCATCTGTCTGGGATGAGTTTAAACCAGTAGAGGTGGCTGAGGTCACTGAAGTAATCTTGAAGCTAAAGCACACCTACTGTGAACTGGACCCAGCCCTGACTCGTTTCTTGATGAGAAGTGTTGAGATCATTGGCCTGTGTTTGCTAGGATTGCCTGGTGTTTGATGTCAGAGGGAATCTTTCCAGATGCCTTGAAAGAGGCTCTGGTGAGACCACTCCTGAAAAAGTCATCTCTTGACCCAGACGTCCTGGTGAATTACTGTCCTGTCTCCAACCTGCTATGTTTGGACAAGGTTGTTGAGAAACTAGTGGTGCAACAGCTTGAGAAACACCTCGTGTCCTTTGATATCTATGAGCCATTCCAGTCAGGTTTCAGGACTAGGCATAGCACTGAAACAGCATTAGTCAGGGTGCATAATGACCTCCTCAGGGCTAGGGATAGCGGAGACAGGTCAATTGTTGTTCTCCTTGATCTGTCATCATCTTTTCATACCATGGATCACACTGTGCTTCTTGATCACTTTTGAGAGTATTGTGGACTCGCCAGTTCTGTCATCAACTGGTTTGAGCCCTATCTCGCTGGCAGAGAGCAGCAGGGGGTGATGGGGAAGTTCTCCTATTCCCCGAGGTCTCTATCTTGTGGAGCATGTCAGGGTTCGATCTTGTCACCAATGTTATTCGCGGTATGCATGCTGCACCTGGGAGAGCTCATTAGACAATACAGTGTGGGGTTTCATTGCTATGCAGATGATACCCAGCTGTATTTGTCTTTTGCTCCAGGAACACAAAATTCCATAAAAGTGATCAACAGCTGTCTGGCTGAGATCAATGACTTGTTGTCCTCCAGCTGGCTATGGCTGAGCCTGGACAAGTTGGAGGTACTGGTGATTGAGCCAGGTTGCGGTCATGATGGGGGTGCCTCTGATGTGGGTACTAGATTATTTCTGGGATCCATACCATTGATGGCCTCTCCTAGGATGCGAGATCTTGGCATTGTCCTGGACAGCAGATTGACTCTTGAAGCTCAGGTGTCATCTGTAGTCAAAAGTGGTTTTTACCACCTGAGGAACCTCACCAGGATTAAGTCCCTAGTTCTACCTGAAGACCTGCCATCACTGGTGCATGCCTTTGTGACTTTGAGGTTGGATTACTGCAATGTGCTTTACTTTGGGGTCACTGGAGGGACCCTCCACCAACTGCAGCTAGTGCAGAATGCTGCAGTCAGGTTGCTGACGGGCCTGCCAAGGTCCAGTCATGTGACCCCTATCCTGAAGGCTCTGTGCTGGCTGCCTGTCAGGTGGAGGATCCTCTTCAAGGTGGGCTTGCTCATTTATAAGGCCCTACATGGGCTGGGCCCTGGTTACCTGGCTGATCTTCTAACACCTGTCTCCTCCACCCGTTCCCTCCATTCCTCAACCCGGGGTCTCCTTGACGTTCCCAGGGCCAGGCTGAAAACATCCAGTGACCGTACCTTCAGTGTCACCGCACCAACCCTGTGGAACACATTGCCAGCTACTGTCGGGGAGGCCCCAATGGTTGAGCAGTTTAAATGGGGGCCAAAAGCTTATCTCTTCCATTTGGCATTCCTGGGTGAGGATGACTGACTGGGATAAACTGATAGATTTTATTTGCTATGCGAAGATGTATTTTATGTATGTATTTAATTATTTTAATGATATGTTATATTGTACTGACCCTTTCTGTTTATAAGGCACCCAGAGCCACAGGGACTGGACACCAGATAAACACAATTTGCCTTACCTTGCATTGCCTCCCTCAGCCCAGAGAGGTGCCTGCAGATGAGGCAGCACTGCAGTCTCCAGAAGGTCTCCCTGAAAACTGCTGCCCCAAAGCCACTGCACTGCATCACTCCCATCATAATTTCTACTCAGTTACCCCTGGAAATTCTTGGTCCCTTGCATCCTGACTTGGATAGGTTTCTATCTAGTGTCTCCCCCCACTGTTTTTTTCTTAAACAAAAGCCTTTTTGTACCCTTGCCCTAGATAGGATGTTTCTACCACTCCCAATTCTAGTCCACCCCTGCCTTCCCTTGCAGACCTCCTGTTTCCCTACTTCCTCCTTGGCTGCCTGCTTTACTCACTTGCTGCTGTGGTGCACAGTGTCCGGCTGCCTCGTTGGACTGACTCTGGTGGGCAGACTCAACTGTCCTTTGCGCGTTGGTTCTTTGTGCGGGAGACCGCAGTGTTGGGGGGCGCTTGATGGCATAGTCCTTAAGAATAAAAAAGACAGTCAGGATGCTGGGAATGTCACAGATGAATCCTTGTACACAATGAAGTAAATCCAAGCTGAACAAGAAGTGCATGCTACACAAGATTTTTGAATCCTTGAAATTCATTGCTAAAATGCAAGTGAAGCAGCGACACTGAAACAAGCAGTCCCCAACATGTCAATGCCAAATGCTTCTCCCTCAGGGTGTGGGGCTGGGTTGTCACACAATCCAGTAAATACTTCCCAGTTAAAGACTATGGGTGGGATATTCAAAAGAGTTGCGCCATTCGCAATAGGGTTGTGCCAGCGCAAGTCCGAAATTGCACCATTCTACAATATTCAGCAGGAGGCACTTGCACCACTGAAAACATGCTGAGCAACAGCGCAATGCTAATTAAGGCATGCACAACAGAAGGGGGTGGAACCATACATAAAGTGCGCAATGTGATATTCAAAGGCTTGCACAATGTGCAACAGTGGATTAGGCAGAAGTTGCGCCATAGCGGAAATGAGCCAAAATAAAAAGGCTCAAGGAAGAGGCACAAGAACATTACAGGGAAGCCACATGAGGCAGGGGGACACAGCAGGCCAGAGGGATAAACAGTGCAGGCCAGGGAGAGCACAGGACCGAAGAGGGGCAAGGGAAGGTGTGTGGGGCCACAGAGTGTAGAGGCCAGTAGGTGTACCCGGTGCAGTGGAGGTAGCAGTCAGGACAGTGGGGGTAACAGAGCAACAACAGCCAGGGGGGGAACACAAGCCAGGGACATGGACAGTGCCAGCTTCCACATGGAAACTATAATGAGGGGGGTGCGAAGGCATGCTGTAGGGGGACGTGACCGTGGAAGGGCCTGTCGGCGGTATGCCCCCAACAGGCAGTACCGAGCCCGCATCAGCTTTGAGCTCTACTCAGATGTCGAGATTGTGGGCTGGTACTGCCTGAACAGGGCAATACTGAGGCGGCTCTGTGAGCTGTGCAGTGATGTGATGCAGGCACCCTCACGACGGAGTCACGCTCTGTCAGTGGAGACAAAGGTAACAGCCTGCATGTGCTTGCTCGCCACGGGTACCTCCAGAGACCAACAGAGGACACCACAGGCATAACACAGTCAGCCACGTCACGCATCCTCACCCAATTCCTCAGTGCACTGCTGCCACATGCTGTGGAGTACATCCATTTCCCCAGCACCGCGGCGGAGCGTACAGCAAACATACAGGAGTTCCACAGGGTAGCACGTATGCCTGGCGTGCTAGGGGTGATAGACTGCACCCATGTGGCCATTCACATGCCACCTGGCCCCAATGGGGCTGCCTATCGGAATCAGAAGGGATTTGCTAGTGTCAACTGCCAGGTGGTGTGTGATGCCAGTGGGCGCATCATCAATGTCTGTGCCACGCACCCTGGCAGAGCACACGATTCATTCATATGGTACCAGTTGGCACTGTGCCATCGATTCGAGAGTGGGGACATCCCCACAGGCCATCTAGTGGGTGAGTATGCATGTAGGATTGGCAAATTGGGGGCAAGGGTGGGTAAGCCACAGGTGCCGTTGGGTGTGGCACACAGGGTTAGGGGCAATATGAGCCTGAACAAGACACTAACCTCCACCATCTCCACAGAGGTGACAGTGGATACCCACTCCGTTCCTGGCTGCTCACACCCTACTGGTGGCCCACGACCCCATTGCAGCAATGCTTCAATGAGGCACACGCCACCACACGCAACATCATTGAGTGGGTGTTTGGGATGCTGAAGGCGCGCTTCTGATGCCTAGACACCTCTGGTGGTGCCCTACAATATAGCCCCTCAAAGGCCTGTGGGATATTCCTGGCCTGTTGTATCCTGCACAACATGGCCAAAGACTGTGGGATAGCTGTACAGGTCAAAGAGGGGGACAGCGATGGGGCGACCATGGCGCCCGGTAATGATGGGGATGAGCAGCCCCCTTGACGACAGACGCCCGACTGATCCGGGCTGGCCCAGCTGCACCGGGACACCATCACAGAGAGCACCTCGCATAACACAGGTGTAAGTCATGAGGCCATGTGCAACCAACAGTGGCTAGGCAACCCACATACACACAGAGAAACACACCAGGGGTGCATGGCAAGGGAAGTGGCAGGGCACAGAAGCACACACATACAACCAGGGAGGGTGAACAGTAACACGCCACATGGACAGACACACACACACACACACACCCACACAACAGGCACAAAGTGCACAGGGGTCAGGTGCACAACAGAGCAGGAACACAGACACTAAAAACACACACGTCCACAGGCCACCACCTCCACTTTTACTGTCCATGTACATGTGTCAGATGCTGGGCACCTTCGCACTTTGGTGCACAGCGCAATGCAGGCATCATCATGCACACGCACCTGTGGACAGCAGTCGGGAGGGTGTGCAGATGGTCCGTGTGTCTGCGTGTAGGGCAGGGCACCCACTGGTGCACTGCCCACCGAAACACACATTGCACACAGGGCAGCACCAGGCAGGGCCCGCACTGGGAGACAGCTCAGTCATGCGGCACAGTGCCACAGCCACCTCAGATGCGTGGGCGGCCCAACCGAGACCCAGCAGCACTGGCAGGCTGAGCATGGGCCTCATGGGGTGGCACCGATGGACCACCAGGGGTCCCACTGCGCAAACGTGACTGTGCCCGCACAGGGGTCTGCAGCATACCGAACATACCTGCACCAGGGGTGCTCGGGATGCCCACAGCTGAACCCAGCGTCGACAGGGTGGGTGTCACATGACACTGGGAATGGGGAGTGGATAGCATACTCCGTGGTGTGAGCGGCACAGGAGCACCTGACTGTGTGCCCAATGTGGCCATGACAGCGACCAATGCCTGTGTCTGCCTGTCGATGGCAGCGGTCACATCCACCCACAAATGGTCAATCCGGGACAGGATCCTCTCTTTGTCCCTGCTGTGCTGCTGCAGAGCCACACACAGTGCCTCCACGGACGTTGCAACCTGCATCTGCTGCTGTACTGATGCCTGCAGCAGGTGGGTGTGCTCATCAAAGAGGTCATCTGCCACATCGGCAATCTGTCCCTCAGAGTATGGAAGGGCCTGATGTACAGCACCCCTTGAGGATGGGCACAGCTCACCAGGACCAGATATGGGCATGTCCATAGGCGGGGTATCTACATCACCGCTGAGCCCTGTACCCCCAGTCCCGGTGGGTGACTGCTGCTACTGCCCCTCCGCCTGCTGTGCCCAAGGGATCAGTTGTTCCACTGCTGTGGCCACAACAGTGCCAGTGACCTGCACAGCCACCGGTGCTGCCCAACCGGTGCTGACATGCACAGCCTGGGACTGTGCTGACATGCTGGCACACACATCGGAACAAGCTAGGTCCATGAGCGTGAGCTGTCCTGCTGTGTGTCCATTCTGTGACACACACATGTCAATGCCCATAGTGGTGGTGCATCATCAATGGTGCAGGTCTGTGCCACAGCCACAGCCGGAGCGTGCTGGCATGCTTGCATGCCAGACCGCTGAGACACAGGAAGGGCACCCCCCACACCTGTCTCAACGACATCAGTGATGGTAGCCAGGCGTGCACACTGGCGCAGTGCACGCCGGCAACCTGCAGAGGTGGATGGTCCCTCCTCCACCTCTGGATGGCTGTCTGCAGTGGACAGGCCCTCCACTGTTGACCCCTGTAGACGCCCAGGATCTGTAACAGAAAGGAAGGACACGTTAGTGCATGTGATCTACCTTCCCCCCGACCATGACATACCATGCAGTGATGGGCTACCACCTGTCTGGAAGCCACCTCCAGGAACACCCTCAATGGCACTGCGCTGCATGCTTGCAGTGAGCATGTCCTCTGCCGGAGTCAGCTGCACCACCTCCGGCTGGCCCCCGCCTGTTGCAGCATGTGCCGCCCTGATGGCTGCAACCTTCTCCTTCACCCTCCTCCTGTCGGTCCCCATCTTCTTTTTACACTCCTGCATAGAGTGCTGGTGGCTGCCATGCAGGTTGACGGCACGTGCTGCCCCCTCCCATGCAGCAGCACGGGCCTGAGGGGTGCCCCGCCATCCACTGAGAAGGGGCTCCTCATCCAGGTAGGCCTCGAACAGTGCCTCCGTCTCAGCCTTCGTAAAGTTAGGCCTCCTCTTCCACCCACCATCATCCTCCTCACCCAGTCCTTGCTTGGTCATTTCACAACCTGTATGGGTGAGAGAAGTCACCTGTGACTGTGCAGTACACTGCAATACTCTGAGGCCATGGTCCAGAACATCACAATGCATGCAACTCACCTATCAACTGCAGTAACTGAATATGGCCACTGCAGAACAGTGTCGCATATTTATAGCGCAATCCATGCAAATTAGGACTGGAGCAACTTTAATGAGATGCAAATCGCGCTGCTGCGCTATTGAATGGCTGATCGGATGATTTGCATATGACGGCTGAATATCGCGCTGTTGCACTTTGCGCAATACGGTTGAACCGGCTGAGCCAATGGCGCAGTTCTGTGACTGCATAGTACACCACACTGTGCATGCCCAGGTAGCTTACGCAGGCATCAGCCATGCTGATGACGTGCTGTGCATGGTAGGCAATTCAGGGCATGGTCACCATTGTGCCAGTGGCGCTACAACGACGATCAGTACATGGCGCTGTGGCACAACTGCACAATAGACCGCTGTGGCAATGGCATACAGGCGACCAATTGTGCTGGACGCATAGACGTCCGATGGTGCTGTGCGTGGCCATGCGCCAGAGACCCATGACCCTGTGCCTGACCTGTGCCCCCTTGGCGCTGTATGTATGGCATGTCTGCAGCTCTAGCGCGCTGTTCGGTAACAGCGCAATAGGGACTGGCGGCGCTGTACCAACAGCGCGATAGGGAATAGTGGCATTGTATTGCGCAACAATTCCACGTGGGGTTGCCGTGCTGCGGAGCACCATATTGCCTACTATACATGCAGGGATGGCACGCAGAAGAGCCCCCCAGTGGAGTTCACTCAAGCTCACCAACTTGGTGGCCATAGTGGAGCCTCACTATGGCCCACTATTTGGGGATGAACCCCTTAACATGGCCAGGACCCATGTGTGGCAGCAGGTGGCCACTGAGCTTGAGGAGGCCACTGGCCGGTGGAGGTCCATGAAGCAGTGCAGGAACTGGTACGGGGACCTGCGGAGGAGGGAGCCGGCACTACTGGCACGTCTTCGGTCACGTGCCAGGAGGGGCGTGGTGCCTCGGCCAGGTGGGTGATCCGTCTATGCACCTGTATGGTCCATATGGGTAACACTGTCTATTGTGTCCAGCACATGGGGGAGGGCTGGTCTAGGGTTGGCTGTGGCAGTGTTTACAGGATATGTGATGTATGGGTCTGGCTGGGTGGGCGGGCACACTCATTGGGGCAGGGGGATATCTGCTTTGGGATTTCACTGATGTGTCTCTCACCTTTTGTTTCCCACAGGCGTGGCAGAGCGGAGGAGGGCCAGGGCTGAGGTGCAGGGAGTGTTGGCAGCGGTGGCTGAGCGTGGTGGTGGTGGTGGTGAACCACGACAGCAGCAGCATGATGAGGGTGAGTGCCATGACATCATGAATGCTATACAATGCTGTGTGATGGGGAGGGGGTCAGGGCATGGCCACCATCCATGGACACCACTGCCATGCACGTGACATGTGACAGTCAGCACTGTCCAGTGGCACTGCATGTCTGGGAGTGTGTCAATGGTGGTCCATGCATGCACTGGGCACATGGCTGTAGCACTGCCTGCCCACCGCGTAGCCATGTTACTGTACAGCCTTGGTTGTGCTGTGCTGGACATGGGCAGTGTGTGTGTGTGTGCAGTGGTACACATGGCTGTATGCCATGCATGATGGGTGGGCTTCAGGGATATGGACAGTCACAGCCATTGACTCTGATCCCTTGTCCTAGGTGTCCGGATCCTGCACTGCATTTGAATGTTCGATGCAGCAGCTGATACAGGTGGTGATGGATTCGCTCGCCATCCTGCAGGACCTACAGCAACATGGTCTGAGGCGCAGGAGGAGGACCTGGGACCAGCACCAGGTGGCAGGAGAGCAGGCTGGCAGGCAGTAGCTGCCCATCACCTCCCCCCTTTACCTATCCCTCACACCCTGCCTTCCCTCTCCCAGTTGTTCACCCCTGCCCCTTATCCACCCCTACCTTGTACCCGTACCCCCACCCCTGTTTTGTATATTTGTACATAGTTATAGTTGTTGTTCTACTTATTCTTGTTATATTTGAAATATATATTTTGATATGAATACTGTGGTGGTCTCTGATTCGCAGCTGGCTATAGGTGCTCAGTTGCAGTGCTGTGCATGGCATCTGGGTGGTATAGACATGAGTATGTGTGTGTGCGTGGGGAGGTGTCTTGGTGTGGGAGTGGCTTTCAGTCGGTATTGCCATGTGCTGCCACCCACTGCTGGTGCTCATGGTGGTCTGGCTTGTATGGTTCTGTGGTACACGAGGTTGCAGTGTGAGCGGGGGATGCATGAGATTCCTGCAGTGATGGTCACTGCTCATGGGGGGTGTCTTGGGATCACAGTGCAGGGTATGCTGTGCACAAGTGGGGGCTGATGTACACTGGGGTGGTCTGCCCCTCAGGTGGCAGTCTCAGCTTGCCAGTGGGTGTGCTGGGGCAACATGGCCTGGCTGTGCTTTGTTTGCTTATCCCCATGGGCCGGTGGATATTCTATCTCTCCCCCAGTTATGCTGTGCTTGGGGTGTGGGTGTGCATTGTTAGTTCTGCAGTGTGTTCCTGTGCCCATCTGTGGCATGGGTGGTGGGGCCCCTGCCTACCTCCCTGGTTGTGCAGTTCCAGTGTTCTGCTGCTGGGGGGCTCCCTGCTTGCGCTATGGTGCCTCTGGACTGCTCAGCTGGGCTGCCCTTGTTGCGCTATAGCGCATCGTATCTGCTCAGCTTCCCCTTCCTGGTTGTGCTATGGCTCAGGCTGTGCGATATTCAGACGTTGGCTGGTTGCGCAATTTGCCTTGCTCCATGTTTGAATATCGCGTCTATTGCGCATGTGCGCAATGGACTTGTGCTTGCTCCTGCTATTGCGCACATTTTGGGTGCAGTTTGAATATCTGGGCCAATGTTTCCAAAGCCACATCATGTTAAAAGGTAAAAAGATATGTAATCCCAAATAGGATTCTTAACTATATACCTGCAACCTATCTATTGGGAGTGCAGTGGCAATATTATTGAGCCCTAAAAGGCAGTTGTTAATCAGGCACATTTCCCAACTGTGTAAGAATAAACTGAGACTTATTTTTCAAGCCTTTACAAATCCACATAAATAGGGGAGTAGGTGGAAGCACCAGGAGGATTATATAACAGTTTAACAACTGGTTTCGTTTCCCTTCCAAAACATCTGGGCAAAACCTATTCCTCTTCTAAAGACATCCGACTGGGCTCCTCTTCAGGTTCCATGTCTATTATTAGGGTAAAGCAGAGGTAAAGCAGGGATAACGCTGCTCATCCATGATTTCTACTATTGGATGCTCCAGGGTTTCTCCAACATTGTCACTGATGACAAAGTCTTCTCCCAGTGGGGCTGGTTTCTCAGGTACAAAGGTTATTGCCACTGAATGCAAAGTGACAATGGGAATCTCTCTGGCAACATCCATTAGTGAAATGACTTCAGACTAGAGCAGCACTATCTCTGTCAGGCAAAAAATGCAACATCCCATGCTATCCATAGGTGCGCAAACTCCTCTTCATCTAAATTTCAGCTGGATACATTACAATTAACAGATTGTTGTGGCTGACTCTGAGTAATTGGGCATTGCACCATTGGTGGGATCACAGGGGGGTTCATTTCTGGGTATCAACTATTCAAAGAATAACATGATGTTTGAATCCAAAGTATTTGCATCCTATTTGCCATCCTCCTGTTCGACTCAGTACACTGGGAGAGCATACAGTTATTTCTGCACAACGTACAGAACAGCACTCCCTCTGTCCACAATTCTGTGCTAACAAGTAAGCCCAAGTTTCTTACAAGTACACAGTCTCCAAGTTGTATAACCTGTTCTTAATCAGTTTTGTCACACCATGCTTTATTTATACTGTTGTTCTTTTCTGCAGCCTCTGTTGCTGACATATAAACATATGAAACTGCCAGCAGAAAAAGGCCATTTGGTCTATCGAGTCTGCTTGATTTTTTAGTTGTCACCCCTACTCTGCAGCTGACCCCCCACCCTACCCCCTCCCATGACCCAACCTTTTGCCCTATCCAGTCCCTCTTAAAGCATTCCACTGTTTTACAGGCCACCACCTCTGCCAGTAGTGTGTTCTACTTTGCTACCACCCTTTTGGTAAAGAAATGCCTCTTAATCTCCCTCCTAAACCTTCCACCCTCCAATCTCATGTCATGATCCAGAGTGTCTCTCCCCACCCTCCCCTTGAACAGTCCCTCTGTGCCTGTTCTGTTTATTTCTCTCATGTACTTAAAGGTCTCAATCATATCCCCATGTCCCTCCTCTCCTCCAGAGAGTACATGTTCAACTCCCTCAATCTAACCTCATATGGTAACTCCCCCGGACCCATGACCATCTTTGTTGATCTGCGTTGCATGCCTTCCAGCAATCTAATGTCTCTCTTTTGGTAAGGGTGCCAAAACTGAATGTAGTACTCCAGGTGGGCTCTGACCAGTGATCTGTATATCAGCAGAATCACCTCCCTCCCTCCTCCTAGAGGTTATACTCCTTGCAATATAACCCAGCATCTTGTTGGCCACTGCTGCTGCTTTCCTACACTGTGCTGAGTTGTTCATTGCTCCCATAATGAGCACCCCCAGATCTTTCTCCTCCTCAGTCACAGCTAGCTGCACCCCCAGATGGTAGCTCCTCTTTGGATTCCTTGCCCTGAAATGCAGCACCTTGCATTTTTTGGCATTGAAACCAAGTTACCAGGTGTCAGACCATGTCTCCAGCCTTGTTAGATCTTCCTGCAATCCTACCACCCCCCCCCGGTCATCCATCACTGCTCACATCTTGGTGTCATCCACAAATAGACTGATCTTGCTATTTACGCTTACTGAGATGTCTGCAATAAATACCTTAAATAACACTGGCCCAAGCAATGATCCCTGTGGTACCCCACTCATCACTGCCCTTGGGGATGATAGTTCACCTCCCACCACCATCCTCTGCTGCCATCCCTGCAGCCAGTTCTCCATCCATCCCACCAGTTTTGCCCAGCCAATGTGCCCCTTAGCTTACATGCTAGTCTCCAATGTGGCACCAAGTCGAATGCCTTATTGGAGTCCAGGTACAGGACATCCACCTCATGCCCTTTGTCCATTTCCCTAGTCACCCAGTCATAGTAATCCACTAGGTTAGTCTGGCAGGATCTGCCCTTGACAAAGCCCTGCTGCTGACTGTCCTGCACCCAACTGACCTCCAGCTGGGTCACTAGCCTCTCCTTTAGGATTGTTTCCATCAGTGTCCCCACTATGGACATGAGACTCACTGGTCAGTTCCCTGGTTCATCTTTAGGACCACTCTTATGGAGTGGAACCACGTGAGCCATCCTCCAAACCTGAAGTACATACCCTGAGTCCAGAACAGCATTAAATTAGTCTGCCAATGGGCCTGCCAGGACCTCTGCCAACTCCTTCAGTACCCTGGGGTGTATGCCATCCAGTCCTGGTGCCTTGTCCCCCCTCAGTGCCCTTAACTCCTCTAGCACTCTATCTTCTGTGATTTCCCTGTCCGTCACTCCCTCCCCCTCTGATCATATCCTCCCCCCAACCTTAGGTATTTCCCCCCTTTCTCTTTAGTAAAAACTGAGCAGAAGCAGGTGTTAAGTGATTCTGCCTTTTTGTCCCCTTTTCCCACCCATTCTCCCTCCTTCTTAATCCTTACTATTTGGTCCTTATAACCCCTTTTCTCCCTGATGTACCTGAAGAAGTCTTTTTCTACCTCTTTAATTCCCTTCATCAGCCTGAGTTCCCTTGACGCCTTTGCTGCCCTTACTTCCCTGGTCACCTCCTTTGCTTCCTTCGGGTACTCCTCCCTGTTCTCCCCCATCCCTGTTCTCCTGTATCTCCTATAGGCTACTCTTTTCCTCCTCACCCTGTTTATGACACGCTTGCTCATCCAGCTAGATTTCTTCCCCCTAGCCTTTTTACCTTGGGCCTTGCTGCAGGAATTTTTTTGCCTCCACTATCGCTTGTTCAATGAGTTCCCACCTCTGATTCATGTCCATATTAGGCTAAATTCTGTCCAGGAATCCTTCCACAATTTCACCCATCATTTTGAAGCCAGCCTTTCTAAAGACTAGTGCCCTTGTGCCAGATGCCACCATCCCCCTGCTAAGCTGCAACTGGAACCATACTTTCCGGTGGTCACTCCTGCCAGAGGTTCCTCAATGCTCAGATCCCTCACCCACTCCCCGTTAGACAGTACGAGGTCAAGGGTATTCCCTTCCCTAGTTGTTCACTGACCAACTGCATCAGGAAATTATCTGTTCCCTCCTACACTTGGTGGCAGGTGTCCCCCACTCCACTCCTGGCAGGTTGCAGTCACCTACTATCACCACCCCACCCTTTTCACAGTTCCTCTGGATCTGTTCTGCCAATACCCTCTCTGTCTTTTCCGATTGGGAGGGTGGCCTGTACACCACCCCTAACCGTAGTGTCCTATTTTTTGGATCTTGGATTTGCATCCATAGAGCCTCTGTATCTCCCTCCTCCCCCTTCCCTAACACACTTTAGCCCCTCCCTCATGTAGACGTGAAGTGGAGCCTTCCAGTTGTGGCTTTAGCAAGGAGTATAGCCATCCTTGAATCCCTACAAGGGCTTTTCTTAGGCAGCTAGTCAAAGAACTCACTAGGGATGGGGCAGTGTGTACTAATAGGAACAGTGTTGCAGATGTCACAGTGGACAGTCCCACGGGTACCAGTGATCACTGTAGAGTGTGGTTTAACTAAAGACTGGAACAGAGGCAAACCACATGAGGACAAGGGTCCTGGACTTTTGGAGGGCAGATTTTAAAGAAGTGGGAGTTTGCCTTAGAAACTGCCTCAAAGGGGAGAATTTCCAAGGAGTGGTAGAGGCACAGTAGAGAACAATAAGGGAGGCACATTAAAAGCAACCAAACTCTGCATGAAGGAAATGAGTAAAAAGAAAAGGAAAAAGAGACTATTATGGTTTTAAGGGAGGTGGCCAAGGTGGTAAAGAAAAAAAGGGTGGTATTCAGGAGGAATGAGGAAAGACATAGTGAAGAGGATGGGGAGGTATAGCAAGTAAAGCAGTAGAAAGCAGGCAGGTGGTGAGGGGAGCAAAGATACAAATAGAGGAAAGGATTGCCAAGGGTCACTAAAGGGGGCAATACTTTCTTCAGCTATGTAAGTGAAATAAGGAAGTAAGGGGAGGAATAGTGAGGACTAGAAGAGCAGGGAAGGGGGGTTGCACAGAAGAGAACCATGAAAAAGATGACATCCTAAACAGGTACTTTGCTCAGTCTTCACAGTGCAGGTGGGGCAGACCATCTAATTCCTAAGATACACAAGGACCTCCAGCATCTGATTGGTAGACCCATTGTATCAGGGATAGGTTCCCTCACTGATGGACTATCCACGTTTGTAGATGCTTTTCTACAAACCCTAGCCATCTACTTACCCTCTTATTTAAGGGATACCATGGAGGTGTTGGAGGCCCTATGTGACTTTAAATGCGATGCAGACTACAAGTGGCTCACAATTGATGTGATGTCACACAGTACCTGCATCCAACATCATCTGGGCCTGAATGCTGTCTGTTTTTTCATGGATTCCTTTGACATTCATGTTGTTGTGTCTTCTGATTTTGTACTTATGCCCCTTGAAATGATCCTTACCAGTAAATACTTCACTTTCAATAATATCTTCTTTTTCCAAACATGTGGCATGGCCATGGCTTCATCGATGGCACCCTCCTACGCTAACCTTTTTATGGGGTGGTATGACAAAGTTGCCATCTACATCCCAGGAAGAACCCATTATAATGGTAGGATCAAGTATTGGTGTCAGTTTATTGAGGATATTTTGATCATTTGGGACAGCTCTGTGGAAGAAGCAGGATCATTTGTGTATATGATTAACACCAATGAATGGAATTTGCAATTTACACATTCATTCCACCCCTCAGAAATTGTTTTTTTAGACTTGACACTTACTGGCAAAATAGTGACTGAGAACTACAGCAAATCTTCTGCAGGCATTACAGTTTTGAGAACAGACAATTCTTTTTTTTTTAATTGGACCTTTTTTCTCCACCTCTGCGAACCCAACAGAGGCTATGATCCCTCCTTCAGAGAGGTAAATCCTCCGGCTCCACTGACTTCTCCTGCCCGTTTCCCCCCATAAAATTCCCCTGTGCCCCTCCGCTGCAGGGGCCAGGACAAGAAGTGCCCAGGTGAGCTCCCCCCTTAACACATGTGCAGCAATGCAGAATCGGGAGGCACTAGGAGTGATCAGGGTCATCATGGGTCCTGCCAGGTCTCAGTTTTTCCTTTGTTTTCTCCCGCACCCTTATGCCCATGCACCCTGGGTGTAGGCCAACCCCTTGTGCTTGCACCTGCACTGACCCAGCCACCGCTGGGTGTCAGTCGACAGTGCACAGTGTGAACCCCCCCTCCCTGAGGAAGAAGAGCAGTCCTCTGGATGCTCAATCGTTTCCTCCCCCGAACGACCCCCAAATGACCCAAGTCCATTCCTGAACCCGGGTCGCCTACATGGCACGAGGTGTGGCGTCCAGCGCCTCAACACTTAGCGCCACCAGGTCGGCTAGACCTGACAATTCTCATCCCAGTCACATACTGGATAATATTCCCGATGGACAGTTTTTCCACCTTTGGTGCAATTGTTCTGACATAATTACTTGTGATAGACAATCTAATGCTCTACAGTGCAGATTACTAGAGATTAGTAATCTTAAAGCCAGAGGGTCGTAGTTGGTGGGATAGTCTCATCCCCAAGGAGGATCATTAGTGGGGTCCCACAGGGATCAGTCCTTGGGCCCCTTCTGTTCAACGCCTATGTATCTGACATAAGGACAGGAATCAGGAGTAAGATGAGCCTCTTTGCAGATGACTCAAAACTGGGGCGGTGGTGGATGGGGAGGAGGGAGGTGGCCCTACAGGGACCTGGAGGCTCTGGAAAGATGGTCTAGAAAGTGGAAGCTGAGGTTCAATGCAGGGAAATGCAAGGTCCACCTGGGGCCAGAAACCCAGGCCAAGTGTACACCCTGGGGAAATGCTCAAGTCTCGATGGCTGAGAGAGACCTGGGGTGGTGGATGTCAAGATGAACAACTCTGAGACTTGTAGGAGGGCAGCAGCCAAGGCCAACAGGATGCTGGGATGCATCGCTAGGGGATCACCTCCAGAAGGAGAGTGATACTCCCTCTGTATAACTGCTTGGTGAGGCAGACTTGAGTACTGCATGCAGTTTTGGAGGCCACACTTAAAGAGGGACATTAACCTCCTGGAGAGGGTCCAGAGGAGGGCAACCAAAATGATTTGGGGCTTGGGGACAGGACCTATGAGGAGAGGCTCGAAGAGCTAAATATGTACACATTGGAAGAGAGAAGGGACCGGGGGACATGATAGAGGTCTTCAGGTACATGAAGAGGGTAAATAGGGAGGAACAGTCAGGGTGCTTCGAAGGAAGGAGGAAGGGGCCACTAGAGGGCATGGGTGGAAGCTGGAGGGGAAGATTCAGGGAGAAAGGAGGAGGTGCTATTTCACTGAGAGGGTGGTGGAGCCATGGAATGCACTGCCTAGGGGGCTGGTGGAGGCAGAGACAGTGGAGGGGTTCAAGAGGGGGTGGGACAGGTACAGAGGAAGGGTTCTGGAAGCAAAATCCAATGCAGCAAGAATATCCGGAACTGGGAAGGGAGAAGCCAGAGAAGGCGAGGGGGACAGCAAGGTCAGCACCCAGGGTGGGGGCTGACCAAACGAGCAGACACGAAAGACCGTTAGGCCTATTCTGCTGGCATTTTAGTATGTTAGTATGAAAGAAATAAGGAAGAACTCCTCATGGACAGAGAGAGAGAGTAACTCATATGATCAAATTAATTTTATAACCGAGTACAACACCATAGTCCCCAAAATAGTGGGAGCTCTGAGGAGGTTTTGGCCCATTTGTCAGGCTGACTCTGACCTCAAAGACAGAATAGGTGATCACCAATGGATGATATGGCAAGCTTTTAAACTAGATAAGGGGGAGGTACTGATAAAAGGCAGGAAAAGTCAAGCCTCCCCCCACAAAACATGGCCGGTAGTAGGGTAAACACTGAGGTACAGAGCTCAACACAGGGCAGGACGGGGGTAAATGGTAAAATAGATAAGAGCAATAAGAGCAGGGATGGGGGAAAAAAGGATCAAGCCAACATTAAACGGAGGGCAATGACTACTAATGCCCGTAGTCTGGGAAACAAGCTTTCTGAGCTAGTAGCTTTGATGGAAGATGAACAATTGGATATTGTGGCAGTCACAGAAACATGGTACACCGAGAACCATGAATGGGATGTCAACATACCAGGGTACACAATCTACAGAAGGGACAGGGAAGGTAAAAGAGGAGGTGGAGTAGCTCTATACATGAGGGAAGGGATCAAAGTTACAGAACTAAAAAGTAAAGGGGAGGACAAGAGGCACTCTGGGCTACCTTGGAGATGGGGAATGGCATCGCTATCCATACAGGAGTTGTATACAGACCCCCGTCTCAAGGGGAGGAAATGGACAAGAAAATGATAGAGGACATTCTCAAAATGGCTGAAAAAGGGGAGATACTGTTGATGGGGGACCTGAATATGCCAGATGTTAACTGGAGGACATGTACTGCAGCCACATCCAAGAGCAGGGTCATTCTTGATGCCCTGCAGGGGGCAGACCTTAGACAGCTAGTGCTGGAACCCACTCGGGAGAACAATACTAGACCTGGTACTCTCAAATGGAGAGAGGATCACAAATTTAGAAGTCGGTGAACATCTGGGAACAGCGACCACTGCACAGTGTGCTTCACAATAGGCACAACCATGGAGATAAGCCATACAAAAACAAGGATACTGGACTTTAGAAGGGCTGACTTTGGCAAAATGGGTGAACACCTGAAGAATGCACTAGCGAATGGCCAAATAGGAGGGGTGGAAGAACAACGGAGAAAAATCAAAACTGCCATCATAGAGGCAACAAGTCTTTGTGTAAAACAAATAAAGAAAACAAAGCGGAGTAAAAACTCACTATGGTTCTCAAAAGAGGTGGCAGGGAAGGTTAAGGAGAAAAAGGCTGCATTCAAAAAGTACAAGGAATCACAGAAGGAGCACGACAGGGAACTGTATCAATTAAAGCAGTAAGAAGTAGGAAAGGCAGTCAGAATAGCAAAGGCACAAACCGCGGAAAAAATAGCCAACTCAGTCAAAAAGGGGGATAAAACCTTTTATAGGTACAATAGGGAGCATAGAAAGGTTAAGGGAGGGATAGTGAAGATTAATAAAGGAGAGGGGAGGTGGGCAGAGGGAGACAATGAAAAGGCAGAGATACTGAATGAATACTTTTGCTCAATATTCACAAAAGAAGATAAGGAGCAGTTACCTAAACCAGACAATAGAAGCACTCTGGGTAGGGGGGTTGATACCAGTCCATTCACAGAAGAAAGAGTCCTGAAAGAACTCCTAAAACTCAAGGTGGACAAAGCAATGGGGCCTGACGGGATTCACTCCAGAATCCTAAAAGAACTAAGTGGGGACCTAGTGACACCACTCACCACACTTTTTAACAAATCATGGCAGGATGGGGTGGTACCTGAGGACCGGAGGAGGGCAGATGTGATTCCCCTTTACAAAAGTGGGAGCAAGGCAGAAGCAGGAAACTACAGACCTGTAAGTTCGACCTCAGTGGTAGGGAAAATGATGGAATCACTTCTGAAAGAAAGAATTGTTGAGTACCTAGAGGCCAGCGGGGCACAGGACCCAAAGCAACATGGATTTACAGCAGGAAGGTCATGTCAGACTAATCTAATTGATTTCTTTGACTGGGTGACCAAAGTAATAGACCAGGGAGGGGCTGTGGATATGGCCTACCTAGACTTTAGCAAGGCATTTGACACAGTCCCACACAAAAGATTAATAATCAAGTTAACCAGCCTGGGAGTGGGTCCCAGGGTGGTAGCCTGGGTAGCAAACTGGCTGCACAACAGGACACAGAAGGTAATAGTGAATGGAACACATTCTGAAGAAAGGGGGGTTACTAGTGGAGTACCTCAGGGCTCAGTACTGGGTCCAATCCTCTTTAACATCTTTATAAGTGACTTGCAGAGGGTCTGGAGGGAAAGGTATGCCTCTTTGCAGATGACACAAGATCTGTAACAGAGTTGATACAAAGGGGTAGAAAAGATGAGAAGGGACTTGGCAAGGTTGGAGGAATGGTCAGACATATGGCAACTTAGATTCAATGCAAAGAAGTGCAAAGTAATGCACCTGGGAAACAAAACCCAGGAGAAGAGTACACAATAGCAGGGAGGTACTAGCAACAACAAAATGGAAGGGACCTAGGAGTAGTCATATCAGATGACCTAAAGGTGGGTAAGCAATGTGAAAAGTCAGTAAGGAGAGCCAGGGGGATACTGGGATGCATAGGAAGGGGCATCACAAGTAGAAAAAGGGAAGTGGTTATCCCTCTATACAGACAGTTGGTAAGACCCCATCCGGAGTACTGTGTGCAGTTTTGGAGACCTCATCTATGCAAGGACATAGACAGGATGGAAGCAGTCCAGAGGAGGGCAACTAAAATGGTGCAGGGTCTACATCAGAAACCATATGAAGAGAGACTGAGAGAGCTTAATATGTATACCCTTGATGAAAGGAGGGACAGGGGGACATGATAGAAACATTCAAGTACCTCAAGGGAATCAACAAAGTCCAGGAGGGTAGCATCTTTCAGAAAAAGAGATGTGTAAGAACAAGGGGGCACAGTTTAAAGATAGAGGGGGGACGGCTCAGGGGTAATGTGAGGAAATTCTTTTTCACGGAGAGAGTGGTGGATACATGGAACAGCCTTCCTGAGGAGGTCGTTGGGTCTAAAACAGTGGGGGAATTCAAACATGCATGGAACAGATACAAAGCAATTATAGTGGGGGGTTGCAGGAAGCAGGCTGTTGGTTAACTAGAATCTGCAGCTTATCCAATAGGTAGGGAAATGGGCAGACTGGGTGGGCCAAGTGGTCCTTATCTGCCGTCAAAGTCTATGTTTCTATGTTTCTATGTCACAAGGGGAAAAGAATTCAAGATTTTGTGGCTAAAAGTCACTTAACTCAAGCTGGCAGTCCTCCTGGAACATTTGCTTTGGTTTTAGCAGGTGTCATTCATGCAAAATTTGCCAGTATGCCCAAGAGGGTGCCACTTTATTTATTTATTTAGCTTTTGTTGACTGGGTAAGTGCACTAGACAAATCCTGCCTATTTTCAGGCACGACCTGGGGAAGGGGGATACAGATGAATGCCAACTGACTTTGAACCAGATTAAGCTGTTGGTGGTATTTTTAGTGAATGAGGGAAATTTGGCCAGGACACTGGGGAAATTCCCCTACTCTTTTCGATAAGTGCCATGGGATCTTTAACATCCACCTGAACTACCACCAATCCAAGCAGATGGGACCTCGGTTTAACGTCTCATCAGAAAGACGGCACCTCAGAAGTGCAGCATCCCTCTCATGCTGCACTACAGTGTCAGTACTGGGATATTAACCCAAGTGCCAGATGTGGGAACTGAACCCACAGCCCTCTGATCTCCCGGCCTCAGAGGCGAGTGTGCTACCTACTGAGCCACTGACACTGATAGCTCAACTAATGACCATTTCACAAGCTCAACTAATGACCATGTGTTCAACATCAAACTTCACATAACTTGCAGGACTCCCTATGCTGTTTATACTTTGTGGTGCCTTTGTGCCAAATTATATATAGGACGAGTAAAATGTCCTTTGAAAGAACATTTTCCAGAGCATTTAAGGTCTATTTTACATGCAAGATACAGCACCCCAGTTGGGTCCCATTGAACCCTAATGCACATAACAGATGTTAACAGTTTCAAATTCTTGGGTATAAGTTGAGTGCCACCTCCTGTGAGGGGTGGAGACAGACTATGCATGCTCCTACAAAGAGAGAGTAGGATTATTTACACTCTAGGGGCCTTGTATCCAGAAGGATTGAATGACAGATGGGATATTCTACCATACCTATAAAAAACTGATGAATTATTTATTTCTCTAATTTGATTCTACCTTGTTTTATTTTTCTATATTTATTATTCTTTTCATTAATTGAAACCATACTTTATAAAGATAGAGGGGAACATGAGATGATATCCAAAAAGGCAACCAGGGTGCTAAGATTGGCCAAGGTGAGGATGGAGCAGAGGTTGGCACAGGGGATCAGAAGTGGGGAGAAAGGGTTCTTTTGGCATATTAGGGAAAGGAGGAAAGTGAATGGGCAGATTAGCAGACAGAGGTCAGGGATTTGGTGGGCAGAGGAGACCAGGGAGCAGGCAGAGATACTCAAGGAATACTTTGCCTCGGTCTTCACTAAGGTTGATGGAGGGTCTATGCATTATTGCGGGGGGGGGAGGCTAGAAATGAGGACAGTCATGGATATTGAAATTCCTGTTTGTAGGATGCCGGAAGCTCTTAAATCCTTGAAAATGGATAAGGCACCAGGTCCGGATGGCCTTCATCCCAGGATGCTAAAGGAGATGGCAGATGTGCTTGCTGCACCCCTGGCAGACCTTTTCAACTCCTCCCTTTAGACGGGGTGGGTGCTTCAGGATTGGAGGATGGCTCATGTTGTACCTATCCACAAAGGAGCCAGGTAACTAGAGGTCAGTCAGCATGATGTTGGTGGTAGGCAGGATGATGGAGGCCATCATGAAGGAGCAGCTAGAGGTGTTTTTGGAGTCACAAGGCCATCTGGATGATCACCAACATGGCTTTGTTCAGGGCAGATCATGTCAGACTAACCTTGTGGAGTTCTACAACTGGGTGACAAAGGAGCTGGACCAGGGCAGGACAGTGGATGTCCTCTTTCTAGATTTCAGCAAGGCATTTGATTTGAAGACATACCCTGGATTGCTGGACAAGCTGGGGGAATGTGGGCAGGGGAAAGGATGGTAAGGTGGATAGGAAACTGGCTAACTGGGTGGTTTCAGAAGGTAGTGGTCGGGGGGTATCAACTCCCAGGAGAGTCATTAGGTCCCACAAGGGTCGGTACTGGGTCTACTTCTGTTTAATACTTAAATCTCAGACATCATGGATGGTATCAGGAGTGGGATGAGCCTCTTTGCTAATGACTCGAAGCTGGGGGTGTTGGTGGATGGGGAGGAGGGTGGAAGAGCCTTGCAGGGGTACTGAAGACTCTGGAGGGGTGGTTACACACCTGGAAACTGAGGTTTACTATCACTTGGGACCTTGGAACCCAGCTCATGGGTATTTTTTGGACGGGAGAAACTGCAGGTTTCAGGAGGGGAACAGGATCTTGGGGTGGTGGTGGATGCCAAAATGAATAACTCTGAGCAGTGTAGGAGGGCTGTGGCTAAAGCAAATAAAATGCTTGGGTGCATCGCGGGGGGGATAACCTCGAGGAGATGGGAGGTGCTTCTCCCTCTGTACAACTGCCTGGTTAGACCACACCTAGAGTACTGCATGCAGTTTTGGTGCCTGTACTTGAAAAGGGACATTGCACTTCTGGAGATGGTCCAGAGGAGGATGACCAGGATGATACAGGGTCTGTGGGAAAGATCCTATGAGGAGAGACTTGAGGAGCTCAACTTGTACTCCCTGGAGGACAGGAGGGACAGAGGGAATATGTTTGAGGTCTTTAAATATCTTAAAGGATTAAATAGGGGTCAGCCCAAATAGGGTGCTCCAGCTGAGGGAGGAGGGGGCCACCCAGGGGCACTCCATGAGGCTGACTGGTGGGAGGCTCAGCAGGGAGACTAGGAGATGTTACTTTACCGAGAGGGTGTTGGACCCTTGGAGTGCACTGTCTGCAGAACTGGTGGATGTTAATACAGTAGAGGGATTCAAGAGGAGCTGGGACAGGTATAAGGGGAAAGTAAATCTGAGTAATGCCGGATCTGGAGGTGTAACTCCAATGGGGAAGGGGGTCGGGGAGTTGCAGAGGAGGTGGGGGGACAGTGACGGTGTCCTCACTGGGTGCTAATCTTTCAGTAGACTCGATAGACCATTAGGCCTGCTCTGCTGGCATATTAGTATGTTAGTATATTTTATCCTTTGCAGGTTGCAATGTTGCACAGTTTTGGAATTCCTGCCTGCTCTTTAGAAATTTTATTTTACAGAAATGAATATTATTTGATATTTCACAAACCACAAAAGTGGACTTTTGTGAACTTATGCTTAATGCATACATTTAATGCAATTGTCCTTCACTTGTCTAACCTGCTCTTTTTTAAAATAACTTTTTTCTCTCTCTCTTTGAATTAGCATTTTCTAAGAATATATGTATTCCACAGTGATTTACATATTCATACATTTTTATCATATTGTGGTGTTTTCTCAAAAAGGATCCTATTGTAGGCAAGCAGATGTTAATCAGTTATTTTGTAGTTACTATACTTAATATAAGTATATTGCTGTAAGGCACTACTACTTAAGCAGCATCTGTAACTAATGTGACCACTCCCACTTAGGAAGAATCCACACTAGTTTGAAGCACCAGGAATTTTGTGTGTGTGCTGTTCTGTAATAAATTCACTCTGCAAGCACTAATTTAGTGCCTAGCTCCTTATTTCAGCAGGGTGGCTCCTGCCTTCTAAGCGTTATGTTTTATGACTGCTGCTCCCTTTACTTCTGCTAGCACCAGCGTGTTTGTTCTCTTCTCTCCTAATTCAGAGAGATGCAGTTACAAAACCCACAAGTACACATTGTATCTAACAGAAGAGAGAGAGAGCGTGCGTATAATTATGTAAATTAACAGTCGGAGCAACAGGTATTAGGAGACTGATCATCTATATGTTTGCCCCAGGGTTTTTGAGTATTGAAGCTGATGAGGATCTCATATCTAGCTGAATGCACAAGTGTTCTTGAAAAGAACAGATGTTCTTTATTTCATTATATTAATATGTAACAAAGATTCATAGCAGTCAGTAGAGACTGCATCAACATTCCTAAGTAAATTCTACCTTTTCTGAACATCAGACAGCTTGTGAGATGGCTAGCATTTCTGGGACATTTATCATATACAGACTTTGGGTTTACCCCTCTTCCTACTGTTAAAGATTACAGGGGACTGTTTTGAATATCAAATTTACGTATGGATGACTTTGATGTCTTTATTACCCTGTATGAGGAAATGTGTATTTGATTTGCATAAAACAAGAAACACAAAGTTCAAAAAAAAAAAAAGAAGAGAGAGCGTTACTAGTGCTATTTCTTTAGGTCCACTCCAGAAAGTCCTCTGGGCATGTCTCCCATCACATGAAAAACCCCTTTGTAGCTCACAAGCAGAATCAGTATCAGTTCTTTTCTCCTCAAACATGTTGCGCTGCTACTGCCAAATGCTGAAATGCGGCATTAGCGGTAAATGATATGCACTTATATTGATGAGCTGAAATGCTTGCGCTGTTATTACCATGCTGAATTGACGTGTTACCCTTCTTCTCGGTACAGTAGCAGGAACATCCCCATTGGACTGTAGTTCCTATGGTCAGCTTCTCCAGGCAGCAGCTCCAGTAATTTCCCTTTGTCCTGATGTCCTCAGTGGGTTAGGTTAACACAGCCAGCATGGCTCTCCATCAGGTCTCCTGCTCTCTAGCAGGGCTTAAGCCAGTATGGCCAGCATGGATCCCCTCGGGTCTCCTGCTCTCTAGCAGGGCTTAAGCCAGTATGGCCAGCATGGATCCCCTCGGGTCTCCTGCTCTCTGCCAGATGTTAGGCCAGCACAGCCATCATGGATCCCCCTCAGTTCTCCTACCCTCCTCCAGGGGTTTGGTCAATACATCCAGAAAGACTGCTCTCAGCTCTCCTGCTCTCTTCCAGGGGTTAGGTCAGCATGGGCAGCATAGATCCCTCTCAGCTCTCTTGCCCTCCTCCAGGGGTTCAGCCAATACATCCAGAATGGACTGCTCTCAGCTCTTCTGATCTCTTTCAGGGGTTAGGCCAGCATGGGCAGCATGGATCCCTCTCAGCTTTCCTGATCTCTCCTCTCTGGGAGCTTGTAGCTGTTGTTATACTCTTATCAGGGCCTGACAGGCCGGAGGAAGCCAATGAAACAAAAGTGCATTTTGGTTACTATGGAGTCTGCTAACCCCAGGCTTCTAGAGTCTTCCACAAGGAACTTACACCATTGGACATAGCAACAGGCAACTGGTGAATGAAGCAAAAGTGCATCCTGGTTACCATACCTCTGTTCCGGTCTGTCTCTTGCTCTATCTCTCGTAAACATACAGAGTAAACTTACATTTCAATTGCCCTTCCCACATCTTACTGCTCACCTAAAGGATAGTCAGGGGTTCAGGCTGCAGCCCAGTGACTTATGCCCCACACAATCATTGAAAGCAGTGAAACGTCAAGGAACATTATACCATTGATAAAAAGCTAGTTTACCCATATCAGATCATGAAACAGCACTTACTGGTGCACTCACTGCTCCAGTCCATAGGGCTGCTGGGCTGTACATCAGACATTCAAACCCATCAATAACCTCAGGGCTCAGGTCACTGCTCTCTGCCTCTGATTTATGATTCTAATGCGCAGCTGTTGGTTGGACATCCCTTACTACTAGACGCCTGCTCCATGCTGGGTTATGGACTCTTAAACTGCTCCTGCAGAAATTGCCAAGTTATCTCTCTTCCCTTATTAGTATCTCACATAGTGCATACTCGTTAAGAAAATCTGACTTTATTATGCTTGACATACCAAGGACGTGGATCTCCTTTGGTAAACGTGCTGTTGCATATGCCCTTCCCTCTATTTGGAACCAATTACGTCTCGTAAAATCGTCATAGCCACGCCCCCTGGGTCTGTGTGGTGGCTGCTTGTGTTTGTCTGTGTCTGTAGCTTAGTTTTTGTGGATTTACATGTTTTCTGCTTGTGGTAACTTACCATTCTTGCTCACTACATCCGTGAAAGTCTCCTGGACTGGATTTCTGCAAAAATCATCATCAGGTATCTTTATTTTCATTTTAAAATCAACTTTTGGAAGCTATCCCAAGCAAAACATAAGTGAAGCAACTACATCTGACAAACTTGGTGACTCTGAGTCCTGCTGGAATCCACATTTTCGTCTGACCTGCTCCATGATCTGTATGTGGGCTTTTCAGCAACCTGTTTGAATGACAAAGACATACAGACAAAGATTTCACATCCTGCATATGTGCAGGCAAAGTTAATCACCTTCAGGAATTTTAACATTTCAGTGACTCTGGACCTCAGCTGCTGATCATTCTTTTGGCTTTTGACTTAACCACCAGGTACCTATTTGCAAGCGACTGGGTGCAACTGACAAGCTACAACAAGGATAAATGGGCATATCATCCTCTATTACTAACAACCTCCTTGCTCTGGGTCCCTAGACGCCTGCACTGGTCCAAGCCGCATAAGCCTCAGAAGTGTAATTCTATTGACTACAAAGTACAGCAACTGTCTCTTAAACTCCTACTCCTCCTCCTCTTGATATCAGGAAGTGTCCACTCAAATCCTGGCCCTGTCTTCTACAGTACAACAAAGCCTACCAAAATGGAGGGGGGGCTCAAAACTGCTACCTTAAACATCTGCAGTCTCCTCCCAAAACTGGCATCCCTTCAAATCTTTGCCAGCCAACACAACCCGGATATTCTTGCCATCGTCGAAACTTGGTTGACACCTAATACTCCGGATCATGCCATCTCTATACAAGGTTACAAGATATTCAGGCTGGATAGGACCTCGAAAAGGGGTGGTGGGTGTGCAATCTACATAAAAGGACTACCTCACCTGTCTCCCTGGTTCTTACCCCACCACAGAAACCTCAGTGCAACTCCTTCCTATCAAGATACTACTTGGTGCCCAAAACAAAGTCCTCACGATTGCTGCTGTCTATATCCCACCAAAAGATCCTGATTCCGGCCTACAGGCTGTCCTCGAGTTTGTAAGTACACAACCTTCTGACATCGAACTCCTTCTCCTTGGGGACTTTAATATAAATTGGCTTGTTCCTGATGCAGGGTCAAACAAAGATGCTATCCTAGCAGCAAATTTAACACAAGTGGTAAACTCCCCTACCAGGAAAAACTACAAATCAGGGAACAGCAACCTCATTGACTGGATCCTTACCAGCCACCCTACCCATATAATCAATGTAAGTGTTCTCCCTGACTCGCTCAGTGATCACTCTCCAATAATATGTACCTGGACAAATAAGTTTTGTAAGCCGCCTCCAAAAACCATCTATAGCAGAGTCTTACCTTATGGCAACCTTACTCATCTCAAGACCTGTCTTAGGCAGATAAACTGGTCCTTGATTTACAAAACTCAAGATGTTGACCTAGCCCTTGATTACTTTATTACTGCTTTCAACACTGCCTGTGACACCTATGCACCAGTAAAAAAGCGCAAAATCAAAGCACTCACAAATCCCTGGCTCACGCAAAGCTTTTGGCACAACTCAAAAGTAGGGATCACCTTTGGGCCACTGCAAGAGCTACTGGCACTCTGTCGGACATTCAAAAGTATAAACAGGCTCATAACCACTGTACTAAACAGATCTGCTTGATGAAGAGCTCCTACTTCAAGAATCCCTCTCCAACTCCTGGGGCGAAGGAAATCCTTCTGGGACAACATAAAGAATATCATGGGTCAGCAGTCCAAATCCTCTCCTACAATAATGAATGTGGATGGAACCATTACATTAGACCAGAGATCATTGCAAACACCTAAATGATACCTTCATGGACCTTAGTGGTGTACTCTCATCTGATTTCTTCACTGATGCTGACCTCCAATTTCTACTTCTACTACCTCTCCAACCAAACCACCCTTCCATTTCAAACTAGTAAAGGCACGTGAAATCTATAAATATGTAAAGAAGGCCATTTCTAAGTCCCGAGCAAGCAGCGACACTATTGACCTTAAACTTCTGTCCCTCACTCTGGAAGAAGTACTGCTCCCCCTCACAAAAATTTTCAATCTCTCCCTCTGCTACAGCCAATTCCCTAGGAAATGGAAGGCTGCAGTTGTCACTCCGGTGCACAGAAATGGTGATAAGTCACTGCCTGATAACTATCGTCCGATATCAATACTACCACCTCTCTTTAAGGCCCTTGAACGCTTGGTGGCGGACCAACTTTCAGACTACCTGGAAAAGCACAACATCCTATGCACTCAGCAGCATGGATTTAGGAAAGGGCACAGCACATCGACTGCCCTACTTGAATTCTCAGGAGCAATCCACAATGCCATGGACAAAGGAAACCTAACTGGAGCAGTCTATATTGACTTAACCAAGGCATTTGCTACAGTTCACCATGGCCTACTTATCAAACAGCTACTATCCCTAGGGCTCTCGCAGGGTCCTGGTGACTGGGTAAAAAATTACCTTGCTCAGCGCTCTCAATCTGTAAAAGTAGCTGGAGTTCTCTCAGACTCAAAACCGGTTCGCTCAGGAGTTCCCCAGGGATCCATCCTGGGCCCCCACCTTTTCAGCCTTTTCCTAAACTCCCTCCCCAAATCCTGCCCTGAACAAATAATCCTCTATGCCGATGATGCCGTGATTCTTGCCACTCATAAAGATCTGAATCTCTTACGCCTCAACCGTCAGCATGCTTTTTCCAAAGTTGAGATGTGGTTCCTTGAACATAAGCTGGTTCTAAACCACAAAAAAACTAAATCCATGCTCTTCTCTAACCATAAAACAAGAAGCGCAAGTCCACTCACCATTAATACATACCTGGAAATACCCTTGAACAAGTGCCAATTTTCAAATATCTTGGAATCAACTTTGATCAAGGCCTAACCTTTGTAACTCACATTGATAGTACAGCAAAACTATTAATCAGCGATTGGGATTCTGTATCGGAACCGACAGCTTCTTACCCATTCTGCACTGAGGATTGCCATCAATCCTCTATCATCTCAGTCGTTGACTATGGCTTAGTTATATATGGATCTGCCACTACTACAGCACTTAGTCGCATTACAACATCCCTAAATAAGGCCTGTCGGCTGCTCACTGGTGCACATCGCACTCCACACATGTGAACTCTATGCTGACTCAGGTTGGTTGCAACTTTCAAACTGGATAAAGTACCTTACCTGCCTGATGGCAAAAAATCCACTCTGGGCCTCACTCCACCCTGTATCCAAGACCTGTTATGCCCGGCGCTAGCACCGTTTTACCAGAAGATCAGAACACCAGCCTCTCCAAGTCCCCGATGCGGACTTCCAGGGACAAAGATCATTTGCCTATCGTGCTCCCAGCTGGCTAAATGCCCTCAGCACTCATATTACTGCCTCCACCTCTCTAGGTATTTTCAAATCAAGGCTTTTCTCACCTGCCACCTCCAGCTCCTGTGACTGCCCTGATTAAACCTCCTATTTTCTCACTACCCACCCTGTTCCGTTATTTGACAAAGACATGTTTGGGAAACCTTTTCTCCTGCTATTGTCTGCTCCCCACACCTTTCACTTACCCTCTCTGTTCTGACTTTTTCCCTGTTTGTTTCTCCTAATCTGGCATGACTTCTTTCTTGTAATAATAATGTGATTATTGATATCTCATGTCCTTTTGCACAAGTGATTTGATATGTATTTGTATATGTTTTCTTGCTCTTGACACAACACAAATTGTTGTGTTATCTATGTAACCTTTTTGTACTGTACCTAATTGACGTGGAACCTTTGTAAAAGAGCCTCTGGCTCAAAGGTAGTAATTCCTAGAACAATAAACTAAACTAATTACAAACCGTACTGAAACTAACTAGCACAGTTTCAATAAACTTCTACAAATCGCTAAGTTCAGCCAAAATAAAAGACACCTGTAACTGTCATTAAGTCTCTTCCTTCCCCACGTGTGCCATATTTATCCACTGGTAAGGTATAATTGCTTTGTCATATTAACTGCTTTCCCTTCCCCTTCTACTCCTGGCTTTATTTATGCTTACTCTCCACTGCTACTCTATCAAATCACTCCTCCCCCCCCCATATCAGTTGTAGTCTGTTGTTTGTTCTAGCTGCCAAAATATATGTATTGCAAACACCAGTCATCATGTTTCATTTATCAGTATGCAACCTGTAAGTCGCTTCCCTGTCTCATATTAATGTTTACCACCTGCGGTCACCCTATGTGGTACCCTTGTATTTATATCCAGCCTGTATCATGTAACGTGCATTTCATGTATATACTGTTATTACCTATCTATGTTTGTACTTTAAGTGTTTATGTCACAGGACCTCCTTGTGAATGAGCTTGCTCAATGGAGTTTTCCTGCAATAAACTTGAACTTGAACTTGAAACTTGAACATGTGATGACTCTTCTTTAAAACAGCCAGCACTTGACTCCCTCTCCCATATGACGTCATGTTGTAGAGGAGACTGTTTTACAGAGACAGGCCCACCAGACCTGCAGCATTATAGCTCTGGTCCAGGTCAGCAACCTGAACTGCGATTGGCTTCAAAATAGCAGGTCAAGTCGTGTCAACCCAGTTGTGGGTGGTGGGGGGGGGGAGTCAGATCTGCAACAGAGCTGGTCTGCCCATTCCTAATTAAGACTAGATTGAACAACACAGGTCTCTTGCTTTGATTTATTTCTAGTTAGCCTCTTTTTCAAGTTCATGCCATCTCTTATTTCAGTTAATCATAACCCATCCAATGCCTTGCCAGGATCAGTTTGATTCTCAAACTAAATTATGCCATCTCTTATTGTATCTGTAAAAGACAGCTACTAAGTACCTCTTTTTTTCCAAAGTAAAAGAAAAAGTTTCTTAATATATTCAAGCTGCAGCTATACTCCTACAGTAAAATCCACAGTTTATTGAAAGACCATACCATCAGGCTAGAAGTATAACCTAGCGGTTAGAGTAATGAGCTTTGAATGAGCTTAGTACATCCAGCAGACCTGGGTTTGATTCCCACAACCTCCACTTGCACACTGTGTGATTTCTGCGAAAGTCACTTAACCACCCCAGTGCTCCCAGGTTGTCATTGAAAACAGGCACTTGTGCCTAGTTGGCCAGGCATTATTTGGCTACCAAAGAATTAAAAAAATAGTAATTTATGAAAATATTTTGGTTTGTGTTGGCCACTGTTCTTGATCAAAGTTGTTGCAGAATTCTTCAAGCATGACCTCTGTGTACAAAGGCCTTTCCAAATATGTTTTCTGTATATTCTGAACATACTGCCATTGGCCTTGGCCTGTCCATGGTCATATGAACTTGGGATAGTAACCTAATTTGCACAATTTATTTATATATCAGAATGCAGAATTTGCACTATACAATAATATAAATAATCGCAATTTTTTTTGCAATTTATGAAAACTACAAAGAAACTAATTACATGAGCCTATAAAATTCATATGAGAACTTGCCACCTCTTAAGAATTTGATTTTATGGTGGTATGAATAGCAATAACGCCATTCTATCAGTTACAAATAAAGAGAGACTCCATTAGAAAAAGGAATGCCAGCAGCAATGGGTAACCAAATAAAAAAGTATTTCAATAGTACTGTATGTGTGGATAATATGCATTAATTACAGAATGTTTAAGGTTGTTGGAAAAAATGAAATTACCTGAGATGTGTAGACATTTGTTTTATAATGCTGGAAACATTAGGAATTAACCATGGTCAGCTTGAATAATTATCAAACCATACTGACCATGGTTATCCATGGTCTGTTTTTCATCCATTTGCCATTACTGGTTGTCCTTGGATAACCATTGTTAAAATCATGAATAAACCACGAATGAACATAGTTGCTGACCATGTATAACCATGGTTTAACTTTATACAACCATGGTTTATCATGATCCTCAGAGCAAGGCTATCATCTGTATCTTTTTCTGCTGTCCTGCTAGTGTGGTTCAAGGGTGAGGTTAGGCATTGCCTGATTATGCGCTTTAACTCTTTAATCCCAGGATGCCTCTGGAAATGAGCTGTTACATCTGAGTGGGTCTTTCTTGATGAAAGTCTTTTACTAAATAAAGAAATAAATAACAACTCTTTGCGAAAAAACAATTTGGGTTTTGGGGGAACTGGGGGAGTTCTGGCACAACATGAGTACAACAGGATGGCCTCCACCCTTCAACTAAGGGAGCTGGGAGCCTTGGCAAAGAAGTTTGATGCATTTATTACTGGCCATTTGGGTGGAGGCTGCAGCCAGGGAGGACCGGGGAGTGTTACCATCTAAGGGAAATCAGCCAAGCTCTCCCTTATTCACAGGAGAAATGTGTAGACCATGCAAAGAAAAAGGTGTAGCATGTATTGGGGTAAAAGTGAGGAGGACCACTGGGAGAAAAGAGGATAGTCAGGGAAGAACTCAGGGACAGTCTTCCGGAACGTGGCTGGGAGTCTGGGCAATGACATTAAAGATATCCAGGCAATGGCAGAAGAGGGACAGCTAGATGTTATAGTGGTCACCAAAATGTAGGCAATACTTAACCATGACTGGGACCTGCTTATCTCAGGATATGCCATCTTTAGGAGGGATTGGGTAGTGGGGAGAGAGTATCACAGCAACTAAGGATAAATCTATTGGTCTGAAGCAGGTATTAGTTCAATATGGGTCTAGCTGATGGTAGAGAGAGGTAGGAGCATCAGATCTGGGGTATTATACAGGCCCCAAAACCAAACAAACGAGGGAAACAAAGCCCTCAGGAGGAAAATCAAAAAAACTGTGGCACTGGGGGAATATAATTCTGGGAAGAAATCTGAATTTAGAGGGAGGCTACTGTTGACTGAAGTGTATGGGCGAGAAGTGTCAGATGCCAGTATGGGTTCCTCTCCAGTACCAACATGTGAAGGAACCAACAAGGAGAGATACAATCCTGAATTTGGTGCAATCAAAGCAGGAAGTTATTGAAGGGGTGACAAATGAAGCCCCTTCAAAAGAAATGACCACAAGTCGGTGTGGTTCAAAACCCCTCTCAGGAGCAGACACACACACAGAATGGTGGTTCTGCCTCTTAGGAGAGCTAATTTTGGGAAAATGTGGGAAAACTCAGTGGGGTGGGGCAGATGAGGGGGAGAAACATAGACAGCCATAAAGAAAGGAGTACAGATGTCACCAAGTGCTGGCAGTATAGGATAGAGAGGTTAGAGCAAAGAGCTGTGAATAAGTGTAGTAAATCCAGCAGACCTGTGTTTTATTCACTCACCTGCAGTTGCATATTGTGTGACCATGAGCAAGTCAATTAACCTCCCTGTACCCCTTTAAATGGGCCTTGTGCCTAGTGGACCATACCCAGTTATTACCAATGAATAAAAAAGTGATTTATTAGGTTGGGAAGAACAAGGTCAAAGTGTTTCTCTGGGAGGTGAGTAAAGAAGATAGGGAGAAAAATGGGCCTTTAAAAAATACAATACAAGGGGAACAATCAGAGTTTGCTATGCAGAACTACCGAGAAGAAGTCAGAGAGTCCAGTGCAGTGGTGAAGAGGGCACATTCAGAGACTGAACTCAGGTTAGCCAAGGTAGTGAAAGTCAACTGGAAGAACATGCTTTGCTGACAGAAAGGAGTGTAAACACCTAGCTTTACCTTAAAGTTATATTTATATTCATTTAGAGGCTATGACTGAAATTCAGTGGGAGGGAGCAACCAGCCATGCCCTCTGCCTGAACTATTTAAATCAGCTCCCTCCAGCCTCACTCTGAAGCACTAGTTCTTTGCTGCAGCCAGAGGCTCTGCTGGGGCTCTGCCCCCTGCCTTGCCTCCAGTGTTTGTTTCCCACCTTCCGTTTGTGGTTTGAACTTTCTGCTTGGATTGCCTCACCTGGCTCTTGGTTAATGTTTTGCTTTCTGCCTCTGGCTGAAGTTTGTGCTTCTCTCTGTCTCCTGTTTCTGCTGCAATCCTGTTGTAGCTGTGCCTTGTGTTTCTCCTGTTTCGTTTCATTTAGGCTTCTAGTTTTCACTGCATCTTCCTCTCTATTTTGCTTTTAACTTGTGCTATTCAGCTCCCCTTTTGCTGTTTTTGCCTGCCTGTAGCAATCTCCCTGTGCAACTCCATCCTTAGTTGTATAAACCTGGCTCCTAGCAAGCAGTCTCTCCTTTTGGCTTCTGAAGTTGTTCCCCTCAGCAGCTATTACTCCCTAGTTTTCAGTTTTCATGTGCTCTGCCTTCCCTAACAATTTCATGTGTTGCTTCTACTGCCAGTGTTTCCCATATACTCCTGCTTTTCCTAGCAGTTTAATTTGTTTATACTGCCTCAGCCTACCTGCCTTGCCATGCATCAGCAACTAACACTAACCTCCTTTATGGACTTGGTTGGCATGCATTCCTCATTTGTTCCATGCTTGTAACATTCAATTGCATTTAATGTCCTAGCTGTCAATTGATGTCTCAATCAGCACCTTGGCAACTGGGCTTCGCCATGGCCTGTGCTACTCCTGCATTCAGCTTAACAAGCAGTTGTTCTGCCTCACCCATGTTTCATTTCCTTCATTACTTATGTCTGTCAGACTTTTTGCCATGGCGTCCAACTACTCCTGCAATTCAATAAAAAGCAGCTGTTCAGTCTTCCTACATTTCATTCCCTCCATTGCTCATAGCCGTCAGGCTCCGCCATGACCTCCATGACTCCTGCATTCAGATGCATGCCAGCCACAACCATAGTATGGCTTCCAGAGCCCTGCTCTTTAATCAGTCAATCAATCAATATCTTTATTTATCCAATCGGGCACCATTGAGCAAGCTCATTTACAAGGTGGACCTGTGGTCATACAATAATAATACAGAAAGACAAGTTACAATGGTACAAACAGTAAAATTAGCTGCTATTATAGTAATAATGCACATTTACAGGTAATATACATTGAACATAGATCTACAGGAAGTCGTGGATATTGAACTTGTGTGGATCCATGCCCAAAACTGTGCATTTTGTTGGGGAGATTTGTTAGGGAGAAGGTAGGCATTCCAGATAGAAGATGTTGAGGGAATAATGTAGGGGGAGGTAGGGAATAGGGGCACAATCGAAGAGGACCCAACTGTTGGAGCAGAGTGAGGAATTGGAAGGACGGAGGACCGTATGAAAGGCGAAGAAGCAATTTTACCCCAAACATGGCGACGTAAGGAGGAATAATGCTGCAGTTATACTGAGCACAAAGGGAGGAATACAGGAATAGAGGTGTGACTGAGTGGTCCTGGAGGTTGGGGCAGAGGGAGGTGCTGGATGGACGAGAGACCGATTTTTTAGGATGAAAGTCGATAATTATCCCCAAGTGCGGTAGCATATGCTGGAATCAGGCTGCAGTAGTTCTGAGCATTGTAGAACGGGATATAGGAGTTTGGCAATGAATCCTGTGGATCTGTTGGTGGGCATGCCAGAGGCAGAGGCACACTTTTCAGCGGGGGCTGCCGTTTAAGGACCACCGTTTGAGGAAGGGAGGTTAGTTAGTGCTGAGTAAAGCAGTTACAAATTTCCGTAATGCCATCACGGTAAAGCCTTTTGAACAAATAGGAACGTACTGGGGGTTTTCAGCTTAAGTATTTTTTGGGTTTTATTCCATAGTGATGGGAGTGAGAAACCAAAGGCGGCTCTCCCGACGCGTGTGAGTGCCCTGGGTATATTAAGCAACAGTTGTGAGCAGCTTCTAAGGTAATAGTTCTTGGGCACAATCAGAGACAGACAGTCGACCATGTATTGAGGGAGTTTGCCACTGATGGCTCTAAGTGTTCAGAGTGCTGCACTAAAGTTATGCCTACAATGAAGTGAGGTCCAGCCCGTGGCGGCATATAGTTCGCAGTGTTGGGTAGAGAAGGGGAGGTTGGTGATGAAGCGTATAGCTCTGTGGTAGAGCGTATCCAATTTTCCAAGATAGGAAGATGCACAGCTACTGTATATGAAGTCTGCATAGTCAATTAAGGACAGGAACGTAGCTTGGACTAGTTGTTTCTTTGCGTCTGCTGTAAGGAATCTTCTTATCCTGTAAAAAAGGCCAAGTCTTTGCCTTAATTTTTTCAGCAAGTCTTCCAGGTGGTCAGTGAAGGAAAGTTTACAGTCGATCCAGACCTCAAGATATCTGAATTTTGGAACCTACTCTAAGCACTCTCCCAGCTTCATGGTTATTGGGGGAGGGAGTCAGTAGCGCTTGTGTAGTTTGCAGGGGAAAATAACATGGCTTTAGTTTTCTTAGTGTTTAATAGCAGTTTTGTATTGATTAGTTGTAGTTGCAGGAGATCGAAATCTTTTTGTAGGTCAGTACAAGCTTCTTTTGGTGTGTGGCGACTCAGGTACAGAACTGTGTCATCTGCAAATAAGTGAATACTTGCATCCTTGATTCCCTCATCAATGTTGATGATATACACTGCGAAGAGGAGGGGACCTAATACAGATCCCTGAGGGACACCTCTTTATAAGAGTTTTAGGGCAGATAGTTCACCATCTGCTTTCACCTGCTGGTATCTGTCAGGTATCAGAGAACCAGTTTAGGGAAGTAGAATCCAGTCCTAGTGATTTTAATGAGTCGAGGAGCAGGTCATGGTAGATTGTGTCGAATGATTTGCTATGGTCAAGAAACACAGCACATACTGACTTTTTTTGTTCCAACTCCTGCTGCCAGTCATTGGTTACTTTAGCTAATGCCGAGACAGTGCTGTGGTTGGCTCTGAATCTGGATTGTAGGAGGTTTAGTAATTTTTCTCTGTCGATGAAGGATCTCAATTGGCCATTTACTATTTTTTCCAGTAGTTTTGAGAGTGTGGGTAGGAGAGAAATTGGCCTATAGTTATTAAGGTCGCAGGGGTCTTCAGATTTAAATAGCAGGATAACGTGTGCGATCTTCCATATTTGAGAGAGGGTACTTTGTGTTAGGGACAGGTTGAATAAATGAGTAATAGGCACTGCCCGTATGTGACAAGTTATCTTTAGGAAGTATGGTTCAAGTGCATCTGTGCCAGCACTTTTCTTAGTATCCAGATGGAGAATCAAGTCTTCCACTTCCTTGAGGGAAACAGATGAGAATGAGAAGTTCTGATTTGTAGGGCCAACATTTGGAGGGGTCATACCAAGCTGGGTGTGCAGACTACATGCAGGTGAGTTATCGAAGGCTAAGCCTGCTGTGGCGAAGTGCGTGTTGAATGCCTGCAGTGTCTCTTTTTTTATCATTGATTACTGTATTGTCTGAGGTAATTATTGTAAGGAGCATATTTTGTGACGTGGATCCCAACAGTTCTTTGATTGTAGCCCAGAATTTGGAGGGATGGTTGACTGCAGTATGCCTGGTAATAGCTAGCTTTAGCTTCCCTAATCAGTTTGGTGTAGCGATTTATGGCTGTTCTAAAGAGGCACCAATCTTCCTCTTTTTGGGGTTTGCGGGCAGTTTTCCAGAGTTTATCCCAGGACAGTAGTGTAGCCTTGAGATCTTGAGTGAATCAGCGGCATTTCCTAGCTTCTATGCGTATTTTTGAAAGAGACGCATGGCGATTCATGGCGTAGGTTATGATTTCATGTAGGATAGAGTATGCAGTTTCCGCTGTTTTAGCAAGGTGAAAACTCTGCCACAAGGGGGAGTTTTTTAGGTCAAGTAGGTATGCCTTTGGGTCTAATGACCTGGTTGACCTTTTGGTGGAGATTTTAGCCATAGTTGGCACTTTGCTGGCTGCTCAAACTCCAGCTGTTAGGCAATGGTCACTAATATCTGCGTCAAAAGTTCCAATGTGGGAGAATGAGTGGGGTTTATTCACAAGCAGGACATCCAGAAGGGTACTTTTGGCTGTATTTTTGTTGATACGAGTGGGCTCTTCATTGAGTAGAGTGAAACCGAGGGAGCTGCAGAAAGATTTAAGGGGGTGACCGGCTTCCAACAGCCAATCGTAGTTTAGATCCCCAAGGATAATTGTTTCCAGGGGGCTGGTGTTCAAGATAGTTGTAAGATATGACAAGAGCTGAGGACCGGCAGATGGTGGTCTATAACATCCAATGACTCAGAGTGCTAACGATGGGGAAAGGTTGATGTTTATATCCAGGCACTCAAATCCCGCTACCAGTGAGATAAAATTAAGTGTTGATGCCACAAATTTATCTTTGATGTAGATGTCGACCCAACCTCCTCTGGATTGCCTAACGCATCTAAAGATCTGGTAGTTAGGTATATTAATCTTGTTGTTTGGCGTAGAGGGTCGTAGCCAGGATTCTGAGATAACAAGCAAATCTGGCATAGTGTGGGTGGTCCAAGCCTGGATAAGGGTGAATTTTTTCCGCAGGCTGCACACGTTAATGTGCATAAAACTAATTCCTTTGAGAGATAGTGATTCAGAAGGGGGTAAGCTTAGTTGAGGAAGACAGTTGGGGAAAAACCAAGAATTACATTCTCCAGGGGGAAGAATCTGAAAGACAAACTTGTACATAGCAGATTGGCAATGCCAAATAGAAGTACTGTATATGGCTGGGTACTAAACCAGTAGGCAATTTTAGGTGCCAGAGATGTAACATATGTAGTTACCACATGGCAGGAACAGTATTCATACACCCCCTTACAGGAAACAAATATGAAATTAAGGAATTCATGAAGTGTGACACCACTTTTGTAGTCTATATTTTGTAGTGTGAATGCAATCACACATACATAGGACATACTACAAGAAACCTGAAGGTCAGAATACAGGAACATGTGAGAAATATAATGAATGCAAGGATGGACACCCCTGTGGAAGAACATTTTTTGAAAGTACATAACTCTGACCCTAAAGGTATGAAGTTCATGGGATTAGAATGGCAAGCACCTATGAAGTTTGAAGGTGACAGAATAAATGAACTACTCAAGAAAGAGAGTAGGTGGATAAATAGACTCAAGACTGTTAAACCAGATGGTCTTAATGACCAGTGGGATTTGAAACCTTTTTTGAAAGATGTTCAAAAATAGTTGCAAGTAGAAGTAAAATATGCTTTGTGTGAGAATTTGTTTTCCATCTTTAATATTCATCTTGTCTTGTTCTGTCTCGTTTTGTCTTTCTCATTTCAGAAATTGGTGTGAGATGTTATCTGAGTGGATCCCCATCGAAATGGTCTCCCTTCTCCCATTGTTGGTCTGAAGTGGATGTAGGGTGATCACAAACATGACATCATTTCGTCTTGATTGTCGCCACTGTAATGTTGTCCTGAACATCTCCATTTCATTCTGTGTCTTGTCATTACATTTCATGAGCTATTTGTGTGTCATCTGGTACTGTATGCTCCATTTCATTCTTCTAATTTTTAATTTGTATTCATCCATATGTTCTCCCTTTTTTCTACAGTGTAATTTATACTGTATTATTTGTACTTTTGGATTGAACAAGGAAATGATGATATACAAACTTATCCAGTCCTAACACTTTTAGACATGACAGCTTAATTTAATATAGAAACCATTTGTGAATACACATAGAAAGTGTCAAAAATGCCCTAAAATAAATAAGTGAAAAAAGTGTAAAGACTGTTAGTAGCCTTGTTTAGTAATTTGGGTATTTGTAAATATTCTTATTCTTCTTTTTTGTCTGTATTTACAAACAACAAAAATCTTTTTGTAAAAATCTTTTGTATACATTTTGTAGAAAAATATATTTTCTTAGAATCTGTACATTCTAATTTGTTAAAGCAAGGGACTATATAACAAATTGATTAGTTAGAATGGGGTATTGAATGAACTAATTGTCCCTTAATTATGATGTCATCACCATGAGTGTGTGTGTATATATATATATATGTTATTGTTTGTAAGTTTGGTTATACCCCCTTTGAAGGCATAGAGCCGAAGCATAGGGGTCTGGATTTGCCCAAGGATTAAAACACTTGCAATATATTTTTCCATGTCCATGAGTGCTCATTATCTTGGTTCTGCATACAAATTTTGAGGTTTGCACCTCACGCTGTGAGCAGCCGCTCGACGTGTTGCGCTGTTCACCTGTTGGATCTGTTTAAGCTTATTTATAGGTCCTGACAACGACGGTCTTGCTCTGCCACCTTGAAGTCCGCATCTTGAGGGTAGGTCCCTCGACTAGGTATGGTTCTTATCTTTCTGCCCTTTGGGTGAGAATGTCCTCCACTCCGGGGGAAACTTTAGCCATGCAGATCAACTCAGCGGCATCTCTTGATGTAGTATTTAAGACTTCAGCTGCCGGAGGCTGGGGCTCTTAAGTCCAAGGAGGCACATTTGGCTGTTCAGATTAAGTCGGCAACTCCTTTGAAAACAATTCTCTCTACAGCCATTTAAGGTTCACCTGTCCTCCACCTCCTTCTCTTCCTCTGCCCCTCAAGGGTGAAGATCATTCAGTTGCAAGTCCCAGCCCCTCAGGGGCCCAACTCCTTGCCTTACCCCTTAAGGGTCGGGCTTACCCTCGAGACCTCCCCTTGTGAAGGCTAGGTAACTGCCTTTCAGCAGTTGTTGTGCTCCTCCTTCTGCCTTGGGGTGTGGATATTCTTGCCCAGAGTCTCCCTTGACCATAGAGATCGCTCGCAGCTCCTTCACTGTTTTTCTGTTTGAGGGATAGAGTGAGAGCCTTCCTCTAAAATAGTTTCCCCTGAACTGGGTCTCTAAATTGCAGTAGCTAAACCATATCTGTCCCAAAGCCTGGAGGGAAGGCAATCAAGGCCTTGCATCCACCAGAGAGTTCCTCATCATAAGGATTTTTTTCTCTCCTCCATGCCAAAGGTCATCAACTTAGGTAGTCACTGCAACAGATATTTTCTGCTGTGAGTTGAGGTTGAATGGTGGCCCTCCTTCCATTTGCTGTTCCCTCTCTCCTTACAGAAGTCATGCCTCTTCTACTACTAGTTCTGAAATCTGTCAGTCATTGCTTGATTCAGCCTCTGTCTGTTTCTAGTCTCTTGTTGCTGTCACTCTGTCCTCATGTAAGCTTTGAGTCACTATTTGCTTCTCAGTATTTTTGGGAATTCTTCCCTAAGGTACCTGTAGCCTAAATTAATTATTTTCCCACAGCACCTTTAGGAGTGGAACCATCCTCAAGAGGGTTCCTTTGCCTTCACGGTACTCCAACAGGGTGGTAGTTCCCCATGGAACAGAGAGTGCAAACGGCCAAAATATTTCTATGACAAGCATCAACACATTCTTGCAAATACATTCAGACTATCAACAAAGATGCACAAGCATAACTTCTCACTTGTTGTGTAAGCCCATTGAATTTATATTTCTCTTCATACTGAAACTAGCAGGGTAAAGGGGGAGATAAAAAAGATTTGTAGGCAGTGTTTGGGGCACTTTGAAACCTATCTTTAAAATGGCAACAGGTGGACTTCCGGTGACGTCACAAGACTGATGGCAGCCTAATTTGGAGCTCTGGCACCTCGGGCATACAATTCAAGTGAATCGATCACCATCGAGGGGTTCAAACACTCTATCCAGTACTACCCATTTTTTGGGGCTGTTGGCAAAATGGGGCGAACGAAAAAAAAGCTCGTCGATGATGAAAAAGGTGGTTCAAGGGGTCGGACCGACTCGAGGCCTGTGAGTCCATCCGGATCCCACTCCTCAGTAATTACAGCCTCGGGGGAAGACTCCGATGGTTCAGGATCCGAAGCAACATCCACTTTCACAAAAGCAGATGGGCACAGAATGCTGAGAATACTTCACTGAATAGATGCCAGAATCATGGGCTTACAAAATGATTTTAAGAAACTGGAAGCTCGCACGACATCTGTGGAGACTCATGTTGAAACCTTGCAAGCAGAGCACATGGCTTTTGGCAGATCTCTAGCCTACCTCCACAGAAGAGAAAAAGAGTTAACTGCGAGGGCGGAGGATGCTGAGGCGAGAGCCCGCCGTAATAATATCAGAATTTTTGGCATTCCGGAGGGGGTGGATCCTCCATGTATGGAAGAATTCATTGATTCCTGGTTAAAAACAGAGCTGAGTCTGGAAGAAGACTTTAATATGGAAATCAAAAGAGTGCACAGGTCTATCGCTCCTAAGCCCAAAGAGGGGGCACCTCCTAGGTCGATAATTGTAAAGTTTTTGAGATACACAACGAAAGAAAAGATTGTAAAGCTGGCTTGGGCGAAGAAAAATCTCAACTTAGACGGCCAGAGGCTATATGTAGACCAAGATCTCCCCCCCCCAATGCTCGCTCAAAGAAAAAAAGTGCTGCAGGTGGTAAAAGCCCTGAGAGATAAAGGGTTTAAAGCATACCTTAGATATCCTGTGAAGCTCTGGGTACAGAATGAAGGTGGGGTAAAAATCTTTGATTCTTTGTTGGCGGCCATTCCTTTCCTCACAACCCATGAGGTACCTATCCCAGACACGAAGGAGGAGCAGGCGGAGAAAGAGATCGAGGACGTGTTGTGGTCTATTGCCCTGGGCCCAAGGAAGCGTGTGAGGAGGCGAGAAGAAGCCCTGCTCCCATTGCACGCAGATATGGCGAGATGGTTGCACACCAAGGAGACCTGAAGGGAATGCTGACAGTTTGCAGCTCTACAAACTTTGAAGGCACCTAATCCGGGTCGGGGATCCTGTTCGAGATAAAGAGTTGGGAATGGAAATTGAATAGGGGTCTGTGTGTTTTTCCTGAAGGAATTTCTGTCCCTATGAAGTTCCGATACCGGTCTTCATAATAACTGGAAACTTTATTTTTTCAGATGTTCCCTTAGAAGGCAAAGAGATCCTAATAGAGCTGGGTTTGTGTTTCCAGTGGGAGGGTTTTCAGATAGGACCTATGGCACCAAAGATAAGAGTCCCTCTGGTAAACAAATTATATTCGAACTGAGGGGAATTAGACAGCAGTGAAATTGAGTTATTAAAAAAAGAAAAAAAAAATAGTTGCGATTAAAACCAAACGAAGATCGAAAAGAATAAATCACTCTAAAGGGGCTGAGTTGGGGGTGGAATGTAATTTTGGACCTTGTGTTTATTGCAATGTGGAAGGGGGGGTTGTCCCAGCTCAGGGAAGGGGAACTCTGGTCCCTGTTTGTGATGGGCTCCCTTCTTAGAAAATTGTACAGCCCCATCTCGTTAAACATAATGGGGTTTGCTTTGAAATTGTACTATTGATTATTCCTGGCTATCCCCAGTTCAGTTTGGTACTTTAGCGATAAGTATCGTGCCCGGGGGTGCTCGACTTCAAGGGCTGGCCAAACCGGATCCATTCTTGGTAGGAGAGGATTAGTCCCTTGGGGTTCCTGAGAGCCTGGCCTTTAGCGTCAGTAGATGCTTTTTCTCCTATTAATCTAGGGCTTTGTGCTCCTAGCATCTGGGGAGTTAACACCCTAACCCCCAGGTTTATTTATAGCTCTGAATGAGCTAGCGGGTATTCAGCCAACGACTGTTGCCCAGTTTTTATTTTCTCTCTTTTTGGAGTTGTTTCTTTATTTTTCTCCCCCTTTTATTTTCTCATCCCTATTTTTAAAAGGGTTTTTACTCAAGTTGGGTTCTACGGGTGCTTTTTCACCCATGGTTAAACTGAACTACATGAGGTTTAATGCTGTTTTTTGCTGGTTGTAGTTGTGTATCTTCTCCTCTCCTTTCTTTACTATCTTATCTATTCTACTCTACAGACTTATATACATGCGAGTTAATTAAGGTACTTGCTTGGTATGAAGGGACTAGAAGAAAAATTATGGAGAGACACCTCAAATATCAATATGGCTTCACTTAAAATAATTTCTGTCAATGTTAAAGGGATAAATGGGGTGGTTAAAAGGGCAAGAATTCTACAAGAATTGGGATGGTTGAAGTGTGATGTGGCCTGTTTCCAAGAGACCAAATTGTCTGACCATGAACATGCCAAGTTACATAGAAATTGGGTGGGAGGGTTGTACGCAGACTCCTGTTCTGAGGCATCTAGGGCAGGAGTGATTATATTAATTCACAGGGGTCTCCCATTCAAGGTTCACCGGGTACAGAAAGGTGGATCAGGACACTTTGTGATAATTTCTGGAGAATTTATGGGACATACCCTCCATTTGGCAATGTTATATGCCCCCACTCCCCCTTCGGGAACTTTCTTTAGACAGTTTTTTACCATAGTGGATTCACTTCCCTCAGGTAGAGTAATAATGGTGGTAGACTGGAATTGTGTCAACAATAGTGACCTAGACAGGAGTGCAGGGGGAAAGGGAGGGCGGATAGCCTGCTCTAGACTCCTCAGAACCCTGATTACAGAGGGAGGGTGGGTGGGCCCGTGGAGGCAACAAAATCCATTAGGTAAAGATTTCACATTCTATTCAGCGGTGGCCAAGTCATACTCTAGACTAGACAGATTCTATACTCAAATAAAATATGCTAATGATTTAACGGATTTAACAATACACCCAGTGACCCTCTCGGATCATGCCATGATCAGTGCTAGGGTAAGATGGCCAGGGGTGAAGGCTAAGGGGAGTTGGAGATTTGATCCTGGCCTTTTAAATGATACAGGGTTTGTTAATCAAATAAAAGAATCCATTAAGCTGTATATAGCAGACAATAAGGAAGAGGATACGCATATACGTTTCATATGGGACGGTTTAAAAGCTGTCCTGTGGGGGCAAATTATTAGCTATTCCTCATATGAATACAAATGCACTCAAGCTAAGGTGCAGAGCTTATTGGGAGTTATAAGTACTCTGGAGAAGGAACATAAAAAAAATAAAGATGTTCGGGTGTTAGAGCAATTACAAGAGGCCAGGGAACAATACAATAAAGAAATGATTATCAGAACCGAAAATTCTTTGAGATATACTAGACAAAGATACTACGAATTAGGGGGAAGAGCGACTCGTTTACTGGCCCTTAGACTTAGGAAACAAGAGGCAGAAAGATTTATTTCCCGGTTGAAAAAGCATGGTACCCAGACCATTTCTTCTGACCCAATACAGATTGCAGGTAGTTTTTGTCAATATTACCAGGAACTTTATGCTCAAGAGAGGGGACCAGATCATCCAGTGCAGGTTAAAAACTTTTTGCATAATGTTATACTACCAGGGCTCGAAGAATCTCAAAGAAATAAGTTGGATAGGTCAATTTCTGAACAAGAAGTAAGGAAAATTATTAAAGACCTTAAGGGAGGGAAGGTCCCGGGACTGGATGGGTTTGTGGGAGAGTTTTATCGGGCTTTTGTTGATGAGTTGGCCCCTTTATTTGCTAGAGTTTGTAATGCAGCACAAGAGCAGAGGGAGTCTCTGGCCTCTTGGGATGAGGCGGTGATTAATTTATTGCCAAAACCGGGCAAAGATCTGACAGAATGTGGAAGCTACCGACCCATTTCGCTGATTAATCAGGATGCCAAAATATTTGCTAAGATTCTGAGTTCTCGGTTACAAGAATTTATGCCAGAATTGGTACACAAAGATCAGATGGGGTTTATTCCAGGTCGCCATATTCAAGACAATATAAGACTGCTGCTCAGTGTTTTGTCCGCCTCCGGGTCATTCCCCCCTGATACTCTTAGGGCAGTGATGGCATTGGACGCGAGAAAGCATTTGACCGGTTAGATTGTTTTTTTTTAGGTCAGGTCTTGGAGAAATTTGGCATTGGGGAAAGCTTTCGGAAATGGATAGCAAACTTATATAGAAACCCTTGGGCGAGAGTGAAGGTGAATGGGGTAATCTCGGATAAAATAATGATTAATAGGGGGACCAGACAGGGATGCCCACTCTCGCCTTTATTATTTGCATTGTGTATTGAGCCATTAGTAGCCCTCATAAGACAATCGAAAGATTATAGACGTATACAAGTACAGGGAGTTGAGGTCAGAGTATCGCTATATGCAGATGACACCATGTTGTATATCACGAATCCAGAGAGACAGATACCTTTGATTAACTCCATGATACAATCATTTAGTGTAGTATCTGGGTTCAAAATTAATGACTCTAAATCAGAACTCTTACCCATAGGGTGGTCACGAGATGGTACACTTCCAATAATCGGTAAATATAAATGGGCGAAGGAAGATATTAAATACCTTGGGGTTAGAATAACCAGAGATATCTCTAAATTATATGCCTTTAATCATAATAGATTGTTGCAGGCAGTCCAAGAGGATCTGCATAGATGGGTGGAATTGCCCCTTACTTTATTGGGTAGAGTTGACAGTGTGAAAATGAATATACTTCCGTGTTTTTTATTTCTGTTTCAGTCCTTGCCACTTAAACCGCCAGCCCCTTTTTGGAAGGCAGTTAAATCCTCTTTAACCAGGTTCATTTGGTCTGGAAGGCCACCCAGAGTAAGATGGAATATACTTCTCAAAGATAAAAAGAAAGGGGGATTGGGTTTTTCAATTCAATTCAGCTTTATTTTTAAAAGGCGCTTTTCTTAAAACCAAAGCGCCTGTACATTTTGAATAATAAATACAATAAAATTAAAACTAAAATAAATCATTAAAAGCTATGCTAAAAAGGTGGGTCTTCAAAGCTCCTTTAAAACTAAGGATGGTCAGGGAATTTCGCACCTGACGAGGTAGAGAATTCCATAGGGTTGTTGCCATAAAACTAAATGATCTAGCACCTGATGTTTTCAAACGAACCCTAGGAATCTCTAGCAATCCCTCGTCAGTGGATCGGAGGGGGCGGGAGGGACAGTAGTGGCAAAGGAGTTCTTTCAGGTAGGTAGGTCCCAGGTCATGTAGGGCTTTATAGGTCAGCAAACCGACCTTGAAGGTGATTCGCCAAGCCACTGGCAGCCAGTGCAGTCCGCGAAGCACAGGCATTATATGGCTGGATCTAGAAGATCCAGTCAACAGCCTGGCTGCCGCATTCTGCACTAGCTGCAGACGGCGAAGTTCAACCCCCGATAGCCCTAGGTATAGGGAGTTACAGTAGTCAAGACGGGAGGTAACGAAGGCGTGGATCAACGTTGGAAGGTCCTCTGGAGGAACCAGGTGCTTCACCCTGGCAATATTCCTCAGATGGAAAAAGGAAGTTTTGACCACCGCTGACACCTGAGATTTAAGCGTCAGACGGTCGTCAATTATTACGCCAAGATTCCACACCTGATCTGAGGTTGCCAACTGAACACCTCCAAGCCATAATCCTGAGGGTGATCCATCCGGCAAACCCGCCTCACATCGGCCTTTGTCCACGACCAACACCTCAGTTTTCTCCGGGTTTAACCTCAGCCAACTCCCATTCATCCAGTCTTGAATTTCTGCAAGGCAGTTATTAAATACCGACAAGGCAGCATCCTGGCCGGGCACAAAAGACATATACAGCTGGGTATCATCCGCGTAGCAGTGAAAACCCAGACTGTATCGTCTAATAATCGCTCCTAACGGCAGCATATACACCGCAAACAACGTGGGCGCTAAGATAGAACCCTGCGGTACCCCACAGGATAGGGAGACTGATGCTGAGGAAAAAATTCCTGACACCACTCTCTGAGTCCTACCCTTGAGGTAAGATCGAAACCATCTGAGGACCGTACCAGATAGTCCACAGACAGACCGCAAACATTCTAACAGCACACGATGGTCAACGGTGTCAAACGCTGCAGACAGATCAAGTAGTACTAAGATGGATCGAGTCCTACGATCTCTCACTATTAGGAGGTCATTTAGTACCCGAACCAGTGCTGTCTCGGTACTATGCCTTTTCCTAAATCCAGACTGGAGAGAATCGTAGATGTTGTTCTTGGTCAGATGATCTTCCAACTGTACTGCGACCACTTTCTCAATAACTTTACCCACAAAGGGTAAGTTAGAGATTGGCCTGCAATTTGCTAGACAATCTGGATCTAAGGAGGATTTCTTTAATAGAGGCTTAACTACAGCCTCTTTTAGGGGGATCCGGAAAGATCCCCCTTTTCCAAAGACTTCCAGACTATCAAAGCCAGGACTTGGCCGATTTTATCCACACAACCCATTAAAAGGCATGTGGGGCCAGGATCCACATCACAGGTAGTCGGTTGCATCGCTCGAATGATCATCACAACATCATCGATTATGGGAAGGCTGAAGTCAGACCAACTAAACTGGGTGTTCGACATCTCCTGCTGACCACCATCATTCCCATTGGGGAGGGAAGAGCAGATGTCCGATCTGATTCTGACAACCTTATCTGCAAAGAAGTGAGCAAGTTCCTCACACCATTCTTGAGATAAGGCTCTTGTGGGCTGCAGACAGACTGGATTGCACAGTCTGTCCACAGTCCGAAAGAGCTGAGCTGGTCTATTCTGTGCAGCCGCTATCTCTCTGGACAGGAATTCTGCCTTCTTATGAGAGATTACGGATTGATAGACCACATAATGGTCCACCAAACTAAGCCTGTCATCATCAAGATCGGACCTCCACCAATGCCTCTCCAGCCTTCGTCCAACCCTCCTCAACTCCCTCACGGTCTCATCAAACCAGGGAGACCTGGGGCAAGAAGTGAGAGGATGAACACGAACTGGTGCAATGGAATCCAGGGCCCCTGTCACTGCTTCATTATAAGCATGTACCAGGTCACCTGGATCCAAGCAATCTGTCGGTAGGCTTGATAGGTCCAACACCTCCATCAGGTCATCTGGGAAACACCCTCAAAGGGCGGTATCGGACCATCTCCAAAGGGCTGACCTAACAAGGCGGCCTCAAAACTGAACCTAATGGTGTGATGGTCAGACCATCCAACCGGTTCCACCACCAGGTCGGATATCCCCATCCCCAAAAGGAACACCAGGTCCAGTGAGTGTCCACCAATATGGGTCGAGGAGGAAACAAACTGTGTGAAGCCCAATGATATCATCAACTGGAAGAAGTCTTGACCAAATCGAGAGAGTTCATCATCAACCCAAGCATTGAAGTCCCCCAGAACCAACCATCTGGGGAACCCCAACGTCAGGTCGACAATGAAGTCTGCGACTTCCTGCAGGAAAGCATTCTCATCACCTGGTGGACGGTATACAAGAAGTATCCTGAACCCCACACCCTCGCCCAAAATGCACTCAAAGGATCTGGTGACTCCCATCGGTACCTCCACCAGGCCCAGTTCTGACTTAAAGCATATGGCAACACCCCCGCCCCTACGATCCTGCCTTGGGCGGTGTATCACCAAGTACCCAGCTGGAACTGCTGCGGCTAAAACAGGCTGGGTTGCCAGACCTTAGAAAATATTACTGGGCTGCACAGACCCAGCCACTAATCCTCCTTATGGGGGATAAGGATCCTCCGTTATGGGTGGAATTGGAGAGACCGGAGTCTTCCAGGAGGGATATTAGAGATCTAATATATATGGATTATGGTGGAATACAAAGGTTGTACGACAGCAATCCCTGGTCTAGTCTAGTAGTGTCTTCCTGGCAGGAGATTAATAAAACATTAGGTATGGAGTTGTCTTTGGGGATGGACTCTCCGATTAAAGCTTGCCTGGATTTTCAACCCCTATCATGGTGCCTGGGATTCATGCGATGGAACCGGAGAGGCTTATTTAAAATTGGTCAATTATACTCAGGGGAAGGGGTTAAAACTTTTCAACGGCTTTCACAAGAATTCTCCCTCCCTGCCTCTGATTTTTTTAGATATATACAATTTAGACATTTTTTACAAGGTAAGGATTTTTTTTGGGGGGGGATCCAGAGATTTAGGTATTAACCCTCTGGTGGATGCCCTGAGAGCAGAGGCCAACAGAATAGAATCAAAAGGTTTTATTTCAAGGATGGTGGGCCTATTTTCTGATCTGGAACCAGACTCCACGGTCTCTATTAAAACAAGTTGGACTCTGGAGCTTGGGAAAGATATTACTGATTCAGTATGGGACATGATATGGGAGGCCATACACTCGACCACCACCTCTAACAGTTGGCGTGAGTTTCGGTGGAAAGTGGTCTCCAGATATTTTCGAACTCCGGTAATTACTAAACACTTTGGTCAACATCTCACAGACCTCTGTTGGAGGGAATGTGGTAAAAAAGGAACGCACCTCCATATATTCTGGGAATGCCCTCACATTAGTAATTTCTGGGTACAAGTGAGGGACCAAGTATGTGCTGTTCTTGGGGTATCTATACCTAACAATCCTGTACATTGGGTTCTTGGACAGTATCCTAACCAGGTTAAACTAAAATCTCAGCATTACTTGTTTAATATACTGGTGGCCTCGGCTCTTAAGGCAATTACTCAATGTTGGTTGTCTAAAATCTGTCCAACATCAGGTGCGTGGTATAAAAACTGTTTGTCTATCCTGGAAATGGAATACCTCACGGCTAAGGTGAGATTGCAAAAAGATAAATTCAAGTCAAGATGGATGCCTTTTTTTAATTTCCAGGCTCGAAGAGAGCAAATTAGCACGTTAGAAATCTTAGCTAAATATACCTGTCAGTGATAAGATAAAAGATATCTTCTGATTCTTCCTGATTCTTCCTTTGCAAGGGGGAGAATACTCCTTAGAGGTAATTTATTATTGAATGTGTATCCTCCTTCAAGATAACATGAAGGTCCGAGGTGTTCCCCCCTAAATGATATACTCTGGAATTCCGTGGTGTTTTTTCCTCAAATTAAGAGGTTTAAAGCAAAGAGGATAATAGTCTGTCGTTCTTTCTCTCTTTCTCTTCCTTTTCTTTCTCTTCCTTTTTCTAGATGGTTCTCCACTCCTTTGATTTCTGTAAGTGGAGGAGTCATCGTCTGCCTCTATTAGTATTTGGTGTATAGTGTTCTGGATATTTGTTTGTGTTCGTAACAGAATGAAAGAAAGGCATAGATGTCCAGTTATGATACATCAGATAGATTGACTAATTATCAAATGTATATGGTCCAGATACACAATAACTCTGTTTGTAAAAGGGAAATGAACCTGTACTATCTGTACTATTTCTATGATAAGATATAATAAAAAAGTGTTATTTCAAAAAAAAAATGGCAACAGGTAGTTTCTCATAGTACAAATCAGGGTTGATATGATAGGCAGCAACATTTCAAGTGTTTCAATGGGTCTGTCATGAGGTGGCATGGGTATAAGTGGACTGGAGCAGCCTTTACAGAATGTGATCAATTATAACATGTGTTTTTTAAACTAGTGACACTTTAAGGCTTAAGGGGGTTGATAGTGTCCCTTTAAGAAAGGAGGGCACCAGACTCTGGGCTGAGCTGACCAGGATCTAGATAGCCTCATCCCTCACCCAGGGCCACCTAGTCCACTGCCACAGCCCCAGAGAATACCTAGGGAAAGAAGGGCCAGCTGGACAATTGTGGACTCAGGGAGGGTGGGGGTGGCAGGGCAGGGGCACATTCTTCCACCAGTGGCACTATTCAACTTCTTTGCCATTCTGGCTGGATGGGACTGCCAAGAGGAGGCACTGGTAATAGTTGCAGGGGAAGATGAACATAAGCCGGCAGCACTCAAGGGATTCCAATAACAGAAGCTGTAAATAAATGAAAACAAACACAAGCTGAAAGTTCAACAAACAAGGAGCCCATGGCTGCTAACCCCAGCACTTCAAGTCCAAAAAAACAGCTCTTTGAGTCCAAGGCATGACTCTTTGTCAGAGTTCTTTCTGTTGAGTTGGATTGTAGCATGCACCCACTCCAGAATCCCTGAGATGCACTATTCACTGTGTTTTAATGCAGTGGAGGATGCTGGGGTCCCCTGAAGGGAGAAATCCAAGGCTGGTGCTAGAAGACCCAACAGAAGAAGAAGAAGAAGAAGAAGAAGAAGAAGAAGAAGAAGCTACTGATGGGGGACTCGATCATTAGGAGAATAGATCTGAGAACAGGGAGAGGGGCGGAGAGGGAAGTAAGGTGTCTATTTGGTGCCATGTCTTGGAGGGATGATCAGCTGATCCTAAGGATCACTAGGAAGGCAGGGCGGGGGGGACTGGATGTCATGTTCACCTGGGGACCAATGAACCAGCTAGGGATGCAGCTAGGATTATTGAGAGGGAGATGAGGGATCTGGGCAGGGGCCTAAAATAGGTATGTGCACGGTGGCCTTCACCAATGTGCTGTCTGTATATGGCTGAGAGGATGTCAGGGAACTCCACATCAGGAGCTTCAACTAGCCATGGCTGAAGGAATGGTGCAGAGAGGAAGGGTTCGGCAACATGGGGACTGGGGACTAACCTGGGAGTATGTGGACCTGTACAAAGCTGATGGCCTGCATCTGTCTAGGAGAGGAATTGCAGTCCTCGGTGGATGTTTTAAATGCTACTTTGAGAAAAATTTTAAACTAGCTGAGGGGGTGATGGAAGAACAGAGGGAGGCATATACTGCTCCCCAACACAAAATGAAGTAGGAGGGCAGGAGGGCCTGAGGGGAGAAAACACTCCCAAGAAACAGGTTCATGGTAAAAGAATGGGAATGGGAGACAAAGATGCAAGGAACAAATAATAGTAGTAGTACAAGATAGGAAAATGAGGCGAAGGAAGGAAGGAAGCAAGGAAGGAAGGAAGGAAGGAAGGGGGGTTGCAAGCAGGGTGAGAGAAAGATGTGGTAAGCCATGTGTACAAAAGCAAGACACCCTGGAAATAAAACTCCAGATTTTCAGGCTATCATGGCAGAGGCAGACCTGGACAAAGTGTTCATTACTGAGTTATGGTGCACAGGAAACCATGACAGGAACATGGCTATACCAGGATACACACAGTTTAGGAGGGATAGGGAAGCGAGGATAGGTGGTGGAGTTGTGTTATAAGTCAGGGAAGTTATCAAGTCAATAGAAATGCAGGGGGTAAGAAGGGGTTGGGGCTACTGTGGGTCACCCTGGAGACAACAGCCGGAGCCACCATTCACACCAGGGTGATTTACAGACATCCAGCACTGGGGGAAGATGTTGACAAGGAAATGATGGAAGCCATTAGCAACATGGAAGATAAGGGGGAGGTACTGCTTATGGGGACTTCAATCTATCAGATATTGATTGGAGTGTCCCAGCCATGGCCTTGGTTAGAAGCAGGGTCATCCTAGACTCTCTGCAGGAGGTGTTTCTGAGGCAACTAGTCAAGGAACCCACTCAAGTTGGGGCAGTACTGAACCTAGTGCTTACAAACAGGGACATTGCATATGTCAAGGTGGGATACCACCTGGGGACTAGTGATCACCAGTCTGTGTGGTTTAACATTAGAACAGCAGCAGAGGTGAGCCACACAATGATGAGGGTCCTGGACCTGGACTTCAGGAGGGCAGATTAAAAAAAAATGGGTGAATGCCTCAGAGATGCTGTAGTGGGGGGGGGGGTTACCCTGATGGAGTGAAGGGCAAGTGGGCCAGATTAATGGATGGAATACTGAACAACAAACTTCTGTGCAAGAGAAGTGAGCAGAATTAGGAGGAAAAAAAGACCAATATGGTTCTCAAGGGAGGCGGTGGCAAGGGCAAGGGTAACACCAAAAAGGGCAGCATTCAGGAGATAGAGGGAGATGCAGAGGGAAGAAGATAGAGAGGTCTACCTACAAAAACAGAGGGGAAGGTGGTGAGGTGCGCTAAGACACAACATGATGAAAGAATAGCCAGGGGGTTAACAAAGGGGGAACAAGACCTTTTTTAGGTATGTAAGTGAAAAAAGAAAGACAAGGGGAGAAATTGTGACACTGAGAGGCGCAGAGGGAGGCTGTGCAGAGGATGATCAGGAAAAAGATATCTTGAACAAATACATTTGTTCTGCCTTCACAGTGGAAGGAGAAGGGAAGGGGCCACATAGAAGTCACAGAACTACCGGAGGGAGGGAAGTAGACAGTAGTCCATTTGAAGAGGAAAGAGTACTAAAGGGGCCTGTGAATCTGAGAGTGGACAAGTCTATGGGACCAGATGGGGTATATCCAAGGGTATTGAAGGAGCTGAGAGAGGTACTGGCTGCACCTCTGACAGCCGTGTTCAGTAACTGACTAGATACAGGGTTGGCCCCGGATGACCGGAGAAAAGCAGATGTAGTCTCGCTCCATAAGAGTAGCAGCAGGGAAGGGGCTGGTAACTACAGGCCAGTTAGCCTGACATAAATAGTGGGGAAACTAATGGAGTCACATGTAAAGAAAAGACTGGGAGAGTACCTTGCATCTAGTGGGTTACAAGACCCAAGACAGCTTGGATTCATGGGAGGGAGAGCATGTCAGACAAACCTGATAGCTTTCTTTGACTGAGTGACCAGAGAAATAGATCATGGGTGAGTGGTGGATGTGGCCTACTTGGACTTCAGCGAAGCCTACAGCACCATGCCACATAGGAAGCTCATAAAGAAATTGGGAAGCTTGGGGTGGGGACCAAGGTGGTACAGTGGATACATGCAGTAGCTGGCTGACAGATAGGCAACAGAGGGTGGTGGTTAATGGCATGCACTCGGGGGAAGGGAGATTAACCAGCGGGGTTCCTCAGGGCTCAGTACTGGGTCCAGTCCTCTTTAATGTCTTTATAAGTGACATTGAAGAAGAACTGGAATGGAAGGTATGCCTCTTTGCAGATGATACCAAGATCTGCAAGAGGGTGGACTCTCTGGAGGGGGTGGAGAGAATGAACAGAGTCCTGAAAAAGCTTGAGGAATGGTCATGGGTATGGTAGCTGGGTTTCAAATCAAAAAAGTGCAGAATCATGCACATTGGGTACAGAAACATAAAGGCAGAGTATAGAATGGGGGGAGATATTGACGGTCACTAAACTGGAAAGGGACTTGGGGTAATCTTAACGGATGACCTTAAGGTAGCAAGGCAATGTGACAAAGCATTAGGAAAAGCCAGTGGGATGCTTGGGTACATAGGAAGGAGGGGTATCACCAGCAGAAGGAGGTAGATGGTGTTGCCACAGTATCAGTTATTGATGAGACCACACCTTGAGTAACATGTCCTGTGCTGGAGACCACACCTCAGAAAGGACGTAGACAGGTTAGAAGCCATCCAAAAAAAGGCAACAAAAATGGTGCAGGGCTTACACTAAATGTCCTATGAGGAGAGACTGTGGGATCCAAACATCTACATCCTGGAAGAGAGGAGGGAGAGGGGTACATGGCAGACCTTTAAATACTTCACAGGGGAGACTATAGTGTAGGAAGGGAGCCTTTTTCAGAAAAGCTGCACAAGAACTATGGGGCATGTATGAAGCTGGAGGGGGGAGTTTAGGAGGAATACGAGGAAGTATTTCTCTACTGTGAGGCTGGTGGATGCCTGGCACAATCTTCCAGCGGGGTGGTGGAGGCAAAAACAGTGGTGGGCTTCAAGCATGCATGGGATAGCTATAAAAGAAAACATATCAAAGCCTGGTGGTGGGGGTAGAGGAGGTGGCTGGAGACCACGTAGGGTCTGTGGTGGAAGACAAGGTGGAGCAAGCAGTACTTATCAGCTGACAAATTATTTGTTTCTATGTTTAAATGACAAGGCCTTCTTCAGGTACATTTGTGAGAAAAGGTAAACAAAACAGGGAAGTAAAAGGCTGTCAAGGGGGATAGATTTGATAGAGAATGACTAGAGCAAAGCCAATGTCATAAATTATTACTTCTGCTCAGTTTTCACAAAGGAAAATGACACTATATGGGTACTGTAGATTGTAATGTTGCTAGAACTCAGGACTGAGGAATGAAAATAAAGGTTCAGCAGATTTCTGCAGACATGGTTCTCAAAGATCTTCAGATCATAAAACCCAACATATTCTCAGGACTAGATGGTTGGATTACACCCCAACATGCTGAAAGAACTGGGAAGGTACTTGCTGCCCCCTGGTGAACATCTTCAATTGTTCATTAGAGACAGGAATAGTGGCTGGGGACTGCAGAAAGGCAGATCTTATACAACTTTTTGGGGGAAGGCATGGCTCATGAATGTCATAACAACCAGCCGGTTGTTATGGAAAATATCAACCTGGTCAGTACATTGAGAGAAATTGCTGACCAGTTATTATATATATATATATATATATATATATATATATATATATATACTGTTAAAACTGCTTCAGACTATCTTAGAGAACAGATAGTAGCATTCTTGAAGGTGAGTAACCTATAGAACTGGAGGTAACATGGCTTGCTGAACAGGAAATCCTGCCAGAAGGACTTCATTGACTTCTTCAGTGTAGTGTTGCAGGAAACAGATTGGGGACAGGCAGTTGACATCTTCTGTCTGGACTTTAGCAAGGCGTTTGATTCAGTGCCACACTATAGGTTGGTGACAAAGCTTAGGGGTTTTGGGGAAGGCATAACCAAATGGACTGGAAACTGGTGGGGTTGGGGGGTGGAATGATGGCCCAGACAGTGATGTGAATGGACAACACTCAAAGGAGAGTGCTGTCAACAGCTGAGTGCCTCAGTTGTCCCTCTGTACAGACAGTTGGTGAGATCCCATCTGGAGTACTGCGTGCGTGCAGTTCTGGAGTCCCCATCTCTGCAAGGACATAGACAGGATGGAGGCAGTCCAGAGGAGGGCAACTAAAATGGTGCAGAGTCTGTGCAAGAAGCCATATGAAGAGAGAACAAAGGAGCTTAATATGTATATCCCATAGGAAAGGAGGGAGAGGGGGACATGATAGAAGCAGTCAAGTACTTCAAGGGAATCAACAAAGTCCAAGAGGGTAACATCTTTCAGAAAAACAGATGTGCAAGAAAAAGGGGTTCAATTTGAAGATAGAGGTGGGACAACTCGGGGCAACATGAGGACGTATTTTTTCACAGAGAGGGTGGTGGAAGCATGGAACAGCCTTCCAGAGGAAGTAGTAGGGTCAAAAGCAGTGGGGGAATTCAAGAATGCATGGGACAGTCATAAGGAATTCTAGTGGGAGGTAGGAGAAAGTAGACCGTTGGTTAACAAGGATCTGCAGCTTATCCAAAGGGTAGGGAAATGGGAAGACTGGGTGGGCCAAGAAGCCCTTAACTACCGTCAAAGTCTATGTTTCTATGTTACACTTTAGAATAGTTCTATGTGTTCATCTGTGACATAGGCAAAGGGATAGTGGGCAAGATCAGCCTGTTTACAGATGACAGTAAACTGCACAGAAGGATCCAGGGGAAGGGTTGACATTGAGGAGGGTGTTAGAGATATGAATAGAGATCTGAGTTGGTTAGAACAGTAGACGGTGATTTGGCAGCTCAAATATCATGCCAGAAAACACAAAGTTATACATATTGACAAGAACAATCCTAGATCTGAGTAGTGGCTATGGCTGTTTGAAGAATTCAGATATCAGAAGAAAAGGACCTGCTAGTGATTATACAGCAGTAGAGAGCTTAAAAATCACAACACAGGACAATACATAGATACACAGATGTTGTCGGCAGATAAAGGCCTTGTGGCCCATGCAGTCTGCCCTATCCATCTTTCTAATGCTTAAGGTATCCTAGATGCTACGACAAGCTCCCTCCTTTCAACCTAGCTTGAAAATTCCCATGTGCCTACACCATGCATTCTTGAATCCCTGAACCGTGGCCTCCCCCACCACTTCCTGGGGGAGACTGTTCCATCTCAGCATATAGTAAGGCTAACAGAATACTCAGATGCATAAGTAAAGGGTTCTCTAACAGAAGCAAGAGAGTAATACAGTCTCTATACAGATCACTGGTTCAACAGCACTTGAAGTACCATGCAGAGTTCTGAACCTGCATCTGAAGAATGACAGGGGTAGGCTCAAGTTTATTCAGTGTAAAATGACTCAAATGTTTCAGAAGCAGCAGGGGAAATCCTACAAGGAGTGTTTGGATAGCCTGCAAATGTGCTCACTGGAGATTAGAAGGGACAGGAGTGACATGATAGAAACTTCATAGTTTCTCATAGTACAAATCAGGGTTGATATGATAGGCAGCAACATTTCAAATATTTCAATGGGTCTGTCATGAGGTGGCATGGGTATAAGTGGACTGGAGGCAGGATCTGGAAGGATCTAAGGAAGCATTTCTTTACAGAGAGGGTGGTGGACAAGTGGACTGGTTTACCTAGGGAGGTGGGGAAATGGGAACTGTAGTGGGCTTAAGAGGTGGTGGGACAGACATATCGGGCTAAAATATGATGAGAATGATGACAGCGGAGGGGGTCAAGCTATCTCTAGGGAGCTTGGCAGTGCACGCTAAGCATGAGCCTAGTGGGACTGAGTTACTATAGGTAGGAACAGAGCAGACACAGTGGACACCAATCTTTCATGTCTGTAAAATGTCTCTTTTCTACGTGTTGCCACTTTATGAACCCCAAATCCAAAACATTTTAATTAAGTATATGCAAATTCAGACCCAGTATATCTATATAATAAGGGAAAATTATTGCATCGGTACAGTAGGACCAAAGTTTTTGCAAAAAATAAAATACGTTTCTAGCCCTAATGGTTCAAACGAGAAACAGCATTCTTATTGAAAATAGTAGTCTTTACCTCTAAAGTTTGTTTCCTGTATAAAAATGAATTTTTATGTAACCCCTATGTGGCGCTATTCTAAGGGCTACTATCCCTGCCTGTATGGCTTTGCACAGGTTGAGGGTCCTGAGTTCTGTAAACGGGTGCCTCCACTCAGAGGAATGGTATTGGGGTAGCTCAACTGCTCTGGTATAGCCTTCTGGGATGCTACAACCACCCACCAACCCTTCTAACGGCCTAAATAATAACACAATGGTACATTCACATTCAGTAGGTAGCAGTAATAATATGCTCACACTTTTTTCACTTGCCACCAGGGCTGGATCTGCTGCAGCTGTCCTGGAGACCACCTGGAAAATAAGATCAGCAATGCAGCAATACAATATTACCTCTGTAACCCAACTAATAATATGCACGTTAGTCAGGTTAAAAGTGAAAAAAGATAATTAGATTTATTTAGGGGCAGTGAACAAGGGAGGGGCATGAATCTAGCAGAATGATTAGCAATCAGATTTAAATCAGGATTGTTCAGCATGCAGTATGAGTCCCAATTAGACAGTTTAACAACCCTGGGTACCCAGTATGTCATGCAGGCTAGCCTGAAGTGTTGCCCTGGGTGGCTGGCGTTGCAGCTGTTGTTGGGGCCCTTAAGAAAGGAAAAACAGTTAAACATGCACACAACCTAATTATTTGTAATCCAAGCCAGATGGCTCAGTCTGTTGCATTAACCCAGAAAAAAAAAATTAGATGGTACCACAATGATTTTTGCTTTTGTTGCAGGGAGCTACTCTGGATTGTACTCATGCTACCCAGACTAGGATGCATGACAGGCATGATATAGACGTCATGGTGATGATCAGGGAGGCCAGGGGAAGCAGGGCCAACATGACTCACCTCCGGGTGGTCGCTACCTGATTGATGGTGTTGGGCAGGAGGCCGAATCCCCAAGCTGATCTTTCACCGAGATGGTCTCTGAAACAGGAGTAGCAGCTTAGGCCGAGATGGCAGGACCCAGGCAGGATGAACAGTTCTACAACAGTTTGTGATCTTCTGCTGGTGAAGCTTCCAGCTGGCATAATGGATTTGACCATGGGGAACCAAACTGTGATCCATGAAACACATTCAGCACATTTAAATCACTAAATTCTCTAAACAACTGTTTGGATACAGTCCGGTTGCAAATGACAGGTTCGCTGTGCAAACCTTTCAATCCGAGACAAATTCTATCACAAGCTGGAACGACTGCTTCTGGAGCAAGTCTTCGCTACAAATCACCAGTCGCACTAGCAAACTTCTTTCTTCTGCCGCAGATCCAAACTGGAAGTCAGAACAGATCTGACTTCTGCAATAGGCAGTTCAGATGCAGGAGAAACATGGCAGGGAAGCCAGCAGAGCCTCTTCCCCCGATTCCCCCATGCTCCTTCTGGGAGCAGCTGTTCGAAAGCATGAGCTGTTCACTCTTCAGCCTCCAACTCTAACTGGTACACTGCTTCAGGCAGTTCTGAGGATTTCCCTGTTAATCCAAAAGTTTGGTTGCCTGAGGGAATAGTCAGTCACAGTAAGGGCTCCCCCTCCAGGTCTATTTGGACGCCAACACTTGAAACTACAAAAACTACCGAATTCCTTTCCACAAGACACCTGGAAACAGTCTCCATTTTAGGTCCTCAGTGGTTTGATTGTTCCAAATACCAGAGTCCCAGACCCTAACATGGTGGCTCCCATCCAAATGTTCAAGCTGCAATAAAGCAGGTTAGACAAACTTTGTCTATCTTTACTATAATAATGAACAAACAGTAAACAATCACAGTTCCTATGAAAGCTCCCACTGCGCAAGTTGTGACTGCAGAATGGAGTAGAAAAACACATTGTCTGGCTGGTCACAAGCCTTAATCACTCGGACCCAGCCCAGACTAATTTCTAACACAGATTAGCCATTTTGTTAAAGAGACAGCTGCAGAGGCTTACTAAGGCACTCTCATGCAGATAAATAGAACTACTAAAGACAAGACACCAGCCTGATAGTGGGCATTTAGGAGCCCAGGAAGACATTATAGTAAACCCCAATTTGTAGGGGGGGTTACATTTATCAAATCAAATTGCATTGTAGTTTCCAGTACAGTCCTTCCCATTATTAATTATGGAATTACAGTATATGGAGCAGTTTCCGACACTGCCCTCAATAGAATCAAGTTAGTCCTGAACAAGGACTGTCACTTAGTACTGAGAGCTAATAGACTTACACACACCTGCTCCCTTTACTCCTTATCCAGCTGGCTCCCTTTACAGGATAGAGTTAAATTCCAAACCTGCATCCTTGGTAAAAAAAACTCTGTTAAGTCTCATACCTCCTGGACTGTGGAACCTACTGTGTCTATCCCTCAACCCCTACTCCACCAGGGCCATGTCCAAAAACACCTTCAAAGCCTCATTCCACAAAACTGCACTAGCGATGCGCTCCTATGCTGTAAGGGCTCCTTTGTGGCTTAATGAGTTCCTGGATTCAGTCATAAGCCTCAACAGAATTGACCAGTTTAAGAGACAGCTCAGGCAATTGCTTACCCCCAATATCTTCTGTAACTGCCCCTGACTCTCCCCTCCTATGTATCAGACCAGTGGCCCACTCAAGAGCTACACCACAATAACAAAACCTGAAAACAGACCACTACAGCAACAGTTGCTGTAATGGACTGTTTTCACTAGTACGGCTTCTCCCGGTGTCCTGCCCCCTCCCCGGAAAAACTCTGACTTGGAGTTGATTATATTTGAAATCTGGGGTAATGGGGGCAGAGCCCCCACATGGGGTGCAGGGCATAGCCCCCTGCAAAAAACACTCTCTTTCGTGATGGCACAATACCGGTGTCGATATTATGCTGCCGCTGTACGGAAGATCGGCTAAGCTCCTGTCGACCACAAGTGGTGCTTCCACATCTGACAATGCTCCTGTGAGCTGTTTGTTTCTGTGCTCTAACTGACCCTCTCTTAATGTGCCTTATCTTCATATTGTCAAAGCCTATTGTATGCTGACTGAATTGTAAATGATTGGTGTAGAGTTGATCGTAGGGGTGTGGGTGTAGCCATTATGTTTAAAATGGAACTGGGCCTTATGGATGTGCCAGTGGGGTGCACTTGATCCTTTGAGTGTATCCTGGGAGCAGGTGTAGGGTTCCGGATACTCATCATCTACTGTCCACCTGGTGATGGAGGAGAATCCCTGAAGGAGTTTGTGGACTTCATTGTCGACGTGGCCTTGGAGTTGCCCAGATGGTTAATTCTGGGCGACTTCAATACCTGGGTCGACAATGAACTCTCAAAATTTGGAAATAATCTCCTCCAGCTTATGACTATGCTGGGCCTTACACAGGTGGTCACCTCTGCCACCCATATGGGGGTCACTCTCTAGATCTGGTGTTCCTCCTGGGGATGGAGATCACAGATCTGGGGTGGAATCAGTCGTTTGGTCAGACCATCACACCATAAGGTTCAGTTTCGCGGCACCCCCAAGTAGGCCTGCTCCTACGGAGATAGTACTGCCCTTTAAGTGGAGTTGCCCCAGAGGGTATATCGGTAGTGCTGGACCTATCGGGTTTATCGAGTGAATGCGTGAGTCCAGGTGGTCTAGGACAGGCTTATAATAACCCGGTGGTAGGTGCCCTGGACTCAATTGCTCCTGTTCGTGTTCGCCCACTCACTCTGTGCCCAAGAACCCTTTGGTTTGATGGGTCCCTGAAGGAGCTGAGAAGAGTTGGTCGAAGGCTAGAGAGAGCCTGGTGGAAATCCGGCCTTGATGCTGACAAGCTTAGATTGATGGAACATTAAATGGCTATCAATCAGCAATCACCCGTAAGAAGGCAGAATTCCTGTCCAGGGAGATTGCTGCTGCTCGGAATCGACCAGGTCAGCTCTTCTGGACTCTGGACAGACTGTGCAATCCAGTCTGCCTTCAGTCTGGAAGAGATTTTTCTCAAATAAAGTGTGATGAGCTTGCTCAATTTTTTGCAGATAAGGTTGCCAGCATCAGGTTGGGTATTGGCCCAACTCTCTCTATGAGGGATTGCGGAGATCGGCAGGGGGTGGCAAGCACCAGTTTTGCCTGGTCTGACTTTAGCCAGCTGGAATTCATGGACATTGTGAGGATTGTCCCAAACTCTGCGACCGACCAGCTGTAGTTTGGATCCGGGCCCTACGCCACCATTGGTAGGTTGCATAGATGTTATCTGCCCAATCCTTGCTGAAATTGTCTGGAGTTCCTTGGAGAAGTGGCCTTTCCTGATCCCCTCCTTAAAAAACCTTCCTTGGATCCAGACTGTCCAGCTAACTACAGACCTGTCTTTAATCTACTCTTTGTGGGTAAGGTTATTGAGAAGGTGGTTGCGTTGCAACTGGATGACCATCCTGCAACCCACAATGTCTATGATGCTCTCCAATCTGGGTTTAGGAAGAGACATAGCACTGAGACTGCCCTTGTTCGGGTTTTAAATGATCTCCTAATTGCGAGAGATCGAAAGGCTCATACTATCTTAGTCCTTCTTGATCTCTCGGCAGCATTTGACACTGTAGATCATGGTGTGCTTTTGGAGTGCCTGCAGTGTCTCTGTGGATGGTCTGCAACAGTCCTAAGTTGGTTTCAATCCTTCCTCATGGGCAGGTCACAGAGGGTTGTCACTGGAATTTGTTCCTCTGATGCCCTCCCCCTGTCCTGTGGAGTGCCGCAGGGCTCCATATTGGCACCCATGTTGTTTGCAGTGTATGTGTTGCCACTGGGAGAAATCATTAGGCAATACAATTTGGGTTTTCACTGTTATGCAGATGATACCCAACTGTATGTCCTTTACTCCTGTACAGGATGATATGATCTCTGTGCTTAACAACTATCTAGCCGAGATCAAGAATTGGATGAGCACCAGCTGGTTGAGGTTAAATCCGGATAAGACTGACATGTTGATTGTGGACCTGGGTCATCCGGAGATGGGTCTTGGGGCTGGGCACCCTTCAGGCCTATGGCTTTATGGTGTCCAGCTCATGATCTCAGAACGGGTGCATAACCTGGGTGTTATTTTTGATAGTGGTTTGACCCTGAAATCACAGGTATCTGCTGTTGTCAAATCTTTCTTTTACTATCTAAGGAATATTACCCTGGTGAAACATCTGGTTCCTCTGACTGACCTTCCGACACTGGTCCATGCCTTCGTAATCATCCACCTTGATTACTACAATGCCCTCTACCTAGGGCTTCCGAGGGTTGATATCTGCCACTTGCGGCTAGTGCAGAACATGATGGCCAGCCTTTTGACTAGTACATCTAGGACTAGTCATATTACACCTGTGTTGCGTGGGTGAAACACCTGGTTTCTCTGGCTGACCTTCCAACACTGGTCCATGCCTTTGTAACCACCCGCCTTGATTATTGCAATGCCCTCTACCTAGTGCAGAACGTGGCAGCCAGGCTTTTGACTGGTACATCTCGGACTAGTTACATTAGGCCTGTGTTGCGCGAGCTGCACTGGTTGCCGGTACAGTACTCCCTACTGCCCTTCCTGCTCACTCTGATCCACCAACGAAGGATTGCTAGAAATTACCAGGGTTCAGTTAAAAACATCTGGGGCACGTGCTTTTTCTTATGCTGCACCCACACTGTGGAATTCTCTACCTCGTCGGTTAAGAGAGTGCCTGATCATCTCAAATTTTAAATCAGAACTTAAAACCTACTTGGTTTATCAGGCTTTTTCTGAATTTTTTTAAAATGTATCATTGTTATTGCTTGATTATATTGTATGTTTATTTTATTGTACAGTGCCTTGATAATTATAAAGGTGCTTAAGAAATAAATTTTACTTACTTATGCATTGTATAGTACACCTTGTATATACTGTATTGTTGATTGTTGCTGTAAATCCACTGTAACATCCTTCAGCAGATATTCTGATGTACAGGTAAGTTGTTGTGCTCTGTTGATGATGAGGAACCTTTGTAAATGAGCTATTTAAGCTCAAAGGTATCTGTCCGAACTAAATAAATAAATAAATAAATCTGAGCTCTTACTAAATAATTAGATTTTTAGTTGCTTACAACAGGGTAAGTACTTTATGATAGGCCTATTTTCAGGTATGACACAAGGGCAGAGTTACTGTATGTATACAACACATTACAACACTGTAAAACCAAAAAATAAAAATAATGTAAAAAATCAAACACAATCACATGCAATCTAAGGAAGTTGATGTCTTCTTAGCCTTGTTTTTAAACGTCAATGTGTCAGACTATATTTGTAGGCAAAACAGTATTCTAGAAGTGTTGCACAAAACCAACTAAGATGGATGCTTAGCTTTTAGCTCCCATTTTTCTCTACCAAACTTTGCCGGCATCCGCACCAACTACTGCTTTATTTTTTTCCCACAAATAGTCCTAACTGCAGTAATCTAATGTGATGCTGTGCTATTCAGTACTATCACTTGCCCCTCATAGGATGCATTAGATTAAATCTGTTTCGGTATGTACAGTATGATAGGTGCAATATGTTGTAGTACACTACTTCATCTTGATAGACATTGACAACATTAATACAAAAGCTAATGCACCCCGCCAGGTGCCATATCACTACTTTACATGACCAGCTTTCTCCCTGACTCCCCCTATGCAACCTCATATGCCCCTTCTGCCCCCAGACCCAACTTTCAGAGCCCCCCCAATTCACCACAGTGTGCGGCACTGGCGCAAGGCACATGGACCACTTCATGGCTGGTCTAAGTTGAGCCCCTTGCTGCGTCCATGGCGGGGCTTCCAGCATATGAAAAAAGGGGATGGTGCAGTCCTGCCATGGTGTAAGCCCCCTTTTGACCTGTCACATCCTGCTGTATGTTGCAAGGGTGGCACAGTGTCACTGCGGTGTTGCGGCTCCCCTTTTTGATGCAGACTGCATCTGAAAATTGGGAATGCTGCATTTTTTGATGTCAGGTGATATTTGCGTCATTTATTTTTGACGCAGGTACCTTGTGTCATTCCTTGGGCTTTTAAAATCGAGCTCAGTGTCTTTTCCTGGCAGTTAACTTCTGCATCCTGAGCTTGTTAAGATACATGTCCTGTTTTAAAACGTCTCAAAACTTTGTTTCTTTCCTTGCAGGTGCAACAAAATATACATTGTGTTCCAGAACCAGTCTCCTGTTGACAACTTTGCATATGAGCTTGTGGAGGTCAAACTGCATCTCAAGGTTAACTCCTTGAGTTCCAGATAGCTCTGTGCAGCCATTTCAATAATATAACTATGTATATAATTTTCAAACCAGAGAACCCAGTTTCACATAAAGATCCACATATATTTTTATAATCACAAATGTGCAAGGGGAAGTAAAGATAGAAAGCAAGTTAAGGCAGGGAGACACCCCCCTGAGGAAGACTCGTTAACAGTCAAAATGCTGGGCATCTACTAGACTGTCTGTAGTACTGCTGTGTGTTCTATTTCTGCCTGTCCACCTTGGAGTTACTGTGGTACTAAAGCAAACCCTTTTTGCAGAAATACACCTTGTGCTGCTTCCTTTTTTGCTTTATTTTTGTGTCAGGCTGGCTGCCTTGTCTTAGCAAGCACTGACCCCATTGAGCTGTGTCGCTTTACTTTCCCCTAGGACCTAAAGGTAATGTTCCACCTGGGGTCCTCCTGAACTCAAAACTTTCATCTAACTGCAAAGTACCCCCAGTCATGCACAGCTCTATCTGGGCCTGGAAGGCACTGGCTAAACAGCTAAAATTCCTATTACCGAGTCTAGGTCTATGCCCATTATGGGGTAATTCCCTCATTTAGATAGATAATAAAAGTCTGAACTGGCCCTCATGGCAGAATCAGGGGTATTTGGTCAGTACAAGATATTTTTATGCAGACAATAGCCAGGTTGACACACTCCAGAACCTACAAACTACATTCCAGCTGTCCAATGAGAATTTTAGCAGTATCTGCAAATCAGAAATATAATCAATCACTTCCTCCAGAGTACAGAAGCCCACACCTTCCTCCTCCTAACCCTCAACCATGCAGGGATGGCTGAAGAAAGGGAAGGCTGGGGATCTCTATAAGGGTATTCTTAGAACAGACCTTGTATCAAAATCCACCAATAGAAAGCTAGGGCAGCTGTACAGGCACAGGCATTGCCTCTCTGAAGACCCACTCAAATTTGCCTTAACCAGTCCGGTTTTCTCCATTATTGATTACAGGCTTGTTGTATACTGTGCAGCTTCCAACATGGTCCTCAAAAGAATTGCCACAATGCACAATAAAGACTGCAGGCTCTTCTTGGACATCCCATGCCTAACCCACACCTGTGATCTATATTCCCTCATGGGTTGGCTTAATCTAGATCATAGAATAAAATACCATCTTGGACTCCTAGCCAGAAAGTCTACCCTTGGCATGACACCCATAGGTGTCCAGAATTTTATAACACCTGAAGCACCTCTAAGACAGACTCATGCTTCGCACAACAACCCTTATAAGGTCCCATTCTGCCGTACTTCCCTTGGCCGGTGGTCCTTTGGTTACTGCACCCCTCACCTGCTTACCTCCCTATCTAGTGACCTTCATGCTGAAACTAGAATCTGACCATTTAAATCCAAGCTTCGCACCCACCTTGTAATCAAATGCAGTGTTCCTGCCCCACTTAGCATACCCTTCCGACATAAGGACCTGCTCTGACCACCCTCTGCACTTTATCTCCTCCTTCATCTGCCATATGCACTTTAACCTCCACCCTCCAGTCATCCTGCCCTACCAACTCCCACTCCATCTCTGCCCTCCCTGTGCAGCCCCACAACCCTACTACTGCCACTTCCCCCTCTGCTCCACCTTCCTTTCATATCAACCCCACTCTCATCTCTATTCCTCTCCCATCCTCCTCATCTCCTCCCCCCTTTTTCCCTAGCCTCCAATGTCCTTCCCCTAATTAGCAACCAACCCCTGCCTCCTCTCCTCAACAATGGGACTCACCTAGGCTTGGTCCCAGCTTCTCCCTGCCTGCCTCCTCCTATCATTCCTGAATTCCTCCTGAATATTGTGCAGAAATTTGTTGCAGCCTACCAGGTCAGTGAATTCATTTTTCTGCCCAGCTGAATGGGGGTTCATGCTTCATATAAATCTTCATGTTATCCAATGTAACCCAATGTATTAGCTTATCTACCATATAATGAATGTATTCAATTTATGTTTGTTATCCAATGTATTACTCTATTGTTTGTTCGACATGGAACCTTTGGAAACAAGCTTTTAGCTCAAAGGTTATAATCCGAGACTTGAATGAATAAATAAATAAATAAATAAAATAAATAAAGAACACTCACAGACCAATTACAGTCAGCAAGACAGAAATGGGAAGTCCAACTTTCCATCCAAATTTCAGAAGTTCAGTGGCAGACAGCTAGAGATTCATCCATGTGGTATGTATGGACGGTAGAGCCCTTTTGATCCAAAACAAGGTAATATGACTATGGTACAGAACTCACAAACAGCTCAAATTCATGAAGCTTATCCTCCAAGACCACTGTTGGAGGGTGAGGAAATCAAGGGGGTAATCTTACACATATTTTGTGGGCTTGTACTCAAATAGTCCCCTTCTGGCAAAATGTCATCTCCTCATATGCTGAAACTCTGTGCTGCACCTTACCAAAATCTCCCATATTCTAGCAGCTGGGCATCCCCTCAGCTGCCTCAGCAATCCCTAAGCACAACCGCTGCTGGCTTATGGCAGCCTCGGTGGAAGCCAAAAGGCTGCTTCTGCAAATGTGGTGTTTTATTAATATCCCCTCAGTGCAACAATGGAAGGTTTCCATGGAGATATTAGCCAACTTTGAATGAATGTATCACTTCACAGGGGGCACCATGCACAAGTACGACAGGATATGGGCCCCATTCTGTTTTCCCTGTGGTGTACAACCCCTTCCTCCTGAGAGAGAGAGAGAGAGAGAGAGAGAGAGACCACTACCCCAGCCTATTCATCCTGATTGATGATTTATCCTATCCCTCTTAAATGCATGTTTCAAATCCAATTAAGGAATCTTTCCCACACCATGACTTTGGTAGCAGAAAAATCTGTCTTGCAATGGCTCTACTGTCCATCAATTTACTTGCTGCCTTGGTAAGTGAATGATGGCTTCAATAGTAAAATGAATCTTAACTCTATATAGTGTTTCCTGCTCAGAGAAAGGGGTTGACTGGTTTCTAATCCCCTGCTCAGCACATATGAATTATAAGCAAAGCTCCTGGAATTCTGCAGTTCTGCGGTTGTGGAATTTGCCGCAGAATTTGCATCATGCCATAGAATATGCATAGTGCCGCTGAATTCATTGTTTTTGGTGAATTTTCATATAAATATACTGTTTTTCATAGTGTCAGGTTTTCTTTCCCACCTCGTTTATCCTGAAGCCCCTCCTCTATGCTCAGCATATGATGTCATCAATGACATCACATCATATTTAGCCAATGACAGGACTGCATTCTGCCAGAGAAATGAATAAATCATGCCGCAGAAATCAGAAAATGCTGTCGCAGAAGTCAAGGAGCCCTGCCGCAGAAATCAGAAAATTCTGCCGCAGAACACCCGGGGCCCTGATATTAAGACACCCCCCTTTATGCTAGCTAGTTGTATTTTACTTGATTGTTTTTTCCTTCCATTACTGCCTATATGTATGCCATAACTGCCTAACCTGCTACTGCCATCTCTGTATTCAAATGTATACCAGTGTATATCGACATGCCAATTTATGTCTTTGCTATATTGTATGCTACACACATTAAAATCCTAATAAAACTATCAACTAAAAAAGGCCTCATTAAGTAAATTCTTATCAGGGGGATGTAATAAATGCAGAGGTAGGACAGGTTTAAGATGAGCTGCCAAACACTTAGTTCTTTGATTATGGATAACATCAAATATAAAGCATACTAGATCATAAGTCTATTTAGCTGTAGAATGTAACCAAGGCAAGTCAAGGTACAAATTATAATGATGTTTGTATCAATCAAAGTTGGAAACAAATCTAAGGATATTTTTATAAGCCACGTTCCATTTTTAACACAGTAACTGGGATATTAAAATATCAAACAGAAGAATAACAGAGTCTTGAAAGCAGCAGAAACTGAGCCATGGCCTCCATTGCCTGATGTGTCTGTTACTGTTGGACTCTATAGGCAAGACCAAATTTAATATTAACAATTTTGTAACCCTCAGTAAAGTGACATGCAAAATCCAATGAAAGGTCAAGGGTAATACCCAAATATTTGAACTTGTATTCTTCTCTAAGTGTTATGCGGCCATGACACATGTTTTGTAGGCAATCGCCTAGGTGCTTCAGCATAGCTTTAAATGCCAAAGACATTGCCTTGGTTTTCTTAGCATGCAGGACTAGACTGTTCTACACAAATCAGTCCTGCATATGCTTGAAGTCAAAATTCAAATCTTGGTTAATTTCAGCTGTATAATTTAAGAAATAATGTATGGGTGACCATACACAACAGGCTTGTATTTCCATCGAGGGGTAGAGTATGGAGATACACAGCTTATAGGCCTCAACAGTGATGCTCGAGAGGTCCATGCTGTTATCTCAACCCTGAGATGGAAATACAAGGTAAGTTATGTATGGTCACCTGTGTTTTTTTTTTGTATGTGGTTTTGGAGAGGGAAGTAGTGAGTGGGAGCTGCATGCAACACCGAGCACTGGTACAGCGCGAAAGTGCTCAGTGAAAATGAAAGTGAGCTGGCAGGTGGAATTCAGCATGAACAGGGACACTAGTCCACTTGATGATAAAATGTACACAACAACATCTTCAGAATGTGTATAACTTTTCAGTCATGTGCAACTTTAATAAGATCCACCGCATTCCATACACAATATGCCCTAACCATATATTGTATAGTATTAAATCTAGTAGTAACCAACACCAGCAAATCCTGCTGTGCAGTGAAGTAGCACCTGCTATCCCCTTAGGCCAGTAAAAAATAACTCTTTTAGCTTAATCTGAGCTTTTAAAAAGGAACATCTTACCTTTGGGGGGTAGTTCTACCCCACTGAAAAAATGTCTACCCCCCCTTAAAAATTTCTAGATCTGCCACTCTGAACCAAGGGCAAATAGTTTATGAAAAGTAGAAAAAAACTAGGTCCTACAATGAATCCCTGTAGGATCCCATCTATAACAGAAATCACGGCTGGTTTGGTATTAACCAGTTTTATTTGTTCGATTTGATAGATAACTCTAAACCCATCTTAGGGCAATACTGGAAACACCCAGACTAAGCATCCATTTTAACAAAATATCATGGTTGACTAGATCAAAAGCCTTGATTAGATCCACAAAGACAGTGACAGTTTGATTTCCTAAATCCATGGCTTTATTTACATCATTTGTGAACCTGACCAAGGCCGTTGAAGTCCCATGACAAGCCTCAAAGCCATGTTGATCAACTGAGAGATGCTTATATTTTATTATGTAATCAGAAGGTTTATCATAAGTCAAACTGCAATATTTTTTTTTCCAGATATGACAGTATGGATGTATAGTAGCCCTGTACTCTTCTAATTGTTCTGGTCTACCCAGGGTCCAGGTCATACCTGAAAATAGGCATGTACTTGTCTAGTACTGTAGAACTCGAAATGTTCACTGTTAATATATTATCGCTATATTCGCTTGTCAGTTCTGGTCAGCGAATTTATATTTTCAGTGATCATTTAGAGATAGTAGTTGTGCCACTTGTTTTACTCACTTTTTTTGTTTGTTTTACTATTTTGTTTGAATCTCAGTAAAGAGTACTTTGTTGTAAGTAATTTCAGTAGTTTCAGTAAGCCTGTGGTAGATCCTACCTTGAATGAATGATAGAGTAAATTATTTGTTCTGGAATCAGGAATGGGACCGTCACCGACAACAATGCTACCGAGGTGCAATCATGGGATTAAATGCACAAATGCGATTCGGCTGTTGGGACCACGTGGTTGGTCAGATTTCACTTCCACATATGTTTGGTTTTTTTTGATACAGTATTTTCTCCAAGGACTTTACAATAAAAACAGATTTTTTTTTTATTGAATCCACATAAGGGACGATTACAGAATCCACAAACTGTATTGTTGTTTCTGAGTTTGTTCAGTGGTTTTCTGTATGTGTTACATGCCAATCGGTGGGGAACTTGTACGCAGGGTGGCACTGAGCAGTGCGACCCTAATAGATCAATTGTGGTGGTAGGAAGTGGCCAGACAGAGTACAGCAAAGTACAACTATAATTTGGCATTTGTCACCCAAACCAGTAAGTTCAACTTGTTTCTTGCCAACAGTTTCCATTGTCCACTCAGAACATGGGATAAGGTTGACACCAGTCTCATCAAGATTTAAGACTAACTTGGGGGGGTATCAGTTCCTGACAGGAAGCAGTGGATATATGGCACAGAAAACCAGACTTGAGGGAGTCAAAATCTACTGGTGTTTTTCGGGCAGCTTTCATGCCCTTTCTTTTGCTGTATCCCATTCTATTGAGAACCAGCCAGGACCACTGCCTAGTGAAACAGAGACTGCCTCCATTCTCAATTAGAAGTTCAGGGCTTTTGGCTTTAACAATACCAGTCGCAGTAGCTATCACTACCCTTCCGTTTATGACAGCTTCTTCAGATCTCAATGATTTTATTATGTTTTTTATCTCACATTCAGTGTCTGCAAGCAGTAGACGTGGATGTCCTCTAGGTTTTACTGGCAACTCACAAACAAGTTTCTCTGGGTCAGGGTCTGTTTTTAGCTTAGCCAGGTAGTCCTGTATAAAGGTACGCACAGTGCTTACATTTATTTTCTTTTTATACTGTGCCTCATAGTACCGAACAGCGTTCATGACACCATGATCACATGAATACTTGCCCTCATCAAATCTAACCTCAGGAGGATACATTGTATATTATGAATGACATTTTTTAGGTGGGGTGGAGACAACAGCAAGCTCCGTGGAAACAGACTCTGCCATCAGGTTAGAGGTGCTAGCTGTCACCGCTAATACGTTGGCATCTATGTTGGAGGTCTGGAGAGTAGTGAAGTCTCTCTTTCTTGTTGCCTTAGCAATGGGTGAGTTTAGTCATCTAACCAGAGACATGATAACTGCAGTAATCGTGCAGTAATCCAACTTCAGTACAGGTTGATCGTGCGGTGATCATATGCAAGATCAGCTCAATCTGAAGTCAGATTTAAAGACCTTTACCAGCGAAAATTTGAGGGCGCGACACTGTGCATTGGATGTAGTGTGTGAAGTAAACTTTACACGATTATTAGTGGTTCTACAGTATTTTATATTTTTATTTATTTCTACATTTTGGATTTACAACCTTTGAGTCAGAAACTCATTTACAAAGGCACCTCATCACAAAGAGGACAAGCAGTGTTATATAGTTCATGATACAAACAGTGTTACATAGATTAGGTACAATCATATTTACAGTGGTTACACATGAACAAGAAGGGGAAATGCACCCTAGTCACAACATTTCAGTTTAAGTAGAGTAGCTGAAATGCAATGTTGGAGTGACTGGAGACTGTACTTGGGCCAAGCTACAACATAGTGATGGCTGGTGACAGCTGGTGCAGGATGTAAAACAGGTGACCTGTGGGGTAATGGAGTTAGGTGCAGGTGGAGAAAGGGAAGGTGGAGGGGTGTACGAGTATGATGTCCAGCAAACATTGTCAAGATTTGGAGTGTACTGGCAGACTATGCCCCACAGGAGAGACCATGGGGGGGGGATAGGAGAGAGCTGCAGTTAGTTACATTTACAGCAGCACATGTTGAAAAGTTGGTTATGAAGGGTGATCTTAAAGGGACCAATTTTGGGAATGTTGGTGATGCTGACTGGAAGGAAGTTGAACCAGGAGGGGGCTCTGTTACAGAAAGACCTCTGGGTCAGGGAGGTCCTTATTCTGGGCACCAGTAAGGTGGCCTTATCTGAGCTGCGGGTGGAGACAGTAGAGGAGGCATGCTGGAGGGAGACTGACACCCCAGTGGGGGAAGAGCCTGAGCAGTGTTTTCTTTGCTAGCAGGCAGGTTTGGTAATGAAGTCTTTCTTCAAGGTTGAGAAGGTTAGCGGTGGAGTAGACCAGGCAAGTATCGGTGTGCCTGGGGGCTCCAGTCAGAAGCCTATAGGCCTTGTTGATGGAGAGCTGGATTTTAGTGAGTGCAGTATTGTCCGCTGCTGCATATATAGGTAGGCCATATTCCACTAGGGACAGGACAGAGGAGGTGATGGCCAACTGGAGTGCATCAGGAGGGAAGCAGTCCCTGTGGTAGTATAGACGGTTGATCCGGGAGTTAGTGGCTGTTGAGAGGGAACTGATGTGGGCGTGAAAAGTGAGGGCAGTATCAAAGGTAATGCCTAAGTATTTATAGGTAGTCACTTGCTCTAGGGGGTGCTAGGTGCTGGGGAGTATCAGGAGGGGAGTATTTCTGGCCTTGTTTTGGTGGTGGGTGAAAAGCATCAACTTAGTCTTCTTTAGATTAATGACTAGTCTATAATCAGTGAACCAACTTTCAGCTTGGCTGCAGGTGTGTTGGAGAGAGGCCTTGAGAGAGGTAGAATTTTGGTGTGAGGTGTAGAGAACCGCGTCGTCCACATATAGGAGAATTTTACCAGAACAGGAGCTGGGACGTGTGTTAAGAAGAGACTGAAAAGTAGGGGTCCCAGGATGGAGCTCTGGGGAACCCCCGGAGTGGACAGGTCAGGTGTTGGACAAGGTCCCATTGATTTTTATGCACTGGGATTGAGCTGAGGGGTAGCTAGAGAACCAGGCTAGGGGACCAGTGGAGAAACCGATTTGGTGGAGGTAGTCAAGCAAGAGGGGATGGCAGACAGTATCGAAGGCCTTTGAGAGGTCAATGAACACCACTCCTGCAAGGTTGCCAGAATCAAGAGAAGAGTACAGGTAGTTAGAGAACTCTAGGAGAGCAATGGTGGTGCTGTGACCTGAGCGGAAGCCGTGTTGCTCAGGGCACAAAATGTCATACTTAGTCAGGCACTCAGTAAGCTGGGTAGCCACCACTTTTTCAAGAGCTTTTGAGAGTGGGGGGAGGATGGATATGGTGGATAGTTATTGGGGTAGGACCAATCACCACTTCTGTGTATGATGATAGCTGTTTTCCAGATGCTGGTAAATTGAGCCAAGCATAGGGAGCGGTTAAGTAGGCCAGTTAATGGGACTAGGATGACATCCAGGACTTGACATAGGATCCTGGTGTCCAGAGGGTCATTACTGGGGCTGTTGCTACCTGGAGCTTTTGGCAGGTATGGCCTGACTTCTTGTGTGGATATTTTGCGCAGGTGGAATGGTGGGTATAGAAGGGCAGGGGGCTGAGATGCAGGGGTGGGGCAAAGAAACTACTTGGGATGACAGAGCTAAGATCAGTGAACATGGTAATAAGGCAGTCAGCTATGTCGATGGGGTCAGTGGTAACAGAGCTGTTGATAGAGAGCTGGGATGGGGGAGCGAGACTTCCCATTTAACTCTTTCTTGCTATCCCAGAAGGTCTGGGCTGACCCCCAGGAGGCAGTGAGGGTGGCCTGGTAGTGCTCCGCTTTGGCCTTGTGGATGGCTCAAGTGCACTTATTGTGTGCAGCATTGTAGGCTTGCCTATCTGTTGACTTGCCAGATTCTGCTGCAATGTGCCAGAGATTATCCCTTTCCTTGAGTTTCTGGATTAGGGATGGAGTAACCCATGGTACATTTGCATTTTGGTGCATATCCTGGTGAGTGGAGCGAAGAGGTCGCAGGTCTTGTTAAATGCTTGTGTAAATAGGTGAAGCGCAGAGTCAATGCTAGGAGTGTGGTTGATGGGGAATGAGTCAATCTGGACACAGTTTAAGTTTTCTGAGGCCACCTGGGTGGAGGGCCTGTGAAGACTGGTATGGGACACCAGTTTAGGGGTGGAGGAGGACCAGAGGACGAGAAAGAGGACTGGGGAGTGGTCACTTAAAGAGTTGGGCAGGTTATTGATATTCTGAAATTTATGGGGGTGGTTGGATACTATGACATCCAAGAGGGTGCTGGTTCCAATTGAAGGGTTGAGTCTGGTGGGCTGGGAGACTAATTGGGTCATATCAAGGGCAGCAAAAGAGTCCCTAGCTTGGGATGCAGAGGTACCAAGCCAATTGACATTGAGGTCCCCTAGTATGCTTACACAGTTAATAAAAAAAAAAACTAAATAAATTCTTTAAAACGGGTTCTACAATTGACAGTTTTCAAGCATCAGACACAATGCCAGATTTAAAAGACAAATTAAAAAAATAGGTAAAAATAGCCATTGTACAGCAATTAATTTTAAGAGATTTGACTCCAGTTCATCACAACCATTTTTTTTGTCATCGACTATTTTGTAAGTAATATGAGCACTGAACCCTCAGTAGCAATCTAAAATAAAAAAAAATGTCTATTAAAATCACTGTTACAGGGTTCAACACATTGATTAATTGAATGTGATAATGTCTGCCAATATGATTTCATGTTGGTGAACTTGCTGAGGGCGTTTGCGAAATCAGATAGTTTGTCAAGCAAATACAATCAACAGCAACTTCATTGATACTTTTCCTAGGTTCATCTTTCAGAAAACCTTTAATGGAGTTCCAAAACCACTAAAGATTAGCTTGAGTTTTGTTAAGGAGTTGTGCCAGGTTTGTAGCACAACTGTGCTACTTGTGACATAACTGTTAGACCACTTAAATGGTGTTTTTTATAATTTGCTCTAAGTGCCTCAACTAGCCCCCCAAAAAGTGTCACATGCATCATCCTTTTACAGTAAAGTGAGGAAGTTATCGCAAATATGTCAAAATATTTGAAAACTGTCTGCATATGTTTTGAAGCATTTGACAAGATGCAGGCTGCATCCAAAATCAGGAATGGTGCTCGTATATAGCATGTGTCATAAAAATCTGGCCAAATATCTTCAACTGTAAGGGCTAGAAACTGAATCTTTTAAAAATGAATGCTTGATGTTAGATTGATACAGTAACACTATGTCAACATACCTCCACTATATCAGTATACTGAAAATGCACATTTACAGTATCAATATATGGCATTAAAAAGTATCAACCAAAAGTTTGATTCACTGCCTCCTGTTGAGATCTGTAAACTGTAGCTCACCCGTGTATTGTGGATACACTTGATGGCCAACAGGGAGGATTCTGGCTAGCCTAGGAAATAAAGAATAGCCATTGGGGTCCCTTTCAGTCCCCAATAGCATAGTCATAGGCTCAGGTTTAGTTACAGGCCTGTAGCCTCTTTGATGATTGTCTGTATGTCTGCCCATAAGGATAAGAGTTTGGGACAGGACCAAAAGCTATGAATGTAAGTGCCTTCATCCTCCTTTAACTGCTACATGCTGATGGAATCTCATGATGAAAATTGTAGACTACCACTAACAGGCAAAATAGCCCATTCAAGAATTTGCATTTTGTTTCTTTGAATTTCTTGCAGAGGAATAGCCCCATATGTCCATCTCAAATTTCCACCTAGGTTTAGCCATCTAAACTTTTGCCCAGCTTGCCTGAGATTTCAGTGATGGATCCATTCTCCCCAGACCCCACATGTAGTAAATTTGGGCTATTAGCCATTTTAGGTTGAGCCTTTTCCACAATACCAGCCCATTCAGGTTTGTGGGGAGTCATGATCAGTCTTGATCCTTGGGTTTGACTTTCAGTTACCTCAGGGCTTGCAGGTATTTGTAAAAATGCTCCATTGAAAGACTCACCTGTTCCCTTAATTCTGTAATGGTCTTAATCTGTTACTTGGTTAAGAGGCCCCCCCACCCCAAGTGTGAATCCTAACTTGCTGTCATTGTGCAAATCCTAGCAGGAAGTGTGGATTACGTGCTATTGGAGTTAAGTAGGAATATAAAAAGATGGTTGTAAATGCAGCATTCTGATTTGCTCACAGCATTCTAGCAGGGTTATATTAATGGCAGTAAACATTCATATATAATAGAACAGTTTGAATTTTTTACTTTTAAAACAATCATTTTAAAAACAAATCCACTTTAGTTTAATAATAATAATATTAAGGCACACCAGGGGGTTGGATTACCTTTGTTAATCTAACCATACGGACATAAGGCAATTGGCTATGCCTTACATCTCATGCCCCCCAATGCCAAATTAATGTGTGGTAACCCAAGCCCTCATCATGCCTTAATGTTTATATATTCCTGACTTGACTTCGTCTCTCTCCTAATCTTGTTCAAGGCCACCATGGTCATAATTGCCTATGGTTTATGGTGCTCTGTGTGTTTGCCTAGTAAAATAATGTTTAACTAACTAACTAACTAACTAACTAACTAACTAACTAATTAATTAAAATTTCCCATGTGTTCTGGCCAAATTTCTGCCAGTCACTTAAAAAAAACATACCAACCGCTTAACCTGATTCAATTTGTCACTTTGTGTCCGTATTCCCCCTTCCCTAGGTCAAGTGTGAAAATAAACAGAATTGCCTAATCCTCCTTCTCTGGTCAACAGAAACTAAATAAATAAATATGGGAAGGCAAGTAGAGTGCTGGAGTGTATAGGCGGGGTGTTCAATAGCAGAAGGGAAGAGGTGATACTGCCCCTGTACAGGTCCCTGGTTAGGCCACAGTTGGTGTATTTTGTGCAGTTCTGGAGTCCCCACCTAGACAAAGACAGAGACCACTTGGAGATGGTTCAGAGAAGGGTTACAAAATTGATCCTGGGTGGCAAGGGAAGACATACGAGGACAGTCTGACATGTCTTGACATGTACCATACTCTCTGGAGACCAGGAGATGGAGGGGAACATGTTAGAGACTTACAAGTTCTTGAGGGGAATAAACAGGGTAGTCTGCAATGATCTATTCACAAGGTGCAAAAGCACTATAATCAGGGGACATAGACTGGAAGCTGGTAGGAGAACTACATTCATATTTCTAGTTTACAGTGGTGTGAGGTGTACTTAAGTTCTTTCTTATTAATGAATTAAGATTAACAAACGTGTTAACCTGAAGTGCCTTAATACTATTAGTACACTAAAATATTTCAATTTTATTAAATTAATGTTTTATAGACTATGTTATAATTGTTTTTTTACCACAGGTTTTCAGCCATAAACACAGCAGCATAGTAACTTAAGGGTGGGAGAGACTCTAGGTTCATCTTGTCTGCCTCCTCCTACATCATACATAGGAGTGAATAAGTATGCTTTGCAAACATGTACTAATTTATAGGGGTTTCCCTGACAGGAGCAGGATTCACAAAGGTAGCCCAAAGTGAGCTCAGAAGTTTCGCTGCACTTCCCTGCTGTGCTGGTGGGCAACTGTGCTATTCACAGTCGGATAGCCCAGTGGGCTATCCGACTGTGAATAGGGGCCAGCAAGGAGCAACAATAATCCAGACAAAGCAGTGGAACAGGTGGTAGCGCTGCCCCCACAGCCATCCAGGCAAATGTACTGGTAGTCAATAGCACTAAGGCACTAAAGTGAAATCCACAAAAGAAGGTATGCAAATGAGCCCATTGGGTATGCAAGGCACTAGAGGTCATTAGCATGCCCATTATGGCTTCATTTGCATGCCATTAGTGTATGATTGCGCCCCACCAGCAGCAGATGCCCCGCACAGTCAAAATCCCCCATGGTCTGGTGTTGCCCACCCCCACCTGATTGAGGCCCTGATGCAAGAAACAGTGTATGCCATACTGTGGTGTCCCACTCAGATCACCAATGACTTACTAAACCATCCGATAATGAAAATAATTATTTTCCATGGAGTAGTGTCCCACCCTGATCCCTGATCACTCCAGTACCCACACAATAGGAAAATAACATATTTTCCATAGTGTAGTGGCCCCTCCCCATTCCCAGATCCTCATTATAAGAAAAAAAAACATTTCCCATAGTATAGTGTACCTCCCCCCTCTATGGTGCCCGATCTCTGTTCGAATAAAAGAAACATTTTCCATAGTATAAATGAATAATACACTGCAATCCCATTGGTTGACACTTCAACTAATAGGACTGCAGGGTATACTGTAAACTGTCATTGACAGTTCAGTCAGTGGGCAGCCGTGGAGGTGAGAGGAGGGCTGTGCTGCTCGCCGACCTGTGGAATATGCTGTGGTGGGGGAGCAGGGTGGTATGTGGGTACCGGCATGGGTGGGGGTTTGGGGGACCACTACACTATAGAAATGATTTACATACTGTATGGGTGGGAGATTGGGACCGGGAAGGGGGGAGGGACCACTACACTATGGAAATGGGGATTTTCATTTATTCTAATGGAGACTGGGCATCTGAGAGGGCATCTGAGCATCTATGCTACAGAAAATGTTTTTTTTTAATTAAAATGGGGATCAGGCACTGGGGGAAGGGACACTACACTACGGAAAAGGGTATTTTATTTTACATCTGACAGTGATCAGACTGGGGGGGACTGCAGTACCTCTGAGACAAGCTAGGGTTTATGGAGAGCACCACTAGGTTTTTACAGGTGATGCTTTTCTCCATGCAATGACCTTCAATGGGACTGCGGGGCTATGCAGGTGTCCTCTCACTCATTTGCACTGTGGCCCCTCCTCCCTACTTTGCCTGGGCACAAATCCAGTTTGTGGGGGCACACTGGGCTTTGTGAATATAAGCTATTCACAAAGCCCAGTTTCCCCAAGGCAAATTGAGTTTGCGCCTGGGCAAAGCTTTGTGAATCCTGCCCCAGCTCTACTACCAAGGGTACCCACTTATTCCCTTGGCAAGCAAATTTTTTTTCTGGCTTACAGGGAAGACCTGTCTTTATGTCCAATGTCTATGCTGGTAGGCTGTCCTGAAACATAGCATAACATAATATAATGTAATGTAACATAACGTAACGTAACATCAAGTCACATCACGTAACGTAATATAACCTAACATAGCAAAACATGACATTTTAGAATGCACATCAGCCAATTAAAATTCTCCATTTTCAACCATCATTTTATAATATGTTATATGTTTATAGCTCTCCTGATGGCACTCTTACAGTTATAAGAGTGGACTCATGCACATTCGAAAAGTGTGTGAACTGTGAACAGAAGGTGAGTGGTTCTTGTAGCCTTAGAATGCACTCAAAACCACTCTTACAACTGCAAGAATGCTGTTTGGGAACCTCTGAATATAGATAGATAGATAGATAGATAGATAGATAGATAGATAGATAGATAGATAGATAGATAGATAGATAGATGGACAGATAGGCAGATAGATAGATAGATAGATAGATAGATAGATAGATAGATAGATAGATAGATAGATAGATGGATGGATGGATGGATGGATGGAGGAACAGACAGATGGATGGACGGACAGACGGATGGATGGATGGAAAGACAGATAGGTAGACAGTCTGATAGAGAGCTAGATAGAGGTTAAGTAAGAGCAGTAACTTTTTCTAAAACAAAAACATTCTTAAAAAAATCATAAATCTTTCTATTTTTAGGGCAAAGGTGCTATCAACACTTTTTGTAATATAAAAGTGTCCCATGTTCAAGTTATAAGTTTAGTTTCAAGTGCAGCTTATTAGGGAAAAGTCATTGAGCAAAGAAAGCTCATTTACAATTACTCCCCGACAAATACTCACTCAACACAGTTTTCACCATAAGTTATATGAATATGTTTGTAGAATAATATCACAGTAAGTTGTTATACAATTTAGATACATCAGTTACTGTACAAAAGTTCTCAAATTTATACACGTGAATTAAGGAATAAAAGAAACACATCTTTGATACATTTGCAGGGCACTGGAGAGCTCAAATTGGTCAGAAGAGCTCCCTCAGTATATAATACTATATTATGATGTACAGTAGTTACCTGTGGCCACTTCTTTCAATTACACACATCACAAAAATAATAAAATAGATGTGTAATGACTAACACACTCAACTAAGAGCTGTCATCACTGGCCAAAAGATATTATAGATAGAGAATAATGCCTGTGCAGTGTATTATGAGTTTTCACCGCGGTGTGTGATAATCCACATAAACCCTGAGAGCAAAGCTCGAGGGGTTTAAGAGATTATCACACATTGAGGGTGTGTGAAAAATCCTCAATAAGACAGACCTTGCAAAGGCATTATCTTTTATAATTACTAGCGCAAGGAAATCAATGTCAAAGGAAGTTACTGGAGGAGCTACACTGAGATCCCTGCTGCTACTACTCAGTCCCCATTCTACACACACACACACACAGAGTCCACATTCCACACAGACACACACACACACACACACATACATGCACACAGTCCACATTACACACACACACACACACACATATATACACACAGTCCACATTACATACGCAGACACACAGACACACACACACACACACACACACAGTCCACATTCTACACACACACACTCACTCACACACACTCATTTCAAAAGCAGGATAAATTCTTGGAACTATTTCTTTCTTTTATTTTTTTAAACTACACTGTGGAAATGCTTGTAGACAGTCATGGCCCATTCCGGATTACAGTGGCTGTCTCCTGAAGCCCCTCCTAAAATGAAGCAACTCCAGGATCAACCAGATTGATTTTTTAAAATAGAAAGGTAGAATCAACCAGATGAATACTGTTAAGAAAGAAATACCTTAACGGAAGTGTGGTTTGACTCCTTGGTAGCAGAGAAACTGCTGCCATATTTTTAGATATGTTGTGCCCGTCCACACTCAGAGTAAGAGTCAATGAGGTGGTGCTCTAAAGAAGAGCGACACACACCACCATAGTAACCAGTTCTATGGATTATTACAGCATTTGAAACATGGCTCTAGTCCATGTATTAAAGGGGGTCACCAGTAATTATACATTGATTAACAGTTGTCGTTTTTTATTTTCCAAATCAGGATTTTTAATCAGCTTTCCATCTGATTCTATTCAAACAGTTTTCATCAAAAGCAATAAAATTACTTAGTTCAATAACTTGAAAAATAAAGACAAACTAATGCATTGATATTTCTCAAAGGATACGTTTTAATGCTTCATTTTACATCAGTGAGGAAGAGTTAGACATAAACCACAGTTCTCTTGGCTAAGTACAAAGCTGCTTGCTATGAAAAAAGCTTTTGACATATTAAATACTTCATTTTTGGTTACCCCTGCTTCCTGTTTGGCAAAATATGTTCCAAGACCCATGAGTTAATCCCCCTGAATGCACAGTTGGAACAAGTTCAAGCAGTGGAGTTTGGAATATAGTCAAATCACATACAGAATTCATGAGCCACTTCATTAATCCCTGATTGCCATCACAAACATGGCTGCCATCTTACTGAAAACCTTCAACTAGGCCCTAAAATATAAAACAAATCTTATTGTTAAAATAAATAAATAAATAGATAGATGATTAAATGTTCTTTTCTCCCATGATTTCCCTGCTTACATACTTAAACAAATTAAAAATGAAATACTATTCAGTTTTACTTTCTTTATTTTTGGGATCATGAAAAATGCCCCACCTATCCTTACCAGCTTGCCAGGGAAATCTGTGCTGCTTACCCTGCCACAGATAAAATGTATGCCATTGCTCCATTTGAGGCCTGTTGTTGTTGTTGTTTAGTGTGTGTGTGTGGGTTGGGGGGGCATTCTGCCAGTGGAATTCTGCAAAATGTGTATTGTTTTCCATTTCATCTATACATTTTGGTGAATTATATTTATTGAATGTTAGAGGAGCTCTTTTCTCTGTGGTGCCAGAATACAATGTTTAACCCAAACATTTTCTTCCAGTTATAGTAGAAATGTGTACCCATTTTATAGTTGCAATAAGACACTTTCATGTGTGCAGCTGTGGCACACCAGCACTTCTTGGGTAGCTGAAGCACACCCAAGGCATGCTGTTATACCACAGCAATGCACACCTTGTCATATCTTATACCTAAGTGCAGGGTCCCATGGAGTGCACATATATATATATATATATATGTATATAGTACACATCCAAGACTCCCGCCATCATCTCACTGGTGATCCATCAAATCTCACTGGTGATCCATCAAAGCATGGATAAAAATTAGTTCTCCAGTGGTGATGCCCTATGGTGCTGAGGAGGGACAACCATCTACTGTTACTTATAGATTTAGTCTTGCTTGCGTTAGGGGTTGCTGACTTGAGTTTCCCACGAAAGTGCTTTCTGCAGTCTGCTCTGGCAAAGGTAGACTTAGGCTCTGCAGGCACAGTATGAGTATAAGTGTTAGTCAATTGTTTCACAATTGAACCTTTAATAATCCTTCCTCTCTCTCTATCCCTCTATCCACCTTTTTCAATTTACTTTTCCCAATGTGCTCATTTTTTAGATGGAAAATCTTCTGTCTTTATTTGTAATTAAAATTTATTACAAAAAATGTCTGTTTTACTTCAGTTTACAGTATTAAGATGCTCTTCCTTATAGTCTCCAGACAGGTGATATGCAACATGCACATGCCCTTAAGCAGTGTTAGACTACTTCAGATATAAGTTCAATAATTGTTTTACACAGAGTTGTACAAAAATGCTGATATACATTCATAGAAAAATATTCTGAGTACCCATTATATTACTTATATGTACAAACATACCATGTACGGTTCCGATCAGTAACATCGCAGAACAAAACAAAGTGGACAAAAACAAAGCGGAAAAAACACTGTCACCACCAATATTGGCAGCACAAAATGAAGCATGCCAGAACAATGCAGACCACATGACACGCAGGCAGCAAACAAAATTCGCCACATGGAGACACTGCACTGCAACCACAGGGGCCAGAATTACAAGCCAGCATGCCATTTCCCCTGTCCTGTGAGTTGTGTGTGTGTTGCTGGGGACATGCTGGCTTGTGCTCCTAGCCCCTTGCATTATACACGACCATTCACATGGTGGCCATGGTCCACCTGTCCTCCTGTGGCTACCCCCAGTGCACGTTCTCCATCACTTAGCATTCTGGGTGAGGGTACCCCACCATGTGGGTGCCTGTGCCATTAGATTACCATGGTAGTTGTCCAGTGGCCTGCTTCCCCCAGTGGTGGTTGCACCCTGCCATGTTCCATCTCTCTGCACCCCTGTGCTATTCATGTGCACGGCTGCCTGCTGCTGTGTGTTTCAGTGCAGTGCCTCCATGTGGTGGACATTGTTTGCTACCTGTGTGTCATGTGGCCTGCACTGTTCTGGCACGCTACATTTTGTGCTGCCAATATTGATGGTGACACATTTTTGCCACTTTATTGTTGTCCACTTTATTTTGTTCTACAATGTTACTGACCAGAACTAAATATACAGTGAAGTACAATGCAGTACATTAGCAAATACTCCTGAGGTCTGATGGGGAATGCATTGATAGAGCATTTAGGGGCCTGTTATTGAATATGATGTGATGTATATTATGAAACAACAGGACTCCAGTCTGAAAGCTAATTTAAAAAGTAAAAAAAAAAAAGTAATATTTATTTATATAAGGTGCCCTTCCATAGCTCAGGGTGCCTTTACAATACATCACAATAAAATTCACAAGTGCATGTAACAGTCACTGTTTAAAAGGGAAATGCCAATACAACATTGATCAGTAAATTGTAAATCTGAGAATCTATGCTGAGTGTGTAGAACATTTGAATGTGAGCTAGATAACACCAAACAAACAAACAAAAAAAAACACATCTCCAACTGTAGAGAGACGTCAAAGTTTTGTTTCATAAAAGAAACATTTCAAGCACCAATTACTACTATTGTTTTTGCATTTGTGCCATTGGCTCTTTGCACAGCTCTGTGCGCTAAGTATGCATATGCGCAGTGCACCTGAACACCAACTGTTTCTTTCTAGCCGGTTCTAAGTCATAATAGCGAATGCAAAACAACAATCGCTATTATGGTGAGTATATATTGCCGAAAAGCAAATCGGCGATATACACATGCTAACGACTTAGTGTCTATGTGGGGGAGCTGTGCTCCCCAGTGTCCCAGACCTCAGTAGTAAAGGATTCAACTCCAGAGAGGGTACACATGTCAGGGAGGGTGACTCTCTGGATGCAAAAATAAAACAAAAAACTAACAATCGGCAACAAAGTTTTCCCCAGACTGGCCAACCCAGTACCTGCTGCACCGGAGCTAGCCACCCTCAGCACCACACCACATGGCTAGATATGCTGCAGCAGGGACACTATCTACTGAAAACGCTCTTCCCTATCCCTCCCCTTCTCCTTGCTATCCTCCCCTTCTGGTTGCCCTCCCCTATCCTCGCCATAGCATAGCATCACTACCCTTGCGGGTAGACCATGATGATAGCGCTGAATATGAGTCACCATTTTGACACTCATATCCACTCACTATCGTCACAAGACACATTTTGGCCCAGCATAGTGGGGCCAACTTCTGCCCTTGATAAAGACATGAATTACTTTCACCTTGATTGGCTGTGACTGAGTAGATGGTGCAGTTACATGCAATTTTCCAAGCCAATATCACTGGGGCAGGTCAAGCATTTGAGCTGTTACACTAGCCAAAATCAGGGGTATGTTGTTTTGGCAAACTATAAAAAGGCACTGTACAAGGAGATGCACATCAGTAAAAGCTAAGAGAGCATGACATCACCTGGTTCCAAACTCTGGTCATTTGGTTTGAAGTGTGAAATGTTTGGATTTCAACCTCAAATCCAGTCTCTGAACCACAAATCAAACAACTTCATGTTCATATCCACCTCCTCCAGGAGGAGCTCCTTTTTATTATTCTTACCCCCCCCCACCCACACTCACTGTTTTTCCTCTATCCTAATCTCCACAGTCCCTTAACCTTTAACTGTATCACCTCAGTTAGAGTTATAGAAGAACTCATGACATAAAGTGCCTGCATTTATTGTATAGACTTCTGTCAGCATATCTGAACCCTGACCTAAAGGTTTGAGGCTGGCTGGGAACTATTCTACTGGTTTTTTTTTCCTGAAGTGTAGCCACACCAGCTTCATCTCCTCAACTGTAACTGACATTATTTTGATAACTGGCATTTTGGTGTACAAAAACAACAGAAAAGGGCACTGGAACTATTTGAGGTGCTGCTGTTTCACCTAGCACCTGAGATAGACCTGTTTTGGCATCCAACATACAAAAGCCTATCCTGCACTTACAAGACTGGACTGGCAGCATTTGGCTCATTTACAGGCTTAAATTCAAAGCTAAGAGGTGCTTATAGTTTTGTCATCTGCTGTGGAGAATTGTAAGCCAAGTCCCCTGGCAGACTGGCTATGAGTCTTTGTAGTTTTACAAGTTCATCCTGAGGCAGAGAGAGGAGAAAGGAAGGGCTCAACATGCTGTGGAGCTGATGTGAAGACTCATGCATGACATGTGGATGTGTAAGATTTGTTAATTGTTGCTTCCCCATGGGGACTTCTGTTGTCCTATGCAAAGAATGGTTTTCCTGGAACAGGTTTTTCTGGGAAGACTTTGTCCCATATAGTATTTGTTTAGCAGCCCCATTTGCATTCCAGAGATGGGATTGCTGCTGCATCATAGCAGGGCAGAACTCTTCTGAACAACACCCTGATGTCTTCTCTCCTTGGCTCTGGTGATGGATAGCATCTCTTAGGGTTTCCTGAGTTAGGCTTCTGTAAACACTTTGGGAAGGAGATGATGTATGTAGCTCCCTCCTGTTATGTGTTCCAAGTCTGCCACTTAATAGAGGATGCTGTTCATTACTAGAGGTGTCAGTGAATCGAACTCCATCTGAAGCTGAAAAGTTATGAGAGCTACCGTGCTGTCCTTGTGCATTTTGCCCAAATGGCAGGAGCTCACCTTTTTGAAAGACAGTATTTTGATGGCTGTGGCAACTGAAATGAGCCATTGGTTTGCCTCTGAAAGGGAACTCTGGGGTAGGCTTTATTGGGTAAACTTGTTTGCTTGTCTCTTCTGAATAGTCTTTTGAACTCTGGGGATGGATTAAGTGCTTTGGTTGACATTTGCTGGTGTTAACAAAAGTTCTAAGATCTGTTGCTTCATCTGTTACTAGGATCTGTCCATTTCTCCTGTACAAGGGTTCTTTATTTTGAGCCACATGCTCACCTGATTCCTGTATCCTTTGATTAATAGTGGGAGTTTTCAATGCTTGACTGGAATTATAATAATTTTTTCTGAACTGGTACCAGTCTTGCAAAAGAGCAAACGGCAAGCTTGGTTCATTAGAAGAGACAGATTTGATGTCCTGATGTTTTTTGCTTAAGTCTACTGGCTCTGATGAATTCTTGGGTAAAGATTTACAAGGACTCTGAAGATTGTTGCCTGTTGACCTGACTGATGGGTTACTGCTACACTTCCCACTTTTCTCTGGAGGTGAAATGGTCCTTGAATGGAAGCAAGCTGTTAGTTGGACATGGTTCTTCTCCATGGTGCTATTCTGCCTTGGCAAAATAAACCAATTGGCACTCTTGTTGGCAGATGTGTTGCTGGAAGCTACATTCACAGAGCTATTTGGAATGAAGTAATCTGCAGAAAGTGTTTGTGAAGGAGGTTCAACACCTGTAATCTGCACATCCCTCTTACCTTTCACTTGGTTAACTTTAGCTGAAGAAATATTTGCCCATACTGGGCATTCCAGGTTCATAGGACCCTTGGAGGCATAAAGGGGTGAAGCTTGATTAAGAAACTTGGGTGCTTTGCTGCTTTGGACATCCATGGAATCTGTGAAAGGATCTTGTTTTTTTATAGGTGGAGAACCATTTTCTTTGATGCTGAGATTCACAGGCTCCATCTGCCTTGCAGATGATGAGTATTCTCTTGCCAAATGTCTCAGAAGCTCCAGCTCCTGAAGTGGTCTCTTGTCCTGCATGTCCTGCTGACACACTGCAGTGAAGTGTGATGTGTTGCTCTGCTTCAAACTGTCTGCTTCCCACGTGGCTAAAGAAGTTGATACAAAGGGGTTAAATCTTGGAAGAGCTGTTATCTTGTGCTGACACCTTTGATAATCAATGAGCCTGCTGCTGTGGTGCTCGGGGGCTGTACTCTGGCTTTGCATTGACTGGCTGTTTGGCACTGCTTCTGGATTCACCTGGAGAAGAAAAACAAAAGTAACATCAAAACTCAACACAAAATATGAATGTTTCACCATAGGAAGTTAGAGTCTTGTTGTACCTCCCCTGCTGATGGTTTCCTCACATGGTGGCATATTGGACATGAGAGAGGAAGGGTGTGTCACTGCTGCTTCTACTAACTTGCATGACCCAGGAAGACATAAGCTGAGAACTCTCCACTGCTGGATCCTAATGTCAGAAAGAGCCAAGTGGATTAGGGATGGTGCTAGATGCTATAGGAAGATTTGTTTGATTTCTTAGGGGTTACTACTGGGGGCTGTGGCAAGGCACAGTACTGACTGCTGGAAGGAGGGGGAAGGGTTGCAGTCAGAGTATTGCTTCATAAACAAGACACTGTTTTTTGATATTGAACCAACAGTTTAGAGGTTTACCCATTACTGAAACAAAATAGAGTCCCATAAACAGTTCCAATTTTGTAGTGTAAAGTGTCTGGAATGACCATTTGTACCGTTGTTCCAACTTGCACCCCACTGTCTCATGTACAACGGGTTCCCAAGGCTTTCTGTGTGCCAACATACTGGGAACTGAACAGCAAAAGGGGTAAGGTCAGCCAGACTATAACAGTCTACTGAGCTCACTGCCACCTACACCCTTGGTTACAAAGCAGAGTGACACCAATCCTAGTCAAACTGTGAAAAGCAGTTCTACATGGAGCACTAGGGTTGTGACCTGGAACAAAAGTTCTGGTGAGGGAAAGGAATTAGGTGATGCACTGTACCACTGATCACAGTACAGGACAGAAGTAGGGAAGGGGGATTCACTAGACATCGGTGACTAGAGTATGATTTGGGAGAAAACTAAACCACATGTTTCAGGAGGGTATAATAAAGCATGACTGAAGTGAGTTAAAGGTTCAAGACAAGTAGGCTGGGGGATGACTTCAGGCATAGCACTATTAGCACAGGGCTCAGTGTAAGGCATAGTAGCATGCAACTGGTGCTGTACCATACACATACCACTATGCTTGTCATAGTCCTCTGTGTTAGGTGTTGCAAACCCCATTTACACCTCCTAACATCTGGATTTGTCAGTTTGCATAATTGTTTCAGGCAGTGCTGTCACCGGGAGCACCTGTTGCTGACAGTGCGTCAGTACTGTATTTTCCTTAAAACTGTGGTAGTGGAACTAGGAGCCTTTTGTGCAATGATGTTTTATTTCCTATGTGTAAATTCAGTGCTTGTGAAAGTTACTGGATCAATGTCACTGGAAACTGAAGCCCTCTGTTAATCCACATGGCAGGTATAGCATGGGCAATCATAGTACGCACTTCTGCACACTGCCTCACCGATATGCCTTAACCCTTTCATGAAGGGACCACCACGTGCGTGAGAGGGTATTTCATTAGATTCTGTGCCCATTCAATTCTTGGCTGCTCATGTGAGGCTGCCAGTAATGGTACTAATTAGTTTTAATTATGTTAGTGGTTTTGTGATGGGAACGCATGCCCAATAGGAACTAGCTGGGACTCCCACAACTCATTTCAAGTAAGCCACTAAACAGCCTTTGGGTAATAATGACTTTCAGCCACTACCAACCCAAGCTAGATTTGAGCCAGTGACCTAAAGATGAAAGGCTAATTTGCCCACTACCAATCCACTGAGCATCCATTTTGGACACTGATTTTGAGTCGCAGTATTTTCTGACTGTGCATGGTGTCTATAGCTGCATGAGCAATTTAATTCATTGTCAGTGGACAGCAAGAGACACAGCCCTCCATACACCACTTCGGCCACCCACTGTCTGACTTAAGCAGGGAGTGGGCTGCTTATTTATAGGGACTGGGTCTAGGGATCATTTTACTTCCTCCTGCTCCTCTCCTTGTACCCCTGTGCTTAGCCCTTATATTTGCACTGTTCTTCTACCAGATTAATGGGTAAATTGCTACTTCTTGCAAATTGTCACTATTTGTTTGCACTGTTGTAAATTTTGTTTTGCACGATTGCTCTTAATTGTTCAGTTCAATTCAGTTCAAAATCTTTATTTAGCCAAGGGAGACACCATTGAGAAGCACTCATTTCCAAGGTGGACCTGGGCGAGTATAAGACAGTCAATATTATTTTTATATATTTGATGTGGTATACATAAAGCATGATAATTACAATATTCAGCAAGTTTAAGCAATAGATGCAGTACAAGGACACAACATGTACAATTTACAGCAAATACTAACAGTAGAAACAGTACATAGGCTTCAATATGCCTAGATTTGGGTGAATCACGGCTGGGTAAAAAACAAAGGAGTGGAGTTAGTATGGCTGTGTTATAGCAGCCATTGTTGCATGTACATAAAAAAAAAACAAAAAAACATGGTAGCCAGTACAATCATATCAGGAGGATTAGTTCAGCCATAATTGCATAATTAAAATAACATTGCAGACAGTTTAGCATGTCAACGGATCTGCATACATTATTTAAGTATCATGAGGGAGAAGAGGTTTAACAACAATCTTTGATACAGTGAACATTTGGCAGGAATCCAAGCAGGATAAAGATATAAGGAGGCGAGCCACTACAGGTCGCCCTACCTCGGAATTAGAGATGGGAGGACAAGGGATAGGAAGGTAGATGGCATCCGTAATTAGACTATTCTCTGTGGTGGCTTGGCGAAGTCACTAGGTAGGAATCTAGCCAAGAGATTGAAGAGGTAAGGTGAAGAAGAGGAAGGGAAGGAGCCAGAGGGAGTGGAAAATGATGATGCAGTTGGAAAGTTGGGGAGTAGGACAGGCAGGAGTTATTCCTCATTGACTACACCTGCAGGACTCCTTAAAGGATTGAGTAAATATGGTCTCAAAGGTTGCTAGCTTAATGGGGGGTGGCCAGTTGTAGGACTTTTTGGAGTTTGCTCCATAGTGATGGCAGAGCATAACCTATGAATGAGCTAGCAAGCCTAGTATTGAATTTCGGAATGGTAAGAGTAATATAAGACAGGCTTCTCAGTCCATACTTGCCTGGCACACAGATGGGCAAATAGTCCAAGATATACTGAGGGAGCCCATGGGTAATGGCTTTGAACATCCAAATGGCTGCATTTTTTTGCTGCCTGAATGAGAGTGATGTCCACCCTAGAAGGGAGTAGAGGGTACAGTGATGGGTAGAATTGGGAGCACCAGTTATAAAGCATAGTGCGCTGTGGTATAGGACATCTACTTTGGAGAGGGCAGTGCTAGTGCTTTGTGCATACAGAATGTCTGCATAGTCTAGGAGTAGAAGAAAAGTGGCTTGCACTAGCCTGGTCCTTGTTCCTTGGGGAGTAAGTGCCTGATTCTAAAGAAGAGTCCGAGTCTCTGCTTTAACTTCTTGTTGAGTTCCTGTATATGTTCTATGAAAGTAAGCTTATGGTCAACCCACACACCCATGTATTTAGATTTGGCTACGTAATCTATCTGTTCACCTACTAGGGTGCTGATTTTGGGCAAGGAGACAAGGCTAGGTGTTTGCCCAGGTCTA